>MU564352.1:17072817-17123350 GCA_024362625.1 Silurus asotus
AATAATAATAATAATAATAATAATAATAATAATAATAATAATAATAATAATAATAATAATAATAATAATAATAATAATAATAATAATAATAATAATAATAATAATAATAATAATAATAATAATAATAATAATAATAATAATAATAATAATAATAATAATAATAATAATAATAATAATAATAATAATAATAATAATAATAATAATAATAATAATAATAATAATAATAATAATAATAATAATAATAATAATAATAATAATAATAATAATAATAATAATAATAATAATAATAATAATAATAATAATAATAATAATAATAATAATAATAATAATAATAATAATAATAATAATAATAATAATAATAATAATAATAATAATAATAATAATAATAATAATAATCACATGCACATAATTATTTACAGTCTTTGCTCAAAACTTTGTTAAAACACCTTTTTTTTTTAACACCAATGACAGCCTCAACTGTTTTTGATCATGATGCTACAAGCTTGGCACATGTATTCTTTGGGCAGTTTTCCCATTCTTCTTTGCATAATAATAATAATAATAATAATAATAATAATAATAATCACATGCACATAATTATTTACAGTCTTTGCTCAAAACTTTGTTAAAACACCTTTTTTTTTTAACACCAATGACAGCCTCAACTGTTTTTGATCATGATGCTACAAGCTTGGCACATGTATTCTTTGGGCAGTTTTCCCATTCTTCTTTGCATAACCTCTTAAGCTCCATCAGGATGGATGGGGAGCTTGAGTGCACAGCCATTTTCACATTTCTGCCGAGATGTTCAATCTGGTTTGGGATCCGGGTTCTGGCTGAGACACTTAAATACAAACAAAGTCATCCTGTAGTCACTCCTTTGTTATCTTGGCTGTGTGATTACGGTCATTGTCCTGTTGAAAGACAAAACGTCACCCTAGTCTGAGGTCCCGAGAGCTCTGGAGCAGGTTTTCATTAAGGATGTTTTTGTACATTGGTGCATTCATCTTTCCCTCGGTCCTGACTAGCCTACCAGTTCCTGTTGCTCAAAAACATCCACTCAGCACGATGCTACAATCACCATGCTTCACTGTAGGGATGGTTTTGGCCAGATGATGAGCAGTGCCTAGTTACGTACAGACATAAAGCTTGTAATTCAGGCCAAAGAGTTTAATCTGTGGTTCTAATTGGTCTGAAAGTCCTTCATGTGCCTTTTTCCAAACACTTGGTGGGCTGTCATGTGTCTTTTATAAAGGAGTGGCTGCTTTATAACACAAATCTGTGTCTCGATACAATCCTGTCTCAGAGGTGTACAGACAATTCCTTGGACTTCATGGCTTGGGTTGTGATCTGACATGCCCTGTTAACTGTTAACTGTGAGACCTTATATAGACAGGTGTGTGTCTTTTCCAAATTATGTCCAATTATCTGAATTTTCCTCAGGTGGACTCCAATCAAGTTGTAGAAACATCTCAAGAATGGATCATTGAAAACTGGATGCGCCTGATCTAACAAAATGTGAAAAAAAGTTATGGACTTCCGGATGCACTTTGCTGAAAAAACAACACAGCTTATCACCCAAAAAACACCATACCCATGGTGAAGCATGGAGATGGCAGTATCCTGCTATGTGTCTATTTTTCTTTTGTTAGGACTACTCAAGATAAGGTGCCACGATAGGCAGCTTGGCTTTGAACCCCAACAATCCAATCAGAAACCAAAAGCCCTAACCACTTAGCTGCCACTTTCTTACTACATCTTGCTACCACCTGCAAGATCCTTTTTAGACACCTAAAGAAGGAGATTATTTCACATTCCAGTATGACATTTACTCAAAATGTTAAAATCTTACTCAAAAATATTGAAACAAAAAAAACTCCTAATTAAGATGTGCTCAAGTTGCAGACAACCAAGCCAAAAGACTAATTGTTACATAGTAAGTATTAGTTAAGTGGTAAGCTATAAGTTGTGGAAATTCATGCTCATTCAGTCGTGAGAGCATTAGTGAGGTTAGGGGTTGATGTTAGCAAATAGACCTGGCACATTCCATTTAATATCAAAGGTGATCAGTGGGTTCGAGATTAGGGCTTGGCCCATACTAAGCTTGCCAAACTGTGTGCAATCTATTTATCAAGCGCACTTTTCTCACAGGTGCAGTATTACAGTCCCCATACTTACAATGAGGTGAAATTATAATAGAACAGCATATTAAGATATTCTAAAACAAAAATTTCCCAGTTTGAGGAAGCCCCACATATAGGTGATGGTCAGGTGACATCATAATGTTGGCCATATAGTGTTTATATAATTAGAATATTTTTCCTATTCATCTTATCACTTAACAAATGTAATTATTTTTATTTAATAAGATATTGACCACAAAAAGTAAACACTGAACTGAACTACTGCAAATGTTTTTCATTTTGCGCCGTTTATGAGACAACCGGTGAGTATGTTATGTCATGGTTTCTCATTCTTTTGCTCTATATCTGTTTCTATTTTTCCTGCCTTTTCTATGAGTGTTTTGACTCCAGTGTTTTCATCTCATATCTTAGACCAGACAAGACATGTCAGTGGAGAACATTAGTATTCACTTTTCATCTTTGCCCTCTTACAGCTTCAATATAAAAATAGTTTATACCCCTGACAGGAAAATGCTTCTACTCTGATGGTTTGTTGAGGAGCAAACATGTGCAATTGGCCAGTTTGTATTCTGTGAGGAATATTCTTTGCGGGGTGTTTTTGGTCTCCTTCGTGACAAAGTACAGCGTACGCTATCCTCTCTTAATGCTTCCAATTGGGAAAAGGATGTGATAACACTCAAAGCTCGCACTTGCTAGGACAAGCTGAGACGTGTCATGTAGATGTAGATAAAGTGGATGTATTATCCATGCAATCTGTATGCATATGTTTGAACAGTGTTTCAACCATTTTTGGACTGTTTTCAGAATTGTGGCTGTATCCAAACTAATAAATAACACATACAGCATTAAATTATTTAGTATACAAAAAAAGTGTAAAACAACCGAGAATATGATGATAGTTTGGAATTCTCTCATCAGATTCATGTAGCAGTCAACTGGAATGGTTTTCATTTCACAGGTGTGCCTTGTCAAGTGTTAATTTTCTGACATTACTTGTTTTCTTAATCAGTTTTCTTGTACAGCGGAAAAGTTGAGTTAATCTGATGAGAATTTTTTTAATAGACCAGAAGAAGTACAGCAAGGGCCTAACTCAGCATCTGGCAGCTTCAGGATGACACTTTTACCGTCTGAAGAAGCTTGATCAGGATTGGTATTTGTGGAAGGGTAGAAGCCAAGAAATCAAAAGGGGAACAGAGTGAAAGGCTTATATATGCTAAATCTCAAAGAGATGGGAATTAAGATCATTAGAAAAAAGTATTACAGAGTGACAAATTTGAGTGTGAATGTTTTAGGTCCAGTTATTGAAAATAAATGAGAAGAGTTGAAACCATGATGGAGGATCTGCATTTCTGACACTGGTGAAATCATAAATGCTGACAAATAAAAGACAGGTTTTAATTAATCATACCATTTTTTCTGGGAAGCACCTGATTGGAAATGGTTTAATCTTTTAACATGATAACTATCACATGCACACTGCTAATTCAGTGAAATCATATATGAAGGGGGAAAAAAAGATAAAACACTGACAATAATGAATTGGCCTCCACAGTCCAGAGTCAGAGTCTAGACCTGAATATTCTAGAGGCAGTAGGGATCACCTGGACAGAGAAAGAAATAAGAGACAACCTATATTTCAAGAAGAACTCTGGGAGGAGCAGAAAAAAGCCTAAAATAATATGCCAAATGATTACTAAAATTTTTTTTAGGGATGGTCTTCCCCAAAAGAGTTTAAGATGTGCTTATAGCAAAGAGAGGTCACATTAAAAACCTACTTTTGCCTGAAGAAGCCATTTTTCACAAATATTGTGGGGTGTGTTTTTCTTGTATTTTCTGTTTTTATTTTAATGAAGAGACCAAAAAATAAATATTAATGTCATACATAAATGCATACATATATACATACATGGATCTATAGATAGATAAATTAATGTAGATGTGTAAATTAAGTCTGATTATGAATTAAGTTCAATTAATACTAAATTATTAATAATAAAATTAATAATAATAATGGTCTGAAAATCTAAAATTTATTTGAATACATTTAACATTCTTTCATCTGTTTCTTTCTTTAAAATGTTTTTAAATTGTTTCTATTGTCTTTTGTTAAACTATATTTCTCTGTAAAAGATCTTGAAAAGGCGACTGAGAGACAACCATTGTCGTGACACATGCACACTCGTCGCCTTTGTTTTAGGTATTCATTAGAGGTGCATTATAGGCTTTTTATTGTTCTGCTTGATCCTTTGATTGTGTAGCATTATTCTGAAAAAGGTGGCAAATTATGGTTTTAATTTGATGTGTGCAAAGTGTTTTTGTGCATTCTGTGTTTGTGTGACAGCAAAAGGCTCAGATTTGTTTTCACCTTCTCTGGGCTCCAGCTGAGCTGTGCGCTATGAGGCTCATCTTCTGGGGGAGATACTCTTACTCTTTCCCTTTCTCTACCTCCTTCGTTCTCTTACTTGGTCTTTCTCTCCATTGACACCAATCTAACACCATGACAGTCAATGAGGGGCAGAGGTGTGATGTAGCGTGCATGTGTATGTGCGTATGTGCGTATGTCTGTGTGTGTCTGTGTATGTGTGTGTGTGTGTATGTGTGTGTGTGTGTGTGTGTGTGTGTGTGTGTGTGTGTGTGTGAATGAAAGAAAGATATTTGAGAGTCCAGAAAAAGTGATTCACGATTGATTTTAATATATTGTGCATTCATGCATACAAATTAACATAGGAGACACAGTGGTAGATAATAAGCACAGTATAGGATAATATTTTTATTGTCCAAAAGCAGTTTCTGTACAATAACACAATACAGAAATGTACACTGCAAAACAATAGCAGCAAAATACACACCCAAAGTAAAAAAGAGTAGGAGTGGCAGCAACAGGATGGCACACCTGTGAATAGCTGGTAAGACTACTAATAAAAACTGCATACAATCATTTAGTCCAACTAATCTATAGATAATGTTTGTTTTTATAAGTTTTAAGTCTAAACCTTTTTTTTTTATCTTTTCATTCACAATGAAGAGCTTTAACAAGAACTTAGAGATATATACATACTGTATGGAAGAAAGTACACAGAACAACAATAATCTAAAGAAAGCTAAGGTGAAAGCATGCTAAGAACCAAAATAAAAATTATAATTGAAAATATACTGAACCGGAACTAAGAATAAAAATTTAGCACTGCAAAAAAAGTGCGTTCCACTAACATATTTGTAACTATTAGTGCTAAACGGATAGGACAGAAGACATATATTTATATTGCTGCAGAAAAGGATCAACTTAAACTTCCTGTCTTCATAAATGCTCTTCCTTTGTCGTCCCAGCATACTATTTGAAGTAATGAGAACTGAGAACTTTTCTCTACCGAGATAATATAATCCTAAAAGTAAGTATGTAAGAAGTAATAAATCATATAACGTAGTTGGCATAATTTTGTAGTGAGGGGTGGGTTTAGTAACTGTTGCTTGTTTTATAGTTTTATATGAAATTCTTTTTAAATATTTCTTATAAGATTAGTGCAACATTAGCAGCCTATCTTTGTGGTAAAGCTTGCTTCCTAAAACTGAACACATAATACATAAAAAAACACAATGAGAGAGAGAGAGAGAGAGAGAGAGAGAGAGAGAGAGAGAGAGAGAGAATGGTGAGGTTTAAAAAGGTGAGGAGAGAGAGAGAGAGAGAGAGAGAGAGAGAATGGTGAGGTTTAAAAAGGTGAGGGAGAAATAATGGAGTTAAAATGGTTGTCTTCTCTACATAAAGCTGAGGGAAGCAGGTGCAGCTCTTTGCTTTTGTCTGTACCACACATACTACTGTTTTTGCACACTACTTTTCAGAGAACAAAAGAGCATTACAAAGCGAACTTTCCTGGACACAACAGGAAGTTCTACGTCAACAAATGACAGGTGTTCTGCGCTTGAACATACATGCACTTAAACAGCTTATTCAGAGGTAAAAAGAGCAGCTAGCTCATTTATTTGTTAAGAAGGACTATAGGGTGTTTTATATCTTTGGAGACAGAAATATATTTGGCTGACCGAATAAAATCTCTATAAATATTCCAGTTTAAACATAAAATAAAAGCATGTTCTTGCTCTTTGACTTTGTTCGTTCGCAATCCTCTAAGATCAAAATTACTTAAAAAATTTTGTACACATGCGTGTGTGTGTGTGTGTGTGTGTGTGTGTGTGTGTGTGTGTGTGTGTGGTTGAACACAACAGCTGTTCAGTATTTTAGTATGGGATTAGCTTGGTTTGGGACTCTGATGCCAGTCTGCTGCTCCTCATTAACCAAACATGTTCACCTCCACCTCATATGGACTATATTTGCCTCAATATGGCACAGGGCTTAACAAACTCAAAAGGGGATTTCTTTTAATTTTGTTGGATTTTGTGGCATTGTGTATTTGTGTATGGTGGCATTGTGTACATGTGTATGAGAGAACATGTTTTATTGATTTGATGAGAACCAAATACCCCACAAGGAGAGTAATAGTTGTGGAAACAGTTGGCTGGATCCCTTTTTTTGACAAAAAATTCATAAATAGGTAGACATATTAAGATTATATTATTTATATTATTTATTACATATTAATTTAGTATAGCTATAATTAGCATTAATGTGTTAAATGTGTAGCTAAATAACATTAATATGTTAGATAGATAGATAGATAGATAGATAGATAGATAGATAGATAGATAGATAGATAGATAGATAGATAGATAGATAGGTTTAACATTTATGTGCACCAAACAAGCTAAAACTGGTCAATATAAATCATGTACACAGGGTACATATTTACATTTATTAAATATGCACAGACAGACTTTACAAATTATACACATTCTCTGATTGACCCATATGGCATTTTCTCTCAAATGTTCACTCTCCTTTTTAATAGTCTGCTGTGTTTGTTGGTTAAATGACATCAAAAAATTGGCCACTTTGGTCATGCTGAAACTCCGGCAGCTGCTGATAATCACCTTCACTTGCTGGTGTGTGTGTGTGTGTGTGTGTGTGTGTGTGTGTGTGTGTGTGTGTGTGTGTGTGTGTGTGTGTGTGTGTGTGTGTGTGCGGAAAGGGGAGGGGGTCACCAAGTGGTCCACAAAGTGCCATTTAGAGAAAATGATAGCTCTGTGCCTGAAACTCCATTACATACCAAATACTTTAAAAAGTGTACCATGCTTCATTATGGGGTGCAATGAATTATTCATTTCTCTTTCTCATTCTCTCTCTCTCTCTCTCTCTCTCTCTCTCTCTCTCTCTCTCTCACTCTCTCTCTCTTTTTCTTTCCCTCTTTCTGTTTCTTGTGGGTCCCCTCTTAACCTGGAGATCTAGAGGCAGGGAAAAAGATAAGATAGTCCTTGTGATAACTTTATGTCTGGCAAGGGCTTTGTAAATATAGTGTGTGTGTGTGTGTGTGTGTGTGTGTGTGTGTGTGTGTGTGTGTGTGTGTGTGTGTATGTGTGTGCATGCGTGTGTTTGTGTGTTTGCGTGTTTGTGTGTATACACCTGTGTGTATGAATATTTGTGCGTGTGGGCGGTTGTATGCATATGCCGAAAACCTGCCCTCATCAATGTTGTTGTCTTCTAATTATCCATCAGGCTGGGCCACCGGGAACATAGAATATGAGCAAGTCATAAAATTTTATTACACTGCTGAGTGTCTTTTATGCTTTCTTTTTCTTTCTCTCACTTTTTGTCTTTCTCTATATGCAGGTTATTTGTCACAAGAGGTAATATTGATGTCTTGAGATTCTCTTACAAACCTGCAGTCAAGTAATGACTAATAGATCAATTACATTAGAGTGATCCATAAACATTATACATGTTTTCTTGCTGAACATTTCAGAAGTGACTTTCCAGGTAGGTCGGATGGGATGCATTAATGAAGCTTTAACGGCATTGAAAGCAATATGTAAACATTGAACCAATCTCCATTTTAATCAGTTTATTAGAGATACAAAATAGGTGAAGAAGTACAAAATAGGTGAAGAATAACAGGGTAATAAGTGCAAGGCTTGCAGTCAGTGTTTTTGTACTCTTTAAAAGCTATGAACTGTTGTGAAACAGGAACAACTGCTTACAATGTAGAATGTGGTAATCTTGCAATAGAATACAGAAATGTGATATTTAATTAGAGCTGCCTGCATTTTCCAAAGATTTCTCAAGATTCTTCCAATGCTTGAGATTCCATTTAGCTTAGAATATATAACACTTATGGTGTCATAATGATAGTGTTGGGAATGTGTGTAAAATAGTGTGTAGAAAAATGTACTGGTGTACAGTACAATAAATAAATTCTTTCAACACATTCATAGTTTTCTAGAAACTATAAATAACAGCACTTTAAACTGATATTAATCAAATAATTCAATTAACCAATAAAACTAAACCAAAATCTAAATTCCATAAATATTTTTATTTAAAAAAATTAATTGTGCAAAGGTCTAACATTAATTTTAAAAGTATCACATTGTCAAATTAAGTTTTGGGGCTTGTGTCGAGAATTTTCAAATAAATTACTGTTAAATTAGTTATTTCGGGTACAGCAGCAAAAATGTTATAGAGTAGAAATCTCAAAACAATGCTTTGTTATGCCATTGCTTGAGGAGAAAGTATAATTGCATTGACCTATAATGGTTTTTGGGTTTTTGCTGTAGTCTGTGCTAACTAGAAAGGAAGGCAACAGGTTCTTGCATTGTTAGTGTAGTGTGAAAACATTTTCTTGTGCAAACCTCCTATGCATAAACTGGTGCCATTTCAGTGTCAGTTTTTTTGCATTGTAAAAGAGTTAGAGGTTATGTAGGCTGGACTGTCAAGGTATAATTCAATATTTTTGTGAAATTATGAAAGTAAATTGCAAACACGGTGAAAATACTAGTAATAGTAGCGAGTAATGGGAGGGAGATGAAAAGAAAACAATCCTGCAAACAGGTCTAGGGTCAACAAGCACAACATGTGCACTTAATAGGAAATAAAAGATGGAAAAGAAAAAGAAAAACAATTTTCCCATCCTGCTTTAGTGCAAGGCGTATTGCCACATTTTGCATGATTGCATATATGTGTGTGTGTGTGTGTGTGTGTGTGTGTGTGTGTGTGTGTGTGTGTGTGTGTGTGTGTGTGTGTGTGTGTTCTGATCTAGTGTGTTTGCATTTGTATATCTAATGTCATTTAATGCCTTGCCTTGTTCAGTGTATCTGTCTATAATCTAAAAACAGTCTTTCAGTCTGTTGTCATTTATATACTATTTAGAAAAAATGCTAAAGGCCACTGTGTACTTCACTATTTTCCCATGTAGAATATGCTAGTACTGACTGTATAAATAGTTAATTAGCACTGCATTATATTCTCTTCAAATATGTAAAAGATACGCAAAAGATAAAATGTATTTAACCTGGCGTGAAGAGTAGACATTCTATATTGAGCCAATATTTATATAATGCTTTTAAGGTTATGCAATTGTTTTTGTTTAAAAAAATGTTACACTTACACACACACACACACACACACACACACACACACACACACACACACACACACACACACACACACACACTGCTTTCCATGGGCTCTTTCCAAACATCTCTATACCGTAATGACATTTGCATACAGATGCCTTTGAAACAGCCCCCCATAACCCTGCAATCAGCTGAGGCCTGCTGCCATGACAACCTCACACACACCAAACATATGCTCACGTGCAGCCACTAGTTTGTTATTAGGGTTCAATATTCGTAATTTCAGGCACTACAGTGTCTCCTGCTCCAGGTGCCCCCATTCATCCACACTACTGCTTGCACACATTTTTGTTCTTTTTCACCTCTCATTAGGTTCTGTGAGAGAGAATAGAGTGGCATTAGGTGATGCGCGAGTTCCTCATTCATGCTGGATGGGGGATTTCATTCTGTTTGTGTGTCCTCTGGGATGTTATCTAAAAAGAATAATCTTTTGATCTAGGTCTTTCTTCAGTGTGCTCTGTTCATTGAGGTCCTTTTAAATCAAGCCTTCTTCACTGCGATGCATGTGCTAAGCTGATTTAACAGGCTTTAGATGAATCCCAGAACAATCACACAGATTGCACAAACAATAATGCACATTATGCTGTTTCTCACAAACACCACTTATTACTTCAATTGATTAATAAATTATAGTTGATTTTAGGGCCAGCTGTATAATTAAAAGCTGTCTTTTTATATTATTTTGTATTCAACTAACAAATTCCTAACAATAAGTACTGATAATTTAAGAATTGTGAATAGTGCTGAAAATGACAGTATGCTGAAAGTCACAACAGGAAGCATTAATATTTTGCTGTTAATCAGCAAGTAACTTTTTATATTTAGTATGCTTTTGGAAAGTAAATAATTAGCTTTTCGACAAAGTTTTGAGAATGTATGCTAAATGCAATCTTGTTCATATAAGAAATAAGATTTTTAGCGTTTTCAAATAATTGCACTGTAATACAGCAAAATAAATTTCTCTGATACTGCAATGCTGCAATAATATTACATTATACACTTAGAAATGTAATATTTGCTAATGCATTCTCATTTTATTATTAATTTTGAGTCAGAGTTTGATAGTGATATTATGTTTGTTATTTACTCTTTACTTTGATTTTAATTTATTTTCTGACTTTTTCAATCATTTATACTTTTAATGTATTTTGGTTTATGATAGAGGCACTGCTGCATCAGCTCTTTTGTGTGGTGACCCCACCTCACCCTCCAGACACTCTGTTTTTTTCTATGTCTAACTAAATTCTGCAAAGGGAAACAAGGGGGAGGGGGGAAAGTGGTGCTGTGTCAGACTGATATCTAGCACAGTGACAGCTGGGCCTGCTCCCCTTTCTGTCTTTTTTCTCCTCTGCCCTCTCCCTCTTTTCTTCTCCTCCACAAAGCATATTAAACATCGCATTTGCTCAAAGAGGCCCAAGGCTCCACCCAAAAGTGTGGCAGCTCTTTGTCATTGTAATGAGGTGGCGATTGGAGTGCAGCTCTGTGTGTGTTTGCCCAGCGCCCAGCCAGGCCCCAGTCTGCCCAATCTGCTTACACACATGCACACACATACACAAACATACATTTGACTTATCATCTTTGTGAGGACATAAGTCCACTTACACTGACATTATTGTTTATATAGCTAAATAATGTTATGCCTACACACAATTAAATCCTAACCTTAGCCTGAAAAGATAAGGAAAACTATGCCACGATAGCAGAACTGTCAGTCATCCCTGCCTTTGTGGGACATTTTGACAAATACTTTTTATCCCAGCTAGGAAATAAAAACCTGTCACCCTACACACATAGAGTAGAGGGGGATGGGATGATGTGTTCTTTAGGAGGAGAGGGGGTGTATAATCAAAAGTGTCCAGACAAGGAAAGGGAGGGGGCAAGAGGGCAATATATGCCCTTTGGCATCAGTGTATACCCTCGTCAGGAGAATTCAAACCAAACTTTAGATAATGATTGGACTAAATCTCAGGCTAAACTTATGTCAAATTAAACTACTACTACTACTACTACTACTACTACTACTACTACTACTACTACTACTAATAATAATAATAATAATAATAATAATAATAATAATAATAATAACAACACAATAACTTTAGTATTTTTATTAATAGATAGGTTGATAAATAATTACTTAATTATCCAAATTAAAAAGGTTGAAAACTTTTTTAAAGTGTCACAAAGCATCGTATTTCACAAAACATTGAGTGTGAATTCTTTATGACACTTTTTTTTAAATATGATTCTTTTCTTCAAGGTCTATCGAACAAGATGACACAAAATGATTGTGGGAACTAATGTGGCTCTATCAATGTCTGTGTTTGTATAAGCAAAAGTGACAGACAAGAAAAAAAAAAGAAGTTTAAAGCCCATAAAAAATTCAAAGATAGTGTTCATGCTTCAGGCCCATCTGTGAGGTCACAGCTGCAATGCAGTTATTGTTTCATCATTTACTCTTATTAAAATGAAAATTCACATTTACAATAAATTATCATATTTTATTTTTACTCTAACTTAGAAATGGTATTTAAAAATGTATATACAGTATAATAGTATATTATGTATAAAATAACAGTATAGTTATTTATATATATAAACACATTCCCTGTGTTGTGTGCATTAACAACTTAACAGAAATCAAATTCGAGCTAATACTATGATACTATGTGTAACTAAAAAATTCTTAAATTACAGTTTTGTTCGTTGTGTTTTGAAAAATTGTTTTATTGCCAAATAAAATTTGTGTTAAACTGACAAATGTTAGAACTACTTTTTCAACACTCTATCCACATTCTGATTGGTGTTATGAAAGGAAATTATGTTTTAGATTTAAATTAGTACATTGTTTTACAATGTCCTAATTAAATAATACATGTATGAGTAATACATGAGTTTGGAACAATGTGACAAATTGATCAAGAAAAAATGCATCTGTGTTATTTGGTATTTTACTTTTCCTCTGTGTCTCCTCCAGTACGTTCCACCACTTTGGCCTGCATATGTACAAACTCTTTGTTCTGTGCCCTGTAGACAGCTGGAAGGCATGTCAGGATTGAGCTGAGCCTCCCGTAGTGTGCCGATATTGTCATAAGATCAAAGAAGTAGGGGGCTTTTGGGAATGGGGTGTGGGTCAAAAACATAAGGCGATTTTGTTCCAAAACCTTACATCAAGCAAGGACAGGGTAGAGTATTGCAAGAGACATGGGAAAGACCTAAAGTTAATAGGTTAATTAGTGTGCAGTGCATGGAGAAAATGTTAGACATGCAGCCAAGCAACCTGTGATAATGAAACTCAAGCTAGCTCTGGTTTTGCTCATCATTTTGAGGTGAGAGCATTTCTTTTGTAAGATGGCAAATTTAATAAGCAGCAAAACTCCATTACATATCCACTCGCCATGGTAACCCAGTGCCAGGATATGAAGATAGGGCCTAGAGAGAACACAGTTATCAAAAGAGCCATCTGCCCAGGGGAAGCCTAAAACCTGGGGTTACATAGCCCTGCCACCCCACTCATCTCCTTTCCTCTTTCCTGTTGTTGACTGCAATTTTATTCATTTGGCATAGTTGTTTATTTGAGTGGAAATCATTGATTAGGCAACTCTATCAGCTCCACTATTTGGACTTTATGCGTGACTGGCAACCCATTACTAATGTTTTGTTAATTTTTGTTAGTTTGTTTTTTTGTGCATGTTCTTTCTGTGTCAGCATTAGTTTTTTTGTTGTTGTTGTTGTTGTTGTTTTTTCTTCGGAATAAATGAATAAATAAATAAATGAATGGATGAATGTGCCAGACTGTTTGGATTGGGACTGTTTACATGTAATATTGTGTACTTGTCTACTTGAAAAAAATAAAACAGACAGCAGCTGTTCAGTGCCTAAATAGCTTTTGTTGTAAACAAAAAAGCTATACAGGTAAAATTCTTATGAGTTGAACAAGTATTATTTTGTTGTATAACTTAGTTAATGAGTGAAATAAAACTTATGTTAATGAGTGTCACAATATATATATATATATATATGTGTGTGTGTGTGTGTGTATGTATTTATGTATGTGTGTGTGTGTGTGTGTGTTTGTGTGTGTGTGTGTGTGTGTGTGTGTGTGTGTGTGTTTCTTTCATATGGGTGTCAGTAATGGATGGTTAAGAAGCCAAATGCATTACTATGAAAGCTCTTGTGTTTTAAGAACATAAAGATAGCCGTCAGGAAACCCCTTGTTTGCCATTAGTCGGTATAGACCTTTGTGTGAAATGAGTTCAGCAGCGCTTGCGATTGGCTAGGAGTTTGGCACCATGCTCAATGGGAACTGCGTCATCCCCCGAGCAGCAGACGCCCACACTCCAGTTCCAAAACAGAAGTTATACTCAGCTGGCCACAACTTTTTCTCACAAGTTTAGTTTCTAGGCGCGGAGCCCGGTCGCGCGTGGGGAGAGTGGACCGCAACAATGAAGCTTTGTGGAACTTTCTTAGGTCAGTCACATGTCTATTACTTTCGTGAATTCGAGTTATTTATAATCACTTTGCATACATTTATTGAGTTTCTTAAAATTCTATAGAATGCTGTAAAATTGTTTTATTTTTTTCTTGACTTTGACATTGTCAAATTGTATCATTGTAATAATGATTGTTACACCATGATCTCGGGATAAGCTAATGTATTTCAAAAAAGACATTTTTACTATCACTTGTTGAATCCAGTTATCTTACGTTAAAATGTTTAGACCGATGTCTTTTAAACAGACTTGTAATAGTCTCGATTGTTTTATTTATGTATTTATTTTTATAAAAAAAAAAAAAAAAAAAAAAAAAAAAAAAAAAAAAAAAAAAAAGCATAACATTTAAAACTTACGTGCACCCTTTTGTAAAGTTACGTGCTTCAGGGATGTCTAGACAAAAGCTGCCTTTTTTTCACAAGCACTATAATGACCAAGCAGAGGACAATACAACCCTGGAGCTATTCATTCAGACTTTTCTGTTGTTCTCTAGCAGCTTGTTCCATCTGCCGAGGGCCTTCCCAGAGTTCGAGGGGGTTTCAGTCTTTTTCTCAGCTGCTGCCTTATGCAATATGCATACTTTGACAAACATTCTGTCTATTCTCTTTCATTGTGTACTGTAATTTTTATTGCTCTGACTGCAAAACGGGAGAGTTTAGCGGAAGTCGTTTAGAGACACGGTGATTTTGGAGTAGTGAAATGTGTATTGGTGATTAATCCAACGCAATGGAATTTTCGTTGTATTATTCCACAAGATATTGCTTTCTAATTGCAGTGGTTTGCCATCAGAAATGTCAAAAATGCTCCTGCATTATTTCATTTAATCCTTATTTAATATTTCTATTCATAATATCGTATAAATCATTTTTATGTTAAATAATAATATTTGCATTTATTGGGCATCTGGACATTTTGAGCAAACTTAAGTGGAAGCTTTAAAAAGCCCGACAGTGATAATCATTACAAAAATATTTAAAGTTTTTGTTTTATTGATGAGTTGCCTTTTCATTCCATTGCCTAAAGCTGTTTTTGAACTGGAGTCTGGTAAATGCTGGAAATGTAAATGCTCCACCCTCGGCACCGTGTCGCTGTCCAAGGTGCCTGAAAAAAAAGCGGATACTAAAGCGCTGTCTGAAGTCCTGAAGACCAAAGTCCACTATCTCTACCGAACCTGTTTTTTTTATCACATTTTATTACATCTTGACATTTTGAAATTCTAATATATTACAATAAGATCACGAAATCTTCAAACGCAAGCCATATATGCGCATAACATGCACTATAGAGACATAAAACACTGCAGAAAATCTGCACAAACAAGCACAAGATCAGTTATATTATGTGGTCATTCACAATCAGTTTTACTTTAAGTACAGACTAAACAATGCATATAACAACTAATAAAAGTTTGCTTGTACTTGATCTATAGCGAGTTAGAACAACATTCAGCACAGGAAGTACATTTGCCCCATATATGTGACTCCTAATCTCAGCCGTGTGCTAGGAGACAGACAGTGGGATTTATTTTGTGTGTGTGTATATATATTTATATTTATCTTCTTTGTTTGTTGACTTGTGTCTCAGTTTTGTGAAGATTTGCTCAAATCATATTGATGCGGCGCGGACGTAACGTGATTGATTTCAGCTCCAATGCATAACAATGAGATAGCAAAAAAAAGGGTCTGCCGCGAAGAGATAAGAATTTAATACAATTTCTGAAAGGCGAAGGTTGGCTTTTTGAAAATCCCCCCGCGCAGCTTGGAGACAGCAGATAAAGAGTGGCATTTGTGGCGAATATTCTCAAATGACTTGTAATGAATGGTTGTCATTTTCACTAATGGCTACAAAACAACAAAGCAAAACAACGGTGTGAGCTACATTTGGGAGTCATTCCAAACTACACTGGTCTGCCCACCTAGTAATAAAAGCTGGGGAAGGTTTACAGTGCTTTAAAGTCTATCGGCCCTCCTCTGTCAAATATTATTTACAATGCGATTTAAGTTACTCGGATGATAAGAAATGTTTGGCAGATTCATTCCGCTTGGTGTAACTATTTTCCATGGATTTGGACATTTATAAGCATATAAGCTCTTTTTTTATACTGGAAAGTGTCTCAATCACGTCTCCAAAAACGAAAGCCTGAGCCACAGATACCATTATATTGTGCGCAACTTGGGACGCATATTAGTGTTTTGCCTCAGACAATAACTGGACAGTACCACTCGGAAAAACTCAAAGGGGGAAAGATCAGAAAACACAGTGGCATATGCATTGCCCATTGTGAAATATTAAAGATTAATCTCCGGATGTGAGGTAAGCGGCTTATTGCTTGCTTCCTTTCAACTGTATGGAAAAGCACAATGAAGTACAAAAGTACAATAAAGTAGTACGTTCTGCGCGTGTATATTGTTTGAAACACGCTGATATGAATATAAAATTGCACAACTGATCAGCATAATCTGCATCCAACCACTCACCGTTTTTTAGTAGTACGTTCTGCGCGTGTATATTGTTTGAAACACGCTGATATGAATATGAAATGACATTTTTTTTTTTTTTTTGCCTGATACACAAATAATGGCTAGCCTTTAAGACTGAAGTATTTACGTGCATGCGCAGGAGTGAATGTCTCCCTGTAAGAGTTACGAGTGAATAAGAGTGTAAGGGTTTATAGCCTATCTAGGGAGAGAGTGCATGAGATAGGGTGTGTGTGTGTGTGTGTGTGTATATATATCTGTACACATGGCCATTGAACGACTGTGTGGGGGGGCGAAGCCCAGCCCATCTGATGTTGTAGGTTTTACTACAGCTTTCGTGATGTCATGGCAAACGGGAAGGAGGAGGTGGGGGTGCAATGGCTCATGAGGGAAAGGGAAGTCAATATTACGTTTTCCCGCTGACAAAGGCAAATGAAGACTTTCCCCCTTTTTTTTTTTACTTACAAACAAGTAACCTTTAGAGAGCCCTGATGTGGAGTCCTGCGCATCCCTAGCAGCATCCGGAAAGACCAATTTACCCACTGTCATTCCATCTGGATACTACCGGGCCAGTTATGTTTTGGTTTTTTTATCGGTAAATGGCATCATTTAGGGCAAACTATCTGATAGTGTGATACTGACTGCAACAGAAAATCGAAAACATCGAAGACCTTCTCGCGTCTCGGGTGAACAACGTTTTTCGGAATTATCTGATTACTCAGGTATTTGTATTTATATAATCAAAACACTCAGTATGAGTATACAGTTGGTCTTATTTTTTTATTTTATTTTTTTGTAAAAAAAAAAAAACACAAATGTTTAGGATGTTCTTTAACTCTTGGCTCGACCAGAAAAGTGCACTGGCTTGTTTGGAGTTACAGTTTGCACATCGTTTTTTAACCATTTCATCAGATATAGTGGAGTTTAAAGGTTAACTTAATCGGAGTATCCCATTAGAAGATGCCCTACCATGGATATCAAGGCTACGGATTTGATCTAATCTGAAATGTGCTGGTCATGGTCATGGTAATGTGGCGTCTCTGAATGCTTTCGTGGACATCGATTTGATGTAACTGTAAAACTCTTGCTGATTGCATCTGATAAATATGTGTAGATTTAAACAAGATCCGAACGTTTTAAAGAAACAATTAACCTGAAGCGGTCTTGTGAGTGCTTTCATACTTCTCGGAATAGTGTGGTCCATAAAGGCAGACGTGAAGAGTTGCATGAGAAAGTGATGAAGGTGAACTATGGCGATCCCAGGCGAGAGCGGTGTGCTTGCGCACTTTTGGCGCAGAAAAGCCCCTGCGCGTTTGTGCAGCACTCTTTTGATTTGATCCCAATTTTCCGGCAAAATGTAAAACCGCCTCTCTCGATTAAAATATTCTTATAACCAGGCCTTCTCTTTGTGAATTTGTAGTCACGTTCTTTGGATTTGCTCTGTTATTCTGTGTAGTGGATATAAATGTCCATGATATTTTGGGCATTTGATCTTACGTTCAGCAATAAGTCACTGAATTAATAGCGTTCAAAGTAATCAAGCTGCTTGTCTAGGGTTTTTTTAGTGCAACGCCAGAACTGAGAGTTAGTTCCATATGGCCATATGTGATTAAAGGTTGTAACAAGGGGCGTAGCACCGGACTCCCGGCCGAGCGCACGGATGGCGTGGAGGAAGAGACGAGAGAGGGGGTGGGTAGCCATTTGATTTTCCGCAGCAGTAGAAACCGAGTGGAGATGCTGTCCGTAAATGTCAAACGCCCCGGGTAGATGCGCCAAAGTCCTCAAAAACGAACTGATCTCTCTCTCTCTCTCTCTCTCTCTCTCTCTCTCTCTCACACACACACACACACACACACACACACACACACACTTTCTCCTCCTCTCTCTCTCTCGTTCTCTAAAATGCGATTCTGGGATGAATCCTAAAGCCTCACTTTTCTCGTATTCGTTGCGCCAGTGTTGTATATCAGATGAAGTGTCCTATCAAAACACCTGCAGCCAAGATGGTGGATGCGCTGAAAGCTCGAGTGGGGGGGTTTAAGTCCGCTGATGTTTGATCTCATAGTTGTTGTCATGAACAGCTACGAAAACCAAGCTGAATACAAGCCGGTGATCAATGCTGTCTCTCCAGTTCACAAGAAATGGCATCCGACCACCATTTCGCTGCTTCGTCTCTGTTACTTCGTCCCTGGCGTTATAACCCATGTGTGTTAGTTTTGCTGTCGGCAAATATTGTTTTCATTACTGCTGTTAATCCAACCGATACTCTATTGCTGCTCTGTGTGTACGCTTTTACTCCTATAACAGTAGTACTGTCAATAATATAATAAAAAGAAAAACAAGTTTGTTAAACGATTTAACATGCTACTTATGGTGCATGGCTATTTTGCAATGCAAATTTTCATTCAGAAATTTTTTAAAGGAAAAATATAATTGTTTAACAAGTATGCTTCAAGATGAGCACATGTCTATCTATCTATCTATCTATCTATCTATCTATCTATCTATCTATCTATCTATCTATCTATCAACTAGATAGGGTCACATAATTTAACTTCTAAAAAAAAAGTAAAGACAGCAATCTTATTTTATTACTAACCAAATTGTCTCTTCATTCACACTTAAAGCTCTATTCACTGTCATTTGCTTATGCTTTGGAACTCTTATAAACCCTGTGCTTATCCAATGGACTTTAAAAAGTGGAAAAGGTGGAGTGAATTAAGTCAGGAGGGTAGCAGGTGCTTGAGTGCGGGAAGCCAATGCGCATGCGCAGTAGAAACAGCTGGGTCAAAGTGTGGCGTTCTTATTCTGTGCACAGCACCGAGTCACGGCTCTTGTTTGTTAATAACCAACCAAGACTTCGGGTTCATTTTAAATATGCATGATTGTTGAAAGTTGAAATGCTTTAAATGGGTCATTTTCGTGTATTTCTATTGATTGCTGGTGTAGTCTGTGTGGCTCGTAATCCTGTTTGCAAATTCTGATTTGGTGCTTAATGTTTTCACAGCCATCTGTAAACCGATTAGACTATAAGAATTGGGCAATAGATTAAACATGATCTACAAAAGGGTGATATATGTTTAAAACAAAATAAGTTACTATACCTTCATATAGCAATGAATCCACGTTTAGACCGATTTATTAAATAATGTTATTTTCAGTGCAAAGTTATATTTAATATGTTTTGGAAGGTAGGAAAAAGGTCTGGTTATTATTTATATTTACAGTAACTTTGAAAAAACATAATTCTGTCTTAAACACATCCCTGATTGGTTCTACCACTGTAAAAACTCCTCTATAAATGTTAAACAAACATCTACTAACAGAAAACTTCTTCATGTCAGTGTATATGTTAAACTTTTTGTCTGCCATACACAGTCTCATGTCATTTATTACTACAGACACAGTTACCTGATAGACAAATTGTTTTAATATTAACTTATATATATAAAACTTAACTTATATTATTTTGCCTAAGAGCTGACGAAAAACCATTAACCCCACTGTATCTACACAGTTCATTCGCTCTGTCATACACATATGCATTTTACTTGTACTGTTTTAATATAATTGTTTTTTCATAAAGGAACATTTCATTATCTCTACATAGTCAGCCAGTAATTGCTGTTACTTTTTTAAGATATCTTTGTGTATTGCAACAAGGTGGTGCAATGGTGGTCTTTAGAGATGAGATTTTTACCCGAGAACCTGAAAAATTTAAACCAGTTGCTCTGAACTCTTGAAAGCTCTTTGAAATACTTTGAACATTTTGGATCGGAGTTAAGCAGCAGAATGAATGAAAGTTGTTTTTGTTTGTGTCATACACGTGACCATGCTACTCTACTGAATTTTTTTGTACACGTGCCCATTTCAAATTACGTGTGTGTGTGTGTGTGTGTGTGTGTGTGTGTGTGTGTGTGTGTGTGTGTGTGTGTGTGTGTAGGAGTCTCTGTAGAAAAGCTCTAAGTGGCAGTGACCTACAGCTCTCTGATTCTGCTCATTGACATTCTGCTGGTCCTCTTTTGCATTATTGCTGTTCTGCAGAGTTTTTTAAGCACCAAATCAGATCTGCCTGCTTTGTTTACTCTGCGCTTGCTGAGGGAGAAGGGCAGATGTTATGGACAGAGAGAGATTGAGGAAAGAGAAACAGGCAGACTTGTTTAACAAACCACTCATTTACTGAAAACAAGCTATCGCTCTCTCTCACTCTATCACTCTATCTCTCTCTCTGTCAGAGGTGTGTTTTAGTGCCCAGACTGAAACAGATGGGAGACCACAGTGAGGAAAAAGCAACAGATTGAGTGAAAGGAGGAGAGAGGAAGTTCAGATAGGATACAACAGAGAAGGGATAGAGTGTTAACAGCCCTGGTACATGGAAAGGTACAGAGTGTAAACATGAAGGCCAAGTCATAAAAGCAGGAAGATCATATCAATAGCCTGTATTTTTTATGCATCTATTTTTTGTACAGATTTCTATTTTTCTTAGTATTTATCCCATGCTTATTGTATTTATCTCAATCAGCAAAAACTTTGAGAATAATATAACTAGCATGTTCAGCCTAATTTATCTTTAGTTGTCAGTGTTAAATGCACAGCAATATGAGCCCCATTGTGAGCACAGAGATCCAACAGATACATTGTAATCTTTGTATGGTGACGGATAGGATGATCACTTTAACACAAATATAGTGTGACGGCTTTATTTTTTTCTTTCTTGAGCTTGCAAGTCTAGCACTGTGGCAAATGCTATTACACTAATGAAAAAACATGAAGGAAGAAAAGCACACAGATTTATGAGAGATTCATTACTTACTTTAGTTACTTACTTACTTACACCCCCCCTCCCCCACCCACCCAAAAGCATGTATGTGCAAGCACACGCACACACACATTTGATTGATTCTCAGCACCAACTGTCTACCAGCTACTTTAGCATGTGCTTATATACTCAGTCACATGGCATTGCAAATTGTGATTTATGATTCTGTTTTACTATGCATCAACAATATGCAGTGTATTTATAGGCACCCTAGCTGGCATTATCAACCATCTGCTTTCTAAAATATTCTTCAGCCCTTCTTTGTTTCACACAGTATTTATTTTAAATGACTTTCTATTCATTTCATATTTTTTTTCCCCATTAATTTTAGAGAGCCATTCCTGTGTGTGTGTGTGTGTGTGTGTGTGTGTGTGTGTGTGTGTGTGTGAGAGAGAGAGAGAGAGAGAGAGAGAGAGAGAGAGAGAGAAAGAGAGAGAAAGAGAGAGAAAGAGGCAGGTTTGTCTTTTTCTTGTACTGACTCTGGGGTTTTTAGAGCGGTGATGGGATGATGTGGCCCTTTTGCTGCTGAATCATTCCTTGTGGAATGGAAAAACTGATAGTACTTGTGCTTAGTTTACTGTTCTCTCTGCCAGTGCTGATGCTGTTATTTACCCCTGTCTCTCTATTTCAATCCCTCAATCTTTTTTATTTTATTTTATTCTTTTCCTATCAGAGAATGAGTATCGGGGCAAGCTGGTAAATCAGCGCTGGACGAGAGGAGACAAGATCAGCCGCTGCCAGCCCTCTCTCAGATCGCAGAATCGTGCAATCAAAGTGAGTCTTACCTACTGGTGCTGTTTGCCAATAAGGTTGACATGGATGAGTCATTTCTCTCTTTCACCCATTTATAACTTATTTTTATTTTGTTGGAAGAGTGACAGCAGATGAAGGTCATTACCAAGCAAAAGTGACTAAATGTCACCTGCTCTGTGCTCTCCCAAATGTAATTTTAAAAGCCTCATTGTATTATTGAAAAAGGCTGGAAAGATTTAACAGTGGATCTGTCCTTGAGCAGTTTTTGTTTGCTTTGTTTACAAAGACTCTGGACTCTACCTCTTGTTCTGTATCCTTTGCTCCTTTTCTTTTCTCCTTTCCTACTCTATCAATTATGCTTAGATGTGCGTTTTAGCCTCTAAGTAGCACTTCTTTTTCTTGATGCTTTTTAGAGCAGCCTGCTTTTTCACAGTCTTCCATCTTTTTTGTTACAGTAAGAGGAGGGGTCAAAAGGGAGAAAGGTGCATGAGAGAGAGAGAAAGAGAATGCAAGAGAGTATGTGTACAGTGTCTATGTGTGAGCACTCATGCCCTGTGGCCCAGTGGATGTGTTTTTGTTTGCTTGTGATGGTGAACATTCATCTGACACCATTGATTTATTGATCAGATGTGATATGTTTAAAGACTTGCTGTTGCATGCATTCCTTTTGAAACCATCCAATTATATGATGCCACATAGCCTGGGTGATAAACAAAATCATCAGGGGCTCAAGCTGTGTTAAAGGCTCTTACAAGGGACAGAAATACACAAATTCAATAATAAACATATACACAAGCACATACATCGGAAACACTTTATAAACCAAGTGGCAAAATATGATTTTTGAATATTGAGAATATTTACTGATTTATGCAGTAAGTACTGTGGAATGAAAAGTGTTGTATTATAATTATATACATATATAGTCATAAAATGTACAGCTACTACACACTGAAGTGCACATGCACATCCATAACCCCCACTAGTTGTCAGTCAAGCCCCAAGTGTGCCCATTAAATCCACTCCTCCTATTCCTTTGATGGACAGGCATGATGGATCTCCTTGGTGACATCATTGGACTCCCGTAATTGTGTTCCTCTGTCTGCAGGTAATTTTCAGGAACGTCAGTCGCCCTGTCACTCCGCCACTGTGGGTTTTGTGCTCTTCTTGTAAAAATGTGGAGGGGAATAAAAGGCTCATTTATTCACACCGGGGGAGGAGAGGTGACCTTCTCTGTGGAGTCATTGCCCCCAGCCAGCAATTTACATAGAGCTGTCAGCCTAGAGAGCACAAGCAAAGCCGGCCCAAAGCTGAGAGGGACAAAATTAATAATGCAGCATGCAGCCTCAAGGGACGCACGATCCTCCCTATATTCTAGCTAATGAAAACCTACGGCTTTTCTGTAGACATCTCGCGGTGTGTCTTTCTTTCTCACTTCTGTCTTCTTCATCTTTTCTGGTTAATATACATTTTAGCAGTCAAAGACCGTGATTCAAAAAGAGACAAACGGAATAATCTGAACGTGCATTAAAAGGCTTTTGAAAGAGATCTAGGAAATGCAGATGAAATGGACCAGTCTCACGCATACAAATTTAATGAGGTGGAATTTAAAAAGAAAAAAAAAAAAGAATGTGAACTCTGATGTACTTACCTATTTGAAAGGAACGTGCATGTAACTATGGTTACGCAAAACATGAAAGCAATGCGGGCTCTATTAGTGCCTACACGATTCATTTGTTTACTATCAGTCCAAGAGGGAGGGAGAAATGAACGAAAAGAGACAGAAGAAGAGAAAAAAAAAAGGAGAGTGCACTACAGTATCATCATTAAAGAGAGGAGAATGGAGTGAACTCATCTCTCCCTGGCCTTTGTGTTTTGGGGTCAGAAGGAAGTTTCAGAAGCACAGAGAGGGTATACAGACCTCACTGCTGAATGGCACATGCATAAACACACACGCACAACCTTCGACACAATGCCAGGGTTTATCTGAGCTGGGCTTTTTGAAATGCTTAAGCAAACTTTTTCTCCCAGGCCAGTTGAGTGTGTGTGAATCTCGAATCGGCAAAGCACAAAGCAGGCTTGTTGTGAGTGTGTGGTGAGAGCTGAGAGTGTGTGAGAGAGGAAGAGAAGGCATTCGCCGCACCTGTACACCCGGATACAACCCCCAACCCCCCTAGTACTCCCACACCCACACTCCACACATGTGCACACATACACACACAATCAACTTTTTTATCCTTGCCCCACACCCAAATCACACACAACATCCTCATTATCCCACACTCTCAAAAGTCAGCGATCAGCAGGAAGAGAGGGTGAAGAGGAAAGAAAGAGCAAAAGAGAAAGGGGGCCAAGTGAAAGAGAAACTCTTGTGTTAAACTCTAGTGTGCTTCTGCCAGGTTTGGAGGCTCTTCCAACAAAGTGGCTAAGTGTAGTGGGAGTGGGGTTCAGGGAGGGTCAATGGGAGGGAGATGTAGGGCATTTGCATGGATTCCATTTGATTTGGAGCACAGCCGGGTAATCAGGGCTAATGGCACTATTGTGCCTTAAAAAACACCCAATAGCTTTAGCGTGAGCTCATTCTAGTGGGTATGTGTGTGTTTTAGTGTGAAACAGGGTTCGACACCTGCTCCTTTGTGCCAGAAAGCACAGTGTAGTGATGGGGAGAGAGTAGACCCTGAGAAAAGAATTACAGTGATTTGGAGTGACTGTGTTTTTATTATTGTTAGCCCTGTGCTTATGCGTGCTATTATAATAACCACTCAAGCCTCACATGGGGCCTCAGTCATAAATAGGCTTTTCCGAAAGATACAGCGTACTCCCCCAAGCGCACCATCCAATCATATTGATTGTTCAGGTGCAGTAAATTATAGGGTGATGAAATGATGGCGAAAAAGAAAGAGAGATCACAGGGTGTGTGTGTGTGTGTGTGTGTTTTATTTTTTATTTTTGCTTTCATTTTTATTTGCTGCAATTTCACATTCTCTTTCTTCATTTCTTTCTCTCGGTAAAAAGGTGAGGGGTGCAACATACTGAGGTAAACAGGTAAAAGTTTACCAAAAGAAAAATTGTGTGCTGTATGTTCAAAATGTGTGTTGTACAATTCTATTAGATTGAGGCTGTACATTTGGATTTATGTCTTTATTTTAACTGTATTTCTGCTCTGCCTGAGGAATGCAATTTATACTCTCTCTCCTCTACCTCTGTCACAGATGAGCTTGGACATTGATGACAAGCGTGCATGCACACGGTCCAAGGGAGGACGAAGTAAGTCTCTCTCTCTCCCTCTCTCTCTCTCTCTCTCTCTCTCTCTTTAGTCTATCTGTGTAGAGTCAACATTTGTGCTGGTCAGCAAAGCACCACTTTAGTTGGTCAGCAAAGCATCAGTTTTCATTTCCATTCAGACAGATTTGCTTGTGTTTGCTGACCTTCTGGACCATTTTTCCTTCGCTGGACAAGAAGCACAGTTTGATTAGAGTGCATTGTGGGGATAGTTACATACAAAACAGCGGTTCATAAAAATCCTTCTCAAAAGAATACAATCAAACAGACGCATTAGTTAAAATGAAAAACTTTAATACATTAAATATTTTTGAAAAGCTCTAAGTAGTGCTTTTTTTCTTTTTTTCTTTCTTTTTTTTTTTTTAACAAAGACCCTGCACTAAGTTAAATCTTTTTAGTCTGTCCCAATTTGTTTACCATAAGTGCTGCACTCAAAAGTATTGATTTAGAATGCTAAGCTTATTGCTTTCTGCAATTTAGCTTTAGTCTTTAATTTTACAGAAGCAATTAATCACTGTTTTTGTGCTGAAGGCTGCATATAGCTGCACTTTTTATTCCTCATCAACACTGTGTTTTTGGCTGAATCAGTTGTTCATGGCATGAGTGTTTTGTGTGTGTGCGCGTGTTCACATAGCCATGTCTGGTTTACCTGATAATGCAATCATATATGCTGCTGTATGTAGCATCTAAGGATTTCTTTGTGTTTGTGATTTATTGATTGTCGTTTTCCTGCAGTTATTTGGACTTACGCTTCCTCTGCTAGTTTTTGACACTCTATATTGAATCATTTTTTTTTCTGCAGCTCCCACCGAGATTATAGTCCAGGAGCTGAGGTAAGACAGATTTCCTCTGTGTAGACAAATATGCCAACATTCTATCATTGTGGCCAATCATTTTTAGCTGCATGGTTTAAGTTATACAGCACAAAACAACACATTTTTTTGAAAAGGCATCTAAAACCGGATTAAAAACATTTTCGAGAGGGTTGCATGCCCTTGCATGTATGTTGTACCTCGAATTAAAACCTCCTCGTTTACATATATGTTGAAATAATTTTGCATTAACACAGCTTCCCACTTCAGATTAACCTGCTTTTTAATGCATATACATAAATGCTGATTATCATTTTGCCTGACATAAAAAAATGGCCCTGCTGTAGGTCCTGGCCCTTTCTCATGTCCTCCTGTGTGAAGGTCATGACATGTGTTTTGTCAGATCAGTGTTAGGAAGATGTAGGTGCACAAAATGTAGAAGATTGTAGTATAATTGAGGTAAATATTAATTATCTGTCCAAAAGGCCTGGACTAAAAAATAAGATGAAAGGTGAAACAAAAAATTACAATAATAATAATAACAATAATAATAATATTAATAATAATAATAATAATAATAATAATAATAATAATAATAATAAGCCTAAACTAAACTAAATTAAACTACTTCTGACTCCATATAGCTGCCCTACTCCAGGATGCAATGGTTGTGGTCATGTCAGTGGCAAATATGCACGACACAGAAGGTATGACAGATGAAATACCCATATAATCTTTTGTCTATAATTCTCTATAGGTCCTTTGTAGTCCTCTATAGATCCCATCTTTTTCCAGCTTTCTTCCCCTTATGAGCCTTCTTTGATATAGTCACCCATGTCAGGTTTTCTCAGAATACCTATAATTCTGCTAAATTTTTCTGGTTGAGCCTCTCTTGTTTTTCTTTTTCTTTTTGTTCCTTTCTAGTTTTCTAAGTACTCTCTCTCTCTCTCTCTCTCTCTCTCTCTCTCTCTCTCTCTCTCTCTCTTTCTCACTATCTCTTTCTCTCTCTCTCCGTATGTCTCTCTCTTTTTTCCTCTCTGCGCCGTTCATTGTGGCACGTCTCCAGCTTATTGTGAACATATTACTTTTTTGTTTATTTACACATGTATCTATTAAGGAGACTATTTTAGAAGACCCATGTTTATAGATCTCACAGAGTCTTGCTTCAGTAGCTACACTTTGGAGCTGGGAGTTTTATTGAATTGTGCTGTCTGCTGTTGTGTTCATTTTATCACTATTTTTCATTCTCTGTACCTATCTTTGATTGTGGCATAATTAAGCTTTTCACTTAATTGACTTTGATGTATAATGGGTGTGTGCTGTCACAGCACCCTACAAAGATGTTATTCTTTTCTGTAGTTCTTACATTTCATTTGCTCTCAATAGTTAGTATGTGCTTCCTGCATGGCATGGTTTGTTGCTTTAACATTGCCTTCTGTCCTATGGTATGAGTAAACTGGCTTTTTTAGTTGATTATTCTAATATTTTTTTCCACTTTTTTCTTTACCCTAGTACAATGAGTTGCCCTATTGCCAGAAAAAGGAGGCTCCAGGAGGAGTCAGAACAGAATCACTCACCATCCAAGAGGAAGTCCCACCCACTGAAGTTGGCAATGGATGGATGCTTTAATGAAGAGCGTGAGGGGAGCAGTGAGGAGATAGAGGTAAAGGAAGAGGATGAGGAAGAAGAGAGCAAATCTCCTCAGCTGCATAGAAGTCAAGAGCATGCAGGAGAAGAAGAGCAGAAGGCTAGAGACAGAAGCCCCAACATAGGAGAAGCAGGTGATGAAGGTGAGTGTTTAAAGTGCAACAGCCATGTACCACTAACCTGTGGCTACTGATGTCTGTAGGCTTGTTATACAGAAGAGCAACTCACCCTTGAATTTAAGTAATGAAGGTTTTTTATTATTACCCAAGAAATATAGAAAAATAATTCCCAAAACTACACATGATTTTGATGTTGAAAAAAACAAAAACAAATGTTTGTAAGTCAATTAGTAATACACTGTTTATTCGCAAATACGTCTTTCTCATTCGCTCTTTTTCTCTCACAGAGGAGTGTGTGATCATTGAGGCATCTTGCACAAAGAAGGCTAAATCTGTTGAAACAAATGACCTTTCCAATTATGAGCATATAGTTGCCAACTCTCTACTGCACCTCAGCAGCCACAATAACCATACCACATCTCCTCAAAAACAAGAACATAAACAGCAACAACATTCTGTGGCCATAGAGAAAAATATGGATAGATCAACCATACCAGAAGAGGAGGAAAACAGAGAGGAAAAGAGCACTGAAAAGAAATGTGAATGCCAAACAACATCCACTGTGAATGGACTGAATGAGAAACTAAAAGACGAAGTGGTTAAGGAGGAAATTAATGGAAGGAAGGAAGAGTCAGACCACCAGTATTTCACAGAGGAAATCAGTAAACAGCTTTCAGAGAATGACAAGAAGCCACCGGGAGAGAAAATCTGCAAGGAAGAGTATGACAATGATGAAGAAGTGAAAGATGAAAAGTTGGACAAGTACAGCCACTCTGACCCCTATGTGAATCATGCAACTCAGGGCTCCCAAAAGGAGGACTACAGTACCCACACACCCCTCTCACCACAGAGTTGTATATCCAGCCAGGTCCCAGCAGCTCCAATGATCATCGAAGTGCGGTCTGAGGAATCAGAGAAGGATGAAGAAAACGGGGATGATGAAGAGGATGAACCGTCAGTGATGGCCGAAGAGTCAGAAATGTATGACATGATGCGAGGAAACCTGAGACTTTTAGAGCAGGCTATCGCTCTCAAAGCCCAGCAGGTCAAAGGTAACAGAGAGTTCACAGCTATCTCTGAGCATCATCGATACTTCCCTCTGGATGATCGACCCACCAAACACATGGAGCTGCTGCGCAAGAGTTACTATTGCAAAGGTAAGGGCTGAGGGAGAAGGCTGCCAAAAAGGTTTATAGGACATCTGGTTGAGTCTAGAAGTGTGCATTGGCATCAGGATTTTTACTTTATGTGGCCTGAGGTTTGTAAATATGCAAGCAACGACCACTAAATAAACTGTCTGTGGTTAATAGGTTCTTTATAAAAAAAAAATTTAAAAAGCAGGTACAAAAAACTGTGATGAACTTAAGCTGAAGTTAAAAGGCTGTCTTAGTCGTAATTTACGGCCTGTGGTGACTGTGCTGGCATTTTTTACCTCTGTGTGTTTTTAACGTTCCTAAAGGGCATAGTCGTAGGGTTTGCATTAAACAAACAAAAAAAGGTCTACTTTTGGCTTAAAGCTCTAAACAGACATAGACACGCACGTAAATATCAAGCTTAAGCCTAGATAAATAAGCTGAAAAGACATACATTTGCTTAAACAAGACACCAGAGCCCGTAGACTTTTAATGGAATCGCTATAAAGTGTAAACAGGTCAAATGAATTTGCTTCCAGATATTCTGAAGCTGTAGTATGTGATTACTGGAGAAAGCACTTAACGCAGTAGAGAGTAAGAGAGGGGGAGGGTGCTTGTAATTAGATTGGTTTTGCATTTGTTTGTTCTTTTATTGGTTTGTTTGTGGTCGTGTCTTGGCGCTCTGCCTGGTCCTCACATCACTCCAGTCGCTGAGCACACTCAGTCAGGTTCTGCACATCCCCATTTAACTGCCTTGCTTATACCCGGTCCGGTTTTAATTAGAAGTTGCATGTCTTGTTAGCATTTCAACATTCAATTAAGGAAGCACTGGGGCATGAGTAAAATCCTCTAAGTCTCCCTCTCTCTTCTCCCTTTTGACTCTCATTTATTCAGCCTTGACTTTATTGTCTATGTGCTTTCATTTGAACACCGTATACATCCCCAAGACAAACCTCTCCAGTGGTACCAGTTTAATGACACCCTTTTTTTTTTCAACCACACTGCAAACAAATGTTCATCAACTGCATCTAATGGCCATCATTATCTCTCTAAATCCACTCCAGTGACTTTAGGGCTTCAGATATTGTTAAGGGCTGTGAGTGATATTAGACAAATGTATATAGTTATTTGTATGTAATAAAGCTCTGCTGGTTTTCTAATTACACTTTAATTACACTTTTGTATTTCTGTACAGTATTGTAAAAGTTGGTATGAAACCAACTGGTTTGACTGACAAGTGGTTTGACCTCACCTTTGCAGAAAGTTCAAGGTCAGAGAAAAGAGAGGTCAAATGCCCCACCCCAGGCTGTGATGGCACCGGTCACGTGACCGGACTGTACCCTCACCACCGCAGTTTGTCTGGCTGTCCTCACAAAGACAGGATCCCCCCAGAGAGTAAGTCAGACTTATGTACAAACACACACACACACACACACACACAAACACAAACACTTACTTTCCCTGCAAGGCAATTTATTATTCTAATTATTAATGCAGCCAAGTAGTAAAATATATTATATGAATAGCAGAGTAAGTTAATAAATCACAACTGTGCATAAGGAAAATTATAACATGGGTAATGGGGTTCACTATCAACATCTAGGCCTAATTTGTAAATGAGAATCAGAAATTATTGGTGTAGATCTTTATCAGCTCATTAGTCACTTAATTGAGGTGAATTTGCATCTATGGGGCAGCACAAATCAGCATTCATGATGTGCAGAGATGTTTGGAAATCATCACATATTGATTTAGGTCAATAACTTATTACACATATTCATGTCAGTGCTAATACATTATTGAATTTATTTTGGCTAAATTTATATATTTTTTATGAAATAATTGTTTATTTTTTTTCACTTTTATGAAGTTTTAATCAGGCTTTAATCAGGCTTTTATAACCTATATACATTTATATAACCACTGAATTTGAAAAACAGGTGGTTCAGTTTTCCACCAGGTAAAGCAACAAAAATATTATGTGCCATACTTTCCTGCACTGTTGATCTATTGAAAGGTTTCTTTCTTTATTCATTTGTTTGTGACAATCTAAGACACCTGCACCTCTAAATATAAAATTAAAGTGGTTCCCTTTTTAAAAACATTTTTGTATTTTTTGAAAACTAAACTGCTAAATGATTTCTTTTATTAGCTCAGTGTTACAACACCCAGATTTGTGCATGTATCATTCTTGTTGCTTAATTTTGCACTTGTTTCTATGCAACTGTGATGAATTAGGGCCAGTACACTGAGAGCTAACACCTGAAGAGGCTTTAAAATTGCTACAGTACTGCTTGGCATTATTATATATCCGTTTGCACATCTAATGCGTTCAAATATATACAGTATAAATATATATATACATTGAATTTATCTTAAATTTAGAGGATAATTGTAATTTCTACGTAAAACAATGAAAATCTATGTACGTTTTTTTTCTTTGTAAATGCCCTGCTTTTTTAACAGTGTGTTTAAATTGTATTTGGTTCCCTGTTTGTTTTATTTGTGTGTGCAGTCTTAGCCATGCATGAGAATGTTCTGAAGTGCCCTACGCCTGGCTGCACAGGACAAGGCCACGTCAACAGTAACCGCAACACACACCGCAGGTACAGCATCTCACATTAGTCACGCCATTGCATCTCCCATTAGTCATGCAGATGCTCACACATATGTTCACACACCTTTCCAATGCTCTCACTGACACTTAATGTGCTCTTAGTTTATCTGGATGTCCAATCGCTGCTGCTGAGAAGCTGTCCAAGAGCCACGACAAGCAGCAGCTGTTGCAGCCACAGACAGAACAGCCCAAAAGCAGCCCGAACACAGAGAGAGTGCTCAGGTCAGTCCACACCTTTAGCTACATTGCTGTACTTTCATTCACTCGTATTTCTCATGTGAAAGCCAGACAGGTTAGGATTCCGATTCATTCCAGCAATGGAACTGGTAATTCCAATCATAAGAAAAAAAAGAACAGGAATTACATGCACGACAAGCAAGATGCAAATAGTATATATTCAGTGTATAGAATACATTTCAGAATGTTATATTGCTATAGAATCAATACACCTGGCCTAAGTCAATGTAACAACATGATGAATAATACCACCTGCCACAGTTTGTTAAGATATTAGCTGTCAATCAGAGGACTTTGCCTTTAGTAGATGAATTCTTTGTTCAACCTTAACCCCCCCTTTCTGCCCTTCTAACAGAGAACTGCCTAGTCTATCATACCAAGTTCAGAAAGCAGCCCCATAGCACTAATTATACTGCAGATAAGCTAATTAATGGACTTACAGGGCATGGAGTATGAGAAAAATAATTACTTTCCTCCAGGAAGGATGTCTGTTGTTGGAAAGCAATGCAGATTCCTGTATCAATGGACAGAGACTTCTCTTATTGGTACAGTTGTAATTTGAATGAGCATTAGTGTGGTGCTGGAGCCCATTAGGAGGAGACGGAGGGGTCACAAAAGAGATGTGCATATGTCACCTTGCTCTAATGGGAATGTACTGGCTTAAACTCAAGGCTATATTGAATGACAATGCTCATCCTCTGCATGCCATCTTGATTAAACAGACAAGGAGATACAATAACAGCCTAAGAAAAACATGCTGTTCCAAATATATAGGTCTGAGTATGCAATTCAATTATAAAATATTTCTCACCTTTTTTTGTTCATTGTATATACAGAGCGTTCAAAAAGTCCCTCATCAGTGGCCACGCAGAGTAGGTTATGGGAAAATATTTGTTTAATAAAACTCATTATTATTCGTACTCGTATTTATACATTAAATCTCGCACAGTATCATGATGTGGTATTCTTGTCTCCAGAAAAGCTGCTCTACACTGCCACTGTGGAGGGACTTTTTAAACACACTATATTATCATAGTTTAGAATTCTATGAGCTCTGAGAATCCATAAGAGATGTCCATCTTATAGGTTTGTCTATAAAAAGAGTCTCTAACCAAATATTTACTATTTACTACAAATTACTATTATAAAACGTTTTGTTTGGCTGCTGATATTAATAGTAAATAAAGTATGAAGAATGAATGAAAACACAGGCTGCAAGTGTACATACATATAAGTACAATAGCAATACAGAATTCTTACTTCATAAGTCACACGCACACACACATACACACACACACACACACACACACACACACACACACACACACACACACACACACAACACACACACACACACACACACACACACACACACACACACAAATTATGTTAGAGGATTTTGTTGCTCTTAAAAGATTATTTAGGACCAGCACTCACTGGATTCATGCACGACTGTTTTAAAGCAAATGAATTCCATGCTCTACAAAATGCAAATGTGCCCAGAGGTGATAAGACATTGTTAAAGCCTACTCTTTTGTCTGTTTTTATAAATTTTTTATCTGTATATAAGAAAGCCTGAACATGCTAGAACTAAAAAAAGCCTCTGAAATTTTAAATAAATAAAGACATAAATATGTACCTTAGGTGGAAATTTTGTTTTTCATAACGTGTGTGTGTGTGTGTGTTTGTGTGTGTGTGTGTGTGTGTGTGTGTGTGTGTGTGTGTGTGTGTGTGTGTGTGTGTGTGTGTGTGTGAATATTATTATTTATGTTTTTCCGGATTTTCAGAATTGTGTATTTTTTTACATAATTGTATGGATTGTATGGAAGTATGTATTAACACAAACTAACAAAAGTGTTAGCAAAGCTATTAAAAAAACAAACAGAAATTATAATGCCATTATTTATTACCTGCATATGATATATATTTATATATATGCTTACATTTTTCATTTTCTCACTATCTCGTTCTCTAGACCCATGTGCTTTGTGAAGCAGCTTGAGATGCCACAGTGTGGCAGCTATAGGGCAGCCAGCATGGTTCCAAACACACCCCGTGCTAACCTGGCAAAAGAGCTGGAGAAGTACTCTAAGGTCTCTTTTGATTATGCAAGCTTTGATGTGCAGGTATTCGGAAAGCGTGTACTTGCCCCACAGATACACACCAGTGAAAACTCACCCAAAGCGTTCAAAAGTAAGTAAAAGCAATTATGTGCAAAATATAGAAGTTTTAATAAGAAATGTCACTAATTTGTCTCCCACTGTTTATCCACAGCCAAACCTCCATTCCCCAGGACTTCCCCCCCTAGTCCCAGCATGCAAAGCACCTATGGAAAGAGTTCATGTGGAGCCCATGATTACTCCCATGATGCTGAGGCTGCACACATGGCCGCCACAGCCATTTTAAACCTGTCTACAAGGTGCTGGGAAAAGCCTGAGAACCTCAGTACCAAACACCAAGATAAGGTAGAAGTCACAGACATTGACTTGAAACAAATTGCAGCAAAATAATGACAATACTGTAAATCTGCAAAGAAAATTCTGTATTACAATGACATTCAGACTATGAAATGTATGTTTAAGTCTTTACGTTTTTTCATACACAATTTTCCCAAAAAGGGTGTGACTCTGTTACATTGTGTGGCTGTGGGGAAATGTTTCTTAAGTATAAGGCAGTTTCATAAATATATCATGAGCTGGAGTGATATGCTTCCCAAGGCATCAACTGCTGTTGAAGCTTAGTTGCATCACCTCTCCTCCTCTTTTATTCCCTCCCACTTTAGTCCTCTTTTTTGCCATGCTTTGCGGTTATTACATGAAGTTTTCCATGGATAGCTCAGAAGCAGGTGTGCATAGCTCTTCTGTTCATTATTCACACTAGTCTAATGAAAGAAGGCAGTTTAATGATTCTGTGGAGTCAGAAAGACTAATATGACTGTCCAAATTATTTTTCCTTTATCCACTCCTATCAGTTCTTCTTTTTCTCTTTTTTTTTCATTCTCCAAAAAGGAGTTTGTTCTCTATAGTTCTGGCTGTGATACTGTAGAGCATATATCCTTTTTTTGAAGCTTTCTGCCTCCTAAACAGAGTGACTAGTTCACCATTTTGTCAATTTACTGCCAGGTTTTTAGTGGAGGAGGATAAAAGGGGAAGATTAATGGACTGGGAAGGCTAGTGCCTTGCCTCTAATCAGAGCAGTGCTGTTCTGGGATCAGCTACATTTCTTGCTCTTTAACACTGAGTCACCTCCAACACTCTGCAGTGTTTAAACACATTTAGCTCACAACACACTGCTGTACATGCTGTGTTCTGATGCAGACAATCAATAAAATCTTTAAAATTGTCAGTGTTTAGATTTGGAATAGTACTTTGTGCAGTATAATATTATTTATATATATTCTTTTATTTAACGCTATACTATGCTGTATCAAAGGTCACTTAATCATAAGGTCTTTGTGTAACCTTTTTTAGAACCTGGAGATTGAGGTGGATGAGAATGGCACTCTAGATTTAAGTATGAAGAAGCCCATAAACAAAGAGGGAGGCCCATTGAGCACAAGCCCAGGCATGCGCTCCCCTGCCCTCTCTTCATCATCCTCATCATCCGGGCGCCATGGCAACACGGCCATCTCACCCCACTTACAGGCCTACAAGCAGGAGGAGTGGGAGGGGCCTCTGGATTATACCAAACCAAATCGGCAAAGGGAGGAGGAGCTAGAGGAGGTGAAACTTCACTCTTTTGGACTCAATCAAGTTACATCAGATAGGACCGGACTGGTTTTCTTTAGTCACTAGTCTGTATAATTAAATATTCTAAAAGCTTAGATAAAAAAAACCTATTAACTGTTTACCCTGGGTACTAAAAATACGTAATATTTTAGCACAGCAATACACTGTTAAAACAGAATATTTATGATTTTAATAAAAAAAAATAATTGGCATGCCAAGAACTTGATTTACTTGAAGAACTTGACACATTTAAAAGGAATTTCATTAATGTATAAAATCTAAAGTAAATAAAATTGTGTGTGTGTGTGTGTGTTTGTGTGTGTGTGTATGTGTGTGTGTGTGTGTGTGTGTGTGTGTGTGTGTGTGTGTGTTTGTGTGGGTCTGAAGATGGAACATACAGCCCACTCTTTTGTCTCCTCTGATGCTGAAGACTGTGATATGGCTCAGGAGTGCTTAGAGGACAGGAAGTATCCTGGTGAGGTCACATCCCCCAGCTTCAAAATCAAGTTCCAGCCCAGGGAGTGCAAGAAAGAGCTCCTTATGTGAGTGTCTATAGCCATAGGCCATAATGCCTTTACATATAATCAGTGCAAGGTGATGAAAGGTCACCTGTTTTTATTGTTAATTATTTAATGCATGTTTTTTATTCTGGTAAGTACACATTAGTAAATTGTTTCAAGTGTTTTATTATTTTTTTTTACTTAGTGTTAACGTTACTGTTATACCCTGTTTAGGTGTCCCACTCCTGGCTGTGATGGCAGTGGCCACATAACCGGAAACTATGCATCACATCGAAGGTACGATGCTGGCAGAAACTCTTGTTTTTATGATCCTGTCTCCTGCCTCCTCTACTTTGTAGCAAGGTTGCCAGAACCTTCTGATATCATGCAACATTGGGAAGAAATTTAATGAGTTAAAGCAGTTGGTAATTTGATACGGCAAACTGTAAGACTGTCCCTCGTTCTAACTTTCTGTGATTTCTAATGCTTTTATAATAGTTTTTCATAGTTTGCTGGCTCAAGCACTGTGTGCTGGCCTGAGTAGCATTTTTTACATGTACCTGCAAAAGAATTATTATTTAGTTTAAGGAATGTATTTAGATTGAGATCTAGCTTTACCTTGCCTCTTTCTTGCTTTGTTTCTGTTTCTTGTACTGATGTGGGATTTTCTGGGTTCTTTCTCTTTCTTGCATCCCTCTCCTTTTTTTTCCATCCCTCTTCCTGTGGCTCAGTCTGTCTGGGTGCCCTCTTGCTGATAAGAGTCTTCGCTCCCTCATGGCAGCACATGCAACTGAACTCAAGTATGTGTTATAGCTCTGTTTCTTTCATTTCCCTATGCTACACTACTGGATACATTTTATGGCTTTTTCAATTTGCTCGTATATTAACTTCTCACTTAGTGCTGCCTTTCCTATAAAAGGTCACAACCACATGCTTGTGTGCAAATGTTTGTTTTATTACGAGCATTGTCATTTTAGCAGTCTTTCCAATATAATTGAATGTTTGTGCTAACAGTGCTAATTGTTGTACTCATTATCCAATACTAATCATAGTGCTCTTTTGTGCCATAATATTTATTGTTTACCCAGGTGCCCAACGCCAGGATGTGATGGTTCTGGCCACATCACTGGTAACTACGCTTCACATCGAAGGTATGGCTAATGCAACTTCTCCTACACAAACACACAATTGTTACACTCATTTATACTTGAACATTGCAGGACAGAGAAGCTCAGAGTGAGGTAGTGTAGTTGTAGATAGGACTCACACACTCCTACACAAACAATAATCATCCACTATATGGATATGAGATTTTTCCCTATTGCTTCTGAATGGATAATGAAAATTAATCTACTTATGCTACCTGTAATGTTACTTCATTTGGCCTGTCTTATCTTAAGTCATGGCCAGAATTTGGCTGGTGTTGCTTTCTGCCTCCTCTCTTAATGGGCTTCACACTTTCTGTTTTCAGTTTGTCTGGGTGTCCTCGTGCCAAGAAAGGTGGAATCAAAACAACACCTACCAAGGAAGACAAAGAAGACTCTGAACTCTTAAAGTTCGTACCAAATAGAAAGATTTTTACAATACTATACTACTGTATTGTCTCAGTTATGAAACAACATTGTAGCTGGACCTTTAATAGCTTTATGGGAGAAATAAATATCATAGAAGTTCAAATGATTCCTGGTCACAGAATTTTTAAAGGATAGTCATTTCACTATAGCCTACTACAGCTTGATGTAGTTCAGAAAGCTTTTACAAACAGCATCATAACAGTGAATACATTTGGTTTACACCAACACGTTTTGCTTCTTTAACACTTGAATAGAAATAAAGATGTTTAGTGGTTAAGAATGCAAATATAAAATAAATAAATAAATAAAAATGTAATCGTGGTTCATGACTGTGCAGTTAATTGAAAGTTCATTATTACAGTTGAAAATGCAAGATTCAGAGTTACTTCATAATGAGAGATATTTTTTATATTTAATTAATAAATTGCTGTTAACCAATCACTCCCTCCTATTTTGTCTCTGTTGTTTCCATCCTTACTTTATATTCATATTCTTACTGTTTTTCTGAATATTTGTCTCTTTTCCAGGTGCCCAGTACCAGGCTGTGACAGTCTGGGTCATATCAGTGGGAAGTATGCCACCCACCGCAGTGCATATGGGTGCCCACTGGCTGCACGGCGCCAAAAAGAAGGCATGCTGAATGGCACACCTTTCTCCTGGAAGGCCTTCAAGACGGAGGGGCCCACCTGCCCCACACCAGGCTGTGATGGATCTGGCCATGCCAACGGCAGCTTCCTTACTCATCGCAGGTATAGTCCTACACAGATATTCAACCATGTGGCGCCTCCTATTTCATAGACTATTTTTAGATATTTTCATTTAAGATATTTAGACAGCATTAATGAGCAGATGCAAACTGTTCTCAGGGGTCTTATGATCTGAAGGATTTTTATTCTTTCAAGTGAAATTTTTATCAATTGTTTCTCTTTGATTTCCAGTCTCTCCGGCTGTCCTCGTTCCTCACTGGCTAAGAAGAAAGCCAAGTTTCCTGGGGAGGAATATATAAATACCAAGTTTAAGGCCAGTGATGGTAAGTGCAGCATGTTCATTCATTGTCTTCTTCAGGTCAATTACTCTTCATATATTCTAATTTATTTATTCTGTTTTTAGTGCTAGATAATGATGAAGACATTAAGCAACTCAACAAAGAAATCAGTGACCTCAGTGAGTCCAACAACGAAATGGAAGCTGATATGGTCAACCTTCAAACACAGGTTAGCCATTAATCACATTAATGGCCTGAAAAAAAGACCCAAATGAGCCATGCAGGATATTTTTGGTTAAAATGAGAGGCAGCTATGCCCTATATCATCATACCTAATGAAAGTAAAGTTGAAAAATGTCTGGTATTACTTAGACCAGCCATAGTCATCATAAAATAAATGCTTTTCCTTTTAATAATCTTGAGCTAGATTTCTCACAATAATAAACTTTCTGACCAATACCTACAGAGTTAATTTACCTTTCAGGGTGCTAATTTTAGATTGTTAACCTGCTACTATTGGCTTTGTGTTTTTATCTCCAAAATTAAACCGAGTTAGACAGTTGAACTGGGCAATTGGGACAAAAAACACAGCAGGTAACCACACAATGAAGCAGAAAATCCCTTACCTTAATATGGAAACTAAAAGAATAGCTCTTGTTTCATCTAGTACTTTTTAAATGACTCACATTAATGCTTACAATCAAATCTTTACACTCCACCAGAGGCTTCAATAACAGCAGCAAATATAATTGTAATTGTACCACATGTGATGCCATGTACAAATAATTACCCAATGTCCCAAAACTCGTGCCACTTTAATAATACCACACTGAGTCAGTTAACCAATGGTGTAATACCGTTAAGACATCTTTGCAGGCATAATGTGGTTTGGGACTCAGTCTTGGATTAGTGCTTATTATGTAGTACTTGTCTCTACCTGCCTTAAGCTGCAGCATAACCCAAGTCTCAAACATTCTTTGAATAAAGTATTATTCAACCGGAGAGGGTGAAATTCCATGTTCTTACATCCTGTAGCTTTGACAAAAAATTTAAATGTATGAACAAAAATGAATAAAAATTAATTAATTACCAGTAAATATATTTATAAAACTAAACACCCCTAACTAACGGCCATAACTGAAAAACAAAATGATGCTGGTCCAACAAATGCAAAATAGAATGTGGCAGATTTTTCTGGCTCTGGTGCCTTAATTTTTGGCTCAACAAAAGTGAACAGAAAATATTTGTGTTGTTTAGTGGCAACACCGTTTTTACCTGGTTTTGTTTTTCTCAGATAACATCCATGGAGAGGAACCTGAAAAACATTGAGCAGGAAAATAAGATCATTGAGGAGCAGAATGAAGCACTGTTTATGGAGCTGTCAGGACTTAGTCAAGCTTTGATACGCAGCTTGGCCAATATCCGTCTGCCCCATATGGTGAGTTTTCACACACACACACACACAAGCACACACACGCACACACACGCACACACACGCACACACACGCACACACGCACACACACAGCATGAATTCTTTTTTAGCAGTGTTACTCTGTATACCAACAAATGGCTGTAATAATGTTTACTTGATTATCATTTGTTGTTTAATGAACTCATAATAATTATGCTGTTTATTCTGTAATGCTGCACTTCCAGTAAATACGGCTTATTGTCACAAATTTCCCACCCATCTTAAATGAATAATAAAGCAAATGCAAGTATGCACGTTCATACAAGATTCCGCACAAGCGCACACTGTTTTGCATCATGGGCTCCAATTTCCTCTCTTACAGCAGGAACCAATCACAGAGCAGAATTTTGAAAACTATGTGAGTACGCTGACTGACATGTACACCAATAAAGACTGCTACCAGAACCCTGAAAACAAGGCACTGCTCGAGACCATCAACCAGGCAGTGAAAGGCATTAAAGTGTGACCCTGAGGCATCGCTCACTAGAGGCATAGAAGAAGAACGATGTGTGTAGAAGCAAAGAAAGTATGTGCAACTGGTACACACAAAAATGGGCATTCAGGTGTTTTTAATTAACAATGGCCTTTATCCCAGGGAGCATTCTGTGACAAGAGAAAAAAAGAAATATGTATATAAGTTCCAAATTCCACAAACGCTGCTGGATTGAACGCAGAGGACAAGAAGATCACAACCAAATCCTCTTGTTTGGCCGGAGGGGAAAAAAAGAGAAGCTTGTTTTTGCTTATTTTAACCACACAATAAAAGGAGTGTTTTGCATGTCTTTGAGAATGCAGCTGAGGATGAAGAAGAGAATGTGTACTTCAGCGTTCACAAGAGCCAAATCATTTGGATGGAATTATCTTTGTATTGTGTATGGGAGACCACTGGCCCTTTATCACAGGACATGCAGCACTTCCTGTAGTGAATCAGCACAGCTTCAGGTCATTGAGGCCCATTGTACCTGTTTCTCCACAAGCTCCTGTGCACATTCTGGTCATAGAAAGAACACAATGTGGGTCTTTAAGCTGTGTGATATTCATGTCAGACACCATCTGGTTAACTCTACAGTGTAACAGTCAAACCACATGCCTCCAAATTTCAGCCATTATATTTATAAATCTATATTTTATTATTAGTTCTAGGGAAATGTTTAGGTTTTAGATTGCCGGAGCACTAGTACATTCTCATTCATTTGCATTATTTATGCTAGAGTAATATAATGTATTGCTACTCAGTTAAATCCACTCATATCTGTTCTATTTATTAACAATGAATTGCACTTCTATTCATTTAACAGTTTCTAGGGTTCATTGTCAATGTTTTATAAATTATTCAGACAGTAATTTATGTTATGTATTCCTCTCTTAATATATGTAACAGTCATTTATTTATGTATTGATATGTTTTTCTATTGTTTTTTTTTTTCTTTATTTTTTATTTATTTGAACTCACCTCCTGCATTGAAAAAAAACCAAGTATGAAACAATGCACCCTTCCCCTTCCATTTTGAAATGAACACAAATATAAAATAATAAGAAAAACTTTGAAAACTATTTTCCATTTTTTATATCTGATTTTCTTTTGAGAATAGATTTTTAAAACTTTTTTTAAGTGAAAATATTTTCAACTGACAAGGTTTTTTATAATTAAATAAGGCTGTCTTTTTTTTTCCATTATAGATATTTTTTTTTTCTTTCAAAAAACCTGAGAGATCCAAAACCTTATGGAGAAGTATAATGTGTATTTATTATTTATTTTATATTTATGAACTAATGAACTGTGATATGATTGTACTGTATATTTATTTTGTAATGTTTCTGTGTGTTCATTATAAGAGAGTCTTAGTAGTCTCATACTTAAATAAAGACAGAAAGTCACACTTGGACAAAAAAGGTTCTTTAAATGCCAGCAAATCTTCCGATGGGAATGTAAAGACAAAAAAAGCAATTCTTTGAAACTCAGAGCTTCCTGAAACATGAAAAGGAAGTATTGTAAAAGGAAATACAATTTTCTGGAATCGCTTTTACTGAGTTTTACCACTTCAGGGTCATGGTTCTACCTATGATGCATGGTCTGTCCAGGATGGTTCTTAAATAATGACAGCTGATAATGTTTTTTGCTCTCAGTTCGTCTGTATGTTTAGGCAATGAGATATATGTTGAAAGAATATGGAAAGAGTGGTATATGTTGGTAAAAGTTGGTCAAACATTAATAGAAATCTTTGAACCACAATGTCTTCACTCAGCTAGCATCAGATGAGCATACACCCACGTAGCCTTATTCTTGATTTTATTTATTTATTTATTTATTTATTTTCTAAAATGCAAAAAGTGCCACTAACCAATATGTTTTTTTCTTGACTCCTCCCATTCAGAAACCACACGATTCTTGAATCACATGATGTAAGAAGTGTGGTAATTGTTACCGTTGCCTTTATTTCCTTGCCACTATGGCCATAATTACACTATATATACATTGTGTATAAAAAAAGACAAAACAATTATATAGAGAATATAAAAAAGCATACATATATTTTTCCAGTGTAATTGTAACACTCTTATTGTAGCTTATAAAAGAAATATCTTTTGAAAAAAAACTGTGATTATTACTACCAATAGGCGGACAAAAAAAAAAAAAAAAAACGCTAATGAACCATTTTACTGTGGTGGCAAGATACAATGTGTTTTATAATTTACATAGGTAAATTTTTAAATCTAAAATTGTTGGGGTTGTTTGTAAAATTTCCTATTTTTTGAGGTGTATTAGGTCCATGGTTGTTGGGCTTCTCTTTGTATGTCATGCTCATGGGACAGTGGTGTAATGGTAGTCAATTAAAAAAAAACGCTAATGAACCATTTTACTGTGGTGGCAAGATACAATGTGTTTTATAATTTACATAGGTAAATTTTTAAATCTAAAATTGTTGGGGTTGTTTGTAAAATTTCCTATTTTTTGAGGTGTATTAGGTCCATGGTTGTTGGGCTTCTCTTTGTATGTCATGCTCATGGGACAGTGGTGTAATGGTAGTCAATTCTTTACCCATCTTGGCGTTACATTAGGTCTGTATCTGTGAAGACTCATCATAGTGTGCTAAAAAGGTGGTGGTCCTTCTCTTAGTATTGTGTGGTGTTGTGTCAGGTCTGGTGGGAGCAGCTTTGTTTAGCTATTTATCTCCAATGCTAAATGTGATAAAAAATAAAATAAAATAGAAAGCAGCGTGATTGTTGTTAGCGAGTTGTGAAATGAACATTGTGCCTCCTTATATGACCAGAATTTTTATGTCTCCACCTATATGCAGTAGACATAGGCATGTTGTTCATTAGGTGTTATAATGGTGACATTACGCAAAGATGGTGTGTGTTCTTTTCAAATAGTTCCAGTATTACCAGTTGAAAACCTTTTAACCAAAACGTTTGAAATGGAAACGGAAGATTCATTTTAGCTAATGGACATCTATCCATCACGCCAAAAAGAATTGGAGAAAAGAAAAATGTCTGTGTCTTTTATCTTTGTTGATGTCCAGTGCAATTCTGTCTATGATGTGTATGATTCACTTTAACTCACTTATTGAGGATCTGTTTCAACAGGCTTCAATTTGAGCATTTAGAAGGGTGAGGTCATCAAGTCAGAGCAGCTAATCTAAACCGTTTGGATCGAGCCCTGAATCAGAACTGAATATAAAGAGCAAAAAAAACAAGGTCGAGCTTAAGCATTTTTATTTGTCATTGATATGCTGCTCGACTTCTCTCACTCTTGCACTGAGAAAATAGAAGAGATGTCAGTTGCATAAATTTATGTCCATACTGTATAATGTCCCTGGCCTTATTCTCTCCTTCTCTGTAACCTTTCCCCAGGAACAGTGTGGCATTGCATTTAAATATGAAACTGCTCACTACTGTTTTGCTTTACCAGAATATTAGGAGAACTTGGGGAATTAAGGTACTCTTGTAATCCTTTTTTGCTGTAGTACCAGCTCATCCTTAAGGGCCAGAAGTGAAGCTTAGTAATCCCAGTGCTAGAATTCCTGATACACTTTTTCAATAATAAACCACTTTCATTTGAATATGTTAACTTGTGATAAAAAAAAAAATCATAAGAACTGGCATATAAGATTGTCATGCATTGGGATAGGGAAATCTAGCCCTGAGAATATAAGGTTATTTAATAGGATTACAACAGACATACCATAAACATGTATGATTTAATATACATGACATGCTGTTTAATTCAACATGGTTCCTTATTTGCAAATTCACAAATAATATTTTATTAGAAATAAGTCAGTCGTTTTCTTTTCTTACCGTTCACAAAAACAGTAATGTAACCAGCTGTACACACGTTTTATTCTTTATGAATGGTGAATTTAATAGAGTTTCATAATGTAGCCTATTTTCTGAAACATTAAGCCATCTCGTTAAGCCAAGTGTAGCACTATAATTGCATCTCCCTGTTAAAAGCTCAGAATGACCTGAATAACAGAAAGATTGGGTTTTGTACATGAGAAACAGAAACTATTTCAAACTAAATACTTCATGTAAGATTAAAAAAAAATGGATTAGAGTAAAATAAAATAGCCATGATGTCCATGGTCATGACCTGAAAGACAACACCTGGGTTCTAAACACATACTGAGTAGTAAGGCATGCTTGATAAAATGTTTCCCATTAAGCTGATGTAACCAAAATGGCCCTCGATTTGTAGGCGCCATCTTATCCTACAGCTCTGTGGTGTTCTCGTCTGTGCCTTTTCTTACTTCACTTAGCTGCAGGAAAAGGTGTGTTTACATTTTGAATAATAAGTTGAATTAACACTCAGGGTGCCATTTTTTTTCAGGGTCTGAGAGGGATTGGAGACATTAGTACTGCATGTTTCTTTAAACTGTTACCATTTATATCTTGTTTTTTTGTTTTTCACATGAAAAAAAGAACAATGTCTAAGAAAGAAAATCTTCCCAAGAACATTGCAGAAACTGTGACACAAATTCCTGCTGTTAATTGCACGGCTGGTTATTTAGAGTATTGAGGGAATTGTAAAAGGTAAAAAAGGCAACTGTGCACAGGGCATTGTTTTAATCGCAGTAGAAGTCTGTACATTTGTAGTAAAGGAACAGTGTTGTATTACTGAAACAATCCCCCCCTCCCAAAAAAAAAAAAAAAAGTAATAGCTTGTGACATTATCTGCAGCCAAAGCTTGTCCTGCTGAGTCCTTTTTACAGAGATAAAGTATTTTTGCTGGTGATTTTGTAGACGTTGGTACTTCCAAAAAAAAAATAATAATAAGCACTTCCTCACATATAGATTGTATAGATTTTCATCTGATTTCTTTGTGAACATGTTTTGTAGAGTGGGACAGGCTATGGCTGTGGCACTTTCACAGCTTCATTTGGAAAGTGTGTAGCTGGATTTGGATTGTGACCGTGTTTGTGTACTGTTGTATCTGTGCTCCCCCAATATTAGTGTTACAGGAACAGCAATGTCTTTTTGTTGTGGAAACATCTTTCATTTGTTCATTTCAGTGTTATCTATGGACAACTTGGAAATAAAGTGGACAAAACAGCAACCTGTCTCAGTGTAATTTGTGTGTGTGTGTGTGTGTGTGTGTGTGTGTGTGTGTGTGTGTGTGTGTGTGTGTGTGGGTGTGGTTGGCTCTATCCTAAGTGGTGTCTTATGGCCATATTAAGGTCTTCTTAAGGATAAGGTGGGTGCATTAATAGTGCTATAGACTTAATAAAGCTGACTTCCCAGATTCTTAACAATGATTTGAAGTGATTTCATAGCATTTACAAATGTTTTTTTTCAACACCCATAAGGTGTAGTATTTCTCATGGCCCCTCACAGACAGAGATTTCTGTGAATGGTACCACTTAGTAACCTTCAAGATGGGTTAGAAGTTCAATTTGCCACAAAAAGGCTTGCACTAAATTTTTAATCAGTATACAGTTCATAACTTAAAAAAAGGATTGATAAAATTACATAAAGTGGCTTTTTGTCTATATAACAGTGGCGGGCCATGCATTTGGTACCTGGGCCTTTAGTGGGGACTTGCTCTATTTAATCCACCTTTCAATACCACCACTATCACGTCTTGATTATAAAAACCATCAATACTATACAAAAACACAATATAACAACGCGTGGCATTACAGAGAGAGAGGCATATAACATATGCCAGGTGAAAACCATTTTACTAAAGCAAGAAACCCAGTTAAGACAACTCTACACTACCGCAACTGTGCCACATACAGTACATCACCTGGAGCAGTTCCGAATCTATATTTGTCTAATAACTCATAATTTGCACCGCTCCTCAGAGGCTGTAAGCCAGAGGTACCGCTCAGAACAAATCCTTTCCCGGGCTGAGACAAGCTAGCTAGCTTCAGGGTTGGCCGACCTCTTCTCACACTGTCTAGCTTCTCTGGAAAATGTATTTGAAAAGTATGTCCGAGACCAAATCAATTTCTCTTCTTCCGTAGGCATAAAAAAATCTAAGTCAGAGGTGTTAATATGTGCAGCGCACTACACACGTTTTGGCAGTCGAACTTAGCTGTAACTGTTTCCCTCTGACCAACCAATCAGAGGATGGAAAAATGCAGACACTATTCTGGGCTAGCTAGCTATATGAAATATGATTGGTTAAAGAAACAGAGCTATTTCTTAAGGAGATAACGGTAAAAAGAGCCACCAGAACAGATTTTGCAGGCCCTGGGCAGATTAATTGACATGGCAGCACATAGAGGCTGAAATCTGATTGGATAAAAAACCTAACATCCACATACACGTACAGGAAGCAGTGCAGCCAAGAGAAACGCTACGAAATGAAGATAATAAACTGTTGGAAATAAATTAATACAATTTCATGGAACAAATATTAGAATTTAGGTTGTAAATGTAGGTCAGTGCGTCTGATAGTGTTTAGGCCAGCAGAGAAGACTTTGCTGGTCCTGACTTCCTGCCACTGCTATATAGAAAGTCAAACTATACTTAGACTTTTTAACTATGTGATAGAAGGAAATTATTTATAATCACACTATTCAGCATCACCCAAATGAGAGTGGATTCACTTTTTAATCTAGTTCCCTCAATGTTTTTTTTTCATATCACCTCAAAAGTTTTGCTTTGCCATTGTCACCTCTGACTTGCTAAAAAGGAATAAACATATAGAAATGAATTTAGAAATGTAAAATTTATATTTTCAATCTATTTATTTCTCTTTAATTCTGTTTAACAATCTGTGACACTGTTTTGTGTATTTGTATTTTTATTTAATGATAATGTAAGAGTTAATGTCTTACTGTACAGGGCTCAGACACACTCACCCAGTTTAAGTGCAGATTAAAAGCATATCTTTCTAGAAAAGCCTACACATAACACACATCACATTATAACCTTGTGCTCCAGAACATCTAAACACATGCACAATATCAACTTGTGCTGTTAATATCATGAACAGCAGCTACGCTGATTCCTCTCCACTGCTTCTCTTTCTCTCCTCATCCCGAGGCTTCCTGAGGTTTGGCCACCACCGAGCCCCTTTCAGTCCTCTTCCCTAAATCTAACACTACAGTCTTCCTCCTTCAGTTTCCACCATCTTATTCTTCTTTCAGTCCTCACTCTCAGAAGGCTTTGCTGGCACTGATGGCCCATGACTGCTCTGTAGACGTCTTCCTCCTCTTCAACAATACCTGTGGTGGTCATTGGTAACCTGGGCTTCCACCAGTCTGGAATGAATTTCAGAATCGTGATCCGCACATTTGATTTAGCAAATTTTATGCTGGATGCCCTTCCTAATGCAACCCTCCCCATTTATCCGGACTTGGGACTGGCACTAAAATTGTGCTGGCTTGTGCAACCATAATGGCTGGGTTAGCCTCAGTCCTTAACTTATCATCCAAAACATGGTAGATCATTTGACGTATCGTTAGACTGGTTTTACACTTGGAGTTGTAGTTGGATTTAAGAAGTGCCATTGACTGAGATGATTACAGGCTGTGTTTATTTCAGGCATATAAGCTAACTTACTACTTTACTATCAAAATTATTGCACCGCTATGAGTAAATGTTAGTGTTGTGCATGAAATCCCAAATCAACTCTTGTAAAATACCTAAACCAGCCCTGTATGGAAATAACATTTATCCCATAGTTAAAATATATTTATTTTTTTTTACACATACTGGATTGATGTGAGCCTTACCCAAAGCTGGCATGATTGACATATTGCCACACAACTGGATGATTGAATAATTGCTTAAATGTGTAAGTGTACAGGTGATCCTAATAAAGTGGTGTATGTTACCTTAGAGAAAGTTAAAAGCTGATTCAACAAAGGAAAACAAAAAAAGCCATGTTTAATTTACTATTCAATAAAATTGTTATTAATTATTACTATAAAGTTGAATAACCAACACTATAAACTAAATATTGGCCACCTACAAGAATAAGCAATATAAAGAAAAAAGATTAATTGAGTCTCTCTGGTTCTACTAAACTCAGCAACATTCTCTTAAAAATCTTTGTAATAAGCAAGACAAACTCTCTTTCTGAGTAAGAAAAGAAAAAAAAAATTATCTTATAAAAAGAAAAATACTGTACATGTCTGGTTGTTGAAAGCGAGGCCACAAGTGAATTTCTCTGGACTGATTGTTCAATCGTTGTTAGCGATAATTTTATCTGTGAGAAGTGTAAGCGAAATTGCTCTTTGACGGAGAAGATCTTAGCATTAGAGTAGCGCATCCAGAGTCTAGAGAGAAGTAGTGAATGCGAGAGCAGTCCAGGTTCTGCAGGGGAAAGTCTGGATGCCCTAGGTGGAGTTAGCATTCCCCCGATTCCAGCATTAGAGCCCTCACAGTGGGGGAGTGGGTGACGGTTTGGCGGCATACTCGCAAAGCCAAAGCTAACGCTAAGGCTTGCCCACGGGAGCACAATTCCACTCTGCTTCACGTGTCCAACAGGTTTGCTCTCCTCAGTGAAGCACCCGCTGAGAAACCTGAAAGAGCTCTGGTTTTAGGAGACTCTATTTTGAGACACGTGAAATTAGCTAGACCTTTGGGGCACCAGCAGCACAGGTTATGTGTATACTGGGAGCCAGGGCACTCGAAAGAGCAGGTTAGTTTAGGTTCTTAGAGAAGCATAGGTTCTCTAAGATAGTTTTTCACACAGGAGCTAATGATATTCGACTTCGACAGTCAGAGGTTACTAAGAGTAATAGTATAGATGTGAATAAATTAGCGAAGGCAATGTCCGATGCAGTAACATGCTCTGGAATATTAGATATCTCACGTCAAAAGCACTTACTATAAACGAAATTATTACCGACCAGGAATTTAAAATAATGTGTTTGACAGAAACGAGGATTAAACCGAATGAATATGTAGCATTAAATGAAGCGAGTCCTCCTGGGTATAGTTACATACACCAAACCTCTAAATGGCAGAGGAGGCGGAGTCGCAGCTATTTTATAATCTAAGCGTCACACAAAAGACTAAACACAATTGTAAAACATTTTTAGTTCTTTACACCAACATAAAATGAAGCAGGTCCAGTCAGTCAATTCCTCTAATTATTATTTATAAACCCCCAGTGCCCTACCCTGATTTCTTCATAGAATTTGCAGATTTCATCACAAATTAAGCTACTTCTTTAGACAAAGCATTAATTGTTGGTAACTTTAATATTAATTTTGATAATCAGGAAGACTCCTTAAGAGCAGCAGTTGTGTCCATACTAGATTCAGTTGGAATTAATGAGAATGTTATAGGACCCACTCATAGTGGTGGACTTGTTGATTTGTTGTTAACATTTGGATTGAAAATAAAAAGCTTAGTCATAATTCCATGGTCTGAAGCTATTTCAGACCATTATCTTATCTCTTTTAAAATCTGCCTTAGTCCTACCTTAAAATCTACCTGCATTAGTACCTCACCACGTTACCGTGTTAAGCGTACTTTCACGTCAGTTACAGCAGCGCGTTGTATTAATAATCTTCCAGAAATTACGATATTAAATAGATCTCCATCTGACCCGCAGAGCTTGACTGGGCCACTGAACATCTAGAATCAACGTCACATTATACTCTAGACAAAATTAACAGTATTTCAAATAGCATGGAAGGAGAGCCTCCTAAATTATAGAAAATCTCTTAGTGTTGCTAGATCAGCATACTCCTCCACCCTCATAAAAAATAACAAGCATAATCCTAGATTTTTATTCAGCACAGTAGCAA
>MU564352.1:17125221-17172018 GCA_024362625.1 Silurus asotus
TGGGTTCCCTCTTGAGTCTTGTTCCTCTCAAGGTTTCTTCCTTATGCCATCTCGGTTGCCACAGTTGCCACCGGCTTGCTCATCAGGGACAAACTTACTTATAAAGAACATATTTACTTTTAATCACCACATTATCTGTGTAAAGCTGCTTTGAGACAATGTTCATTGTTAAAAGCACTATACAAATGAAAATGAATTGAACTGAATTCAATTGAAGTTTGGTGTTCCTCAAGGATCTGTCTTAGGGCCACTGCTTTTCTATATATGCTGCCTCTGGGTGAAATTATACATAAACCTGGTTATGTTAATATATACAGTCGGCTACATTGACTTAGGACTACTTTTCGCTTCTGATCATCATTACTTTGCCTTGGAACATTGTGTATTTGCTATAAATGGACATTCGATGCAACCAAGATGAGGATTGGTTCCCTCTTGAGTCTGGTTCCTTTCAAGGTTTCTTCCTCATGTTATCTCGGGGAGTTTTTCCTTGCCACAGTCACCACCGGCTTGCTCATTAGGGTCAAACTTACTTATAAATAACATATTCACTTTTAATCACCACATTATCTGTGTAAAGCTGCTTTGTAACAATATTCATTGTTAAATGCGCTATACAAAAAAAATTAATTGAATTGAATTGAATGTTTATTTATATAAATAACAGTGTATAATTACATGAAATCTATATAGTCAATTTGAATTAATTTACTATTATTAACAAGCAGAGTTGATTGTTTTATTTTATTACCTACATTGTGTAAATGTTTTGGTTAAATATGAATTAAATTAATATTAGTTAAAATTAACTACAAATTTAGTAATCACAGCGTCAGTTGTTTTGAAATCTCAGTGACAGTGTCAGAGTCAGTGTCAGAAAATCCATCCACCAATAAAGTCTTGGAAAACAAAGAAATTGTTTTATTGTGGGATGCTGACCTCTGTTGGTGTTTTGCAAACATAATCATGTACATGGCAACATCCATTTTGTTTTCACATTAAAATAAACCAAGTGTTTTTTTTCCCAGCCATTTCCAGACCTTAGGCCAACCTAGTTTAAAAATTCTCACAAAAATTGAGAACATTCTTATTACATTATCAAATTCTTATTACAATATTAAATTATTAAATTTAATAAAAAGTGTAAATAAAATTTTTTTCATTAATAACAAAATGTAAAGTCAATTAATATTTACAATTTAATATTTGATGTAACCACCCTTTGGCTTCCAGTTCTTTTGCACACATTGTACACTTGCATAAATTCCGGGATTTTGTACGATTATATTTAGGTCAGGTGAGTTCAGGTCCGTCCGTCCGTCCGTCCGTCCATCCATCTATTCAATTCAATTCAATTCATTTTTATTTGTATAGCGCTTTTAACAATGAACATTGTCTCAAAGCAGCTTTACACAGATAATGTGGTGATTAAACATAAATATGTTCTTTGTAAGTATGTTTGTCCCTGATGAGCAACTGTGGCAAGGAAAAACTTCACGCGATGGCATAAGGAAGAAACCTTGAGAGGAACCAGACTCAAGAGGGAACCCATCCTCATCTGGGTTGCACCAAATGTCCATTTGAAGCAGATATACAATGCTGCGGGGTGCAGTGATGATGATCAGAAGCAAACTGCACACCCGAGTCAGTGCTGCAGACCGCCGACACCAACTACAGTCCAATCCGTCCTCAAAGCACCCGTTCTACTCCGAAATTGCATGGAGCCACCCAAGGTGTTGATGAGAGACTGTCCCAAGCTGCACAGAAATGTGAAGATCGACGGAGGGGAAAGGGGCAGGAACAGTGGTCACTGGAGCCTCAGGAGCCTGTTTAACTCGACCGAGAGAGAGAGAGAAAGAGAGAAAGAGAGAGTGACTGGAAGAGAAGGATATGGATATATTAAGTGTCCCTATTGGTGTATGAAAGTTAATGTCACTGTGCAGTTTGGACTCTGGCAAGACTCGCTATGGCAGCATAACTAAAAGGGAGAACCAGAATCTATCTATCTGTAGAGTGGTTAAGTGTGGCATAGCCCTTTAAGGAGTAGACAGAGTTCAGGGGTTAAGTGAGAAACAAAAAGGAGAAAATAAAAGTGCATTCTGTTAAACAAACTGTTTTGGTGTTGTGTCTGTCCTTGACACAATCTACATTGTGTCAGAAGTGTTACAACATGGCTCAAGGTCTCCAAGAATTTTCGACGAGCATGTAGCTCACAGCTGGAGGAAATTGGAAAAGGAATGGTGAATATATTGCAATACTGGTCTGTCAGACCAAACAAAGAAAGTGCAGGCATATACTCTGCTGAATTTAGCAGGTCCCCATGCAGTGGAAACATCTATATTCACATTCTCTGAGTAAGAAGAAGAGCACAAAAGAACTTAAACACAAGGCTGACGTATGTGTTGTGCAAGATCGCTGCATAAACTGTAACAGATACCACGCCCCTGACAAACTTAAGTACTCTGCTTTCGAGAAACAGTGCAACAATTGTGGTAAATGGAACCTTTTTGCAAAGTGCTGTAGAACAGTTCCATCACTTAAAACAGCACCTCGCCCCCGAAGCCATTATTACTATCCAAAAACGAACTGCAGCACAATTCAGAATCCATCATTCAAACCCTGAGGACACTTTCTATTGTGGATGATGTTTCTCAAAAAGGTGAAATATTCACAACATTACATCTGAAGCATGGATCAGTTTAATTGAAACTGAAAGTGGACACAGGTGACAAATGCAATGTTATATCCACCCAACATCTACACCTCATTGTACCCCCAGCTCACATAAACACTAATGAAAAAGGGAATCTTATAGCATACAGTTGACAAATAATCAACACTCTGGGTACCACAACATTACACTGTGAACAAGGCCGACTTAAATTCCATGTTGTAGATCTCAATGTGAGCCCACTGGATTGGATTGCAGGACTGCTTGGCAATGGGCCTGGTACAGTTAGGACCACATGTTTATGGCGTGCAAAGCCAAGAACCAGAGGCACGGGAATTTAGTGACTTGTTTGACACCATAGCACTCTGCAAACTGCCTGTTGTTTATCACATGCGATTAGATGAGTCAGGAGTTCCCACTGTATGTGCGCTCAAAAAATGCCCATTGCAATGAAGGAGAAAGTCATGGCAGAACTCAAGATAATGACTCCATTGGGCGCCATGGTTGCTGCGAAAAAGAAAGATGGCTTTGTTAGGATATGTACAGATCCAGTGTACCTCAACAAATCACTCCTCAGACCACACCATCCATTAAAAACTATTGACCAGGTTATTGCTGACATGCTGGGGGCCAAAGTCTTCAGCATCCTTGAAGCAAAATGCGGGTTTTGGCAAATCCCTTTAGATGAAGGATCATCTAAGTTGACCACATTCATTAAGCCTTTCTGCAGGTACAGATTCTTACTTATGCCTTATGGGATTTCCACTGGCAGTGAAGTATTCCAGTGCACCATGGAACATCCGAAGGACAGCCATGTCAAATTGTGGTAGATAACATCCTGGTCTGGGGGTGCACACTATAGTAACACGATGAATGACTGAAACAGGTACTTCACAAAATCTGTGCCTAACATGCAGCTAAAAAGTGTCACCTCTGTCTCCTATGTTGGCCACCTCCTGACTGCTGACGGCATCAAACCTGACCCTGACAAGACTATAGCTATCCACCAAATGCCAAAACCTGATGACAAACAGGCCTTGCAACGGTTTCTTGGCATGACAATCTATTTATTAAAGTTCATTCCTCACTATAGTGATTCCACAGGCCCTTAATGTGCACTGTTAAAGCAAGATATTGAATGGTCATGGCAGGAGTTGCAGGACTCTGCCTTTCAGAAACTGAAAGATGCCATATCCAGTCCCCCAGTTCTGCAATATCTTGATGTTACTTAACCCATTGTTAGTATTTGCGACTTTATTTATTAAGTTTCATGACTTTATCTAGGGCCGACCCGTCCCCATGGAAACAGATCACCAGCCTCTCATTAGAATTCTAAAAAAGCTATTGCACACCGCCTCATCACGTCTGCAAAGCCTGATGCTTAAGCTCCAATAGTACAGTCTTAATGTGATCTACAAAGCAGGCAAGGAACTTTTCATAGCTGATGCTCTGTCACATGCTCATCTCTCTTCCACTGAGCCTCCTCTTTCATCCGAGCTGCTAGAGGTAATGACGCTTCAAGTTCTCTCGTCTCAACGAAAAGAAAAACTCTGCTCTGTTGTTAAATCTGATACTGTTCGCCAAAGACTTGTTGACATGATAATGCATTGCTGGTCAAGCTCTTTCAAAGAGCTTTCACATGATCTCTGCCCATTTTTTGCAATGATGGAGAATTTTGTCTTTGAGAAGAGTCTGATCTTTCGAGGACAGAGACTCCTCATACCACCATGGTTACAGAGTTACTATGTGACTCAGCTACATCAAGGCATCCAGGCCTGGCAGCCACAAAATGCAGGACAAAGGAGATCATGTACTGGCCCACGATGTTTGGTGATATAGAGAGAGCACTCTCTCGTTGTGCCCCTTGCAACGCCCTGAAACCCCAGAGAACCCATGCACTTGCACGATATTCCTGACCTCCCCTGGATGTTCAATGCTGGCAACATATTTGAATGGCATGGCATTATGCACCTTGTTCTTGATCTCTGGCTCGCCCATCTATCTATCTAAACTAAAATATTGGTTTGTTCGTTCGTTCGTTCGTTCGTTCGTTCGTTCGTTCGTCCGTCCGTCCGTTCGTCCGTCCGTCCGTCCGTTCGCTCATCCATCCATCTATCTATCTATCTAGGATTTAGGCGACATGGGCAACCATGGGGTGTCCACACAAAAGAATCTATAGTTGTTGTTTTTTTACTGCTCATTTGCACCATCACATCAATTTTTATATCACGTCACGGTCAATGAACCTGGTCTGGACTCGAAGTGTACACTCAAACAATAATTATTTTAGTTTACATAACATTATAGTTTATAGCACTGTATGTAGTTTATCATAAGGTGTGTAGCAACAAAACAATTACAACCCAACTAGTCTAGTTGGATTATAGTTAAACTAGCACTTATTGATTTGGTTACCTTCAATCGAGGTGATGTTATGAAGGTTTTCTGTGATTGTACTGAAATGGTCCTGAATTGAGTTCAGTAAGAGGAATCTCCAGTGCAGTTTAAAACTAATTTAAAAGATGGCTATTATAAGGAAATAGATGCTGTATGTATTTTATGTCTATGATTAGCCAAGGAGTTGTTGGGTTATTGATTCTTTAGATTTTAATAAATTGTGCACAATGACATTTAATTAATTGTGCAAATTAATGCATTTAAGGTGATATTTATACATGAAATTGAGCTTTCAGAAATACATCCAAATTTGTGGACTGCTCGGAGAACATGTTAAACTCATCCAGTGACGGTACCTGAAGCAGAGAGAAGATTTTCAATGCTGAAACGAATAAATGTTGGGGCATGGTGTGGTTCACTCAGAGCATCATTCAAGCGAAGAACCGCCATTGCCGCTTGGTGGTATCTACTTAACACGAACATACAGTTCAGCATCAGTTCAACGTCAAGCAGAACAATGAGAGAAAAAAATGATGGAAGAAACTCCTGACTTGCCACAAAACCTTTTTAAACCATCCAAAAGAAGGTTTTGTTCTCATGATAACTCATTAGATATCAATCAGTGTTTGACTCATTATTATATTTCTGTTAATAGATTGGTGTACAAAGAGTAACATTAGAGTATCAACTAAGTGGGATTAAGCAAAGAGTTTTGTGAAATGATAATAAGAACATTATAGCCATAATAAATCATAGTACTTGGATATTTAAGTATATTTGAAGGCAAACACTTTTGTACTTTTACTTAAGTGAAAGTTAAAAGGAATCACTATTACTGGAGGAATATTTTAGGTACTGTATCTTTATTTTTCCTCAAGTACATTGTCTACTTCATCCACCACTGCCAGTTCCAACATGAGAATGCCCCTGTGCACAAAGCAAACTTCATGAAGAAGTGGTTTACATGGTTTGGAGAGGAAGATCTTGAGTGGCACTTTTGGGATGCATTGGAACACTGACTGCGCCCCAGGCCTCCTCACCCCAAATCAGTACCTGACTTTACAAACACCCATGTGGTTGATTAACACAAATGTCTACAAGTACCCTGCAAATTCTAATGGAACATATTTCCAGAGGACTCCTCTGGTAAGATGAAGACATTTAAATAAACATTAGAAATCAAATAAGAACAAATTGGGACTAAATGTGGAATGTGATGCTCAAAAAGCACATACTTATGACCAGGTGTCCTCAAACTTTTGCCAATATAGTGTATATATATATGTATATATATATATATATATACATGCCAGGATCAGTGTCAATAAGATTTTCTCCTATTTTGATATTTCAACCCAACAGAAGATATGCATTGAGTTACTTCCTTATATCAGGCTAATTAAATATTTATAATAATATAGCTATTTATAAAGAACATATTCACTTTTAATCACCACATTATCTGTGTAAAGCTGCTTTGAGACATTGTTCATTGTTAAAAGCTCTATACAAATAAAAATGAATTAAATTGAATTAAATACACTATATGACCAAAAGTATGTTAGACATCTAGCCATCACATCCATTTGTGTTTTTTCCTAAATATTTCCCACAAATGTGTAAGCACACAATAACGCAGGACCTCTTTGTTTCAGTAGCATTACAGTCCCGCTTCACTGGAAGAGCCTAATCCCAAAACCTGTTCCTGTGCACAAACTGAAATCCATTAAAATATGATTTGCCAAAGATGGAATGGAAAAAAAAATAAAGCGACCTACACAAAGCCCAATCTCAACCCACTAAACACCTTCAAGATGAATTGGTAGGCTGATTGCACCCCAGGCCTCTTTAGACAACCTACAGTAGGTGTCTAACCTCACTAATGCTCTAGAGGCTGAATGGAGATAAGAATGCTGGCAACCGGGTTGCTATTACACTGGTTGGTGAAGTCAGATTCAAGCCATTACACCCATAGAACAAAAGGCTTCACCATTTTGCTCTGGTGGTGTAATGGCTTGATTTTGACTTTAAGTCTCTTGGACTGTTTTTTCCCCACATGCCACTGCAGTTTCTATGCCACGTGACCCCACAAAACGTTTTAACGAACAGTAGAAAGCTGTTTTTGACAGATTAAGGGCAAAATACTATGGGATACTTTGGGATAACGGTGTCTTCACAGTGTTCAGTGCGTGCGTCGGATTCCATGACAAATTTGAAACCTTTTTTTTTGCCAAACCGAGAAGGAATCATTTAACTGATTTGAATAGACTGACTCGATTTTCTAAACCGATTCAAATTATTTCAGCAGGAATGCCGGATCAAGTTCAGTTTGTGTTTTGGACTGGATTCAGGTGACGATTTAGTGCATGTGTTTCAGGTACAATTAAGTTTGTAGTATGGTTGTAGGAGACCCTAGTGAACAACAATAGCACGGATCTGATTAGATCAGCTGCGTCGAAGAGAAGATCCAGTTTCAGTTTCATGTGCAGCCTGTGGTAAAGCAGTGCTGTGTGCTGTGCAATAACGTTACACCTCGAGATGCGTTTTATCTGTTCAGCTCCGAGTTCAATTCGGAACTGCTCGCGTTTTGGGGAAATCCAGCGGGCCAATCACAGGAGACGCTGACGGCCGTGCATGACGTGTGCACGTCGCGTCAGCTGTTTTGTGTTTACCTCGGATTGTATGGGTTTTTTCTCTCTCTCTTTGCCAGAGTCAAGTTCAAACGCTGTTGTTTTGTTGTATTGTAACATTTCCTAGCGAAATGTAGGAACGCGGCGAGTGCACGACCGAGAAACAAAACACGTGAGTAAATACTGTTGTCGATTTCCCACATCGCACAGTGAGGGCAAATGGACGCTGCCATCGACAGGGTTGGCAGTGCCCCAGTCTGCGTGTGTTTGTTTATATATTTGTGCGTGCAGTAGCGCCAGTCTGATTTGTTTTTGTCTTTGTGCTTGTCATTTATATACGGATAACCTACGTTTCTTTATTTTACTGTATATTATGTACACTTCATCAGAGTTCATTTGGTTGTTGTTGTTGTTTGTTGTTGTTGTTGTTGTTGCTGCTGCTGCTGCTGCTGTTGTTGCAGTTGCTTTGCTATTGTAATCGCGCAAGTTGCTGAATACAGCAGCTGCGTTTGGTAAAGAAGCCCCACTTGTTTAACAAGAAATAAAAACGTTTTCGAATAGTTTGTTAATTTTTTTTCTCCATTTGTTGTGCTTTTATTTAATTTATTTATTTATTTATTTATTTTTGTGCTCCAAATAAAATTCAAAGTCTTCAGTCCTCACCTGCAAGATCCAGAGGTCCTCAATGAACTTTCAACAACAATACCTTAAATTCCCCTTAAAATAGACTCAATTTTAGGGCCACAATATATTTTTTTTATTTTTTATTTATTTTTTGTTTATTAATGTAGAAGTCAAAGTAGTCCAGATTACTCCAATTGACCCTCTGTTGAACAGTATTTAGACAATAAAGCGCTGATCTTTCCTGTTTTGTTCTGCCACACGATTGTTTTATGTGGCAGGAATTAGAAATATATGACCACACTTCAGCTGCATTGTTGAGCATAATGCTTTAACTGCTTGCCACTGTGAGAAAAATCAGAATCATAAATTGTCATTCTGCCCAAGCATTTTTCAAAGACACAGGCATTGCTGCTGCGCAAATTCTTGTCCGCAATTCGTGTTATTCTCAGGCCATAGGAAAAGAACTGGTCGCTACCACATGGTTGTGAAGGCTTAAGGCTTGAAGTGCTTTACTGTTCCATTTCTCGCCATCCTCCCAATTTTATTTCAACTGTTCCAAGATATTTGTTTCCTTCTCAAGCCGGGTTCAAAAAAATAGAGTGCAGTCGACCAAAAACAAATATACAAATGAAGCCCTCTGGTCTAAATGGATTCTTGGCAGGATTTCAGACTTTGGACACAGAGGACTATCACTTTCCACTCTGTATTGTTTGACATCTAGAAATAGAAACACAGACCAACTCTTCACAAGTGACAATAAAAGCAATTTGTGCCACGTTGGCTGATTTTTAGCATTGTTTGGCATTTGCTAGTTAAATACAAAGAGTTCAGCCAGGATTTATCAATTATATATTCAGGCTATTATTACAATATATTGAAAATATTGAACAAATGAAAAAAACCTTTGCAACATTGCAAGTTGCAATGGAGTCCAAGTGTAAGTTGCACTTTTGTTATTTAAAGGAATATTTTTTAATATAAACTTTATTTGTGACTTTTAGAAAAAAATCATTTAAAGACCAGTGTCCATATTAAATTTTTATTGTTTTAATTTAAGTGTTGCTCTGCTTACAGACTGTATATTTTGTACTGATGTAGTTTCTTTTCTGTTCTGTTCTATAGCAGTGTTTATTTTGTTTTCCCTCAGACTGTGTTAAGCCTCTGTCCGCTCTAACCCCAGACACACTCTTTCTTTCACAATGGGTGGTGCTGTGAGTGCTGGAGAGGACAATGATGAACTGATCGACAACCTAAAGGAGGCACACTACATTCGTTCAGAGTTAGTAGAGAGGGCTTTCCGGGCCATCGATCGTGCTGATTACTATTTGGAGGAGTACAGGGACAGTGCCTACAAAGACCTGGCCTGGAGACATGGCAACCTGCATCTGTCTGCTCCCTGCATCTATTCAGAAGTGATGGAGGCACTGGAGTTGCTGCCTGGCCTTTCATTCCTAAACCTAGGCAGTGGGACAGGCTACCTTAGCACCATGGTGGGCCTCATCCTTGGTGAGTTGCCCAAGGCATCTTGAAAATAATAATAATAACAATAATAATAATAATAATGCAAAAAGCTGACTGTAGAAGGAAAGGTCTAGATGCACAAATAGGCTGAAATGAGTGTGAAGTTGATTTGAGTTCAATTTGGTAAAGATGGATTGTGGTGACAGATTGTGGTGGAGGAGTAACAATAAAAATGTTTTAGCCAACCTAGCCTAGATGGTAGAAGCACAATAGTGTGCCAATACGCCATTGCCTTTAAATAGACATTCAATAGACATTACTGATATGTATCCCTATTTATTACTCACACTGTCTATACTGTCTCACATTGTCTGTATAGTCTTGTATAGTCTGTTTTTGTCTTGTCTTGTCTGTTTTGTCATGTATAGGTTTTATTTATGTCTGTACTTTTGAGAGTCACTAACAGCTGAAACCAAATTCCTTGTGTGTGTTAACACACTTGGCCAATAAACCTGATTCTGATTCTGGAAATAAGGGATAATCATCATCATCATCAAAGACATTTTAAAGCAGGGTTGGAAGTGTTTCTGATACACGAAGGATGTGCATCCAGTTACATTTCTTTTTTTAGAATTTTGCTGTTTCTCTTCACTTTGTGCTTTTTCTTCATTATACATACTGACATTCTTTATATCTTAATGACGGTTAACAATCACATGCAGTTTTGCACAGTTAGTTACCTAATAGCTATTGTGTTGTGTAGTTGTGCACTGTAACACACCATATAATAAACCATTATTTTATTTGTAGTGTTTTTAATAATGGACATAGTCCCAAAGCAGCTTTACATAGTTAAATAGATTACAATTTTATTATCATAAATTAGCCCCTATATATATATATATTTATAGCCAGTGCGCAAGCTGGGTGAGAACCAGGCTAAAAATTGAACCAAGCCTCATATGGGTGACACTAAATGGTCTATTAATTATAGTTCCATCATTTTTAAGGTTTTCAACTGTTCATGCATCCCAATGAGAGTATACTGTATTGTGCTATATTGCACCTGTTGCTTCCCTTTAAAAAAAGTACACATTTGCACCGCAGTTATATATTTTTAGATATCTGTGTGCAGTGTAGTGTGAAATAGCCCTATTCTGCAACTTTTGCTGCACTGCACTACCACAGTTCCAATATTTTAACACTGTCTACATGTATATTTATAGCATGACAATAAAAAAAAATGATTTGCAGGTTCATTCGGAGTGAATCACGGCGTTGAGCTGCATGCAGATGTGGTGGAGTATGCCTACCAGAAACTCGACTACTTTATCAAAACCAGTGACAGCTTTGACAGGTGAGCTATGAGTAAGAGTATATTTTAAACCTTTGCTTGGGATAAGATCCTGGCACAGTGCTAATATGTATTTTTCTATCATGTCCTGTACACAATATATGCCTTTGTCAATGTATAATTTTATTTTAAATGCACATAAATGAAACTTTTAGTAGAATACAAAAGAGATATTTTTCATTAGTTAATAATGAGACTCAGTTCTATTTCATATTTTACGAATTAATAAGATTCCATTTCCATCTAAAGCACAACTGCCTAATTAATTGAATATTAATATCGATTCTAATTAAGGTAGGCTAATCAGACAAAGCAGATTGCACTAGAGCATATTGGTCTTGAAATAGTAATTTCCACACCAAAGTTGATCATTTTCCTAGAGCAGCATTTCCTGCCATTTATTCCTCCAAATTAGAGGAACACTTGCCATTTTTAATTTATTAATAAATGACTGTGTGTAGGTTTGAGTTCTGTGAGCCATCGTTTGTGGTGGGGAACTGTCTGGAGATTCCTCCAGAGAGCCGCCAGTATGACAGAGTGTACTGTGGGGCTGGAGTGCAGAAAGAATATGAGAACTACATGAAGAACCTGCTCAAGGTCGGAGGCATTTTGGTGCTGCCTTTAGAAGAGAAGGTTTGTACATACATGGGTTCATGGATCTAAGAAATGTTTGGCAGTGTGACAGTTCTGTTGCATGAAATAATAAAAAAATGTATTTATAATGTTTTGCTAATTTAAACTCAAACGATAAAGTCAAATATCAGTTCTACCTTAAAGCACTTCTTTCAATATGGTATCTTCCAATAGATGGCATGTTCCAGTCATTATTGGACAGTGAATAATTTTTTGAGGGTGTAAACCTAAAAGTACTCGCTAAAAGTCCTTCTGCCAATGCCAGTTTTACAGAAAAAAATAACTGCTTATGTAGAAATAACCTCACTGTATATTCTATAACTCTGTAGATTCTTTGTTGTGTAAAACATAAGGTACAGAGTTACTCAGAGTTTTCAGAGTATTTGGTATGACCCCTTTTTGCTGTATTGACAGTATATTAACTTATGATGGCATGGATTCCACAAGGTTATGGTCCATATTAAATGAAAGAAATCCCAGTCTCGACTGTCCGTCACATTGTCAATATCATAAACTTACTTAGTGAACATTATAAAATCTTGAATATTGTATAATGAACATATTGAACATTATATATCTTTGTTTTCGGTATTGAATACAGTTGTGTTCAAAATTATTTAACCCCCACTGAAATTGATTGTTTTGGTCGGTTTGACATTGATTATGATCATTCAGTCATCCTGCTTACAATTAAATCAAAGAGGCACTTGTAGGTCGGACAAATATAACATAACATTTATAATGAAATAACCACAAATGTCTTTTCTGAGCTCACATCATTATCAGTTTTATTCAACCCCCAAGTGACATTCAATCTTAGTACTTAGTACAACATCCTTTTACAGTTATAACAGCTTTTAAACGTGAAGCATAGCTTGACACAAGTGTCTTGCAGCGATCTACGGGTATCTTCGCCCATTCATCATGGGCAAAAGCCTCCAGTTCAGTCACATTCTTAGGCTTGCGCACTGCAACTGCTTTCTTTAAGTCCCACCAGAGGTTCTCAATCGGATTTAAGTCTGGTGACTGCGATGGCCACTTCAAAATGTTCCAGCCTTTAATCTGCAACCATGCTCTAGTGGACTTGGAGGTATGCTTGGGATCATTGTCCTGTTGAAAGGTCCAACGTCTTCCAAGCCTCAGGTTTGTGACGGACTGCATCACATTGTCATCCAATATCTCCTGGTACTGAAGAGAATTCATGGTACCTTGCACACGCTGAAGCTTCCCAGTACCTGCAGAAGCAAAACAGCCCCAAAGCATGATTGACCCCCCGCCATGCTTCACAGTAGGCAAGGTGTTCTTTTCTTCATAGGCCTTGTTCTTCCTCCTCCAAACATAGCGTTGATCCATGGGCCCAAACAGTTCTAATTTTGTTTCATCAGTCCACAGAACACTATCCCAAAACTTCTGTGGTTTGTCCACATGACTTTTGGCATACTGCAGTCGACTCTTCTTATTCTTTGGGGACAGCAAGGGGGTGCGCCTGGGAGTTCTGGCATGGAGGCCTTCATTACGCAGGGTGCGCCGTATTGTCTGAGCAGAAACTTCAGTACCCACATCTGACAAATCTTTTCTCAGTTCCTCAGCAGTCACACGGGGACTTTTCTCCACTCTACGCTTCAGGTAGCGCACAGCAGTCGAAGTCAGCATCTTCTTTCTGCCACGACCAGGTAGCGTTTCAACAGTGCCCTTTGCCTTGAATTTGCGAATGATGCTTCCTATGGTGTCTCTTGGTATGTTTAACATCTTTGCAATCTTCTTATAGCCATTGCCCTTCCTGTGAAGAGTAATCACCTGTTCTCTTGTCTTCCTGGACCATTCTCTTGACCTCACCATGTTTGTAACCACACCAGTAAATGTCTAGAAGGAGCTGAGTATCACAGTCATTTTAAAGCTGCCTAATTGGTGCTTATTAGGCTTTATTGCTGCTCCCTGATATCCACAGGTGTTTTCAATACCTGATTGAAAACACTTCATTGAACCTCTGTTCTTCAGAGTGGTAGTCTTTAAGGGGTTGAATAATTATGTCAATGAAGAATTCACAAAAGAAACATTTACTACTGTATTACAAAACTAATTGATGTCATTTTAGTTGCATATGGTTCTTTAAGAAGTCCTTGTAGGATTTCATTCTGAATACAATTACAAATGTACACTAAATTCCCTAAAACCATTTACAGCATTGGGGGTTGAATAATTTTGAACACAACTGTATAATTTTCTTTTCAGAAGAAGAAGCCTTTATATGTCACATCACAGTATATATTACAGTACAGTAACATCCTTTGTACTATATAAATATCCCCATTTTTTTGGTTGGGGTCCAAACACAGGGCCAACCATGATATGGGTCCCTCTGGATAAGTCATTATAAATTACAACTATTTGACAAAATGGAAAGATATAAAAAAAAGCTTACTTTGGTTGACCACAGTTTCACAGTCCAGTCAAAGGATGAGGTGGTAAAAAGGTTGGAGAAATCAATGGGGCCCACAGCATTGTGGCAGCTAATGCCAGTGACTGGCCCCTGGTGGCCCTTAAACATCCTATTTATTCCAGCCTTACTAAACAAACAAAATACATACACAGGATCAGGGAAATACAACGGCTTCTAGAATTCAAATGGCTGGACGACTGAATACACTCACATGCCATGCCAAGAGGCCGCGTACACCGTCCCTTCTGTACTTCCCACAACAAAGTTATTAACTTCGCCAACAGGAAAACCCATGCCAGTCACAGCAATTACTTTAGACTTGTTATAATATAGTTCCATACTGTCCTGTGAATGAACCAGAACAAAAATCAACATAAGGCTATAATTATCTAACAGACAAGACATTATTGAAAGGCAACATATGGATATACATACTTGTTGGTAACAAGGGAAAAAAAGCATAAAATGTCTATATGCCTTAATCAAACCAGTCAGTGAGCACTTCTGCTTCTGCTTGTGGATAATATCAAGCTGAAAGACTTTAATTGCAAGAATTAAACCAAAACCAGTCAGGTTCTCAAGTATTAGGGGAAAAAAAACATGTCCAACTGTTCAAAATATTTATGGACTTGGGTTTACATCCAGGCTATACACACTTATACAGAAAAAATACAATGTGGTGATGGGCATCTGATCTATGTTGTAGGAACATTAATTTTAACTGAAAAGCAACAATATTTACCACAATATACCTAAATATTTTAATTGTTTTTGCTCACATTAGCTCTAATGCAGGTTTACTCGTATCTCCTATATCTTTCCACATGTGTCCATCTGATGTATTAGAAGGTTTGTCTTTTTACCTGTGGTTTGGATAGCATATCTAAACTCCAGGAGCACATCTTGCCATCTGTGGACACTGTGACCAGGTTGTTAGCATTTTGGGTTCCCACCACATTTATGCTGGACACAGGGTGCTGCAGAAAACATAGGAATGATTACTGAATCAAAACAAAAACCCTCAGCTCAATCTTCTGTAACTGATTTATTCTAATCAGGGGCATGGTTCAGTGAGAAGCCTATGCTAGGAATGCTTGTTATGCAGGTGTACTATACTTTGGGTGGGATGCCAGTCTATTAAAACAGACCAATAACACACGTCAACACACTCACTCACACCTAAGGTTAATTCATCTCTCAAATTACTTTTTGAAGGGATGTGGAAGCTCATGGGTTAAGGCTTTAGGTTACTGATTGGAAGGGAGGTTCAAACCCCAGTATTGCAAAGCTGCCACTTTTAGGCCTTTGAGTAAGGCCCTTAAACCTCTTTGATCCAGCAGCTCTGTATCATCGCTGACCCTGTGCTCTGGTTCCTTACATCGCTGGGATATGCAAAGAAAGATTTTCACTGTGGTGTAATGTGCAATTTACAAGTAACTATGGACCCTGGGCTTGTGAGGTAAAAATACTGGCGCACAGTCGTGCCAGATTTTATAACTGAAGATTGCGGCAGATATATATGAACTACACTGCAGTATTATTTTCTTACAGTATGAGCAGCAGCAGATAAAGGTGTCCTTTGTACTGGAGTTTTCCTGTGGCTCCGATTGTCCCACAATACTACCTGGCCAGAGTAAGTGCCCCCGACAATGAGGTTTGGATGAAACTGTGCGAAACCCACTGACATCACAGAGGACTGCAGGGAAAGACATATGCGAGTTAGATGATTCAAGATGGTCGTATATTCACAGTATTTCACTCGGGTCTCCACCACCTGCATTTATTAGAATTTCTATATATATATATATATATATATATATATGGACATGATTGGAGCTACATAAAACAACATAAATCAACATAGAGCTACAAGAACAAAGAGTTAAGGACAAAAGTATGCTGTCCTCGCCACATAAAGTGCATCGTGTGCAACAGTACAAGACAAGACGGTGTAGGACAAATACACAAAACACAAAATAGCACCACCAGTAAACCTACTGTATGTTGTACCGTACAATGAGCAAAAGAGGACTGTATACAGGAGTGTACTTGTAAATAAACACAGAATGTAAACACACAAGGATGTTTAAAACAGCCATAGAAACAGTAAAATGGATGTGTTAAAACAGCATGTAAACAGTTATGTAGTTATAATAAAATAGTAATATAAAATGGGTGGTGCTGAAAACATGGATGTGTGAAATGTTAGTATGGTGTGTTTGTAGTTTTTTAGCAGCTTAGTAACACACAGTTGAGTCAGTTTGTGAGTGTGAGTTTCAGTTCCAGTTCAGTTTTGTGTGTTGAAGAGTCTGATGGCTTGAGCGAAAAAAACTGTTTCATAGCCTGAATGTGAGGCCCGAATGTTTTGGAACAACTTTGCTGATGGTAGGGTGAGGGGTGTGTGGGGTCGTCCACAATGCTGTTGGCTTTGCGGATGCAGCATGTGGTGTAAATGTCCGTGATAGAGGGGAGAGAGACTCTGATGATCCTTCGTAGGGTTTTGCCAGGCAGTGATGCAGCTGCTCAGGATGCTCTTAATGGTCCCTCTGTAGAACGTGGATGGGGGGGAGGGAGATGGGCTTTTCTCAGCCTTCTCAGGAAGTAGAGATGCTGCTGGTCTTTCTTGGTGATGGAGCTGATGTTGAGTGACCACGTGAAGTTCTCCGTCAGATGAACACCAAGGAATTTGATGCTCTTGACAATCCATCAATAGTCAGTCTAGAATGGCGCTCTGTGCTCTCCAAAAGTTAACAACCATCTCTTTAATTTTTCTGTACATTCAGAGACAGGTTGTTTGCTCTACACTAGTGCACCTCCTCTCTGTATGCAAGTCAGTCTTGCTGATGAGACCCACCACGGTTGTGTCATGGGCAAACTTGATGATGTGGTTAAAGCTGTGCAATGCTGCACAGCTTGAGTGAGTGAGTCAGCAGAGTGAACAGCAGTGGGCTGAGCACACAACCCTGAGGGGCCCCAATGCTCAGTGTGGTGGTGCTGGAGCTGCTGTTCCTGATCCGGACTGACAGGTCTCCCGGTCAGGAAGTCAAGGATCCAGTTGCAATGTAAGGTGTTCAGGCCAAGTAGGCTCAGCCTCTCTATCAGCTGTTGAGGGATGATTGTATTGAATGCTGAACTGAAGTCTATGAACAGGGTCGTGGCAATCGCATGGTCTGTGGAGCGGTTTGGACGATACGTGAACTGCATGGGGTTCAGTGAGGTTGTTAGCTGGGTCTTGACGAGCCTTTCAGAGCACTTCATCATTAAGGGGTGTGAGCACGACGGGACGATAGTCGTTGAACAGGAGATTGTAGACTTCTTTAGCATGGGAACAATTGTCGTTGTCTTAAAGCACGTAGGAACAACTGTGCTGCCCAGGTTGATGTTGAAGATGTCGGTGAAGACATCCACTAGTTGTTCTGGAAATCCCCTAAACACTGTGCCAGGAATGTTGTCTGGTCCACCAAGCTAACATGGGTAAACTCTGCATAGAGTTTTCCTCACTTCGGTCGTGGTTAGACAGAGCACCTGGTTGTTTGGAGGAGGGGTGGTCTTTCTTAGCTCCACATTGTTCTGCCCCTTAAACCCGGTTGTAGAAATCGTTCCTGGAAGGGAGATGTCATGGTCAAAAGCAGGTAAAGTTGTTTTGTGGTTTGTTATTGCCTGGATGCCCTGCCACATGCGCCGGGTGTCTCCGCTATTGAGGAAAATTCACAGTGCCATTCATGATAAGTTTCCGCTGTGATTGACAGTGCACCACTCTTGACCGTGGGCTTAAAGGCCAGAACACAGAGGAGGCACATGACATCGTACAACCTATTGAACAGCAGTTGGCAGATGACCAAGCATCACACCACAAACACGGTCAAATCCATAAATCCAATAAAGTTTGACTTTTCTGAATCCAGTGCCATGTTTTTACTGACACACTGGGGTGGGTACAATCTCCTGATCAGCATACAGCATACAACCTTCCTTACAATAGTTGAGCACAGAACTGGGTTACATGGTTATACAGTAGGTGAAATGACAGTGCATGTCTGCTGCAGTCATTCCACTTCTAGTCATGGCTTACTTGTCTTTCACAGTTGACCAAGATCACACGCACGGGTCAGAACTCCTGGGAGACAAAGAAAATCATAGCTGTGACTTTCGCTCCTCTTGTGCAGCCCAAACAAAGCATCAATGGAAGAGGCAAGAGTGTACCACTACGTGAGTAGACTGCTACTACACACTGTCAGCCGATAGAATGATTACACAGATAATATAACATGCTTTTATGATTTGATGAAAAAAAAAATTAATACTTGATTTTCCACTATAAACAATATACTGTGTTTTACATATGCATTCACAATAGAAATGAAACAGAAGTCATTAAATTTTGTCATAAATTTACACAAAATCGTAAAATAACGAGTGATAGTGGGGGTGGGGGTGATATAGCTTGACAAATTTGGTCTGGTGCAAGCAGTGGCTATAGAAAAGTCACACCATTTGTTAAATGGTGTTGTGTAGCAATGCCAGGAAAGGCAATATCCATCCTGAGAATTCTCACATTGAAGCATGGCTGAAGCATCATTTTGACAATTACACCATGCCTCTTGGCTGCAGCTCTGACTTATGCCCTCCTTACCCATTTACAAAATTTGTGTGTGGGGAGTTACTGTTGTGCAATATTTGTTCTGCTTTTTGATTATGGATTCAGTGGCGTGCCACAGAATTATTATTGATTCAATTCAATTTCGATTCAGTTTAATTTGTATAGCGCTTCTTAACAATGGGCATTGTCCCAAAGCAGCTTTACTGAAATAAATAATTACGAATATACGGTTTTATTCGAATATTACGTTTAAAATTTTACATTTCTAAATCAATCCATATACATTTATGTTATGAGCAAGCCAGTGGTGACAGTGGCAAGGGAAAAACTCCCTGAGATGACACGAGAAAGAAACCTTCAGAGGAACCAGATTGAAAAGGGGGAACCCATTTTTATCTAGGGTTTATTGTTATTATATTATACTATATATTTAAAAAAAATTTATTCCAGGTTATAAACCAAACAAGTTTGACTGGGAAAGGGCAGAATGCTTATATAACACTGTAAAATCCTTATTAGTAAAACAAAAACATTAAAGATATTAAAGCTAAAATTCTAGAAAAGCAGAACATTTTCCTGAAACTTTTAAACCTTTTTTTTTTTTTTTTTAAGAAAAAGTGTGTTCTAAATTGACCTGAAAGTTCACATGCATAAAACGATGAATATATTTAAAAGGTTTGAAATGTTCAAAATATATAGACCTAGGTTAGAAAATGCTTCTTTTCATGTTATTGCAGATGATTCATATTTACCAGTTGATAGTCAACGGTTTTACAGTGCTTTGCAAAAAAATAATAATATAAATTCATATGTATTACCTCATACAATAACAATTTTCATGAATGGTGCCTCATAGTTCTGGAGCTGACTCAAATATAATTGGATAACTATAACTGTAAATAGTGCACATTCCATTTTTTGTGTTATAGCCATTTTTGAGGTGCGAACCCTGCAAGATTTGGCACGCATCTCCATCCGCCATACCTTGCGCCAGCCAATGGAGATGACAGATGACCATTCCAAAAGGCGGGTATCATTCCCTGGAGCTCGCGCCATGCACCGGTATGGGCCTCGCTTCGAACGCCGCCGTTTCTGTCGCCGCTTCTACCGCCAGTGCATCAGCTCTACAATCCTTCACGAGTCCATGATGCCGATGGCCACAGATGACTGCAGCTACCCAGGAGGAGTGGAAGAAGAGGAAGAGGAGGAGGCTGAGGAGGAGAGAAACTTCCACCAAACAGAGGGAGACCTGCAGGAAGAGGATGAAGAGGATGAGAGTGCTACTGGTGAGGAAGAGGAGAAAGTCAAGCGAGCTGAGGCACCAGTCAATCTTCTGAGGCAGAGGATCCTTGGACTGCCTTTGCCTGAGCCACTTAAGATGTACCTCTTGTATTATCGTGAGAAATAAGCTCACGAAAGTTAGAGTCTGTAGGCTACAGTGAATTTTAAAGGTCCAGCTCACGAGTCCACCCATATTAAAATCATTTCCTGTTTTCCCACTGAGACTAGCTGCATTCTGGGTGCATGAAGAACTCATATGTGTTTCTTGCACTTCCTTGTTACTACTTGTTTGAGCAATTTCTTTAAATCTCTTCTGTGAGTTAAGAAACCCTAGACCCATTTTACAGTGAATGAAAACCTGTACATCATCTTTATGAGGCTGCTGGACTACATCAGAAAGATTGGAGTGACGCCATCTCCTGACTGACAGCAGCATTAATTTTGGAAGCGTGCCAGGATTGGCGTGGGGGACTAAAACGGTTTGTATATTTTTCTATACGCTTATGGAAGATCTTTATTGTTGATCTGCTTTCCTTGTTACAGACTCCTCTTATCATAAGGCACTATCATAAAGTTCCAATTGCAAGTGTAGTGCTACTGTGCACCTGCATTTTGTTGTGATATGTTTCAACACTGTATGCTGTGCAAATCCATTTATGTTTGGGGATACAACTACATTTTAAACGGTCATTGTGATGTGACGTTAAAACAGTCGGTAAGATGTTTCGTGTAGATGCATTGCAATCATACATACATGAGATGCTTATGTTTATGACATGGACATATTGTCTAGAGCAGTGGTTCTTAAAATGGGCTCTGGATAAGTATGGTTGTAAAACATAACTGTGGAGGGGGTCTATGTGTTTATTATTTATTGACAAACCATAGTGTAGAGTCATTTGAATCTAATTGGTTTAGTCCTGATCAAACAAGTAGGTCTATAAATATGAGCCTAATACAGGCCTAAAATGTTAGTTCTAATGAGAATTCTGGAATAAAAAAAAAAAAAGTTTTCAAACTATACATTACCATACACTTTTTAATAAATGTGTTTGAATAAATTTGAAGAACCACTGGTCTTGAAAACACATGAACATGCTCGCCAAGATACAAGATATATTTTTTTTTATCCCAAACTAGTTTATATGTATTTCAACTACATAGTATTTATATTTTAAATGTCACATGAAGTGCTCAGAAACTGTCCCTACTCAGGAATATTCCGGGGTTAATTTCAGAGAGGTATTTGAGTTGACCAAAAATGATATTAAAAATTATATAATTTTTATGACCAAATCCAGACAAGATTGTTCGATTTTGTACTATGCTTACTGTAAAATAGACTCAACACGTAGAAGTAAAACATCTCTGGGCTACCATGCTTGCTTTGCTATTACAGTGAATTTCCACTATTTTAAGTACTTTTGTTCTTTTGATTATAGACACATACATGGATGCTTAATGGCTCCTTAATTTAAAAGAATTCATCATTTAAAGCTGCCTATATGCCTGAAAACAGCATATCTAAATAATAACTTGAAATGCTTGTGAGATTTTAGGTCATGTATAGACTTTCAATAAAATTCAGTTTGCCCCGGCAATAACTGATGAGTTGTTTGTGAATGTATACTTTGTTCCTGCTGATGAAAATACTTTATTAGTCAAAGCGGTGGTGTGCACACACCATTACATGAGCATCAATAATGCTTTCCAATGCATGCAAACAACAATGCTAGTATGATTTATGGCAGCGTTTGACCTTACAATTGACTTTAAATTGTACTTCAGTGTCAACACTGGGTTTAGAATTATGCTCCTTTTTTCTTTCAAAAAATGTAAATAAATGTTTAGTGCTTTGAAAGGCTAATTTAACTGTGCAGCAAATGTTATGCTAGGTGCAAATGTTATGCTAGGTGCAAATGTTATGCTAGGTGTAAGCACACAGTTTTACTGGCCAACCTGTAAGCGTATTGTTAATTTTAATTTGTTTTCTACTCAATTTAATTCGTCTTCAGTGAAGGCTTTTTCCTCTTTAACATGGTGGTGATTTTGAAGCCTGGAAACACTGGGCACAAGAATAATAGTTTATCAGTGGGCAATGTGCTCAATGCCCTTTCACACCTAGGGGGCAGTTTATCATAGCCATTCTACCTGCTGTCACGTTTCTGGGTGCTGGGAAGAAAAAATTAAACACAGTAACTGGAAACCCAAGTTCAGGATTATACTGTAGACCACAGAGCTGTAAGGAGAACCTGCCACCCGTTATACTGTTATTGATTTAATGGCACTTATTACACCGTCTATGAATAATAATAATAATAATAATAATAATAATAAAAAACATTGAAAAAAAGGTGATCTGGCAACTAGCCACACAATCACATTCACAGGAAAGACAATGCTTGATAAAGACTTAGTGCATTCAACATCAGAACTGCTTCTAAGCAGCTTCTAAAATGAACATTTCAAATCCTGAGTGTTCATTCAGATCTGTAGGAATGCGCACGGTCCTGATGAAAAGCTCTGATCCTTTCCTTCAAACCGAGAACATGCAAAGCTTTCTAAGCTATGCCCTGAGATGGATCATAAGTGCAAAACATCTGGAAATATGGAAACAACAACAACTGCAAAGCAAATCATTATCTCAAATTAGAAAGAAAAGGTACGATTGCATTTTCGAAGACAGAATTATTTGATGTCAAACCATAATAAATGTGATCTTTTTATAAGGATCTATAATTTTTTATGTTACTGTCAGATTGGAAACAATTTAGTTTGAAGGCTCTCACTTTATTATAGTGAAGAGTAATTCTTTCTTCCTGTAGGCATGTTTAGCATGTGCATATTCATGAATACCATGCAAAAGATGACAACATTATCTAAAATAACATTAATATATGAATGAACTTTTTTATTTTTTTAAATTCAGCACTAAAGAACTTCAAAATCTTGAAAAAAGGAAATTAAGTTGTCACTTTTACATGCATGCCCAAACAAGCTCAGCTAAGTGCTACAGCCATCTGCACCCTGGCCCATGGACCACTTCTGCCCTGAATAGCTGATGTGCCAGAAACCAAGTAATCTCTGCTTTGCTGTCTTCCATACAGTGCTGTGAGGTTTAACAACAGTGTGAAGGCTCATCTCAACAGAACATAAAAAGTGGAGGACTGCCCACTCGATGGCCCAGCAACCTCTGTTCTTCTAGCTGAGGAGAGATGGTCAATACAAGGGCCAGCATGGATTCAGCCATGTTTTAAACTCCCCTTTTGGAAGTCATATCTGCCAAATCCATCGTCCACTACTCTGCATGGATTCAGTAGCTTAAGGTCATATATTTGTAGTTCTCTGCCTCTGTTTGTGTTATAATAAATATCCCATAATGACCATGTGCCTTAGTCTTTTAGAGCAGTTGTCCCCAATCTACCGGTCTGTGGGTCATTTGGTACCGGGCCGCACAGCAAGAATACATAACTTACATTATTTCCATTTTATTTATTATCTGATTCTGAACGATGTTTTATTTTGGAAAATTACCAGATTCACTCCACCACATCTGTCTATGCCTCACTCTTGATGCTTGTCGAGATGCTTAGCCTCTGTCACAAGTCTTACCTCCATCCGCTACCTTCTTAAAAGGGGCTGCTCGGCCGCTAACACATAAAACATTACTGCTAAATTGAAACCCCCAAGCTAGCAAAATAAACAAGAAAACAACACAGTGGATTCATTTATTTATTTTCGTTTCTTTTTATATTTAAAATATACCAGTATTTTTAGCGCCTGTCGTATCATTTTATTTTGTTGTATTTACCAGCCACACCTTAAAGGCCGGTCCGTGAAAATATTGTCTGACGGTAAACCGGTCCGTGGGGCAATAAAAGTTGGGGACCGCTGATTTAGAGCATAATACAACCCCTGGCAAAAAGTATGGAATCACCCTTCTCAGAAGATGTTCATTCAAATGTTTAATTGTGTAGAGAAAAAACCAAGCACATATATGCCACAAAACAATTTTCACTCAACAAAACAATATTCTGGCTGTATAAAACACTTAAAAAAACAACAAAGAAAGATAACTATAGTCAATTACAAGTGTTTTTACAGATCAAACAGAGGAAAAAAATATGGAATCACACAAATCTGAGGAAAATGATATGGAATCACCATGCACTTTGCATTTCTAAAACAAACACCTGTATCTGATTACAACTGCTAATTAGTCTGCAGTTAAAAAAGAGTGCTTGCACACATTAGTGATGTGTTGAACCAAGATGATTGACATAACTCATGGCTCCAACACGAGAGATGTCAGTTGAAACAAAGGAGAGGATTATCAAACTTCTCAAAGAAGGTAAATCTTCACGGAATGTTGCAAAAAATGTTGGTTGTTCCCAGTCAGCTGTGTCTAAAATCTGGACCAAGTACAAATCTAATGGAAAGGTTGTAAAAGGGAAGCGTACTGGTAGACCAAGAAAGACATCAAAGCGCCAAGACAGAAAACTTAAAGCAATATGCCTTGAAAACAGAAAATGCACAACAAAACAAATGAGGAACAAATGGGCAGAAAGTGGAGTTCATGTCTGTGACCTGACTGTAAGAAATCGCCTAAAAGAAATGGGATTTACATACAGAAAAGCCAAACGAAAACCATCATTAACATCTAAACAGAATAAAAACAAGGTTTCAGTGGGCTAAAGAAAGACAATCTTGGACTGTGGATGACTGGATGAGAGTTATATTCAGTGATGAATCACGAATCTGCATTGGGCAGGGTGATGATGCTGGAACTTTTGTTTGGTGCCGTTCCAATGAAATTTATGAAGACAACTGCCTGAAGAAAACATGCAAATTTCCACAATCATTAATGATATGGGGTTGTATGTCAGGTAAAGGTATGGGAGAGATGACAGTCATTACATCTTCTATAAATGCACAAGTTTATGTTGAGATTTTGGACACTTTTCTTATTCCATCAATTGAAAGGATGTTTGGTGATGGTAGCATCATTTTTCAGGATGATAATGCATCGTGCCATAGGGCAAAATCTGTGAAAACATTTCTACAGGAAAGACATATAATGTCAATGGCATGGCCTGCAAATAGTCCGGACCTCAATCCAATTGAAAATCTGTGGTGGAAATGAAAGAAAATGGTCCACGACAAGGCTCCAACCTGCAAAGCTGATCTGGCAACTGCAATAAGGCAAAGCTGGAGACAGATTGATGAAGTATACTGTTTGTCATTAGCTAAATCCATGCCTCAGAGAATTCAAGCTGTTATAAAAGCCAGAGGTGGTGCAACAAAGTACTAGTAGTGTTTTTATTTGGTGATTCCATATAATCTTCCTCAGATTTGTGTGATTCCATATTTTTTTCCTCTGTTTGATCTGTAAAAACACTTGTAATTGACTATAGTTATCTTTCTTTGTTGGTTTTTTAAGTGTTTTATACAGCCAGAATATTGTTTTGTTGAGTGAAAATTGTTTTGTGGCATATATGTGCTTGGTTTTTTCTCTACACAATTAAACATTTGAATGAACATCTTCTGAGAAGGGTGATTCCATACTTTTTGCCAGGGGTTGTATGAACACTTGATCTCCCAGTGAAAACTCACCCAGCAGCTTATTACTCTGTTAGCCAGGCAGGACTGATGTTCCTGAACCTGGAGCAAATTATAATTGGTTTGTCCTATGACCTTAACACAGTACACATTGGGATTTCATTCTTACTCAGTGAAGTTTCCTCTTTCCTGGAAACAGCCATAGGGCTTACACCTATTAAACATAATTAGCAAATTAGAAGAATCCCATGAAAACTTGTCAGACCTCATTTACTTATTCACAAACGTATCCTACTTCCAAAGTGTATTCATTTGCAAATCTAGTTATTCAAGCTTATTTAAATTGTTTGTTGATGGTAAATCGTGGCACAAATCAATTGAATCCCTAATCATTTCTACAATTCGTGATAGATCCTGAAGATTTCATTGTGCAAATCCTGAAATGTTCCCCATACAGGAAAATAAAAAAAGTTGATCTTAGATTTGCAGTACTATGAGGAGCCTAATATCTTTCTGCTGCACTAAAATGATCATCGGTGTATCGTTTAAGTCTGTATGACCAGATTTGAAAGTTTGAGGATAAAAATCAAACTGGCTATTAAAATAATTGCATAAACGTATCATGTAGATAATTTAGTGGCCAGTGTGTATTAGATATACTGTATTATCCTGTTTTATTAGATAAATGATATAGAAACTGTATAACCATTAACCGAAAGTGTATATGTTGGTTTTAGTGAAAGGAATTTGTACAGGGATGATTCCAGACAGAATTCCTTAAATGTTTAAACATAATCAAAACTCTCTTGGGTTCAAAGAAAGTTCCTATAAATCAAAAGTTACTGGATCACTTCTAGAACATTCTAGAAAACTATAATTGCTATCTGGGTGCTATTAAAATACCAAATGCAATTAGTGTCAACCTCTGACCCAATGCCCAAAGGTCCAACAGTTAAAACCTATGATATAGTAAATATTATATAGGAAGTTACACTGCTTTCTGATGAGTGCATTTACAATTACAGCATTTGACAGACACTTTATTCAGAGTAACTTACAATCATCTCATTTATACAACCGAGCAGTTGAGGGTTACAGGCCCAGTAGTTTAGCGGTGGTGGAATTTGAATTCGTGACCTTCTGGTCGGAGGTCCAGCATCTTAAACACTGAGCTACCAGATCCCAGTGCACTCTTGTGGACTCAATTCTTTTCTGTCTGTCCTGCCATTTTTCACCACTTCAGAAGACTGAGACCCTCCTAATGATTTATTATCTCAGAAAATTGTGTACATTTCTTCCACAACTCTGCCTAAAACATTAAACTCCTACTCTGAGCAGGTTAAAGACCTGATAGGAAGTCACTACTAAAATAGCATGAGCATATATTTATAACAATATAAAAGAAGATACACAAAGCAAACAATAATTAGGGAGTTTGTGCAACTCCACTGGCCATGTGCTCATCATGTACAAAGTATTAATCAGCCAACAACAAAAAAATAAATAAACAAACATTAATTCACAATGTATCAGCATTAAGAAGATTATCGCTTTAATTCAAAGAGAATTGCAGCAGGTAAAAGACACTAAGAACTTTTTTCCACTCATTAATGGTTAAAATCAGTGCATTAATGTGAAAATTTTTTTTTGGTTTTATGGTCTTAAAAAAAAAAAAAAAAAAAAAGGAAGACAAAGCTGGGTTCTGGTTCAGATGTTGATTTATATTACTGGATGAATTACACAAGCATTAGATAAAGGATGTGCATTTTCATTAGTGCTTTTTTTTCCTCTTTAAAACAAACAAACAAACAAAAAAAGTCTTTATTTCCTATTTGGTTTGGCGAAACGGCTTTTCTGTTAATCGTGTTTGGAATCAACAAAACAACACAATGTTGAGAAGAAGCTAAACACTGCCACAAGTGAAGATGCATCAAGACGTTCATTCAGAAGACATCACGTGAACAAGACGACATGAAATAGCCTCTTAAAATCCTTAATGCAAAAATATAAATGTACACAACATTAAATAATGCTAAAAATTTAAAGATTAACATTACATTCTATGCCAAAGAAACACAAAAGGGATCTATAGCTGCTTGGATATAAAACAGACAGGTTCGGTACGATAGATTAGCGTTTTTAAACGTCGCTATATGATTACTCATCTCTTTTTTTTTTTGCCATTTAGGTTCAACAGTATAGAAGAAAATGATGTACTGATATTTCTACATATATAAGTACACACTTTATAAATGGGTTTTAAAACCCTACAGTAGCAGCAAGCAGTGGTGTCACCCTTATTGATAAGGCAGAGGGTGGGGTAAGGAGCATATTGCAGTGGTATTTGTGGTGGGGGGTTCCCCCCAATTCTCCCAGCATCACATACTACTGAGATGCGGATGCTGCGAATGCAGAGAATGCGTTTTAAATGATCTATAAACAGGGGCTTTTGCAAGGCAAAATGAAGTTATGTACCATCTACAGATGCCCTGGAGTGGAAAGCACAGTGATATTTCAAAACAACCGTGACGGTACAAACTTGCACTCCATTGTTGCTTCACTGATCTGGTGCTTGACTTTAGATTTAAACTGTGTAGGTGAAAATCAAAAGTCTCTTCTTTTGTTGTTTATGTATAAAGAGAAGGTAAGGCACCGTGGAACCCTGATTATTCACTGTGCGTTGGCCTGCTGTGTTCCCCACTCCAATCCTTCCAACTTGGGTGACCCGAATAGAACAGCATTACAGCTCTAATGAACATCAGTCCAATCCAGACCCACTCCCTGACCCCTCCCCTCTCCTCGCATACTTGGTTCCATTAAAGGAATGAGAGGAAGGATGCAGGTGCTGCTAGCAACCGGACCTGGGATGTAGTGTGCTCTTTCTCGCTCTTACACAGTAGATAACACTACAGCACATATTTGCTCGCTCCCACCCACTGAAATCCTCAAGTGACCTTTCCAATTTGTTAAACCTACAAAAAACAAAACAAAAAAACTACCTACCTAAATACAACATATGTACATACAATGGAGTTCTTGCCAACTGTGGTCCAACTTGTGCCAATGCGCCATTAGAACAGAAAGAGGATGTAGGATTTTACTCTTTTTTTCGCATCTTAAATAAGACAGCAACACAATTCTAAACACCAATGTAAAAAAAAAAAAAGGTTCAGTCATCCTATTCAGAAATGCTGTTTTTTTTTTGTTGATAATTCCATTTGTGATTGCACTTTTAATTGTTTTAAACCTGCAAGCAGCATTAAGAAAAATGTTATTTCTTGCATTATTTATTTATTTTTTTGGTGATGAGAAGTCATATCATGGTCAGCCTTCTCATTTAATGTATACATTTTAAAAGTATACATTTCGTAACCTGGAGATTTTATTAAAAGCAACCTTCAGATTGTTGTTACAGAGCAGGGTCATATAGCGCAAGGCGTGTTTACAGGGCTAAAGAATCTGGTGAAGGAGTAAGGGTTTAGAAGTGTTATTTGGGCACAAGGCCACGAGACTGTGGGTAAAGTGGAGATCCTGAGCTGGATGGGCTTTGAGCTGACGTAGGGGTGCTCGCCTTCTTGCCTGTTTTGGGACGGCTGGAAAAGAAGGGATCGGGGCAGGAGAGAAATAAAAAAAAGAGAAGGAGAGAGAGGATTAAAATACATTGTGTAAAATAAAAAGTAACTACTCACAGGAACACATGTACATCTACTTATTTATGAAGATACCCAACCAGCCAATCATGTGGCAGCAGTGCAGTGTGTCAAATCACGCAGATACACGGCGAGAGCTTCAGTTAACAATCACGTCAAACATGGGGAAAGGATATCTCTGAATTGAACTGGCTGGTTTAAGTATATTCTCCACACGATTGGCTGATTAGATATCTAATTGCATGCATATAGGTATTCCTGTTAATGTTTTGGGTGAGTGTATATACACACAGTGTATCCATGTATATAAATAATGATGCAGTCTACATTTAGTCCGTGCCATTTTTAACACTGTTTGCATTCTTTGCTAGAGCTTTAATCTTCATCATGGAGTCTGGTCTTGTATCTCAAATATTCCATGGTTTGAAAATTCAATTTTAGCTTTTTATAAATATGATCGGTGCACCTAGGATAATTCTAATAAGTGCTCTAAATAAATGCTTTCGTATGAACATGCTTCTTGCTCTTTACATCACGTGTCATTATCCAGCAGCGCATTGGTTTCCTCTAAAAGCCAAGACGCACTGTTATGGTGCATTATAGAATTTTAATTTAAATGAAGAGTTATCTAGATATGGCCCTTCCAGATTTTCGATCATAAATCTGAGGGACAACCTAACAACCAGTGAGAGTTAAAGCAAAAACGAGTGCGGCTGCCCTCTAGTGGCAGTGAGTAGCAGTTCCACCTAGAGCTTGCTTGAATTAAATGATCACACTGAGAATCGATGCACTGCTTCAGACAGGACTACAAAGTGGCATTTACACTGCGTGAACATCGCCATGTCAGATAAACTAAGAAACAGTGAAGAGAGAGTTGAGGGTTCTCACCTTGGTTTTGGTTTCTTGTTGAATTCAGCATGGGCCAAGGCTGAAGCATCCACTTGGATGTCATCCTCCTCCCTCAGTGCGTCTTCTAAAGCTGCAGCCACTTTTGGTGCGATCATGGGTTCCTCGTACTCTTTAGTGGTGCGTGTAAAGTAGTCAAGCCTCAGCATCAGGATATTATCGGCCTGTGATATAAAGTGGATATATATTTAGTGAATATATATAAATATATATAAAGTGGGGCAATGAGCTGGAAGGTACAGAGCCGTTTATTTATTTATTTGTTTGCTTTAACAAAGCGAGGCCTCCATCAACAAAAGTCTTCCTGTTATTACTGTTATAACGCTAACACTATGAATGTGTTCTATCCTGGTGTAGACTCACCCTGTATCTGGGATCTGTGTGCATCATGGTCATGGCATGTTGACTCAGCGGCCTCCTGTATCCCACCGCAGACACTGGCCTTGTCATCATCTGCTGAGCACTGAACAATAGAGAGCAGGTGGGCTTTATAAATAGAATTACACTGACAATTGCTAATATTCGTAATGTTATTATATATAGATTTGTTATTCTCAAACTCCTATACATCAATCAGTTAGAACATTATGACCACTGACAGATGAAGTGAAAAACACTGATCATCTCTTCATCATGGCACTACCAGGCATATATTAAGCAGCAAGTAAACATTTTGTTGTTGATGTGTTAAAAAGAGGAGAAATGGGCAAGCATAAGGATTTGAGCGAGTTTGACAAGGGCCAAATTGTGATGGCTATATTACAGGGTCAGAGCATCTCTAATAACTGCAGCTCTTAGGGGCTGTTCCTGGTGTGCAGCAGTCAGTATCTATCAAAAGTGGTCCAAAGAAGAAAGAGTGGTAAAGCAGTGACCGGGTCAGGGCACACTGATGCATGTGGGGAGCGAAGGATGGCCTGTGTGTTCCGATCCAACAGACGAGCTGCTGTAGCTCAAATTGTTGAAGTTACTGCTGGTTCTGATAGAAAGTGCAGTCCAGTCAGGATGCACCATGCCACAAAGCAAAAATGGTTCAGGAATAGATTGAGGAACACAACAAAGAGTTTGAGGTGTTGATTGGCCTCCAAATTCCCCAGATCTCAATCCGAACGAGCATCTGTGGGATGTTCAGGACAAAACTCTGATCTGCTGCGAACATCTTGGTGCCAGATACCACAGCACACCTTCAGGGGTATGGTAGAGTCCAAAGGCGGGACCAACACAATATTAGGCAGGTGGTCATAACGTTATGCCTGATGGGTGTAAACACACAAGTAAAGCTGAAATTTGATTTAAATTGAGATTACAAGCAACACTCTTGAAGATAAACGTGCACAGTACATTGCAATCATCTAAAGAATTGTCCTACTACAGCTGTGCTCGTTTGCACATACACATAATTACATACTCTTGAACACGTGTAATGGGTTTCATTTTCCAGGTGTCATCCTCCTCATCAAAGGTGGCCCTCAAAACGATCTTATTCTTCTCCTCCAAAGGAATGAAGTTCTCGATGATCAAATGCCTGGTATAAACAAACCAGAGGCAAACATTTTAACTTAAGCTTCCAGCAAGAGGAACAAGCAAATCTTACACTAAACACAAAAAAACTAAACACAATAACATGCATGTCATATTAAATGACATGCATGTTATTGTGTGGTCCCAGTGGTTGGCCTGGGAACCAGTAAAGGACTATGCATCATTTGGTACCAGGCCACACTGAAAAAAATGAACACTTATTTTTATTTCATTTCCAACTTGGTGGTTTGCAGGGTGTTAAAATTATTCTGTGTGTCGATAAATTCAGCGCGCTCTAATTCTGCATTATGGTGAGTCGAGTTTTCATTTTAATATGATATGCATGTTATTGTGTTTAGTTATGCCATTGACAGGGTCCATGGAAAAATTGTTAGTGTATGAAACTGGTCCATGATGCAAAAAAAAAAAAAAACAATGCAAGCCAACGCTTGTGAATACACAGATCACTTAAAAAAAAAAAACTTTTTGGGGAATCTAAAAAGAGAAAAACGCTAGGCAAATATTGGAACTGTGACACAAAATCTGTACACAATAGACAAACCATTAAAGAGCAAAACAAATGAAACTGTTTACATCAGTATAGAAAAATAGAAAAGAGATGTGAAAGCGTTCCTACTTCAGTTTGAGTTCTCTGGTCAATTCGTTTTGTGTCTGTTCCAGTTCTTGTCTCTCTTTAATATGTTCCTCCTGGACATCATGGATCTCTGCCTTCACTGCTTGTAGCTTGGCAAAGAGCTGGTTGAGGAAATGTATATCAATACAAGAATATATGCATTCTTACAGAGAATAATCAGTTGTTCTGGTAAGGTCATGGATGGACATGAAAGAGGAAGCGGGAGTTTCTAAGGACAAACGGCCTGAAAAATTGGAGGACTTTCGGTTTAACCTGCACTCGCGTAATTCATAGTCTAATCTGATGCTCAATAACAGTTCAACCTGCAGCATCTAATCAAGCAGATGCAATCTTGAAGAGATTCGTGCTAATAATAATATTCATACTTGCAGAATTAAATTGCCATCATCAACATTTTGGGAAGGCTTTTATGGCAAATGCAGCACCAATCCAATATGCACTAAGCTTGATACAATGTGCATCATGTTGTCTAGGCGCTCGGTTCTAAGTGCATTATTTTCCTGGCACCGTGCTTTCCCTATTCTTCTCTGGAAAGGGGGAAAATATATATTATTTGCAGGATGGATCATTTTCAGCACAGCTGTGATTCTAATGCTTTACTGTTACGACAGTTTGTCTGGCACCGGGTCAATTGTGTTTCAGCAAACTGCTGTGCCTAATACACTTTTACCAGTACCAGAAGAACTACAGTGTCAGTTTCATGGCAAACACATGTGCCCCTTCCAGGGAATGTAACTGAATAGGGAACCTGATCATGTTGTACATATGTATTCACATGAGGAGCTGCCAATCCATATTGAACTGTTTTTACCCAAGACACCAGTGTTTAGCATTACATTTATTTGTGATTAGTCACATGCCTCAGTAGGATTGATTGAGATGGTTTGGACATGTGCAGAGTAGAGACATGGGGTATATCAGTAGAAGAATGCTGAGGATGAAGACGCTAAGAAGGAGGAAAAGAGGAAGGGCAAGAAGAAGGTTTATGGATGTGGTGAGGAAAGACATGCAGTTGGTTTGAAAGAGGCAGATGTAGAGGACGGAGTAGTATGGAGACGGATGATCCGCTGTGGTGACCCCTAATTGGAGCAGCTGAAACAAGTCGTCGTCACATGCCACAGTAGTGGTTAATGACTCATAAAATTAGACACAAAGAATAGGCAGCATTTCTTTCTTTGCCTAGACTAGGTGTTCATGTTATAATTTGTTGTGGCAGATGTATACTGTGTTTGACTACAAAAAAAAAAAAAAATCTCTAGTTCTGTCCAGTTTATGTCCGGACGTGTTATTGTGGCGAGATGTGAATTGTTTGCCCAGCAGGGGGCTCACACCTCTCCCATCTCCCACTGCACTGTTAAACAGCAGCTGCGTAGCGGAAAATGTTTAAGTTGATTTGAAGACCAATGGACTGTGAAAACAATTACATGTTGCTGTACCTTTTTCAGTTTCTTGGTCTTTATATCAACTTCCTGTTGCAATGAGCTGTATGTTTCCTTCAGCTCCAGAGTTTCTTCATCACGACACTCCACCTCTTGCTGCATCTCCCTTTCACGCCTTTTCTACTCACACACAAAGGAGCAAACACAAAAACAAATAAATAAAAAAGAAAAAAATCCACTATGTGGTAATGATACATATATTATAATTAATAATGATGTTTATTCAAAATCATGATGCATCGTCACATGGTAATTGTTTCTGGTAGCTTTACCTGTTCAGCAATTTCCTGCCTTTTCTGCGCCAGAATTCTCTGTTGCTCATTAGTGTGGTCAACAATGTTCTTCCCTCCAACCAACAGCTTGCTCTCCATAGCCTTAGGGTTGAAGCAAAAAAAATTTGAAAAATATATCAGCCTAAATAATAATCCTGGTTTCTGCCAAATCAACACTGTGAAGTAAGATTATGGACATGGCCGGCAAGTTACCTTGACTTTAGCTGCCAGCATCTCTGATGCCTCCTTTTCCCGATGTAGATCATCCATCTTTTTCTCCTTCTCCATGAGCAGTCTCTGCTTCTCCTCTGCCACCAGGCTGTGGTCTCCCAGAATGGCATTCTTCTCCTTCTCTAGCTTCTCCTGCTGCTCCCGCCAATAATCAGCTATGTTCTTATCCCCATCTACCCGTACCTCACAATCATCGTCTTCCTCGTCGTCTTCCACATCATCATCCAGTTCATCTCCACCCTCCCCAACCCGTCTCTTCCGCCTTTTCTTCTTCTTCTCCCCAGATCTTTTCTCCAACTGCTGCTTCAGACGAGCGATTTCCTCCTGAAACTCCCGTAGAAGGGCATCCTTGGGGTCCTCATTGATGCGAGGTTTGTTCTTGATGTTTTTGGCACGGTTTGAGTAGCGCAGTGTTGTAAGGGTCTCCTCTACATTGTAGGAAGCTGGACCAATGTTGGCCACCATGACGGTTCGCGCATTACCTCCCAGCGAGTCCTGAAGCAGACGCGTGAGCTTGGAATCTCGGTATGGAATGTGGGTGCTTTTGCCATCCACTAAAGCAGAAATCACGTTACCCAAAGCCGACAGGGACAGGTTGATTTTGGTGGCCTCTTTCAGTCGTTCTCCTTGCGCACCTGTTTTTGTCTGCCTTTCACTTCCTGCCAGGTCAACCAAATTAAGTTTTCCAACACGGATGTGGTTTTCTTCATCTGGACCCAACTCACTGCACTCGATAGTGATAACAAATATGGCATGGGAACGGGAACTATGCTCATTCATGTTAGTTGAGCCAACCGAACGGTTCTGGTTTCCAACATTCATAACATGCTCAATCTCCCAGACACTCTTGGTGACAAATGAAGAAAGGTCTTTGACATAAACACCTGTATCAGGTCTCTCTTTCAGCTCCAAGCGACGAGACTGGTCCTTGGCTAACAGATCCCTGATCTCCTCCTGGTAGATCTCCAGGTAGGATGCCCTGACCAGATACTGCTGGTTCTGTGATCTGGAAATGTGTGTGAAAATGTGCTCAAAAGAGTTGGGAATGACTCCTCTTTTTTCTGGATCATTCCGCACCCCTTCCATTGTGAACGTTTTTCCTGTGCCTGTCTGTCCATAAGCAAAGATAGTACCATTAAAGCCCAGCAATACTGAATCCACCAATGGCCTGAACGTCTCATCATAGAGGTCAACCTGCTTCGAGTTCCAGTCATACACAGAGTCGAAAGTGAAAACCTTGGGGTGTTCATGGGTGTACCCGCTTCTCGGATTACGCACTATAATCTGGCCGAGCTTTACGTCTATGGAGACCACCCTTTCAAAGTTTGCAGCACGCTCTTTGTCATTCATGGGTCGACACCGCACCACAACCTTCACAGACTCTGAGCTCTTGCTTCTGGACATGATTGCTCCTACTGCTAACTTGCTACACTTGGGTACATCAAATTGACTGCGTGCAATATTACGTCACAGTGATGGCACGGCCAGCATCAGAACCTGCAATGAGAACAGAATGCTATTGTCAAATAATGTCCCTTCAATCTAGTTCCGCAGTAACCTGGAAAGCAGCAGACTATACAAACACAACTGTAAGCTGAATTTTAAAGATCGCTGTTGCCAAATACTCAAAAATGAACCATAAATACTGAAAATCTGTTCGTACCATTTACATTTACTAAATTTGGTAGCTCCTTATCCAGAGCAACTCTAAAAAATACAATGTTAGAAGTGAAAATATTCCTTTTTATCTGCCATCTTACTGCACTCTTGGAATACTTGGAGAATGACCTTATGGTACAATGCACAGTTTAGCAATATTCAAGAAACATTAACAAATTAACCCATCTTGGTTATGAAATGTTTTTTTTGTCTTGAGATCAACAAATTTTAACCCATAAGACCATTGCAGGTAATGTAGTGTTCTTTGTTTTGTTTTTTTGCAGTTTTTTGTTTGTTAATCTTATTTCATATACAAAGTTTAATCTGCTGTGGCTAATGTATAAGTTTCGCCTCCCGATGTTCAATAAACCAGGTGTTGTGATCTCCCAAACTACTTGTCGGTGTACTAACTACAGTGGTTAACAAAGAACCCACCAACTCGCATGCGAGGTAAGAACAGTGAAGCTAGCGTGTAACACTACGTGCGTTACAAAATGAATCGAGTTGCACCATAACTTATTGCATACAAAATAATTTTATGTGAAATGTTTGAGGCTCTTACAAACAAACATAATTAGCCATTTAAAAGAAACCCTTTTGTGATGTCACACAATGATGTCACAGATGTGGCAGTGATAACAACACATTAAAACACTTCTTCACAGTTAAATAGATTAACCCAAATATTAATGCATATACACATTAAACAAAATCAATCATAGTACCTTGTTCCCGTTCCAGCTAGGTGCTTAATTATTCCTTACTTTCCTTTAGAACCTTGTACGATTTCAGAGCATTTTAGCGACATGACTTTCCTTTACCATGTGTGTGTCACACTACTAGTGGGGGGCAGAGTCAAAGGATTATACCATATGGGGGCGGGGTTAAAGGACTATACCGTATGGGGGCGGGGTTAAAGGACTATACCGTATGGGGCGGAAGAGACCAAACAAAATAGAGCTCAAAAGGATTACCTTACTAACTCTTTTCTAAGAGTTAGTTACACCCTGTGTGTGGTCACGAGTAAACAAAAAGGTGAGTGCAATTCAATGCTGGCTGACGTGTGTTTTTATGTAATTCATATGAAATTCTATTTGTCACGTGTTGTTGGTTTTAGATAACAGTATATAACCTCGAGCTGCTGGTCAGTATTTAGCCTTCACAGCTGCAATCCAATCCAGAAATTTAAACACTTTCTTTTAGGAAGGTTTCCTATCTCGCTCGAAGGTCCAACTGTAAGGGATTTTACTATCTGGTGTCCGCTGATCAGGAGATTGTACTCGCCCCAGCGTGTCGGTAAAAACACGGTACAGGATTCAGAACACTTCAACTTAACTAGGTTTAGAATTGATCGTGTGTGATTCTTGCTGTCAATTATTTGGTAAATTGTATGTCTGCCTCTAGTGGTGAAGCGTAAAAATACACTTTCATTTCATACCTGAAAGAGCATGAACTACATGGTCGCAGTTTTAATTTTGGACATTTATTATCATAAAATGTATAATTGTGTATATAAATATTGCAATGATGTGTGACTATCAACACCTATAAGCCGTCTCCTGCCTTGAATGTCCTCATTAGCTAACCAGAAACTTCCTAGGACCAAAGTTGTCACTTCCTCACAAAAACCCTTTCAAATATTCCATACAAAGATGATATGCCTTGATTTAGGTTAATTTCATATAAATAATATTTCAAGGAAATCACTAAAGTTTCCAAAGTTTGGGATAATTTCAAACTAAAACAAAGAAAACACAGTACAGTGCCATTACTGTTTTTAAAGTTATGTGAAATTGATTTTTGTATTTTTATTTATATACAGTTCTAAAAGCGGTCGTAAAGTCCCTTCACAGTGGCCGTGTAGAGCAGGTAGTGGAGCGCAGGGAGTTTTTAAAGCTGGGGATAAATACACGGATTTGGTGCATGGGAAATTTCAAGCAGCTTTTCGAAGAGACAAGACAATAAAAGAGAATAGTTATTTCATTTCATTTTGTTTCATTAAACAAATAGTTTCTTATAACTTACTCGATGCAGAGGGACTTTTTGAACGCAACTGTATTTGTATTTTGATGTTATATGGCTATTAAATGCACTAAATTGGTTTAGTTTTCACCAATATTCTTTTGTGCACCTGTTTGGTTTTCACTTCCTGCCAGGTCAACCAAATTAAGTTTTCCAACACGGAATTTAGTGCAATTTCAGCACTAAAAGATTCTAAAAGAAAAATTACTAGCTCATTTTAAGAGACCACTCTTATTTAGTATTTCTCTTTAATTAAGAAAAAGTACTTCTTATCCGATTGAAATAATCGTTAGAATACGTGATCAGCAGCAGCCCTAGACCAGTCTATTGTTCACATTTCATGGCAATTTTATTCTCATTCTAATAAAAAAATAAAAAGCTATAGTTGATTAGGGTCACCCTTAAAACGGCCTTAATACTTAGTGGCTGTTAACAATCTTAAATATTCATAACATATTAAAGATTGTGGTCCAATTTGATTCCTGCAGATTCTTTTCAGGTGCATGTTCGTGCTTAAATTCCACGCTTTTGTAACTCAGATGCCTCGAGTTTTAACATGGTGTGCATTCTGAGATGCTTTTCTTCTCAACGCAATAATACAGAGAAGTTATTGGAGTTATTATAGAATTTGTGCCAGCTCAATCCAATCTGGCCAGCTTCTCTGTAGACCTCTCTAATCAAGAACTGGGCACACTGGATCTTTATCGTATAATTTAGAATAAATTTGAGAGACAGTTGTGTGTGAAAATCCCTGGAGATCAGAAGGAAAAACACAATCTACCCTATAAAACATCAACAATCATGCCATGGTCAGCGGCTGGAAAGATTTTACAATCGAACTATTAGCTGATGAATGCATGAAGAAGCAGGTGTCCTAAAAAAATGTACAGTGGGTGTATTTGTATTCCTATAAATCTTGCTTTAATATAGTCCTAAGAGTTGCTAACTGAATTTCACTGTAATTATCCAAACAAAGTTATATTATTATATTTTAACTCGTTTCTATTCTGAAATGTTAAATCATTTCACATGGGGCCACATCCTTGGTAGTGTTTAGTCAGGGAAAGCTAAGGAAAAGGATTGTACAAGGCTAAAATAAAATAAAAATAAAAATGAAAGAAATAAATCATTTTTAAATAATTGTTTATATATTCATTGTAAATAAATCCTACATTGCTCAGGTAGAGCATTTTAACTAATGTTTTTTTTTTTTAAGGAGTCAAACTACCCACACCACAAACACCACCAGCTAATGAACATGGAGACATTTACATTTTCTTACAAAGTGCTGGATATACACTTTATATCAAATCTATTTAGAAAAACACACATTCTCTAGGTAATGATAACGATATTAAACTAAACAGGTTATTTTAAGAATCATATAAGGGCTGCCATGAGCGTGTTAAGCTAGCTGGAGCAGCCTTTTCTAGTTGATGGTTCAAGACTCACCGGGGCTGTTGTTATCTTTAGAGCGTTAATAAATCTCGGACGAGCTGTACACCTCTTGAAATAGCAAAAACAATCACATAACGGGTTTGCAAATGTATGTAACTAACAAACTAGCTCGCTATCTGGTTAGCCACTGGAAGATGAATCAGGATCCAGCGTCCGGCAACCTCCCCCTGGAGCGGCCTAGCAACGGCAAACACTCACTAGTTTACGACCGTGGGACTTAGCCGGGCTAGCCCCATCCGCTAAACACAGCAGCAGCTTATCCTATAGCTGTCACAGTGTTTCGAAAACAAACATACGCTAATACACAAATAATTAACGTTACCTGCATGTCCAGTCCCTCTCCCCGTCAGCCATTTTTTTCGTGCTCCGTGTGTGTGTGTGTTTTGCAGCGTTTGTATTAGAATGTGTATCGCTCATGAGTTGGCTCTTTGAATCAAATCTTTGAGTCGACTCTTTGATTCGGTTCTATGAATCGAAACTTTGAGTCGGCTCCATTCGGTAAACGTTGAGAGCCAACTTGTTTTCTTGACGATGTACCCAAATAAGGTTTAACTCAGGAATGTTGTATGGTAAAAATTTCTTTTTACCATACAAGATGGTGGAAACGCCTTTTGGTTACTGATTTTTGTCAGAATGTGAGCTGCCACTGTTGGGCACTTGAAGAAGCCCCCTAATTTTCTCTACTCCAGACAGACTGTATTATGGTTGACCCTGAGCTCTGACCCCAGCTTCCTAACAATTTGGCATATGTGAAGAAAGAATTTCACTGTGCTGCAATGTATAGGTCACAAACATTGGCTCTTACTCTTGCAAAATGTTTGTTTAATGTACTACAATTGGCAGACAGCATATGTCCCTTTCATGTTAATATTATTGTAAAAATGGCAAATACCTTACAAATACAGAGATGCTTATTTATTTCAAGGCACATAGAGTTCCTTGCAAACATAAGCTCAGGCATAAAATGGAAATGAGAGGTTTAAGGGCCGAAAGGGTCAGTAGTACGAGATAAAAAATATAGTAGTAGTATAATCAGTAGTATATATCAGTAGTATAAGATCAGTAGTATAAGAAACAAAATATAGATAAAACTTTTAGGACACTTGAATTTCAGCCATTTGTGGTTATTTTCCCAAATGTTACCACAAAGTTGGAGGCACACAATTGTATAGGATGTTGTAGAATGTGGTAGCATTACACATTCCCTTAATTTAAATCAAACCTGTTCCAGAAGGACCATGTCCCGGTGGACAAAGTAAGGTCCATGAAGATATGGTTGCCTTGGGATGGAGTGGAAGTTTTTGGAACATTTGGGAAGAATTGGAAAGCTGACTGCACCCCATGCCTCCTTCACCCTCCAACAGTATTTGACTTTACTAAAATCCTTGTGTCTGAACGAACACAAAGCTTCACTTAAACATGTAATAGAACATCTTCCAGAAGAGTAAAGGTTATTATAAAAGCAAAAGTGAAAATATAAAAAAGTAGTTTTAAAAAGCACCTACAGATCGTGGATTTGTAGTCAGTCAACCACAAACGCAGAATATAAGGCAAATAATTAAAATCACAAAAATATGCAGAATTCTAATCACGATTCAATCACAAGCTGAAGGGAAGGATTCAAGAGGCTCCTATGGATGTAAGATCTTGTAATAAATACAATGTAACAGGTATAACAGAAAGCATTAAAAGCTGGAGGTATTTGAGATATTCAATCACAAATTATAACAGGTTGTTAATGTTCAATATAGTTTTTCATTCATTCATCTTCAAGGACTGAATGGGACATCAGTCCATTGCAGAGCAGCATGTGTACACACATGCTAGTACAATTTAGTGTAGCCAAACCAGCTTCTAGTATATTTTTAAGATGTGGGAGGAAACTGTAGAACCCAAAGGAAACCCACACTGACAGAGAGATGATGTATAGATGATCCAACCTGACAGAGACATGTACACTTTACATGTACACTTGTTTTTATAAACTTAAACATGCATGATGTAACCTTTAAAGCACCATGATTTTTTTTCCCAAATAAAAAAAGAAAGGCTTGTATGCACATGTTCAAATTAAAATTAGAATTTATTCTCTTTACAAAAAAAAAACACATTCATCTACCTTATACAACTCAATTATATAATTACAACCCTTGCATCCCTTCCTTGTAGTGTGCAGGTTTGTTATTAAGCACAAACCAAGTGACTAATTTGGGTTCCTCACTTCACTATAATTAGCATCTAGAGGATCATTTACTGCCCCTTAAGGGGGATCACTTTCCAATAAGACAACTATTACATACAGCATGTCAGCTAGCTTCTAAAGCTATATATACTGTCGAATTTTCATGTTTATGACATTATGACAAGATCACATTAGCATGAAAGGCATTATCCTGTGAATACTATAAATGTGTACTGTTTTTCAATACAGGTAAACATGGAATGTTCTAATCTGAAAATCACTTCAGTATAGAATTGACGGAAACATTCGTGTGACTTCTACACTAAAATCCATTCTGCGCCGCAGCCTTCTTTAAACTATTCACCTGAGATCCCACAGAAAAGTCAGCTTTCACATTTGTAAACTGTTCAGTGCAAGTTTTCTAAAGTTCATCTTTTCTTTTCTTTTTCACAGGGTAGTCCATGCCAAAGAAGGAGGACGACTTGCCGTGGATATCTCTTTCCCGCTTAACAAAGGCTGAGAAGGACGAGACACAGTTGCCAATAAAGTGGTCCGCTTGGCCCAAAATGTACAAATCAAGCTGAGCCACATCTGGTTTTACATTGACCACCTTTACCTGCAAAGAAAAAGCGTAAATTAGGTTTGAAACAGGATAAAAACTCGGTCTCATTCTACATTAAATCAACAAAATTAGTTAATTCAATGAAAACGATTAGATATTGTGAAGCATTCCCGAAGAGGTTTATGTGCCTTAAAAGAAGTTTCAAACATCAGCACTTAATTAAAGTAAATGCTTAAATATGCTGCTTTTCCAATACTGGGAAGTCGTTCATTGTGATTTCTTAATAACATCAATCTGCTTAGTAATTTCAGACAAGAGAAAATAAAAAGAGGCTGGTCAGAACTGCTCGAAGCTGCATTTACATAACTAATAAAATAAACCAAACGCGTTTGACGTTCTGTAACATTATTAAACTACAAATGGACATCAGAGGACTAGTGAATTACATATGGGTTTAAAATTATTTCTGTAATTGTATGCTTTGTCATTCATTCTTTGCAGGAGATTCATGATAACATGAGAATTTGGAATGGCAATTATCAACCCATCACCTAACACAGCAAATAATGTTTTCTTTACTTCATAGGCTAATAAGCTGGATTGGGCATCAGTTCACCTTTCCTTTGAAGACTTTCTCAATGTCAGAGCTGTGAGACTCTGAATCAGTGGCAATGTAGACAGACCGAGCTTTGATATTTTTCACCCAGAGCTTGACGGCACGCAGGATTTCCTTCAGGTCAGGCAGACACATGGTCATGGTGAGTGGCACTGCTGTTTGTCTGTCATAACCCACACACTGAGGTGAGGCCATAAAGTGGGGACCTGCATCGCCGGACTGCAGCATCTTGCAGGCATTTTGCTAGAGGTAGTGAGAAAATAAAGAAAACGTGAATGCGCTGGTGGTGAAGTCTAGAATGTGTCTACTTTCACCCTCGTCCTATATTAACACTAGAAAGCAACAAAGCAAAAGTCGACCATTTAAAGCCCATGCGAGTTGGGAATTCGTTTGAAATCTAATTGGTCAGATATTTTCTAGAATCTTGGATTGGTATTTTATACAGTGAATGCATTTTATTTGACACACATGAAACAGATATTATTTCTAAACAAAATAAGGTGAAATGGTTCACTTACTAAGAATATCTATGTCAGTAAGGGGTCTATACCGAGAGAGTTTTAAATTGAATAGAAAAGACAAGAGACAAATGCAAGATAAAAAAAAAATAAATAAATAGATTTATCATTACTAATCTGATTAACTATTCTGCATATTCACAGGTATACAGCAAAATGTAAATTTTTGACATTTGTCATGTGAGAATGCGAGAAACAAGTATAGAATTATTGCAACTTTAGGCTCCCAGCGAGTTATGTACACAAGTACTTGACTCTTACCCAGTCTGATCCAATGCGCAAATGGATCCCCACATAAGGTCTGTGAAGCAGTGTGCTTATGTGTTTCTCCCCATCCTCCACCATCATCTCACTCCACACAACATAGCGCTGCAGGCCCAAGTGCTCCTCAATCACAGGAAACTGGGCTGGAGCTCCAGCAAGAGCCAGAACTGGGTGCTCCTCTGGGGGAAACCTGAGGCAATGGATTTATCATGTGACCATTTAATCTATCTGAAGTAGCGCAACAAAATCATGTCCATGTCAGCCTAAACATGTCCATACCTTTTAATCCAATGTGGAATGTAGTAGGAGCTGAAATACAGGCCCACAAATGGGACAGAACGGTCAAATTCAACTCCAATGTGGTCCCAGAATGGACCAAATGGATTCCCGTCCTATACAGAAAAATGTAATTAGTCAAACAAGCCTGTAGAGGGCAGGACTTTACAACTACAAACAATTTTCTATTTAACAACCAAATGAAACATCTCAAATCTTTAATGCTGCAAGATGTCCCTTCATATTCTGAGACATTTACAAAAAATTATAATGCATCTAGCCGAAAAGTTGTAATATTAGTCAACTATCACATTAGTCATCATAAAGCTAACATTTTTTATCAATGCATTTAGGCATAGATTGCATAATAATCCATATCATCGTTCTTTATCAAAGATACAGATCGGATCACACAACCAAGATTCACTCAAGGACTTTTCAACACACTAGCTTTCACCTTAAGCAGCTAGTCTTCGTTCAAATCACCATCTAATGCTACTGAAGAGGTGGCAAAGACTTACATAAAGCAACATTCAACCCAAGGCTTGTATAACATACATTCCCCACCCAAAAACCCGTCACACCTTCATAGGGCAGCTCTTCTTATCAGAACTCCGCTGGACAGCCGACTCAAAGCAGTAAGCAACCCTCCGGCCCGGTGGCCAGTGTGTAGGAGCCATATGGTCCATGAAGTTCTCCAGACTCACCACACGGTGGTACTGCTTTAGTGGCTCCAGCTGAAAATATTCACTGTAGGGAACATGCACCTGTTACAGGGGAGCAGAAAGCAAACTGAAAATACAGCAAACCGATGGTTTTCTATTGGACACATGTATAAATGGGTTTTAATTTCAATTCCTTGAGAGAGAGAGAGAGAGAGAGAGAGAGAGAGAGAGAGAGAGAGAGAGAGAGAAAGACATTGTATATTACAGCACAGTGAAATTATTTCTTCGCATATCCTAATGATGTTAGGAAGTTAATACACGATGAATCGCCCCTAGAGCACAGAGGCTTAAGGGCCTTGCTTAAGGGCCCATGAGTGGCAGTTTGGCAATACTGGGGCTTGAAGCACGGACCAATCAGTAACCCAGAGCACTAACTACTGAGCTACCACTTCCCTAATACCTAGATGACAGTAAAAAAATGGGGATTCTTGTAATCAGCCTTTAATGTACTGGCATCACACAGTAAACTCAGATTACTGGTTCAAATATAAACTAAGAGTTTTATTATTATTATTATTATTATTATTATTATTATTATTATTATTATTATTTAAGGAGTTGTTTAAGATAGTCCACATTTTTAGGCTAAGTCGTGTCAGTTATATAATAGTAATCCCATGCACAATAACCCCTGTGAGCTGTGTGAGTGAAAGACACCAGGTAGTGTCACTTACGTTCGTGTACGGAGGCGCGTGGTGCCGGTAAACGATCCACGGCGGAACCACTAAAGTCCGGTTCAGCATCTTGGCAAAAGCCAACGATCCGAGTAAATGATCCGCCTGGTTCCCAAACCGACCTGAGATCAGAGCACACAGCACCGTTCTGGCTGTCACATCATCCACAAACCACTGTTTCATTCAACCGAATTCAGGTTCAAACTCAACATAATCCCTGTGTTAATACAAACACCTCTCTTTAAGTGTCTTTTTCATAAACAAATGGGCACTTACCCATACAGGGACAATAAATAATGTACCCATTTTCATCCCACGACAAGTCCGTTTCGTCAGTAAATGTCTTAAGAGGAAGAATCGTAAAGAGGATCAAACTCAGACAGAAAAGTTTCAGTTGATTTAGTTTGGCCGCCATTGTGATTCGCCTGCTGTCCCACAATGCACCGCGAACAACAGGAGGAGCATGTTTAACTCTTGCCATGCTGCAGAAGTGCAACACTGCTGTGACAAAAGTGCAATAAATCTTAAATGCAGCATGTAGGTGGTAAAAGCATATTCATAAAGTATAGTAGATAGGAAGTGGGAAGATGTGTAAGGTTAAGAGAAACTGAGTGCAATAGCAGTTCTCGAAGTTTCCTCCCCATCAGCACTTTAGATGAAATGTCAATTCTGTTTAGAGACTTTCGATCAATTTACATATTCTTCTTACCTGTTTCTGAATTGGTCCAGAATGTCTGCAGATGTTACACTTATGTGTACATTTCCATTTTTTTATTTGACACATGCTTTTGTACTTTATTTACCCCGATTCAGCTGATCACATCAGGATTAAACGCCTCACTCAAGGAGCCAGTAGTTCAGCCGTTCAACGGTTCAGCTCATTTCAGTGTTTCAGTTAATTATGTGGATTTGAAGTCACAACTTTGTATTTAGTAGTCCAGCACGCTTTAGGGCCACCACTGGCCATGTAGTCAATAAGGGTTGTGCAAATACACAGTAAAAGAAAAAACTTAAAATTTTATATCATTCTGTCATTATATCATTAAACTTTCACATATAGTTCAAAGGAGCTTTGAGGATGGATTTGGACTGTAGTTAATGTCAACAGTCTGCTACACTGACTCAGGACTACAGTTTGCTTCAGATCAATTCAATTCAATTCAATTCATTTTTATTTGTATAGCGCTTTTAACAATGAACATTGTCTCAAAGCAGCTTTACACAGATAATGTGGTGATTAAATGTAAATATGTTCTTTGTAAGTATGTTTGTCCCTGATGAGCAACTGTGGCAAGGAAAAACTCCCCGAAATGGCACAAGGAAGAAACCTCAAGAGGAACCAGACCCAAGAGGGAACCCATCCTCATCTGGGCTGCATCAAATGTCCATTTGAAGCATATATACAAAGTTGCGGGGTGCATTGATGATGATCAGAAGCAAACTGCAGAAGTGTGAAGATTCACGGAGGGAAGAGGGGCAGGAACAGTGGTCACTGGAGCCTCAGGAGCATGTTTAACTCG
>MU564352.1:17181912-17255600 GCA_024362625.1 Silurus asotus
TGTGTGTGTGTGTGTGTGTGTGTGTGTGTGTGTGTCTCTTAATAGAAATAGTGTGTTTTCTCCTTAGAAATCGCGCAACACTGTTATTCTAGACACCAAATTGAAGCAGACAGATTTGAAGATTAATATTTGGCCATAATCCAAGCGGACGCGCAGTTTCAGTCACCCAGCACCCAAACTCTCTCTCTCTCTCTCTCTCTCTCTCTCTCTCTCTCTATTTATTCCCTCCACCAAATAAAGCGCGCGACACTTCCGTCTCAGAGCTCATCGTTCGTCCAAATGAGGAAAAGGGCATCTTGATCGTTTTACCCCCCTCTCATCAGTTTCAGCTCTGTCACAATCAACTTCTTCAGAACAAGTTTGTGTGTGTGTGTGTGTGTGTGTGTGTGTGTGTGTGTGTGTGTGTGTGTGTGTGTGTGTGTGTGTGTGTTTTAAATAATTTTATGTTCAGTTGATCTCACAGACGCTGCAGTTTGGTCGGGGCGGCATGGCTTCCTGGAGTTAACAGTCAGTCTGCTTCTCTGAACACGAAACGTGTTTTCATCGTTAACATGGAGGTTATGGAAGACCCATGAGCCCCCCCCACCCGCGCGCGCGCTCTGGGTCCAAACCCCGCTCCCTAACGCACTCAACAGCACGTTCACGCGCCTCCATTCAAAACTGTCGCACTTCTCAGTATCCTCATTATTGCACTCTCTCCTCCTGATTGCACTCAGACCCCCGTTTAGAATTAATCACTACTATATATTATATAAAGTGAGTCCAGTTTAACCAGTCAAAATGTACTATATTGACGCAGCGTACTATTTTGACCTACTGTTTGGTACTCTAGTATGCCGATATACTGCTTAGCACGTAGACCCCCACCCCACCTCTCTCTCTCTCTCTCTCTCTCTCTCTCTCTCTCTCTCTCTCTGTCCACTCACACATCCATCAGCAGGGTCGCTAGTGTGTGTGGAGGGGGTTGGGGTTTTGGAGAGCTAAGGAAATGGGCTCGCATTGCCCTGGAAGTGATTCCTGTTCGCCCCTGAAACACACAAGGTAAAATGAGAGCATTGCAAAAAAAAAAAAAAAAAAAAAAAAAAAAAAAAAAAAAAAAAAAAAAAAAAAAAAAAAAAAAAAAAAATTCAAGATATATAAATATTAATATAGAAAAGGACGAACAAAAAATATTGCATGTAGTTAGAGCAACAACCCCCCCCCTGCACTACACTGCAACCCTAAAAAGCACCTGTCTGCTGAATCAGAAGTCTAAATAACGTTATTAAGCCAAGCAATACAACTATATGCTTAATATTACTCAATAACAAGAAAAGAAATAATAAGCAAACTAGCATAACTGAGTGCAACACCAGGTGTGAATGATTGTCTGATTGACATATTGCATACGAGTGATACTGTGCTGATCCTTTATTTATTTATTTATTTATTTATTTATTTGTTTATTTTATTTAGCCCTTTTTGGGGTTTTATTTAGCCCTTTGGGGGGGGGGGATGAAATTACTGAAATCTTAAAAATTGGTTAGAAGTATTTTAAGTTTGTTACAAATATTATGGCATCTTTCTGTGTTGTGGAAAATAAATAAACTTCATGCAAATGTTTGCATTCTTCTATACCAATCAAATACATTTGTTTGTTTCTCCTTAAATTGTTGCAATGCTTTCGACAGATCATATATAAATATATATAAAAATATTAATAATTTAAAGAAACTGTTCGTTATGAATGAATGTACTTTAAATGACTACACGACAACGAAACACACACACACACACACACACACACACACACACACTAGACGCCCCGGTAAAAAAGTTTGTGAAAGTGGCCTGACGTCACACTCCCACAATGCTCGCGCCCCAGAACTCTGGCGCTGCAGCCTGAGGAGAGCGAGCCACTCAGGCCCCGAAAAAAAGCAAAAATTAAAGAAAAAATTGTGAAAAATTATTAAAACAACGGATCCTGGGGCGAAAGTCCGGAAAAGGTGTCGTGGGATCTCCCGCGGTAAGTTTGCGCTCACTCGGTGACGGAATGTTACCGGGTTTCCTTGTGAAATTGACTAATGCGGTGCTGGAAACTTTTTTTTTTTTGCTGGTTAACTGCTCGCTTTTTTTTTCTCCTGCTGCACGTCTTCAAAATGTGGCTGCACGTTTCTGCTGTGTGCATGCGGGCGATTGTTGTTGTTGTTATTGTTTGTTTAATTTAAACAAGATCGATCGATAATCGAACAATAATCGAATTCATCGACGATCGATGTGGGGAAAATTGAACGAGGGTTTAACGTTGCATTTTTTTTTCTTCTGCTTCACGGCACCACGTCATTTATTGTTATGCTCGTATTTTTTTGTTTGTTTGTTTTTATTTTTTGAAAGCATTGAAGCGTCGGGTGTTTATATTTGTTTAATAACTCGCCTTCGGAAAACAAAAAATAGCTTGTTGGATAAACGCGGCTCCGATATGAATTCAGTCAGTAAACAAAATGCATTGGGTGGCTCGAGCCTCGTTCCCTTCAGCCAGAACCCACGAGTTTCTGTTCTCTCACCAACTTTAGTTTAGTCGCAAACAGGGGTTTTGTTGAATCTCCTGTCGCTTTGCTGCCAGTAGTGACTTCAAATAAAAAAAAGCGGATTTTTGAAGTCCATTCTTGACTTCTTCATGCTGCAATAGACAGTCGCGTGCTCGTCGTTTTTCTTTTTTTTTTTTTTTGCAACAAGTCGGATACTTAGTGTTTTATAACGATACGTGCGCGTGCATGTGTCTGCTTTGTTCGTAAGTCTCGAGGGATAAATAAGTTATATGGGATGTCAGATTTTTTTGCTAGTGGTATTAGTAGTACTGGTGGGGGGTGGTGGGGGTGGGGGTTGCACTCCTTATGCAGGAGATTACCTCATTCAGTATTCAGTTATTTTTTTTTTTTCGGCACTGTTGTTGTTGTTGCACATGCCGTGGCTGTTTTGCGGTTTGGCACGGGGCACGTAACTGCTTTTCGGCTTCTATACCGTGATTGGAATGGATGCGCTCCGATTCACGTGATCTCACGGTGAACGCTCGTGTTTAACGCGTGATCGATGAGTGTACAAGGTACCGCGCGAGCTGCAGTCGGGGGCAAGTTTAACGAAACGGTGCCTTTATAATAGAAGAAAGAGTGTGTGAGAGAGAGAGAGAGAGAGAGAGAGAGAGAGAGAGAGAGATCGCCTCATCTGCTGCAAATTAAACGTGTCGGTTAGTTCCTGCAGTTTTATCTCGAGCCATTATCCTCTCGCCCGCGGTGATAAGCACGGCGTTAGTAACTGATACGACTTTATAGGCGTGTAAACGTGCCTACAACACCTGTAGCTGAGCACGATGATGGTGATGATGATGATCATCATGATGATGAAGGCACACGTTTTGACCTTGGTGTCTTCCTGTTTGAATCACCATGCCCAACCCCCCCCCCCCTCCCAAAAGCCACCCATCCAATGTGAGAAGATGCCCCCAGCCTTGTGAAATCATTTCATCAATTGTTGATCAACTGGAGGAAACAATGATGGATCTGTAACAAGGCACAAGCTCGGTTTCCACTTCCACTGCTGCAAAATAAGGAAATGGAAGCGAGGCGCGTGACGAGACCCTGCTTTTGTTATTGGTGCTTGAAATCTTTTTTTTAATTATTATTTTATTTATTTATTTTTTATTTCTGTTGATTTTTTTTTGTTTTTAGACCTGTTTTGTTGTGTGCTTTAGTTTGGACAAACCAAATATCAACTGTAAAACACTTTTCATTTCATGCAGTGCTCTGGAAATGGCTGGTTTATAGTTCTGTAGAACACACGTGCTCCTTATTGCCTTTCACTGATTGGGTATTGAGTGTATTTATAAGGAAGAATAGAAAGATTACATCGGATTTCTGTCATTTTTTCGCCCTTTCGGTTGTTTCTGAATGAATTCCAAAACACACGTCAACTACATAAATCCAGCAAATTATGCAAACACACAAATACTCAGCCATACGTACCAAAATAATAATAATATTGATAACAAAAAACCTCTGATGCATAAAGGACCTCAGCCTGTGCTTTGTGAAGCTGTGATTAGTTTTGGAGTTGTGTTGTGGTGACATTTTGCAAAGCAGTTGTAACTGATGCAAATGTTGCAGGAGTTCTTCCAAATAGCATGCAGATTTAAGTTGTCGAAACAAGTGTAAATGTTTCCCAGACTTGCTTTTTCTCAGCGTTTATCACGGGATAAGATAATTTTGCTCTCCGTTTGTAAACGGCTCTCTGTCCGTAAATGGTTCTTTATTTGTAAATGGTTATTTTGTTCAGTGACATATGTGGTATAGCGGGACGTGTGAGCGTTGTAGCGCTACATGTGGGTCGTGCTATTCATTCCACCAAAAAAAAAAAAAAAAAAAAAACGGCCAGAACTTTTCATACTGCATCTGTCCATGTGCTCCCTGAAAAGGCAGCACATTACATGCCTGATTCAGCGTGTATGTGTGTGAGGAGTGCGAGAGAGAGTGAGCATGTGTGTCGAGAGGGGGGGGAGTTTTTTTTTTTTTTTACTCTTCTGAAGGCTTTGCACAATCCTACAGCACCTCGGTGGGGAAGCAGGCTGATTATCATGAGAAAAGAGCATCAGAGGGGTTAATGGGTGGAACAGGCTCTGGAGCACACAAACCCTAGTTAATAACAGCCAAGAAATGGGACGAAAACTCTTCATAAGGGTCCTCACATCCTTATTTCATGACTAGAAGGAGAGGAGGGTGATGGCACTTGGAAGGGCAGAAGGTTTGCCGGTGCAGTTAAAGAACCTGGCATGAGTCTTTTTTGCCAGTTTTTGTGGAATTGAAATTACATTTAAGAGCCAGATAGAAGAAAGATACTGGTCCTTGACTTTGGCCATTTAGATATCGTGTCTATATTTCCATGTGGGCCCGTGTATCTGGTCAATGAGAACATGTTATGTATGTCGGTCGCTATTCAAACACGGCAGTGGGGAGTGTTTATTTGGCTTAGTCCAGTGTCACTGTGTTATGAACAGTAGCAGTGACTGTTGAACCCTGTGGGTGCCCTGGGTCACCCCATAAAGGAGAGGAGAAAGGACAGAGGGAGGAGAGAAAGAGAGAGATAAAATCAGACCAAGTTCATAAAGCCAGTATAACTCTTTCTTGTGTCAGGACTTTATTCTTCTTTTTGTCAAAGAGGAATGAAAATGGCATTGCTTTAGCGTCAATATGTAAAATGTTAATAGGATTAAAATAAATCCTATTGTAGTAATATATTTAATGATAATTTAAAAGCGAATTACTTATTTAAATGAATTTTAAGTTGATATATTTTATAAAAAAAAAAATATTAAAATATGTGGAAAAAAGTTAAACAATAAACTTAAATAAACTCATTTGGCAAATAAATTTGTTATAAAAAACAGAGAACAAGTTTTTTTCCATTGAGTGTATATATAAATCTGTAATTATTTCTTTCTTTAGCTATTTATTTATTTATTTATTTATTTATTTATTTATTACCATTGAAAATTGTAGTGAATAGAGCTGGACTATATAGAAAACATAAACACAGGAAGTCTCCCCTGTTTTTCTATATAATTTTATATATGGAAACTTTGAGTACATGGTTTGTGAATTGGCAACCGTGGCAAAAAGAAGCTTAGAAACATTTAGTTTTGGATGCAACAGCAAGAGATCTTCAAGCTGATTTCATTCTGTTTCTGTACTCTCTCTCTCTCTCTCTCTCTCTCTCTCTTTCCCCATTAGAACATTTGTTTGTATATTCCAGTTTGAACTGATCTAGCTGTTTTTTTTTTTTTGTTTTGTTTTTTGGAAATATTTGAACCCTTAGTCGTCCTCATCCTCTGTCAGCGGAGTGGCTAAATGTAAATAAACAGAAGCTGTAAATGAAAGGGTAATCGAGTAGACACTTGTTGTGTTGATTGGCTGTAACTGGAGGCCATGGTAATGACACGAAAGAAGCAAAAACCTGTCATGCGTTTGGGGTGGGACATAAAATACACCAAATGTGAGTCATAGTAAGACTGAAATCTTGAAGTAGTTTGTACAGAAAATTTGTATAGAAAAAGCCTTATAAAAAAAAAACTATCGTCATTTGATCTTCTAAATCATTTTTTAAAACCATTTTCTGCGAGGTGGCTTTTAAAAGCTTTTTATAGAGGAAGGAATATATGGAACACGAAAATGCTCAGTGGAAAAACGGTGGAAAAAATGAATTGTAAAAAAAAAAATTGTACACTGTAAAGAGAACACTGTTACAAAAAAGAACAAAAAACAAACAAAAAATAAAGTGTGTGGTCATGGCCAAATATTCGAATAAGGAACATTTGATTGGCTTTGACAGGACAAGCCGGAGGAATTGTGAATGAACTCTACATGTACAAAACGTACAAATTGTCAGTTTGATGCGTATGGTAAATTGGTAGTCGCTTGCGTTTGCTCAACATTCCGCTCCGACTCCAAAAGACCGTTTTCAATGTGAATGCATAGTTTTGGTAAATGCTATGTGGGAGGGACAGGCGACATCAGTCTTGTGATTAAAGAGGATAAAGCTTAATTAAGCCTTACCCAGGAGTAGGACTGCCAGCTTGTATCAATAGGGGTGGAATTCTGGCAAGTAAATGTAGACATTGGAAAGTCACCAATTATTCATACTTTGTACATGCATATTTTGTGCCCACAAGACCAACAGTAAACCTAATTAGAAAGCAACCACAGATTTAAACGCTTCAGTCCCCTGGTAACTTACACTGCTTTTGTAAACAATCCTGAATCGTTATGTTTCTTCAAAATGGTGGATTTTATACCAATCTGGAGATTATATCTTTTCTTCTGTACAATTACTAAAGTTGGATTATAATTAATTTGCTCTCTTTAAAAAGGTTAAATAATTCCAAAATATTTAAACAAGTATGCAAATTTTGCTGTGATTCTATGGGAAACATTGCGAACATGAACCCTATGAACCTTCTTATCTTAGTTAATTGATTAGAGTTTAATGTCGGTGTGAGAAATTAAGATCCATTTTCTTATTTAATATTAGTAGTAACTCTACAGTTATAACACCTGACATAAAAAAAATTAAATTAAAGTATTTTTATAGGTTTATTTAATTATAGATTTTTTTTGGTTAGAGGTTGAATATGAAGAAAGCTGACTGCTGGATTGTTATTGTTTATAAAAAATGTTTTTGGTTGAATTTCATTAACCGAACATGAAAACATATGGAAAACACACTATGCTACGGTAATTAAAAGTCAGACTTCTTTTATTTTGTTGATTAAAAAAAAAAATATTAAGACCTAAAAGAACAGCAATGTTTTTTTCATCCTTGCTTTCCAGCAATGCTTGTGGTCCTGATTAAAAACACAGTGTTAGAGAGCCAGCAGAAGTGCAGAGTTTTATGAGGCAGAGTGGGCCGTTGCCTCAGGAGCGGTGTTTAAACACTAATGGCCGCAACTGCAAACCCGAACCTAATTAACCTCCCTACTATAAGGAGAAAACCCTGAAGTAACATGAAACGATTGTGGCATTGCTTCTTTTCTCTATGAAGAAATTGAGAAAATCTTAACCTACACAATTTTCCCTGTGACCCCCTGAACAACCCGATCATTTAGATACATTTGATTTGCATATTCTCAACAACTAAGAACCTGAAGGTCACATATTCATATGCATAGTTTGAGATTTCACGCTTCCTGGACTGGCACACATTCTGACTGCACTTGCAGTATGCACATGCTCAGAGATGGTAGGGACATGCTAGATATTTGAAGTGCATGCTTATTTGAATCTCATTTTTTTAAAAACACAACTATCCAGCTGTGGCTTTTTAGGGACAATAAAATTCATCAAAAACATCATGTATCAAAGCTGATTCTTACACCGCTATGTGCTCCATACAAACTTTTACCAAATTTTTTGAGCCTCAGATGTAGTCCTGGTATTATAGTCATCGGTTTGATGTCTTTGTAATATGAAGCTGCTCATTTTAAAATTGTTATGAAGAAAAAAAAAAAATGACCTTGACCTTTTGGAAATTGCGTACAATCGATTCATGGTTTATTGCTGAGAGCAGCCTAGGATTTCACAGGAGTTCATGATACATTTTGTATCCAGTCCACACCAACCCTCATTCTAATTTTAATCAAATTAAATTCAACTATTCCTTTGTACCCATACATGTTGTATACTTTGTTCTTTTCTCTTTTTAGAAATACAAACCTGGAAACAAACCTGGCAAGGGGATCTTTCAGAAATGTTGCAAGATGTTGCCAGGTTGAGTTTTTTGCATTAGGGAGTCATTTAAATGCGCAGAATTCACAGCAACGTGACAAAAAATTATCCTTATGAAAGATCCGTTTACAGCAGACTTGTGCTTTAACTCAGCAAAAAACAGGTACGAGCTGAAACTTGAGCTGGCGCGGAGGAGAAAAAAGCTTAAAACTGTTTTAGCATCTGTTTACCATTCTCCTTGGGGGGAAAAAAGTCATCGAACGGGCCGCAATAAGAGATCAGAGGACGGGCAATTTGAAAAGAAAACCACCCAAAATGAGTAGCTCCGAAGTTACAGGAACTCGGTCATGTGCTGAGAATGTAGCAAAATTCTATGAATAATCAAGAAGTAGAGAAGTGGGGCTGCAGGTATTGGGATCACTACAGCCACACACTCGCGAGTCATGTGACGAGCAGCTAAAACATCCGATGACTTACTTTCTGTCCGGCTTTGTAGCAGACGAAAAGCATTCAGGGTCGATATCACAACATTTGCTTACACACAGGATGTTCTTAAAATAAACATGAAGGATTTCACGTGTATGAACCGGTTTTGACTTCAGGGATACATAATGAGAGGAAAAGGCAGTTTTCAATAAAAATGTTTTCATGAACCAGATACGATAATAAATTCTTTAAGTTTCACTACTCCTTTTTGGGGAATTTTTTTGCATGTTTAGGGACAGGAATGTGAAGGTTACCACAAGTAAGTATGAAACTGAAGACTGAAAATAAGAGAATGCAGCAAATAGGGAAAGATCAACAGACGTCAAGCAGCTACATCACGCTACTCTCAGGATGACTGTAGTTTACACAGACACGTATTTCACAGCGTTCATTAATTGGATGTAGCATTTCATTTTGTCGCTCAGTCCCTCAAGATATGAGACGCTCGAATATTAAACGCTCTGAATGAGTGCGAGTCATTTTCAAAGGTTCCTTTATGTGGTTACATAAAGTCACGGTCTAAAATCTGTAAAACACACAGAAACTGGATGTACAGTTTTGTACTTAGTTTGTTATAACACGTCATTTATAATGGCTTTATATTAAGGCTAGATAAATGATATTGATATTTCGATACATTATGGGATTTTGTGTATTTGGGGGCAATTTTTATCACTTTATTTAGAATAATAGCAAACTAATTGTAAGCAGCTTAATGTAAAAAAATAACTAATAAATAAAACGTTAACATTTTAAGCTTTTACACTAAAGACTTTTCAGAGTTTTTTGTAAGTTAAATATTGTATTGATTTTCTAAAAAACAAAGTTTTATAAAGAAAATCGAAATTTTGAAATAGAAAAAAGTTGTTTATACATTTCCTTCTGGATTATAATGTTATTTATTCAATTCATGCCTTAATGCAAAACCGCTCTGTTCTTCTCAATTTACCATATTTTTTCATTTAATATTTATTTAGTTGTTTATTATTTGAGAATCTTAATATGATTTTTCTTTTTTTTTTTATCAGTTTGCTTACCCTGAAAGGAGTTGATTAGTTGAGTTAGATTTGGCTTATTATATAAAATAAAATATGTATCATTTGTTTTACAAGTTAATGGTTGTGTATTTGATTTAAACAACAAATAACAATTCATAGGGTTTTGTATAGTTAATACAGTTCATAAGAGAAATTATTTAAAGCAAAGATTCTTTTCAAATTAGCAAAAGTTTGTAAATATGAAAACATTTTCTCTGAAAAAAAATAAGTAAAAAAAAGCAACCAAATTGATATAATTTTTTATTTGAATCACATGCAACCATGATGATGATGATCGAGAACATTATTATATTATTATGAATATTAAAAAGAACATTATTGCATGTTAATAACATTCTAATTATTTTTAACAACATTCTTGAAAAACATTTATGTAACAATTATGTGTGGTATTAAGGGTATGGATATTTCATATTCTTGTCTGCTTTTAAGAGCCTCAAATACAATTCTTGAATTGGATAGCGTTTGCTGGCGAATAACCACATACTCTCTAACAGAAAAAGGTAATTTTAACTGACATGGCAGATGACCAACCACAAAATTTTCCTCTCAGCCCATCTGCAAACATGAGATTATCTCGCCTCTAATGTTGTGATCTTTTTTCCAATCTGGTGACTTTATCTAGTTCGAGAAAGCCTCTTCTTTTTAAAACCAACCAGATTCCACCCTTCAATATTCTAAGTAGCGTACAAAAGATATCAAACGGATAAACCAGCTTTTGTATTAATTTTTGGATCGTTATTGACCATAAACCATTGCGTAAAAGTCTAGTACAGATAAGTGAATGTATAATAGCTTGCAACACAGAAACAAAAACACCAGGCTTTTATATGTTTAGAGATCACTGTTCAGCATTTAAACAGGTGCTGTATTTATTGAATTTAAATCAAATTAATTATTTAAATGATTTTTGTATTCATAATAAACGAATTAAGTGTTTTATTAAGGAAACAAAAAATTTGCAAAAAGTCTTATTCAAATATGTTTGTGCACTTCATAGCGATGATTGTTTCAATCAAATGTCACGCTCAAACAACAGAAGAACCCATTTGTCTTTTAGTTTCTGCCATACATGTTTATAATTAGAACTACCTTTTTAAGAAATAATAGTATTTTTTAATGTATATATTTTACTCCCAAATTTATAAAGCAGTGTGCAAAAATCATAGCCACATATAAAAACACAAAACGATCATCTAAAAATTTGTTTTAAAAATATTGAATTCATTTTTAATGTTTTATAAGGAAACTAAAAGGCGCATTTTGTTCTTTTAAAAATTACAGTTTCTTATTTTGCAGGTAAACCTGATGGCCCCCTTTAAACAAATTGATTATAAATTGTATTATATAATAATTATTTATTTTATTGCTGACAAACATTTTGCTGTAATATATTTTAATGGACAATTAATCTTCTTGAAAATTGTCTGATCCCAAAATGCAAAAGTCAGGATTTGTATTAAAGACTTTAGCAAATTTCTGTATGTGGCAGAATAACTGTCAGACGTAAGAAATCGTTTTTATTAATAAATGAAAACAAATTGTCATTTTTGGAAATGTTTTTATTATTTATTTGGTCTTCAGGAGCTCTGTTGTTTCTTTTAACAACATCCTGTTTCCCTCTGGTTTAAATGCGAGGTTGCACTCATGTAAATTCCTTTTGTCTTTATCATGGGAAAAACCCAAAGAACTTGCAACACAAAAGAGACAGATTATTGTTGACCTGCACATATCATATAATGGATAAAAAAAAACAACAAAAAAACGAAGCGGTTAAAAATACCATTAATCATGATAAAAAAACAAACAAACAAAAAAAAACAACAACGACATTTCAAGTCGGAAACTGTTGGAAATGTGTCAGGAATTGGTCCCATGAGCACACAGGCTCACACATAGTGAGGAGGATGGAAAAAAACAAAAAGAAAAAAAAAATACAAAGATCACAGCTTTAGAATTGCAGTTTAGTTGATTCTTGTGGTTGTTGAGTTTCAAAGTCTGTTAATGTCACTTTTGTTAAAATGTATAAGTCCTTTACTGGAGGCGCCTCACAAATTTTTTTATTGGTAAATTAGTTGTGCTTTGGCAATGTTCCATGGTTGATGGTTGTAAAAAAAATTGATGGCATTGTGCATTCTGCTTACTACCAGGATATTTCAGCCCAAAAAACCTGATTTCCAGATCTACACAGAAATGGTTAAATAAAAAGTAAATCAATTTTCTAGTCATTTGCTTTGAAGCCTTTCTTAAAACTGTTTGTATTGAAGTCTACATGCATGTGAATAACACAAGTAACGTAAAATGTTCTGTTTGGCGCACCCTGCATTTTTCTCTCTATTTATATGAGTCTCTATTCTTGCTAACATTTTAGACTTGTATATGTTTGCAATTTTCTCCAGGGCAGGTGTGGGTTTGTGTCATTGATCATATTTAAATGTGACTTCAAACCGCTATCTATAGGATCTGATCTATAGGTCAGTATGGTCAACTAACATCTACCCACATCCTCAGCATCCTTGTGTGTCCCATTTAATCCTTCACAATCTGCCCTTGCTGAACTGTTATGAACGATTGGGAAATTGAATGTGATGCCAATGTGTAATATTTCCTAATACAAGGAAATGTATAAAACGTAGGGCAGAGCAACAGTACATTCAATTAAAATTGATGATAACTGCTGAACCAAAGCCACATCTAATGTATAATAAATACATAGTCAGATATCAGTTTTGGTCAAATCGATTCTTTGGTCTGATGCCACTGTGATATTTAATATTATTAATATTAATAATCTTTTCCAAGTTGCGTTCCTTTTTTTTTTTTTCCGTAACAGTTCCAGATTAACCACAGCTCACCCCAGTGGCAGTAGTGTGGAATTGTAAAGAGGGAAGATATATGGACACCCCTCTGCCCCCGAGAGAGAAATGGGGGGGCTAAAAAGAATGGAGGAAACAGAGGATAGGAAGAGGATAAGAAAAGATAGGACAAGTCCCAGTGTTAACAAATGGCCTTTCTTTCTTTCTTCCTCTCCCTCTCTCCATCCTTTTCTTGTGCACAAAAATCTGGAACAACAACGGGAGGAGAAGGGGGTGGAGGAGGGTGGGGGTTGTGGAGAAGAGGGGGAGAAAGAGAGGGAGTGAGTAATGAAAGTGGAGAGAGGACTGTGGGTCTCTTTCTGTGTGCCCTCCAGTGCCAGTGTGAAGTTTTCAGTTTGATTGAAGGGCCCTTTTCTCTGCTGTGTGGTGTGAAAGCTGTCCTAATTGAATGATAAAGTGGCCTGAGATGGAGTCCGGTGAATAGGCAACAATGCGCAGCCTGTGTGTGGTAGAGGGGTTTTTTTGGTCCTTGTCCAGGCTTCTCTCTCTTTTTCTCTCTCTCTCTGCCCACCACTGCAAGAGGGGAGGCCTATTATCAAACACTCGGCTGGATTTGGTCACGTGACTACCCCCCTCGTCATCTCACCATTCCCCTTTTCCTAGTCTGGTCGAACCAATCAGAAGGCAGCAGTGCTGGTTCTCACCAACCATGTGCTTCAATGGCCTCATTTAGCAAGTGGCTGACTTGCAGCACATGTCCCGCTCTCACCTAAGCTGTCCAGCATTGGTGACAGAGAAAAATCCGTGTGCATGCACTTTCAGTTTGTGCGCACCAGAAATGCTTTTTTTCCTGGAAGCCACTATGGATGGATTCTAATGTGTAAATGATGAGGAAAGACATGAAATTTTGCATAGTAGACCAGATTTTCACATTTTATACACAACATGGTATTAACCGTATTACGTAATGCGAAACTCTAACGTGAAACTGATATGAATTTGTAAATATAGTGCACTCATAACATTGGCACAACTGTCAATTAGATCTATAAGAGAACATTCATAGTTGTTCTAAAAACTTTTTCTAAAATTAACCCAAGAAAAAGGTACAGAAGGCAAATTTGGGCACGAGCCCAGGTACAAAATAAAATGCACGTTAATTAAGTCTAATATACTACATAACCTTAAAAATGAACAGAAAGACTGTGCATGTAAAGTCTGCAAAATGTAGAAAACAATCAGACAAAACGTTTTTTTTTCCTTTTCTTTTATTCATTCATTCATTCTTTCTTTCATTAATTGCGTTCCTTGATGTAGTGATTAATTAATTCTATTTTAGTGATTCTCCTAAAAATTACAAAAGAAATAGTTTGATGTTATAAGGATGATGGAATGCGGATATACGGAGTAAGAAAATTAAAGTGTGATCCAGCACCATAACCAAACCAAATGGAAAAATTCATTAAGTATATTTAGGAAGAATGGTGTCTCTCTTCAGTACACTTCCACATACTTGTAGAATCAATGGGCAGAAATATTTAAACTCATGGTTTTGGCAAATCTTGGTGTCTCAACATCTTACCCTCCATAAATAAATGTTGATTCCCCCTGTCTCTTCAAATCTAAAATCTATTATCTATCTATCTATATCATTTTCATTTTTCAGTATGGCTTCGCAGCTATAATGAACAGAAAACGTGGCAAAAAATGTATATGATTAGCAAAACATCGACATTTGGGGAAGTAGTCATGCTTTACGGCATAAATAATGAACAACTAAACATGGGGATAATTGATAATTAAAGCATAATGTAACAATGTACTGTTACAAACGCCAAACCACTGCCTCATGGTCTGTTTAAGCTAGCATGCCCTCATTTATTTACACTGAATTTCATAATTTTTTATGGTGTTAGCTAGCATGCCAGAGCAGAATAGGAAACTCAGATTCCACTTTAAATATCTAAAACAGCAACACCTGCTGTTTTATAATTATGGGGACAATTGTAATCCTATCAACAGTCTTGCATCTTACAATGAGGTTAAACTCAGCTTTACTATACTAATGGCTACGTTACCACTATTCATCTCGCCTTTCGGAACAACCACAGGTGCTGTTTCCTCTTTGGGGTTGCTCACTCATGCAGGATGTGATGTTCCAGGCTAATTCATCTTTGCGTAGATTATACCGAGCTGCCGTTATATACCGTTATATAGAGGGTACTCGCTGTTTAACCGATACGCCCAGATATGTGGAAACACAACTTGATTCAGTTAATAGAAGAATAGAACGATTTTTTTCCCTCCACCCTCCGTTTTATCATTTTGCTCCGGCTTGTTTCACTGTTGGTGTGGGTACATTTCATGGCGCCTTGAATATTCGAAAAAGAAAATAATCAACAGCTGCAACTCTATAGGGGTATGTCATACAGCTAGTGTTAATAGAGACAGGCGAATGAAAGGTTTTTCTTGCAGGGACATTTGTTAAAGATTGCGTGCAGGAACTATCTGTAATGAATGAATTCTATTAGGAATGAAAGCCCATTTTAATTTCAGTATTCCCGTAGTTTAATTTTAGTATTGTTTTATTTATGATTTTTTTTTAAGTTTGTTTGTTCATTCATTCATTCATTCATTCATTCAGTAACTTCGGTATCCTGGTCAGGGTTAAGGAAGATCCGAAGACTATTTCAGTACCAGTATGTCTTGAATGAGATGTCAGTCGTTGAAGTGCCTCATACACACACATTCACACACTCATTCATACCTAGGGGCAATTTAGTGTAGCGGGGCGGACACAGGGAGATCGTGCAAAACCTCCATACAGAGAGTAACCCGAGCTCACGATTGAACCTGGGACCCCGGCGCTGTGAGCTGGCAACACTAGCTTTCATTCACCACCATGCCGCTCTATTATGAGTTAATTTAGTATTAGTTTCCTGTCTAGGTCGTGGATCTGCTCTGGCACTTCAGCTCCTATTGGAATGTGATAGTTTGAGAGAATATAATACGGGCAGTAATGTTTCACCTCATGTAATGTTACAGTTCTAGAAGTTCGGTATTCCTGTTGAATTGAATATTTTCCATTTGCATCAGCTAGGTGGCAGTGCTCATCTCAGTTAGGATTAGTGTGTTTGTGTGTGTGTGTGTGTGTGTGTGTGTGTGTGTGTGTGTGTGTGTGTGTGTGTGTGTGTGTGTAAGAGACAGAAAACATTTACTGATATTGTCTAAGTATTGGTTCACAGGGTTAAAAAACAATCACAAACATTTTGGTTGGAATTGTGTGTGTGTGTGTGTGTGTGTGTGTGGTGAAGTTCATCAGGCGATCAAGGCAATCTGTTAACTATTTCCCCGTTCATCTGAAAGCTAAACCTATGCATTCATATAACTAGCAACCCCCTTTAGCGCGTGCAAGCACCGGTGCGTGCGCGCACACACACACACACACACACACAATTCACTCATTTAAAACTGCTCATTCACTTTTTGGTTGTATTGATTGTGCATTTCTGTAATAACACTATATATTAGTAGATTATAAATGCGCACGAATTCAAAGAGCTCGAATCCGTGTGTGTGTGTGTGAGAGCGTGCAAGAGCTAGAGGACCACCCTGGGTTACTCAGCCCATTGAGCGGCCTGAGTGTGTTTTTATCTCCGGAGACTGACAGAATAGAGGGGGAGAGAGCCAAAGCGCTCCAAAGGCGTTAATGAATAACTGCACTGCTACAGGGGCTTTTTCCCCCACAGTCCTCAGGGAGTAAAACACACACACACACACACACACACACACACACACACACACACACACACACAGAGACAAATTCATCCATTTGCACATGCTCAGCCATGCATAAAACACTTTGTTTCCCTCCACAGGATTTTGTTGGATATATAAGCATGAGGTGTATATATATTTGTGTGTGTGTGTATGTATGTGTGTATTTATGGAATGAGTATAACCCTTGTTTGTGAGCAAGCTGGGTAGTGGTGAGCAGTAGTGTGTAGCTGATCCCTATCTGACATCAGAGATGCTAGTAGTAGCCAGGGCATTGCTTTTGGGAGAGGCCGTATAACCCTACACTATGGCGAGTCACATAATCGCTCGCTTCTGATCAGTAACTCAATATGTGCAGCAACAGTGACGATACAAAGCCCCATTTATGTTTCTGCATAGATGATACATCCGCTAGACCATACTTGACTTATTTACTCTTTGTTGACCATGTCTGAGTTTCTTACAACTGTAAATATTCAGGCACTTGGGACCATCTCACATCGCACACACATATATACACCCACACCCACGAATGCAGACCCTCACGTACTAGTCGGAAAAGAACAGAAAAATGTGTCATGTTTTCACTGCCTGCTTATGCAGGAATGTTATTTTTCCAACTCTTGACCCTACTTCAGGATCAGGTATGAACAGAAAAGAGGACGAGGAGGAGTAGGAGGTGTTGGGATCCATTCCATACTGACACTAAACACCAAAATATAAGTGACAGAGAATTGATTGACCAGAAGGAAACAGGGTCTGTTGAAACATGCTTGATTTTTTTTTTTTTTTTTTTTGGTAACCAAAAGGGTCGTTTCAACAATGTGAGTTGGTTTAGGAAGTGCTGATGATGCTGAACCCAGATTTTGTTTGTTGCTGACCACATTTCAGTGTATGTGTGTGAGAGTGAGAGTGAGAGAGTGCAGAAATACAGCAGACAAAAGAAGAGATCAAATTCTTTTGTGTTTTGATGTATGAATGTATGCGATTTTTTTTAGAAAGAACTTTTCGATGTGTTCAATACTAGTTGATGTAATTAAACGGAAACTAAAATGGCCTGTTTTGAAGCCGTTCACCATTACAAATAATGAGCTCATGAATTAATGATGTATAGTGGAAAAACTGGTGGCTTTTCTATAGGCAATTTGCTAGCATGATTTAAGTCCATTTGTCCCTATAGAATGAATGGTTGTCATAAATAGGTATGTTTTTCAGGCACAAAGGAGCGATCAATTCCAACATGACGGCATTTCCATTCACAGTGCATGAAATGGCACTGTATAGTTTGATGAGAATAAAAGCGTTGTGGAACATTTGCATCAAGAATCACTATTATAATTGCGTCAGAGCAGAATTGATGCAGAAATTGTAATAACTGCCTTGAATCAACTACTACTGATGAAAAACCTATATATTCTATCTACTTGAGCAGTATGCCTTTATAATAAGTCTGCTTTACATTTACATTAATATTTACGCCATTTGGCAGACGCTCTCATCCAGAGCGGCATACAATCACCTTATTTATTCAACTGAGCATTTGAGGGTTAAGAGCCTTGCACAAGGGCCCAGCAGTGGCAGCTTGGTGCTGCTAGGATTTAAAATCTCGACCTTCTGATCAGAAGTTCAAGGTCTTAACCACTGAGCTACCCCTTCTTCATGTCCTCATTAAAAAATACGAATTTGAATATATGAACGTTCTTCATTAAAAATAATATAGAATATATAATACACATTTACAAACCACCCCATTTTGCTGCTCATTCATGCAGTTATCCAACCAGCCAAATGCATAAAATGTGATCTCAGTGACTTCAATTGTGAATAATTCAGAAACTGTTGATCTCCAGGGATAGAAACTTTTTTCTTTTTTTTTTTTAATACACAGAATGGTGCAGAAAACAACATTCACCATATAATAGTTCAACGGGCCTAAACATAAACAGACATGAAGGCAATGGTAACTCAAATTGTCACTCTTTACCACCACGGTGAGCAGAAAACTATCTCAGAACACACACTATTCCTTAAAGCAGATGTGCTACAACAACAGAAGGCCACACTGGATTCTATCTCTGTCAGCCGAGAACTGACAAGATCTGAGGCTAGAGTGTGCACATACAAAACGAAACAGGAGAGTAGACCTGCACAACATATCAAAACAATTGAAATATTTTAAAAGTCTGTACGAATATGCATTTACCAAAGGCTTGGGATAAAATTTTAATGCTATAAAAAGTTGCAAAAAGTTTTTTTTATTGCAATACAGAGAATTTCTTTTCTCCACATTACTCTTTAATATTGTGCAGCCCTGCTGGAACGTTTGGGGAACTGTAACCTGGTTTGATGACTGGAGATTGCAGCTGTGATATCCAGATGGTAGGGTCAGAATTTGGCATTCACACAATGAATACATGAACCTCGTGTCAACAGGCTGCTGCTGGTGGTGTAATGGGGTGAGGAATGTTTTCTTGGCACACACCGGGTCCTTTAATAGCAATTCAGCATTGTTTCAATGCCACAGATTCAAATTCGAATTGTATTTGTCACATGCACATCCATACAGAGTACGACATGTAGTGAAATGCTTTTTTTTTTTTTTATGGGAGCATGTTATAAAACATGAAATAACGTTAAATAAATAAAAAATTAAGTATACAAGTATAAAGTATATGACAATTAATTGTGTAACTATAAAAAAAAGAAAAAATATATACAAAGGTTATCTGGGTTTTGTTGTTGACGATGTGCAACTCTTTATGCCCACAGTTTACCCATTTTATACTAGTGTTTAGCATGATAATTAAGCAATCATGCAGCAATTATTTCAGGCAGTCATGTTAAATTGGATGTGAAGTTAAAAGGAATGTTTATAACTACCTCGTGTGTTTCTTCATAATTCTATATACAGTGCAACCTCGATTCGCAAGGGGGTTACGTTCTATGACCCCTCGCTAATAATAAAAAAACGCGAGGTTTCGACTCTCTCCTTTGTGAGCCAGTAACGCAATATTAAATCGATGTAAATGGGTGTACATGTACTGTACTGTAAACTCAACAAAAATTGCGAATTACTTGTCATAAATGTTTTATTTACTAGTTTAAATAAATAATACAATAATAAAATAGTTTTTCAAACATTTTTATGTAAATTATTAGTACAAACTTTCAGCTTCTCGCAAACTATCAAATTTTCTGCGGGTTACTCTTTAGTGCAGTTCCAAATGAAAAGTCATCTATCTATCGATCGATCTATCTATCTATCTATTGATCGATCGTACCAGGCCACATACAATGCCACCACTACTACCAGGATCATGCCATGACAACAAGGAGATGCTTGGCTTAAAAAAAATTACCAAATGCTGTTGTATTGGCACAATCCTACACTATTATAATGATTATAATTCAGTTTTGTTCTAGTGTCTAATCTGGTTGTTAATAGGTTCCAATATGGAGCGGAGCGGTAAATAAAAACATTCCAGGTGCTCTAAATGTACGCTCTGCTACACTGCACTGGGAAAGTAAAAAAAAAAAACACTGCCTAGCCAAGAAACATTCTTCTGACAAGATGTAAAAGTATAAAAAAAAATTTAAGATTCATATCAACTCCTTTTTTAAAAAAAAGAAATATTTTGAAATGACTAAATGATTCTGAGTCATGCACTGCTGAATATTTTTGGATTTATTGACAAAAAAATTGTTGGATCATTTTGCATCAATATGACATAAGGTCAGTTCAGCCTGATGATTTATGGTTGATTAAGTTCATAGCTTAATGATCACTTTGTGCAAAAGGAGGGTACACATGACTGCCAAAAGGAAAAAGGAAGGATGAATGAGAAAAGGTGATGAAAAAGAGGTTTATAAATAGAAACAAGTGGGGAAAAAAGGAGAGAAAGAAAGAGAGAGAGAGCGTGTTGGCAGGCTGACAGTTGGCACAGTGCCACAGCTCCAGAGTTCCATGTCATAGACAGCACTTGCAGCCAGAAGGGGTTCCCCCGACTCACCTCTGCATCACCACAAACACACAAACACACATTTACAGAACCACAGAAACATTCCACAAAAGCAAACATACTTTCACAAACAAAGACACACAAACACACTCATTCGATTTTAGTGCCTTTTTTCGGTCGTTACTGATCCCATGACCGACAAGTCAAAGACTCTCAGACATCATAATGAGAACATCTTTAATTCAACTTGTGTTTTTGTGCAAGATGGATGTTTACATCTCTACATGCTTTTATTGGCTTGGAAACAGACCCTAAATTCGGGTTCACACTTAAGATTTTCGACATGGTATTCGTTGCCAATAAGTTTCTCACATTCTATGGCTGTGAATTGAGATTGTCAGTGTGACAACACGGACTGTGACGTGCTGATGGCGGACCATTTAGTGCCATTGTTATCAGCAATATCATCATGACAACTGACAAGCTCTAATTCTTGTTTAGTAGTAGTGGCAGCTCAGTGGTTAAACCAATAGGCAATCGATTTGGAAGGTTGTACGTTTAAATCCCAGCACCTGCACTACCAGAAGAAGTATCATGCTAATAGCATCTTATACAATAAAGAAAAATCCTCATGTAGTTGTATTTCATAAACAAACTCTTTATCTGTCTCGCCCATTCCCAGGCTCACGCACACTCCCAAACACGCTTATAAAACCTAATGAGTAAACAAATTCCTTCGGCAACCGAAAGTTTCGCTTCACAGGTGCATGGTTGGCTTTCCGAGTGCCTCAAGATGAAGTCGTGTTTTTAGTCGTAAATTATAATAGGGGAAGTCCCAGGGATATCGACAGCGCATCTGGCAACACGCACATGCACACAGCTTTTCCTGTTCTACTGGACTAAGTAATAGTGCTTTTAGAAGCTGTTGAGACACTTGGTTCGAGCTTCTCTTGCTTGACTAAACTGCTCTGGTTTCCTTTTCCATTGTTAGCTGGTTCACATGGGGGAAACCACCTCTAACTGACCTTTGTGCAAAATAGAAATTTTTATTTTTTTTTTTTTAAATATGTCTGTCTCGTGTCACAAATTGGGCACAATGTCAGCGGAAATATGTACATTCGATATAAATACATGCATAATATTTGTATGCATTGATATACATTAATTAGTGAGCTCAACAGCTCTGGCATTTTGATGAGCTTTCTAATTAATTAATACAGATTAAGAGATATGATTGTCATCTAATACTGTTTTTAATGAAGCACATTGTGTTTGTGACCTAGGCAGTGAAGTTGGCTCCGCGATACTGTGTTGTCATTTTAAAAAATAAAGCATTCTGGCCACAGGTTTTGTTTTCCGTTCATATGTTTAAAACCGAGATGACACGCTGAAAAGCGTTGGACTTGTGACCGTTCTGTGCTGAATCCTTCCACTAGGTTTTTGTCAGCGAGCTCAGAAATATCTGCGTGCAGGATTTCGAGATAGTTGTCGGTTATGCGTTCACAGGAATGAATCCACCATAAATCGAATCATCAGAAATTCGTTTTTTTATGAAGGTCCATAAAGAGAGATATTTCGTACTCTGTTTGGTAAATCCACTTGTGAATGAGAGTAACTTCGAATACTAATGGACTGGAATATGCTTGTCCTGTGTTCCTGGAGTTTGTGATAAAGTAAACCTTCTCTCATGTTTATCCAGCAGCGATGCCTCAGGTTTATTAATAGGTAGTGTGATGGAGCATATTGTCCATCAGGCAGCAGACAGGCAGACTGTTTGTTTTCCCAACCGTGCCCTGGAGGTGTCTGCGTTAATCAGGGAACGTGAGATGAAACTGTATGAGAAAGGGAAAGGAATGCTTGTAAAGGGTGAACTGATTTCTGTGTTTGTTTTGGCGGAGATGGCCTTAGCATCCGCATACTCTTTGTAATTCAATCGCAGCCAAACATGCACTTAACATTTTGCAAACTAGGAGCGGTTCTTGGACTGCAGTCTGTTCGCTTCCATACGGTTGTCTCTTTTGCACGAATTCTGGCTAAAAGTTAGTGTTCGGGTGATTCCCGCTTGTCAGTAATAGCAGTTGTTGACATTAAGCAGCGAGAGATAACGATCAGTAAAAGAGCAGTGAGTAATCCATTTATTCCTGACTTGTAAAAACCGTTTGACTAAAACATTGTGTCAGGCTAGCCAGGAAACTTGCACTTCACATCCCACATCTATGGAGGGTCTTTACTAGGTTAGATTGCTCTGCATTACCATATTTTTCGGACTATAAGCCGCTACTTTTTCCCCACGTTTTGAACCCCGTAGCTTAAACAAAGAATCGGCTTATTTATGAATTTTTCCTGGGTTTTTCCCGGTTTCACAAACTTTAAGCCAAAAAACTGAGCGACATAAAATTAGACCAATTACATTTTCGAACAGAAACGAAAAAAAACGCACCTCACCTGTGTCCTGAGCTGCACGGCATCAGGAGAAAAAACTTTTTTTTTTAAACGCACGATGATGCCAAAAGAAAAACTCCACTGAGAAATTGTTGTGAAAACAAGGAGGAACACAGTAAAAAATTACTTACTTGGTAGGCTACTGTTTAGATACAAGCCGTTGTAACGCGTTGAGTCTGGGTCATGGGAGAGCTAGCTAACTCCAGTTGCAACAGAAATCATATAAGCACAGACAGGTTTTTTCCCGGTTTCACAAACTTTAAGCCAAAAAACTGAGCGACATAACATTAGACCAAATACATTTTCGAACAGAAACGAAAAAAACGCACCTCACCTGTGTTCTGAGCTGCACGGCATCAGGAGAAAAAACTTTTTTTTTAAACGCACGATGATGCCAAAAGAAAAACTCCACTGAGAAATTGTTGTGAAAACAAGGAGGAACACAGTAAAAAATTACTTACTTGGTAGGCTACTGTTTAGATACAAGCCGTTGTAACGCGTTGAGTCTGGGTCATGGGAGAGCTAGCTAACTCCAGTTGCAACAGAAATCATATAAGCACAGACAGGTTTCCAAAACTCATGCTTTTTTATTTTACTTGGCAACAGCGTTACGGCTTAATCAAAGAAACAGAAATGAGCATCAGAAAATAATAAGGACATATTTCTTGGTCTTGCACACATGCAGTAATACCGGAAAAAACGGCAGCAGGCTATTCCCAAAAATGCCCGTTTTGCTCTTAAAGGAGCCACAACATATTTTACCCGTTACACCGTGTAACAGACACTGCCTTTCATTAAAGCCTGTGTAAAGTTCATTAGTTTCAGTATAGACTTATTTTTGTTAAAAATAAAAATCGTTGTCAAATTCAGTGGGTGCTGCTTATATATGTCGCTTTATAGTCCGGAAATTACGGTATATTATTGATGATTTTCTATTATTTTCTGAATTTAGCCCCAACATACATTATATTGCCAAAAGTATTGGGTCACCTGGTCATAAGTACGGTATATGATTTTTGAGCATTGCATTCCACATTTTGGTGTGTGCTTATGGATATTTGTGTTTATCAGCCACAAGCATGTTACGAAAGGCAGGTACTGATGTAGGGTCAAGTCAAGTGCTTTTCACAACAGACATTGTCTCAAAGCAGCTTTACAGAAATCAACAGTCAAGGTGGATGGTGTGCATTTATTCTTGATAAGTAAGTCTGAGTAAGACTGTGGCAAGGAAAAACTCCCTCAGATGTTTTGAGGAAGAAAGGGTGTGGATACCTGGGGTGCAGTCAGCGTTCCAATTCATCCCAAAGGCGTTCAGGTGTTGCCAGTCAAGATCTTCCTCTCCAAAGCCTGTAAACTAGATCGTCAAGGAGCTCATTTTGTGCACAGGGGCACTGCCATACTGAAACAGGTTTAGGTTTCCAAGTTCAAGTGAATGCTAAATTTTATTAAAGCGCATCTAAAGACATCCTATACAAATAAGTGCCTTCAGCTTTGTGGTAACAGTTTGAAAAAGAACCACATAAAGCTAAAATATTAGGGCACAAATTATATTATGGTTCTTCTTCAAAATGTTCCATAAAGTTGGAGGCAGCCAAGAATGTCTTTTGGATGTATTACATTTTCCCTTCACTTCAACTAGAAGACCCAAACCTGTTCCAGCATGGCAATGCCTCTGTGCACAAAGTGAGCTCCATGAAGATCTGGTTTACATGAATTGGAGTGAAGGATCTTGATTGGCCTGCTATAGAGATCTGGCATCAACCCTATTGAACACTTTTGGGATGAATTAAAATGCTGACTGAACCCTAGGTCTCCTCACTCACCCAATATCATTTCCTGACTTTACTAATCCTCTGGTGGCTGAATGAGCACAACTCTTCACAAACATCTAAAAATCTAGTGTTTCTGAGAAGAGTGGAGGTTATTATAACAGCAAAAAGTGGACTAAATGTGGAATGGGATGTAAAAATAACATTTTATGATCAGGTGTCCACATACCTTTGTAATTCATAACTATGCATTAATGAACACATATAATAAATACAGTAATCCCCCGTTTATCGCAGTGGTTACGGTTTAAATCCGCCCGCGATAAAAGAAAAACCGCGATAAACGGACGCCACCACCAAAAAATGCTATTTTATGTATACAGTACTGTACTTTATTCACATTTTACTCCATTTAAACATTATATTTTTATTAATACATTTTATTATTTCAACAGAAAACTCCATAAAAACAATTTCCCAATTTTAGGTGTATCGTGCTGTCCGCAAGAGATCGGGAAAATCAGCGAAACAAATTAGCTATGTGGCGAAAGCAATTCCACGATAAACCGCAGGCATGAGATTTGAACCGTGGTAAAGCGGGGGATTACTGTATATAATCAGCATTGTGACACAGGATTCTCATTTTTGCCAATTATCTGAGTAAAACTGTTGTTTTTTTTGTATTCATTATTTATCCCACGTGCACTTTGTGTCATTTTACTGCTCAGCTCACTTACTCACATCCATGAATTTGAAACGCCCCCCTCTTGCATTTTAATCCCTCATTTAAACAGCAAGGATATAAAATAAACGCATCACTCATCCACTGTGCAAACTGCACCTTTAAAAAAATTAGGTTTCTTTTGGTTATTGGGGTCAAACTCAGGGTCAGATTCAGGTGTAGGTGTAGCATCGGTTAGCTAGCAAGCATAAAATGTGTGTGTCTGCGCAACTCGACAGCAGTTGCACACTGAACTAAACCTCCATTACTTGCCATTGTTATAGCAGAAAGTTCCTAATATCAGAAGAATACACAAACAAATTCCCGACGCCTGATCAATCGGTAAGCAACATACCAGAGTAAAATACTTGTACGTTCAACCTATATCTAACTGGAAGTGGATAAAGTTTCAAAAAGAGGAAAGAACTTTTTAGAAAACAGTAGATAATGAAATGTCACTGCGTGTGTGTGTGTGTGTGTGTGTGTGTGTGTAGGGGTTATATGCAGCATGGCCACATCCCGTGTTGGTAGCCAGACCTATTAGGGTTTAACTGTCAGGGATGTGAGGATTTGGCAAAGCACACCCTGCGTGTATGTAGGTGTGAATATGTGTGTGTGTGTGCGCAATGGGGGCTTTCCACTGCTTAATACCCTAACTGAGGTCCAAACAGACGTTCACGGAGGAACTGAAACTTGTCCATTATTGCAAATAACACACACTACAAACATTAGGGTGGGAGAGGTTGAGGGTTTGGTGTCTACACTGTACCTGCCCCTTCCGTCGTCTTCTGTCTTGTCACTGTAGTCAGTAAAGCATGACCCTTTATCGCTTTATACTTTATTGCCTAAGAGCTTCTCCTTCTCCTCATTTTTCCCCATTCCCTTATTTCTCACCTCTCTCTTTCCGTTTGCCTTCACACCATCTAACCCTCTCGCTGACCCTCACCATCTCATGTAGTATGACAAACACAGCACAGGGCTATTCTGGGGTGCTGGATTTAGTTTTTTTTTATTTTTTATACACACGTAAGTCATGTGATCTGCTCTTCCTCCTCAAACCTGTGTTGATGTGTTACTTAAGGCAATTCTTTCAAAGACCAACCGTTTAACCCAGGTACACAATTTCACCCGAGTTTTTCGGTGCGAACCGCCAAAAGTTGGATGTCGCATTTTACAGTCTAATCGAAAACTCAAGCAGTGTTTTCATCTGTTTTGCATGTCAGCGTGCACCAGATACAGCTCGATCTTCCATGTCACTCAGGACTATTTCCGTCCACTGATCCCTCCTACCGTAGAAAAGGTGGAACACAAATGTACTCGCTGACCTCAGTGGGCCTCTCTGTTTGGAGGACGAGTCCTAATTTGCATTCCGTCTTCTGATTGGAGCATCAGCATTCGACTCTTTCAGTACATTAAGAGTTTTGGCTGCCAACATTTTATTCAAATTTGAATCATATCGGTTAATGAATCCTGAATGAAGAAGGGTGTCAGTGTCTTGAAACAATGATTAAAAAACAAACAAACAAAAAAACCCCACACACACACACACATTGCATGCGTGTTTGTAACCATTATAGTAACCACCCACGACCAAACCCGGAGATGTGGGCATGCTCCTGATATGGAGTGGGGTTGAATGAATACTTGTTTCCATTCAAGGGGGATTTTATTTCATTTTTTAAAGAAGAAGGGAGAATCTACTGGGAATTGCACACACACTTCTTTTTTTTTGGATAACACATGGTATAAAAAAACAAAACAAAAAATATCCTCTGTTGACAGGAGAGATTAAAATACAATAAGCAAACTGGTTAATAAGTGTTTAATAACTAAAGGAAACAGAAAAGCATTTTATCATACGTTTTATCTTGAGGCTTTCATCAGACCTTGAGGTGGACGGTTTACAACATCACGTCCTTTTTTCAGCCGCAGTCAGTCCGTGTCCACGGTGGCTTTAGATTCTTGTTCTTGGCTGATGCGAAAGCAACATGGTGTAGATTGACAACTTCTGCTGTTGTTGCCCATCCACGGCAAGGTTTGATGTGTTGTGCTTACTGAGATGCTTTTTTCTTTACACACCGCAGTTGTGAAGAGTAGTTTTCGAAGTGCTTGAGCCTGCAGACCCTTTGCTCACAGAATGCTTTTTTATATTTCAAACCACACTGTTTAAATTCTAGAGAATGTTGTCTTTTAAAAGCTCTGTGGATCAACAGTTTCTTAAATATTCAGTAACTCCAGTAACTGTTTTTTTTCTTTCATTCGATGTTTGATATAAGCATTAACCAAAGCTCCTGATCGTTATCTGGATTACACCGCATTTCACTGCTGCCTTATGATTGGCTGATTAAAGAATCGTTTGAATGTGCAGGTGTTCCAAATAAAGTAATGTTAATTATATATTATTATAGTAATTGAAAAGGCATAAGTATGCACAATTGAGGAAACAGTTACGACTTGTATAATATGTATGATTTAGAGGAGAATAAAACGAATTGTTTCCAGGTTTTTCAGTGATACGAAAAAGATAAGGATCCCCCTTCCACACAAAAAAACCCTGTACATTTATTGCTACACATTCAAAAGTCTCAATTTATAAAGAAGCGAAGAACTACGTCGTGCACACACAAAACCATTCAGAAACGTCTAAAAATAAAAGCTAAAAAAGGAGCTCATTTGCATACTAGAATGGGCCCTAAATTTATAACATTGAATCTAGTGAGGTATTCAGATTTGTCTACACAATCACCGTGTTTGAATCACATTTTAAAGAGCATCCGTGTGGTTATTCCGGAGCAGACCGAAATGCCGGATGTCTAACAGCGTAGTGCGTGTGAGGGTGACCTTTGCCCTCCAGACCGAAGGAATGTGGAAACCCTTCAATCTCAAAACAAAATGTGCACTTCTGCAGTCTGCGTGCACTTCCAGATCCTCACCCTGAAAGGTCTTTTGCACGTATGTAAAGCATTTTTTTTTAAAAACACAGAATTAATGAGAAAAGATCTACATCATATACACTTAGATAGTCAAAATATATTTTGTGAACTGTGTGAAAAAAGCATTGGTGATTAAAAAGTAAAAAAAAAAAAAAAAGAAAGAAACGTACCATGTACTGGATTACACAGCCGATGATTTAATTTTAGTACGGGTGAGGAATAATGTTATTTTCGCAGCTTAATAGCAGTGGAATTGGGAGGAAGTGCCGAGTTGCCAGTATGCCTAGGGTTTAAATGTACAAGAGTGTCCTTGCTTTTTTTATTTTTTATTATTGTATGTACATTTGCGCCGTTGGAGTTTTTTCTTTTTTTTTTTTTTGGGGGGGGGGGGGGGGGGGAGGGGTTGGGGTGGGGGGGGGGGTGGGGGGGGGGTGGATTCTGCAGGCATGATGGATTGGTTGTGTGTCTCAGTGTGTATGTTTGCATGTGTGTGGAATGTGTGTGATGAAGAGGCATGACAATGAGACAAAGCATCCTGGAGCGGCTCAAAAGGAGGAGTGTCAGCCACTTGCACCCTCCCCGCTGGGTGATGGCTACAGTCCTACAACACAGCTGTCAGTTACCCATACGTACATGCACACGCACTGACCATAAACCAGTTTGTATGCTGTTTTACAAAATCTGTTGTCGTTCAGATTTTCTGCTTATGACTTTGAGTTGCTGTGTTTTGCAACCGCTTTAATCAGGAATTTACACTTTAGGAGATTCTGATGTCGGCATTGGCGTCAGTTGGTATGATTCACCAGAGCATAACTTGGAAGATGCCTTAATACCTTTTAGACATTGCATTAAAAAAGGCACAATAATTACATTTTGATGAGCATATTTATAATTGTGTCCTTATCCACTGCTTTACTTGTGTTGCCTGGACTAAACGCTATAAGAACAGTTTTCTTATATGCTTATATAGAAGCTTTCAAGGGGTGTTTATTAAAAATTAGAATTAAGAGTAATTTGGTATAAATCACAAAAAATAAACAAGATATTGACATATTTGTTATAACTTTTTAACCCTTCATTTGTACTGACTTTTCTGTAGTCGCATGCTAAATAAACCACCTGTGCTGCAACATGCACCAATCTTCGTTTTTTTTTAATGAAAAGATTTTTTATTTGATCATTTCTTCCCCCCTTCTTCAGAACAAGCAAAATGAGCAGTGCTAATATCTACTGGACCCCACCCATGTCAGTTGGGACTGGGTGAAAACGAGTGAGAGAGACCGAAAGAGACCGATTGCTTGCTTGCTGGATGTTCCGAACCGGAGAAGGGTAAGTGCTCATATGTGCGACATAGAACACGTATATAATTATGATTAAAGGACTAATCATGTGAAAGAAGAGTATAAAGGAGTTGCTTATTGTCTCTTGCAGGTTTTCCAAAAGAGACTGCATAATCCCTTAAACCCACCCCTTTAAACCCCACCCCCAGGCAGGATCCAGAAAGAGCCTGGAAGGTAGGGCAGCCACGGCCGGAAATAAATGGCAACGGCACCCTAAGGCTGCCATGGCAGCAGCTGCCACCGATGCCCCACACCACATAACCACACTGACGCCGGAGGATCGACGAGCTGCCCCAAAACTCTTTGGAGGGCCAGCTCAAGTGAGGACGGAGAGTGAGAGAGAGAGGGAGACCGAGAAGGAGGAAAGTGGCAAGGAGTGTTTGGTGTGTGGCACCCTCTTCAGCTCACAGGATAAGCTTCAAATCCACACATTCAGTCACACAGGGGAGAAACCGTTCCACTGTTCACAGCCCCACTGCCACAAGGCCTTCAGCTCCAAATATAAGCTCTACAGGTAGGTCAGATTTAAAACAATCAATCATCTCCAGAGAACATCCTTACGTAGATCCCTTGCTGTCCATTCTAGAGAGGAAAACTTTGCATTGCATGAAGCTGTACAATAAATCTTGGTAATAGTTTGTGACTGTTCAAAGGCTTTAAGAGTGTGTACATATAATATATATAGACATCAGAGTTTGAAAATGAGTATCAGGTATATACCCTAAATATGGGAATAGTAAGTGCGGGCTGTGAAAACTGAATTCTTATTGACAAATAAAACGTAATTAGTAATTTGTTTATTTACCCCCCTTTTTTTCTTTTTTACTTCCACTGCAGGCATATGGCCACACACTCCCCTCAGAAGACCCACCAGTGCACATTCTGTGAAAAGATGTTCCACCGTAAAGATCATTTGAAAAATCACCTACAGACCCATGACCCCAACAAAGAAGCTTTTAAGTGTGAGGAGTGTGGCAAGCACTATAACACAAAGCTAGGCTACAAGCGCCATGTGGCTATGCACTCTGCCACAGCAGGAGACCTGACCTGTAAGGTGTGCTTGCAGAGCTATGAGAGCACCCCCGCACTCTTGGATCACCTGAAAAGCCATTCTGGCAAGTCTTCAGGCGGCACCAAGGAAAAGAAGCACCCATGCGATCATTGCGACCGGCGCTTCTACACTCGCAAGGATGTTCGCCGACACATGGTAGTGCACACCGGCCGCAAAGATTTCCTCTGCCAGTACTGTGCCCAGCGCTTCGGAAGAAAGGACCACCTCACACGACATGTGAAGAAGAGCCACTCGCAGGAGCTGCTTAAGATCAAGACTGAGCCACCGGATATGCTGGCTCTGCTTGGTTCTGGCTCTCCAACTTGTGCTGTGAAGGAAGAGCTTAGTCCTATGATGTGTAGCATGGGCCCCAACAAGGACTCCATGATGACCAAGCCTTTCCGCAGTGGCACCCCTTTTTCTATGGGCATGTACAACCCTCACCACCTCCAGGCCATGGCTAGCCCAGGAATGGGGCATCATCACTCCTTGGTTCCTGGATCACTGTCTGCTGCTATGGGTATGGGCTGCTCCATGGAGCCCCCGTCAACCTTGCACCACCATCATCCACATCATCACCACCACCCGCCGCATCCCTCCCCTCCACCCCCGCCGCACCAACAGACTCCACTGCAAACCCAAACCCAGCAGCAGCATTCCCAACCTCATAAGTACCAGCTTGGATCTACCTCATATTTGCTAGATAAACCCCTAAAGGTGGAGATGGAGAGTTACTTGATGGATCTGCAGAGTGTCTTGCCAGTTCCACCCCCACCTCCAGCTGATCCCCATTCAGCTGCCTCACCTAATAAAGATGGACTGGAGCCTCCACCCAGCTTAACAGACGAGTTGTGTGGGGATTCCCTTCTATCTAAAAGCCCTGCCATCATTGCTGAATCTCTGTGTGCTGCTAACATGGACTTCTCCCATTTACTGGGCTTCTTTCCGCTAAACCTGCCTCCCTATAGCACTCCTATGAGTTCTGGAGGCCTGGTAATGGGCTACTCCACCTCCAATGCCTCTTCTACTTCCTCATCGTTGTCAGTATCATCACATGCTGCCGAATCTCATGCTGCCACAGCAACAGCCTCAGTGCCTCTTACCTCTTTGCAACCTCAACCTCAGGAGCAACCAGGCTCCAGTGGAGGTCTTGGTCTCGGGCCCCTGCACCCACTCCCACAAGTGTTTAGCTCCAGCCTTAGCACAAACACCTTGCCTCGCTTCCATCAGGCCTTTCAATGAGGCTTTCACCCCACCCTGGCCTGCCACAGGCCGAGACAACTGAGCTGGCCCAGGGAAGAGGAGCTTTAGGGCTCCCTCTAGGGGTGGATGAATAAAACACTTGAACACACAGAAGCCTTATTACATTGAAGCGCACAAATGCTTTTAAATGAGCCTGGAGAAAAGAAAACATTTATTTTCAAAAAGGAAGTAAAACATAAGAGAAAAAAATTATCACTGAGCTCTTATTTAGGCGTTTCCATCTATATTTTAGTTTGTTTAAACTTTTGTCTCAAAAATTCACAAATTACTAGCATCAACGGGCCTTTAAGGCATGGTACCGCATACTTTACAAATTAATAATAATGAGTCAAAGAAAAGCATAAGAATAATGTATGGAAAAAAAGTTGAATTTTTTTTAAGACTCAGAGTAGTTTGAACTCATTAAGCTTTTGTTGTTTGCTTTTACAAATATGAGACTTAATTTATATTGTCTCCATTCTATTAAAGTCAGGTATCGTTTAATCACCCCTTAATCTAAAACCGCTTTGGCAGCCAGGAGAGGAAAATTAATGGAGGAATGAAGTTGCATAAAACAAACCTCTTCTTTCACAGCCAAAAAGCTAAATCATAAAAAAAAAATGATTCAAAACAAATTCCCCCATAAAAAAGTATTAGTTCCAGTTGTTTAGACTTTTTCCTCCCAGTGCATTACATACTTGAACATTTACAAAACAAATTGCCCCATATAAACCCACACAGCGTTTCTAAAGGTATTTACTGAAAATACAGAACAGAGCATGTGCGATTCATAAATGATATAAAAGTCAAGACATACAATAAAAGAAGGAATGCAATTTTAACAGTCCGGCCTTTATACACTGTGACCATATAGAACAGAGGACAGATAAATGGATAATGTAAAATCCGTACAGGTTTATGTTAGTCAAAGGAAGCACTTTGTTTACAGCAGAAGGCACTTGACCTTTTTTTTTGGAAGTTCCCATGGTGACCCACTGACCCTCAGTTCCCTACTTCCTGAACCAATTTACCTTTTTTTTCCCCCTCCTGCTTCGTAGCCAAGCTTAATACACACAGCCACATATTTAAAAGATTCTCTAGTATCTAAAGAACGAGAAAGTGCTTCCTTATGGTTACACTTTTCCTTCCAGCACTAATTTTTCTCTATGGCAGACGTTTTATTACCTCCACTTCCTGCCCACCTTATTCTTAATATGTTTGTTAGAACACAAAAGATTTTAGGCAGGTTATTAGAGTTAAAATGTTGAATGGTAATAATCACCCTGACATATGTGAATAGAAAAGAAACAAGATAAGGGGGGAAAAAAATTCTACAAGAGTATTTTTTGCAGTGTACGAAATACCACGTTAAAAAAAAAATTATAATTGCTTTTATTTTAGTAAAACATATTTTAGATAGATGTATTAAAAATTTGTTGAATTTTTACAAAAAAAAAAAAAAAAAATTCAGGTTTACATTCTTGTGTAACCTTGGTCAAAAAATCTATGAAGTAATTGCTGTTCCTTATAGTCTACCCTGTATTTTTTGTTCTATTCTCTTTTTATTTGTATGTGGATTAAAGGATGATATTTTGACCCACATGTAATAGACTATTAGTAGAATAATCAAGTAGAATGAACTACTCTTTTAATTTTTAGTGTTGCTTAGAAAGGCCCATAATGTGACTCAAGTTTGATCCGAATGATTCTCTTTCAGTATTGGAACAGACCTGACAAATGTCTGCGGTGTGTGGCTTGCATCCTGTGGTCCCTAGTTATACAATTTTTTTTTTTTTTTTCCAATTTCTGTCCCAGGAGGCAAGACCATAAATCAAACGTACTGCAAAATGATGTGCTAATAAATTTAGCAAAGGGAAAAGAAAAAAAAAAAACATCAGCAACATACAACCTGACCACGTCAAAAAGACAATTTTAGTGGCAAATTGATTCTTATAAACTGATGCTGACGATGGTGCAGAGTTCTCCATCAACATAGTAGCGAAATCCACCTCAAATAAAAGTCTGTTACAAATAGGCAAAATTTCCCCCTCCCACAACTCCGTCGCTTACCTTGAACTAAATGTGAAAGTCAATTTAAGAAAGAAATTGCGCAAATGCGAGGCCACCCCGCCCCCTTAGAAAATGATTTTTATTTTTCATTTTTGAAGTTATGCTGCTTTTAGCGCTATGGTTGGCAACAGTCATAGACCACTTCTGCAGAAATCTTTCTGTGGACACCTTTAAACTGAATACATGAACTCCTTTGTCCATTTCTGTTCTTCTTTTACAGCTGCTTCTTTCATTCAAATGAAATTTTTTTTTCTTTTTTTATCAAAGCGTCTGAAGAAAGACAAAATACCCAGAAGTCACCAGACTGGTCTTTGACATTCAAAGCATGGGACAGTTGATTGGGATATTGCCTAGTCGTTTGTTGTCATATTATATATTATTTTCTGTTTGTTGAAACAGGACCTCAAAACAACACAACACATCACCTCATTTAATTTTATTATACATATATTTTTTTTTTTATACCAAAAACCTGGGGAGAAGAAACTTAATTTTTTTTTTTTTTTTTGCACAATTGCTAATAAAAGAGGAATATTACGATTAAATTTATTTTTTGGAACATACCATAAGAAGGATCGGGTAGGTTCCAACTTAAATTAGCCAAATGTGCATTAGAATTTTGTTTATTTACAAATGGATTGTGGGAAAGGAAAAATATTTCAATAAAAGTGTAATTTTCTTTTTAATTATTCCAAATCCGGTCAAATAATTTTGGTGAAGGGAAGGAAAAAAAAAAAAAAAAAACAGTTGACAGGCACTTTGAAATGAAAGGGTTTTTAAATAGAAATGTCCTAAAAGTCACATTAATATGTGTGAAAAGAAAGACAGGTGTAAAACTGCACAAGCAGTATAAGTAATAAAGCTAAGCAAAGCTTTTTGGTTTTTTTTCTTTCAAATAAAGAAAACTTATTTTAACAAAACATGAAAAAAAAAAAAAAAAAAAACAGTTGACAGGCACTTTGAAATGAAAGGGTTTTTAAATAGAAATGTCCTAAAAGTCACATTAATATGTGTGAAAAGAAAGACAGGTGTAAAACTGCACAAGCAGTATAAGTAATAAAGCTAAGCAAAGCTTTTTGGTTTTTTTTCTTTCAAATAAAGAAAACTTATTTTAACAAAACATGAAAAAAAAATTAAACAAGCTATTAGCAACTTGTGAGTTTGTCCTCCCCGGGTTTTCTGTGAGCTGATTTAAATTCTAGCACTTTTAAAAACTTTGAAAAGAGTATTTTTTTTTTTTCTTGAAATTTCAGCCTTATATGTTTGTTTGTCTTTTTTTTTTTTTTTTTTTTTTTTTTTTCCTTTTGACCTTGTACATGTATGTGCCATTAGTTGAATGTGTAGAATTTATTAATCTGTGTAATTTTTTTCCTCCTCTTCCAAAGGAGTAACAGTATTTTTTGTTGTTGATAGACTTTCACTAATATTTGCTGCGTTTTGCCCCAGCTCTTCTTGCTTTGTGCATTTAAGCATTTGAGAAAACAGTATATGTGCTTGTACTTAGCGTACCTTCGAAAACCCTCGCTGTAAAAGTCAGTTTAACACAATTCAAAAGCTGCAACTTGCTATTTCTGTAACAGAAAAAGGAAAGAGATGAAGAACAAAGAAAAGCAATACAGCTTCCTGCCACGATAAAAAAAAAAAAAAAAAAAAGAAAAAAAAAAAAAAAAAAAACCCAACAACAAAACACCTAAATATTACAGAGCTGACAGGTATAACTGCGTTACTGCATCAAGTAAACCCCGTTCAATACTTTTTTTCGTTTAGGTTATGTTATAATAAGCAGAAGACGGGAAGAAACTCAGATGGGGGGAATTTGGGCAAAGATGGTGATTAGTTGAGTTCCTGTTAGAAGCGTCCACACAGTGCAGCATCCGTATCTGATTGTAAGTTGTGCTCGAGATTAAACAGCTCGGAATGGTGAAAGACATTTCTTTCAGAATGTCACGCCTTAGTGCTCATTTAAAACATTTTTTATAAAAGAGCCTTTCGCCCACTGTGAACTTTTAGCCAGCAGCAAAATGGACTTTGGAAATACATAAAAACAAGACTTCAAGGAGCTCCCCTTCTAGGCACCTGTGATGGTTCAGCATCTGCTGTAGAGAGGAACAACATTTAAATTGTTTTTTGTTTTTTTTGCTAAAGGGAATGGTTATTTGATTTTTTTTATTTTATTCTCTCTCTATAATCATGTATCCCGACTACCTTTACAATTGTTTAAAAAAAAAAAAAAAAAAAAAGTTGTCCTTTATCTCCATTGCACCTACTGGAGATGCACTTATCTTAATTCTCCCAACATGTGTAGGTGTTTAACCAAGCAATTAAAAAGACATTGCAACGTAAAAATATCGTTTTTAATGATCTAAGGAGAAAAAAAAAAAACTTTGACTTAATCTGACTTTAGTAAAGAAACGCTTTGCTTTCTTGAAAGGAAAATGTGACATCAAATTGTAGTTTCATTTATTTTTTAGCTTAATGTAAGTCTTGCATTCCAAGCTCTTTATGTATCTTGTTTAGCAACATAGCCCTATTATTTTTGTTTTTATTTTTTAAGTACTTGCTTATTACTACCACCCCTTGGACAGGAAAAAAAAAGGAGTGAAAGAACAAACATGGGACATTTTCATTCATCTTTACACTATTTTATATAGCATGGGATTTTTGTTTTATCAGCTACAGGGAGTATTGTGTAAAAATAAAAATAAAGTATATGACAACCAGCCCACTTTGTATCAACTACAATCAGTTGCTGCAATGTAAAGAGACATATGTATATTGGTTGATCCAAAGAGATGACATTACAACAAAACCTATTTACTTATTGTACAGAGCATTGTACCTTTTTGACTTGTAATGTATGATGTTAAGTCATTAAAAAAAAAAAAAAAAAAAAAAAAAAAAACTTTTTTTTTTTTTTTCTTTATACCTCCTCCTTCCCCCCGCCCCTGCACTTTCTTTTCACTTCTTCCTGGGGTGATTTCCTGCTGGCTGTGGTGGGAAAGGGTGCTAGAATAAGCAACCTGGGTTATGGCTAAAAACTGCCATTCGCATACCATAGAGCTGAGGCAGGAAACCACACCGCTGCACACAAACAAAATGGAGAAGAGAAAAAAAAAAGGAAAGAAAAAAAAAATTTGAAGGCAAAGTTCCAAGTGATTAAAAAAAGCAGAGCTCGGCTTTAAGGCCACGATACCTCAAAGCCTATAGTTACATGTCTCTTTTTAAGCCTGGCGTTCTCACAAATTTACAATCGAATAAAATACGATTATTTCAGTATATATACTGTATATAAAATGGTTGAGATTTTACAGTCTTTCTCTGTAATTTGCTGGTGTACAGATTTAATCACTGCTTAGGGGAAAAAAAACATACACATCAAAACTGCCAGAACAGAGCCAAAAGTAGTTGTACCTTTTTTTTTTCTTCTTCTATTCTTTTACAATTCAGACTGGAAGTTTTCCAAATTACAGACAAGTAAGCGTTTCGATAGACTGCAATTTCGAGTGGCAATGTATCGGCACGTTTATTGTTTCATACATTACAGACATTCGTTTTAAGGAAGGAGGGCCGTCAATTGGTTCTTTTATAAAATAAACATGCGTTCGACTTAAAACAAGAACATGAACCTTTACACACAGAGCTTTCACAACAATACAAAGCGGCGTATTTACATCCACTGTAGATGTACGTGAAAACACGCACGCTCGACAGGGCAAGAAAAAAGCACAACTGTAGAAAATATTTGTAATAACCCTTGAACCCTTTTTCAGGCAGGTAATAGTCTCGAAAGAATGTCCGCTAAGAGCAGCTTTCCAAATGAATACAGAATGTGTGGATAGTCAATTATTCGCATAGGTATAAACGCACTGCTTGTATCTATGGCTACCTTTTTATTTATTTTTTTACCTCAAAATTCTGGTGGATCTCCAGAGGTACTGAGATCATCTTAGATCCCTTCATCGATTAGTCATAGGTTTTAAACCAATACTTCTCCCTGTGATAGGTCAACATCAGCCTAAAGGTAAAGGAGATGGAGGTCACGCAGTACAGCATAAGTACAAGCAGTTTGAATTTAATCTGGACTAAACATAGGGTTTTTACATTTTCTTTTAAATATATTTTTTACTACCTTAAGGCAAATTGAAAATTTTAATTGTATACAATCACAAAAAAAACCCAACAACATATGGACAAAAGTGGTACTAGTATTCCTCGTACAAACCAAGCAGACAGGGATTTATTTAATTTATAAACTGCTACCTCTGAGGACCCAGTGGACTTCCGCTAGCCTCAACACACACTTCTGTTAGGTGTCGAGCGTTTCCGCTGGTCTGCTGTGGCTTTCTGCCTGCCTTCACTGCTCTAAAAAGAACATACACATGAACAAAGAATAAATGTCTACACCCTTCAATTTTACAAGAGTCCTTCGGATTGTTTTTCCCCTGTGTGAAATGATCCCTTTTGAACAGTTTGGATAGAAATCCAAAGGGGACAAAATAAAAACAATGCCGTGTACTACAGCAATGTATACAACCACAACAGAAAAAAACTATTTTCCATTAGTTAGATTTAGATATGCAGGTTTGTAGATTAGGAAGAATGTAGAGAAATGTGCTTTCTGAATATACCAGCTCCAGAACAAATATTTTCTTATATAGCATTAGAAGTGTCTGTGCTTGATCCTACACTGAAAATATGAGAAATCTTTTCATTGTTAAGAAAACAATCATTTCTGTCCATACAAATCACCCATGACTAGAACATGACAGTAATTAAGAAATAAATTGTGTATTTTGGATGGATAAGAGGAAAACTCTCCAAGAATCATGTCTGCACCATTTGGAAGGCTTGACAGAATAACTTTCTTCCATTTAATCCCAAACATACATACAATATATGAACAAAAGCACCGGGGCACCTGACAGTTCCAGGTATATGTGGTTCTACCACAAACTGTTACCATAAAGTAGGAGGCATACCATTGTATAGAATCTCTTTGAATGTGAAGCAAGCTTCATGAAGACTTGGTTTACAGGGGGGGTTGAAGTGGAAGATCTTGAGTGGCCTGCTAAAGAGCCCAGCCCTCAACTTTATTCAACACTTAGGGATGAACTGTAATGCTGACTGCGCCCCAAACCTCCTCACCCTACATCAGTACCTGACTTTATAAACACCTTTGTGACTGAATGAGCACAAATCTCCATAAGCACAGAAATCTAGTGAAACATCCTCCCAAAAAAAGGTTTTAACAGCAAATGTGTAATGGGATGTTCAAAAAGCACATACCAATCTTATAATAATGTGTCCACAAATCTATTTCAATAGAGTGTCTGCTAGATGTGAATTTTTGGAACGTTTTGATTTACAAATCTGGTTCTTTGGTAAAATGACATCAAAATTAGACACTGTTTAGACACCTTTAATTAAAAAAGCTAAATTTTGTCTCATGAGACCATAGAACCAGTCCAAGTCCTTTGTAGCATGTAGTGAAATAAATGTTTATGGTTTTATAATATAATGGAATTATATGCTAAGATAAATCTTTTTCTAATGATTGATAAATTCCTCTCATATTCCCAGTGTGAGATTAACCAGAAAAACCTATCTGTACAGCCTTGCTAATACATTTGAAGTTGCCCAAGAGTACTTGTCCTATGTAAAATTATGTTAAAATTAACATCGACCAAGGCTTGATAATATTTTCAAATCATAACGGTACAGGGAAAACACCAGCATGACAAAATTGTGATTTTTAATCTCATTTTCTCAGTGCCACATAACTTTAGCATCAGCTTAAACTCCTTCTTATGTCAGACTTCTGCCTTCAGTATGCTGTACACACACACGCGCACACACACAGCATCACAAATACCCACCCATCCATGGCCACATGTACGTCTGTACAATGATTGAGTGTTTAAACGAAATACTTTGGAGTAGGTCCAAATGACATTATTAAGAATAGTTAAAAAAATGACTATGGTCTGTAAAAGGATATACTATAAATCATGTTAACCACCTTCACTGTCTCACCAACATTCCAATGACAAAAAGAACAGACAAATAAAGCACATACTTTGGCCCACGTGATGTGTGCAACAAGAAAAGTCAGAATTAAATTAAAAAAAATAATAATAAAATAAAAGAATTCCAGAATCCATAACAATGAAATCTCTGTTGCAGTGGAGGATCCGCTAACCATTCGGTGCACAAAACCACCTGTCTGTTTTCTCCTCCAGTCCACAGGGGGCGTAGCTGCACACAACCCACTTCGTGAGACGGCCACAAACATAAACTCACTAGTTTCAGTGCTTGCTTGCCGAACCAGAAGGTAAAACAAACAAACAAAAAAAAAACTAATGCATAAAAGAGAAAAAAGAGAAAAAAAAGAAAAAAAAAAAAGTAAAAAAAAAAATGTAGGATTGCAGCTCAGTCGATTTTGACGGCGGCGTATATTTTGCGTATGAACATGTAGGCTGCGTAGAAGCCGATCGTTCCTGTTAGGAGCCAGAAGGATAAAACCATCAGGGCTGTGTAGCCAAAATACAGCAAGGAGGGAATGAATTCCACAATGTCCAGCTGGAACAGAGGAAATGATGACGTTAATTACAGACCTAATTCCTTAAAAACTTTGCTTCAAGTTGCACTTTTCTAATATTGTTGTAAGGCCAGAGCAATAAAAAGAACAAGAAATCTATTTTCTCTTTCTATAGAACTAAGGCCATGTAAATACACATATGGTTTGGTTTAAGCAATTTAACAATAAAACACACGCTGGTAACAATACTCATGTTTGAATGCGGTAGTAGACGATGACATTTTCATGTTATGTGTATACATTGCTCAGACAGCGATAAAAACATTAAGTTACAGTGTTGTTACCTTATTAACAAAATAGAAAATGGCGTAGATGAGCACGTAAAAAGCAGAACCTCCAGACACTACGAAAGTCCTCCACCACCACCGGTAGTCCTGCCGGAAGAAAGTAGAAACAGATTTCAGCACCATTCTTACTGTAACCATCAGATGGCATTTTAAACCATATTGCTACTAACTTGGGTTTAAATACTAGTAAACACCAAGTGTTTGACATCACAGTATAACTCCAGCGAAAACTAATTTGTAATCACTAAACATTTGTTTTACTGACATTTGTGTTTTCGTTTTATACAAAAGATCTGTTTGGTGTCCTGATGATTTCTACGTACAGTAGAACCTTGGATTGAGAGTAGCACGCTTTACGTATGCTTTGCAGGACGAGCTAAATTTTATATTAAATTTCATCTTGTATTATGAGCGATAACTTGCATTGCGAACATCGAGCATCAGGAACGGCTCGCGCTCAACTGAGATGATGGATCTTTCTCTCTCGCTGCGTAAAATAATTGGAGCTTAGCTCAGTGTCCTGCGTATTCGTCCATATTCGGCATGTATCCCTTGTACAAGCATTATATAGTGTTGTGACATAGTATTGTGTGTTCTCATGGAAGGAGACTTTCCTTCTAAGCAATAACCCTCTTCAACCTCCTCCACCTACTTTTTTCTAAGGTAAAGTGCAGGTTAATACGTTTTATTTTTTACTCTATATTATGTACTAATCAATGTTATTTGTGCCAGAGACATTAGAGACAAAAATAAAAGTACATAAAATACAATTAAAAAGGTATTTTTTCTCGTAAATGGAGTTTACGTGATTTCCTGTGGGAAAATTCGCTTATCATTGCGAATTTTCCCAAGTTAAATGTTACTTTTAGACATAAAAAAAAAAAAAAGTAAGTAAATAAAGTGTGTCATGCTCTATGCTGAGTTTGGTTTTACTACAAATAAACATACACATGTGCATAAAGACTATATTTGTCCATGACCATGTTGATTAGAGTATTAAGAACTTGAAAAGTTTGAATTAAAGGTACATTTAGGCAGATTAGAATGTGCGATTAATTGATAATATTTGCTTCATTAAATATTTAAATCGATTGACAGCCCTTATTATTAAAAGGAAGGCCCAAAAAAAATTAATAATAATTATACAAAAAAAAAAAAAAAAATGAGACCTGTTTAAAAAAAAAAGCTAAAACCTAATTACTATTAGTTCGCAGCTAAAACCTAATTTACTATTAGTTCGCAAAACCACACACCTCTGCGCAGAGCTGAAAATAGACCATGACAATGCTGATCTGAGAACAGGACACCACCAAGATGATGAAGACCAGGAAGAGGAAGCCAAACAAATAATAAAACTGGTTCTCCCAGATGGCCTGGGTGGGGGAAAAAAAACCACACATTTCATTATAATAACCATAGTAGACAGTCTGAATCTTAAGGTTGATTTAACCCAAAGTTAATAACCAAGACAAGCAACAAGGAAACCATTTGTTTTTTAAGTGCTGTGCCAATTGTGAATGTAATTGATGAATAAGTTACAAATTTACATTCAATAAGCAGAGAATATAAAGAGCAATATTATAATTGTCCAGCATGTAAACACAGTAATTATCGCCTGTCCAACCTCACTTGTCCTCACCCTGAAATGTATTACACAACGCTATCATAAGTGTGGTTGTGAAATCCTCTCTTGTAAATGAAAATGACAAATACCGTAATTTCCGGACTATTAAACGCACCCAAATACAAGCCGCACCCACTGAATTTGACACAGATTATTATTTTGAACATAAATACACCGCACCTGTGTATAAGCCGCAGTGTCTACACTGAAACTAATGAACTTTACACAGGCTTTAATGAAAGACAATGTCTGTAACACGGTTTGTATCTAAACAGTAGTCTACCAAGTAAGTCATTCTTCACCGTCTTCCTCCTTCCTTTCGCAACAATTTGTCTCGGGAGTTTATCTTTTGGCATCGTCGTGTGTTTAAAAATCACCATCGGTAAAGCTTTTCTCTCGATGCCGTGCAGCTCAGAACACAGGTGAAGTGCAGGTCAAACGTCAGAAGAACATCATCCATATTTATGATGTGGTGCGGCCCGATTCAGTGGGAGCGCACCTGATTTAATACCAAGAATTTCATTGGGTTACCTGAACCCTTTCAGCAATTTTATTGGTCTAATGTTATAGAGCTCAGTTTTTTTGGCTTGAAGCTTGTGAAACCGGGAAAAACCCAGGGAAAATCAATAAATTAGCCGCTTCTTTGTTTAAGGCGCGGGGTTCCAAGCATGGGGAAAAGTAGTGGCTTATAGACCGGAAAATACGGTAGTGTCTCGGGAGAATTCTAGAATTCTAGGTTGACTCAGATTCAAGCTATCATTTGGGGGTTACAGTTTGACATTTTTATAGTATGATAATAATCGCCTACAAAACACCTTTTAAAAAAAAAGTTATTATTCTCTTTGCACAACCTTGTACGGATCACGAAAAGAGGACCAAATCCTTAAAATGTTACTTTTTAATAATTACTTTCTATTTAAATCTGTACACCCTTCACCCTAATTCGCGGATTTTCGGAACTCGTTTAGAGCGTAACCACCGCGAGTTCCCGAAACTCCGCGAATTTTGGACGCAGGCCCTATGGTACCTTAGTGAATTAGTCTAGACATTATGCTGCTTTAATACAATAATGTTTTTTAAAAATTTGTATGAAAACATAGTTTACAATGTTATTCCTAACGTTCGTGAACATTCGGTCCCGCTGTGGATTCCCACGAATTTTAAGATAATCTGCAACTTGCTGTTAGTTACCTCCCAAATGAGAACCAGCTAATTTTCAGAGCCGCGAATTATACTAGTAATTACTAGTATTATTATTCAATTTTCAGATGGAAGTGTGTTACTGTGAGGTTATCATATTCTTCTGCACCACTGGGATAATAAGTATAATGCCTTTATTACACAACTAGAGGATTGACAGTGCAGTCTGCATGCTCTAAGGAACTGCGTCTGCAGTGAAGTTTGGTATTAGTTAGGGCAATTCCAGAAAATACAACTGTAGGGCAATCACAGACAGACACACACACACAAATAAAAATACCAGACTAAGAGATTTAACAGGGAGATAAAAATTTAAATAAAAAAGATTGTGTAAATATATTTTGTTATTTTAAATAATTGTGAGGTAACCATTAAGTAACCCAAGCATACTAACTATAAAACTGAAAACAAGCCTAATCCGCACTAATAATGAGGTAAACAGAATTATATAATGCTCTCGTTCTAATGATTATTAATATTATTATTATTATTCTTTTTTTGGAATACATGTTAAATCAAAACAGGTGAATGGAAACCATGGCCTTTTGCAAATCAAACTTACACTGAAGATGAAGAAGAGCTCAATAAACATTGCACCAAATGGGAGAATGCCAGCCATCAGGATTCTAAATGAAAGAAAGCAGATCACAATATCAAAACGAACGTCAAGCTTTAAAGCTTTTGGCAATTTGCAATAAACCGTTTCATGCTTAAAGTTAGCATTAAGCAGCTCTGATCAGCATGCATGTGTAAGCTCTTGCAATAAACATGGGGAAGTGAGGATTAGAATAGAAAGGTCAAACTTACCCTACAAACTTGTTCATATACCAGCGCTGCTCTGGCACCTGGCGTGGGATCTGGTTGGTGCGTACTGGGTTGTCGTAGGGTTGTTTGCGGAAGCCGAAGTAATAGCCCAAATAGACCAGAGGCATTGAGATGCCGAACCACATACACAACAGCGCCAGCATTGTGGTGAACGGTACCTGAGACATAAGCGAAATCTCACTGCCTGTTCCAGCCACATTACATTTTCAAGAAATATTTGTAGTTAGTAATTCGAGGTATGTGTGGAAACTGAGATTGCACTTCTACTCACAGCCCCTGAGGAGTGCTCTCCCCAGATAAAACAGTTCAGCACGAAACAGATTCCAAACACCACCGCAGGGTACAGGGTTGCAGTCTATAGGAAGCATAAAACACACAAAACAAATAATCCCCAAAAGGCATTATAGACCATACTGAAGCTATTAAAATGACTTATTTCAAAAAACAGGTCGTTTGGTTTCTATAAACAAAAGAACAACATGAAAATTCATATTTTATAACCCATTTGTCTCTGCTCGTCCATTGTTCAAAGCGCTATACAAAATGAAACCGAAATGAATTGAACAGTCAAAATGAATGGAGTAACCAATGTATATCAAATTATAATCAAAAGTAATCCTATAAAATGCATGGGTGAATGCATCTGTAGATTCAGCATTCAGAGCAGTGTCTGCATGAATGGACAAATACACTATTTTCTCTACGTATAAAGCAGCAGATAAGCGATCAGCACTGTTCACATAGTTCATTGTGCATCTTTTGTACATCACATTGTGCATCTTTTGTACATTGGGAGAATAAAAAATTTGACATTCAAAGTCAAACTGTAATGTGTACGTTATGAGCTCCATTTATCTTTACAACATTCTGTCCTGGGTAACGAATGGAATACGCTGCATCTCAAACCGAATCCCCTCAGTGTACTAATCTAGAAAAATGAGGATGACTAGTATTTAAAACAAAATCCTTAGTGGATTTAAAAGGCCTTCAATTTTCAATTCGAAAAAATTTGTCCAAGCGCAAAAGACTATGGTTTTGTGATGCACCTCAATGCTGTAACTATTGTGTATGTTTCAGGAATCCATCGACTGCTTAACTACAAATGTTCTGGTATTTGAATGGGCAAATCCCCACAGCCTAGTGGAAAGCGTTCCTGGTAATATGGCAATTAAATGCACTAACTGGGTTTAGTTCACACAGACATTATTGTATGCAATTTCAGCAATAAAAATGTATTAAATATTAAATATATGTATTTTTTTAATTAATTAAATAAACTTTAAACTTTCTTTTGGCTTCTCCCGTTAGGGGTCGCCACAGCGGATCCTCTGCACGTTTGATTTGGCACATGTTTTACACTTGATGCCCTTCCTAACGCAACCCTCCCCAATTTATCCGGGCTTGGGGCCGGCACTGGGAGTGGCTGGGGATGGTTCCCTGACCGGGAATCGAACCCGGGTTGCAGCGCTGCATCTTAACCGCTAGACCACCAGGGGACCTACTTTTTTAATTAATTAAATAAATATATAAAAAAATAATAATAATTTCAAGAGACCCATCTTGTTTTCTCTTGTACATTTACCATTTCTCTTTGATAAAGAAAAATACTACTTATCCAATTCCTCTGTTAATTCGATGGAATATTCGGTAGAATATTAGATTAATAAAATGAACGATAGCAGTAGCCCTAATTTTGAGATTCAAACATTAACTGCAAACTTCTCATTAACTGCAGTAATGCACTTGGAAAATGTATTTATGCTAAAATATTTTTGAGAGCTGTATCTATGAAAAGGTTTCTCTATTGTATTAAAGTGCTTGTACTTACACAGGAAGCTCCCTTCTTCCATCTATGACCTTTCAGAGTGCGATACAATCGGCCAGCAAAGAAGCCTCCAAACACGCTGGAGAAAAGGGAAAAGAAAAAGAAAATACAAATAAAAATAAACACACACAAATATTAAAACAGCCTTAAATGCACGCTTTAAAGACAGGCATGTGTACATACACAAACACACAACATTCACATACATAGATACAAGCAAACTTATCTTACCCCATAAACATAAACAGGAAGCAGGCAGTGGTCATCAGAGCCCCCCGACTAGATGGAGACAACATGCCTAGCATGGCCACGACTTTATCACACAAACACACACAAAACACCACGGGTCATTAGTGTTTCTCTCACTTGGTTGTGTTATCGCGATGCTTAACACTGATTTTACTGATGTCCTACTCACAGATGACAATGAGGATCATACAAAAGAGCTGAATCCCAGAGCCTAGCAGAGAACTAAGAATCATGGGATATTGAGGTGGACGGAAAACATCGCCGTGAACGTTCTTCCAGCCAGATTCCTCCATGGTGTCCTCCTGAGTGAGACAATGACATGAGTACATGGAAACTGAGTTGAAGACTATCACAAACACGGAGGGGAAACATGATTCTCTTACAATGTCGTCCTCCCTGTTGTAGTTCGCAATGTCTTTCCTCAAGGTCCTGATAATAATCATGCTCAGGATGCCTGCAAAAATGCAAGCACATTTACTGATGAAAACGAGCGGCTGAAACAAGAAAATCTGGCCCAGTGGAATTCTGGAATATACATTCTTTTTTATTAATGCTAGCTTTTCCGTGAGCCGTGTCTGTGCTGCTTTTAGAACTAAAAAAAAGACATGAGTGACTACTTTCACCAAGTTTCCAAGGGCCAATGAAGGCTTAAATTAAAGTCTTATGAAAATGCACAGTGCTCTTGTATTATTAGTGTAAACCTAACTGGTTTAATCCATTCAGAGAGAGGACTGCATTTGCTTCTGTGTAAAAAAAAATAAAATAAAAAAAACACAGAAACTGTGCCTATGGCTGAATTGGTACCATCAAACAAGGATTCTAAAAACTTACAGAATATGGACGTAATTAGACTGACATGTTTTTGTATTGTTACAGTAATATGAGTGACGCTGTAGTTTGTTTGCACCTCTAATATCTCACTCTGGCCACACATACAGTCAATACAAAATGGGTCAGCTGTCAATTTATTGCGTGAAATAGAACTCCTAAATTCTAGGGGTGATTTAAAGGGCCTCTATCTTTTCCTCCATTAGGAGCTGGTCCAGACAGAAGATTTATCAGCGGATTCAGTATACTTTGACTTCTATTGATGTTTATTTGCAGGTGAGGAATTTCCTGGAAGTAGTAATAAGTATTTGTACCTGACAAGAAGAATACTACCACCACCGAGTTGACGATGGAGAACCAGTGAATCTGTACATCGCTCATAGTAAGATACGTGTCCCAGCGAGAAGCCCACTTCACCGGACTTTCCTACACACCGACACCGGAGACACAGAGACATTAAGGGTATAGATGATATATGGACGTACTGCTGAAAAGATGGCAGATTTCTCACCTCCCAGCGCACAGAGTAGGTGAAGAGCACACTGTTCTCTTTGCCTGGCTCAATCTCTTGAGGAGCAGAACCACTGGCTTCTGGTAACGTGCAACCGCCATTCGCTTCAGCTTTCAGGTCTAAGAGAGAGATAGATTTTTAGATTTTACGCTTTGGTCAGTCTGAGAGAAATCGTGTATGGAGTGGGCGTGAGTGAGAGAAATTTTAGCACGCCTCTACCTCAAAACCATCTGCCCATAAAAAAACTCAGAAATTAAATCCACATTATACAAAATACCGTTTTCCGATCCCACTCGTGTCTTCTTTTTTGAGTAAAAGACAGAAGGTGGAGCTGGAGGTAACAGAGCTGAAGGTGTTGAGATGTTCATTAGTAGTGACAAGGATGGACAGGATTAGAAATTAGTTTATTAAAGAGACAGCACATGTAGGATGTTTTGGAGACAAGGTGAGGGAGGCGAGATTGAGATGGTTTGGACATGTGCAGAGGAGGGACATGGGGTAAATCAGTAGGAGAAAGCTGAGGATAAAGCTACCAGGAAGGAGGAAAAGAGGATGGCAAAGGAGAAGGTTTATGGATGTGGTGAGGGAAGACATGCAGGTAGTTGGTTTGAAAGAGGCAGATGTAGAGGACAGATTAGTATGGAGACGGATGATCGGCTGTGGTGACCCCTAATGGGAGCAGCCGAAAGAAGAAGAAATCAACAGCTATTTAGTTTTACAACTTGGAAGATAAAATATATGGTGATTCTAACTCATGCATTATTACTTGGTGCAGGTGGAAAAAATGTGACCTGGTGCCTTTTCATCATGTTTGTGCAGCAAACACAAAATCATGACATCTGTCTTAACAATTTTATGGATAATACACAGGGTGTCTGCGGTTTCACTAGACCATGGACATGGTGTATGTATGCGTGTGTGTTATATATAAACACACACACACACACACACACACACACACACACACGTTGCTTTTTTCTAAATGCTCTAGAATTTCTAGAATACCATTTTCACTTTGTCATTATGGGTTTCTGAATGTAAATTAAGAGAAAAAAATATCAATCTGAACAATTGTAGCATCAGGCTGCAGCAAAATAGAAATAAAATAAAAAAAAGTGAAGGAGGTCTGAATACTTTCTGAATCCTATTTTTCCAGTGGTTATTTTTTTTTGGACAATATCCTACACAACATGTAATTTGACCGATTTTCTTGGCTGTTTGAGTCGACTTACCTTCTAGCTTCACGCTCTGTGGCACCACCTCAAAGCGTACGACACGGTAATTGTGCTCCTTTTCCTCCTCCACTTTCTCTTTGTGGTAGTACAAAATAAACGACAGGTGGTTGTGCAAATAGTACTGCAGGAAAAAGGAAAATATATTCATTTAGTAAATGTTATATGGCTGAAAAAGCACAGCAGCACACTAGTACACCATCATGACTTTAGCACCCCAAGCAACGGTTTCAAAGGACTTCAATAGCCAATTAAAGCACAAAGCCTTGTATTAACCAATCATGATGAACATGGTACGTTTTTTTCTTTCCAATTTACAAAATATAAGATGAACTAGTACTAAAGGCCCTCCGTTTTAGGAAACCAATTGGAAGTCCATACTTTTTGTTTCTCAGACTCATGGGAAACAAGAAACATGAGTTAAACAGGTTTGGGTTTCACAAAATGTCACGATTTAGTCTTAATGGAAAGCAACAATAAAGTGAAAAGACTTAGTAAATCCACTTTAGCAGGCGTTTGAAAGGAATTTCTAACGGTAATTGAGATGCGTGGGAAATGAGCTTCATCTTTTGGGCATACATGCTGCTATCTTATCAAATATTTAAAAACCCCACCCTGAATGAACAGTGTATACATGCGTATGATTTTTAACATAATCTTAATAATATTTTCTTATACATTTCTTATATATTTTTTATTACCATTAAGCAGGAGCCTCACAAAATTTCCACCTATTCAATTAGTTGAAATGTAGCTTTAGTTGATTTCCAATAGATTATCAGGTGTGGCTTTTTCGTTGTTAGTATGAAACTCTGCACCGTGCCCTTTAATATGATTGCGTAATTTTCTCACGTACAGGGGGGTCCTATCATTATACCTTATGTTCACATCCTGTTCACTCAAGGAGGGATCTCCAAATATTTGTTAAGTGTGTAAAATAGAGAGATTCTTGCCTTTCTGTTCTTGTGTTTAATTCCTAGAAGCTGTTTGAAAAGTAGCTGCCCGTATTTCCCAATTGTTTTTTAAAGGATTTCTTACAGTAAAATACGTTTCTCTTTATGTATTTCGAACTTACTTGAAGTACACCTACAGCATTGTACATTTTCCATTGTTTACCGAATGAAAAAGAACTTTGAATTTAAAAATGAAAGAAAACAATACAGCGACTGTGCATACAGGACTACTATTAATAGATTTCATTTGAATTTAACCCAATTATTGTATTACATAGAACAGAAATCTCTCTTCACTGCCTTTCTGACTATTATCATAAGCTGTGTTTAAAAGCTATTTAAAAGTGGGGCTGCTGCTATCCATTACTTTAGTAATCGAGTATCCTGACGATTATTCCATCGATTAATCGGATAAGACAGACTTTTTATAAATAAGACGCTTTTCTTAAAATGAACAAGTAATTTATTTTTTAGAAATATTTACATTTTTAGTGCTGAAACTGCAATACTGGTGGAACCTAAACCCATTTAATAGGCATATTACATTCAAATGCAAATAGAGTTGCGTTCAAAAATTCCCTCTGCAGTGGCTGCGTAGTGTAAATGTAAAAAACTATTCGTTTAATAAAACTCAAGTATTCTCACTCACGTACTTATTTATCAAATCTCGCACATTATCGTGATGTGGTATTTATTGTCTCCGGAAAAGCGGCTTGAAATTTCCCACACGCCAAATCCGTGTATTCACTGTTAGGTTCAAAAACGTGCGCTGCTACCTTTTCTACACTGCCACTTTATATAAATACAAATATATTAACATGCATTCATTTTTGTAATCGAATTACTTGCGGAATCGTTACAGCCCTAATCAAAAGTATTTACTATTTACCATAAAAGTATTTGAAAGTATTTATCTAGACAATCACAAAAACTTGCATGCAACAAAAAAAAAGGCTTCATGAGACACGGATTTATTTCAAGCAGTTCTAAAATATTTCATATTTAAACAATTTTGAGACACTGTTTAATTGTTAGTGACTAAAAGCTGATTTGTAGTCATTTTCGACTGCCAGAATTCATCCCCAATACCTCCGAACAGGATTTTGCACACCATCACATAAATATGTTTTCGAGCCAGCGAGAGCTTTTACCTTGCTACCGTCCGCAAAGCCCAATCTGTAGCCATGTTCAAACTGGACATCTTTTACTATGTCTTTCTTCTGTTCCTCATCGGCCCCTGACTCTCTGTTCGGGTAAAACTCCAGCCGAGTTGCCACTGGAAGATTGTCTGCAATTCTTTGAACAGAAGAATTAAATCAGAGGTATTGCATTAACATTTAACATTATGGAAAAACAATTGAAAAATAATGAGGATAGTTAACAAATGATAAGCAGTTGTTTCTGGTCACTATCAAATGTGTCCACAATACATTTTATTTGTTATTATTGAAGTCTCTAATTATTATGGGAACAAACATACAACTAAATATCTTATCATCAGACTGTTTATTTCGCTGGTGGAGGGGAATGGGGTCAATCACAGCAAGGCATTGCAAGTTATTGATTTGCCACGGAGCTCGACACAAAGTTGAGTTGTTCCCCCTGCTAAACGCACAGCAGACAAAATTAAGTGTCTCCGTTCCTTTAAACTGATCGCAATTATACATTCTGTTGTATTAGTTGCCGCAAAAAATAATTCTATCTACCGTAATTTCCGGACTATTAAGCGCACCTAAATATAAGCCGCACCCACTGAATTTGACAAATATTTTTATTTTGAACATGAATATGCCGCACCTGTCTATAAGCATGTCTACACTGAAACTAATGACCTTTACACAGGCTTCAACGAAAGACAATGTCTGTTACACGGCTTGTATCTAAACAGTAGCCGACCAAGTAAGTCATTCTTCACCGTCTTACTTCTTCCTTTCACAACAATTTCTCTCGGGAGTTTTTCTTTTGGTATCGTTGTGCGTTTAAAAAATTCCCATCTGTGAAGCTTTTCTCCCGATGCCGTGCAGCTCAGAACACAGGTGAAGTTTTATCATGCCCGGTTGTTTTTAGCGTGGCGAATAATTCGCATTTCCTGCTGACAGTCCGAGTGAGCGGCAGGTCAAACGTCAGGTTCATTGGTTCACCTGAACCCGTTCGCAATTTCATTGGTCTAATGTTACAGGGCTCAGTTTTTTGGCTTGAAGCTTGTGAAACCGGGAAAAACCCAGGAAAAATCCATAAATTAGCCACCTAATTGTTTAAGCCACAGAGTTCAAAGAGTGGGAAAAAAAAGTAGCGGCTTATAGTCTGGAAAATACGGTATATTCTCAGTGACAGATGATCATTTAGATTACATTTACAGTATTTGGCAGACACTGTTATCCAGACTGACTTAAGTTTATCCTTTTATCTATTACTGCAACTAAACAGTTGAGGGTTAAGGGCCTCACTCAAGGGCCCAGCTGTGGCAGAGTTGTGCTAGGAATGGAACAGATTTATAACACAGTGTAAGCGATGACTTTGTTACATTTTTTCATTTTTAATATTTATATTATAATTGTAATTAACTGGCTGAAGTGGCACCTTTAAAAATCACAAATTACTAGTGCATATTAATCTACGAACAGATTCATATAACTCTGTGAGGCAGCTTCTAGATATTTTTATCATCATAAAATGTACACTTTATGTTAAATTGTCTAATGATATATTCTATCACATTATATATTATATGATATTTTAGGCAGCCAGTGAACAGTTTTTCCTTGAAGTTGATGTGATAGAAGCAGGAAAAATGGGCAAGCTTAAGGATTTGAGCGAGTTTGACAAGGGTCGAATTGTGATGGCTAGTTGACTGGGTCAGAGCATCTCCAAAACTACAGCTCTTGTGGGCCGTTGCAGGTTTGCAGTAGTCGGGATCTATGAAAAGTTGCCCAAGGAAGTAACAGTCGTGAACCAGCAACAGGTGTGGTTCGATCCAGGAGACGAGCTGAAGTTAATGCTGGATGGTCAGTGCTGTTCTGGCAGCAATAGGGGACCAACAAATTATTAGGCAGGTGGTCATAATGTTATTCCTGATCGGTGACCATAAAGTTATGCCTGGTCGGTGTATAATGGTATAGTACCCACATCGAAAGGTTTTTATGTTGCATTGATTATTGTTTTTCCAAAATAACAAGAAAACCTGTTAGCGAAGGGAAGTTTGCACATTGCACTTTTGTCCCTTCTCTAAATAATTTTTAAAACTTTGTCTCAAAAAAAAAAAAAAAATGATTTCCATTTTATAGGACACATCGGCCAGCTCTAACTAGAATTACCAGTACCACAAACTGTCATACAATTGCTTTCAGGCACAGGTTCATCTGCTTGTCGTAAAGTCAACTTTATAAACTTCTCATAATTATTTATGAGAATACATGTAAAATATTTTAATTGCCTATACAATTTTTTATTAATAATTTTTACATTATTTTTATAGATTATCTATATTAGCTAATACTAATAACTAGTATTAGTACTAGTACTAATAACTAATACTAAACAGCAGCTCTAAGCAATAAAAAAATGGCCTATCCAGATCTAATAAAACCTATTGATTAGTGGGTAAACCTATTGAGAGGGGTGACTAAATGATAGTAAATTAACTTACAGGTGGACGTAGTACTCCTCTTTGATTCGCTCGGCGATCAGCTTGCTGTCGGCCATGCTGAGTTTAGTGGGCTGCCCAGGTTTTGCACACGCTAGCTCACAATTCTTGTTAATGGTCATCCTCACTTGGTATGGCGTGCTCACGATACGATCGCCTCTTAGAACCTCGCCTGATCACCGATCACCATTATCAGCATCCCAACAAGAGCAAAAACTACATTAGCGCTGATCTGATTATGAAACACATTCAATCTCTAACATGCACACATTCGCCTCATTAACCTACCAAGGTTCTCTGCCTTGTACACAATGGTCCTGGGCCGACAGAAGGGAAGTGAGTAGTACTCATAGGGGAGCTGAGTCCTGGAGCTGGTGAGTTTTACTGCCTACACATGACAGAACAGGTGTACATTAGTTCATTAAACTATATGCAGGGTCGCATCTATGAAGCTGCCACAGTGAAATCCTGCAGCACAAAAAGCTTTACTTTTTTTCCAGAAAAAAAAAATAATAATAAATTGAAATAGGTACATTGACAAAATGAAAAAGGCCAAATACTAGGCTAGCATGATTATTTTAGGAAAAATGTGTCAAATCTCACAACGTTGAATTCTGGTAAACAACACATACACATATATACATATACATATATAACAATGTTCGGTTTGTGTTTGAATCCTACAAGTGACTCCGTAACCACATAAAGTTAGAATTGCAGATGTAGACATCTGAACGTTCGAACAAGTTGGAAGAAAATCTTCAAATGCATTACATTTCCTCAATCTTGGTGGTTAAGCGTTAAAATACCAGTCATTTACTAGAAATGCTAGGAACATATTTCAGTTCAAAACAACCTGTAGCTTTCAGACCTTTATAGAGTAGAACATTTTTGTGAATGAGTTAGGCTTTTCACAGGGTTATTTCTGTTACTGGATCAAATTATCTAGAGGACACACATCCAGTCAGTCTATGATGTTCATTTAAGCTATCTGTATTTCTGACACGGCTTATTTAGATAGCAAAACCCTGACACGGCATCAGTATAAAAAAACCGCAAGACTAATATTGGCACAGTGGTTAAAAGATAATACCATGCAGCCCAGTTTAGAAGCAAAACAATCCTGTAGTGTCATTGCCTCAAGACAAATTGTAAGATAAACATGCATGTGTGCTTACCTTGATCTCAACGAGGTCGTTCTGATGAAAATCCATAGGTGCGACACCGGGCACGTAAAACGGCTTGACCAGAGGCAGTAGAGACAGGAGCAGCACAACGACCCACGACTCCTGCAGGCACAAAGCCACACCCGGCATGAAACTGATCATAAGCATTGTATTATTCATCACAAAAAAACAAACGACAACCTAATGCACAACGTAACAGAGGATTTAGTGTTCTAGCGCCATTTAGACCCTAATCGACATGAACATTCATTCAAAGGCAGATCTCTTTTCTCTTTGTAAATTCGTTACAGTTGTTAGATATGAAAATGTCAAGATGGCAGATTTTTTACATTAGTGTCTTGAGTCTATGGAGAAATTTCAACTTGTGAATCTGGAATTTCAGTCAATATTCCAGGTTTGGAATTGAGTGCCTATTCATTCTATACATTTCCATAAAAAAAAACCACAACTGTGAACATGAATTGATGTTTCAATCAACAGATCTTCCAAATTGTTCCAACCTCAGAAACTCAGATATTAAAGAGGTGCTTTCTCTGGCATATATAAGCAAAATCGCACAATCTATAACTCCAATATTGCTCTATACAACACCTTACACAAGCCTATAATGTATCTATCTAGAATGTTATTCATGACTAATGACACCTGTAGTGTTTTTTTTTACTTCTACTGCATCATTCAATGGATTTAAAATCTGATTATGCAAAACACAAGGGAATATCTAAGTTTCTGAATGTTTTTTCTAATGGCTCTTGTCACTGCAAGTTCAACAGTGATACGTTTTATTGAGTCTAGCTCTTAACTCACAAACAATTCAGCTTGGACTTGAGAGTGGAATCAAAATATACACGAGCAGAAAGGATTGTGAGGAAGTGTTAAATCTTAACCTGCATCACAAACCCATGACCTGAGTGATCAGTAAATCTATCACTATGTGGGGTATTCTGGCTAAGACAAGAGACACTAGGACGAGACCTCAAACCTCAAAACAGTGTGTCATTCCCAGAAATATTTTCAGAATTGTTGGGCATAGCGGTAAGACTTCTTAATCTTGGTCAGATTCACTTTCCAAAATCAAACGCCTTCTGTCTTGGTTTAGCAAGCTAATCTAGAGGAAGAAGCTAGCTAGCTAATAACCTATCTAGCTAAACAACTCGCTACATTCAGCGACTGGCAATACGATGTAAACACACACAAAAAAACAACTCCGTGGAATAGTTGTTTTGAAAAAAGTACAACAAAACAAAGCTCCCGAATCAACACAGACGACTAATGTGTTATTTTTTTGGTTTAATTTTCAAAACACAGACTTGTCGTTACAACTCACCATCGCGGCCGCCATCTTGAATACACGTGTCATTCGTGACCTCACCGGAAACTCGTACAGACTTGATAGTTTAGTTCTGGTTTTACTCCTTTTGTTTTTGCTCGTCAAGGTTTTTGCTTTGTTTATAAAACAGTTATATGCTGGGACGCTGTCTAAAAATATAAATGTTGCTGGCGGAGGATTTAACATGCCAATTGTTTATTAGATTCACAAAGAGGCTTGGCGTTTATTGGCGATTAGGTTCAATGAGCATCACACCACACGTAGAGAGTAAGATAGAGGTGTGTGTGTGTGTGTGTGTGTGTGTGTGTTTGGTTAAATCTGAAACTTGAGAAAGTTGTGTTGCAGAGTACAGACATGAACAATCTATTCCACGTCACAGTATCGTGTATATGTTAAAATTATTGACTGTCAAAATCAGTTATTCCACTAAGGACGGACGGTTCGATTCTACGGTATCGATGCTTTTGATACTATATCGAGAGCCAACCTGTGATTTTCTTTTTTATTAAAACTTTGTTTTACCATAAAGCTATAAATAAATATGGTATTGTTTGAGTTGTTAATGAGTGGTGTTAACTCGATGTTGAACTTCTGATCAGAAGGTAGTGAGTTCAAATCCAAGTACCACCATGCTGTCATTCTTAATGAGAATAGGAAATGAGGACAATCTGGACTGCTGAGAAGATTATTTTTTCATTCTTCACTGCCAGAGTGAGGAAACAACTCACTTGGCACTACTGAACAAAAGTTCAAGATATAAGAACCCGTTTTTTGCCAGTCAATGCACATTATGAACACTTAAACTCATAGCTGTGATCAAACTCATGTTCACTGTACGTGAATGTGTTCCACAATATGTATTGTCTTTCTTTTTCAAGCCATTGCCTACAGCCAAAATGTTCCACTTGCACATATCTCTACATTTTGCATGTCACCGCATTATGTATATTATAATTTGTACACTGCCTATATATGTGTATAAAGGCAGAGTATAAATATATATATATATATACACTCACCAGCTATATTAGGTACACTGCCAACTGCTCGTTAACGCAAATGTCTAATCAGCCAATCTCATGGCAGCAACTCAATGCTTTAGGCATGTAGACATAGTCAAGACGATCTGCTGCAGTTTAAACCGAGCTTTGAACATGGCATGGTTGTTGACGCCAGACAGGCTGGTCTGAGTATTTCAGAAACTGCTGATCTACTGGGATTTTCACACACAACTATCTCTAGGGTTTTCAGGGAATGGTTCAAAAAAGAGAAAATTTCCAGTGAGCGGCAGTTCTGTGGGCGCAAATGCCTTGTTGATGCCAGAGGTCAGAGGAGAATGGCCAGACTGGTTCGAGCTGATAGAAAGGCAACAGTAACTCAGATAACCACTCGTTACAACCAAGGTATGCAGGAGAGCATCTCTGAACGCACAACACGTCAAACTTTGAGGCGGATGGGCTACAGCAGCAGATGACCACACTGGGTGTAACTCCTGACAGCTAAGACCTAAGGCTACAATTCGCACAGGCTCACCACAATTGGACAATAAAAGATTGGAGTCTCGATTTCTGCTGTGACATTCGAATGGTAGGGTCAGAATTTGGCATCAACAACATGAAAGCATGGATCCATCCTTCCTTGTATCAACAGTTCAGGCTGGTGGTGGTGGTGTAATGGTGTGGGGAATATTTTCTTGGCACACTTTGGGCCCATTAGTACCAATCGATCATTGTGTCAATGCCACAGCTTACCTGAGTATTGTTGCTGACCATGTCCATCCCTTTATGACCACAGTGTACCCATCTTCTGATGACTACTTCCAGCAGATAACGCGTCATGTCATAAAGCATCTCAGATCTCAATCCAATAGAGCACCTTTGGGATGTGATGGAACAAGAAATTCGCATCATGGATGTGCAGCCGACAAATCTGCAACAACTGCATGATGCTATCATGTCAATATGGACCAAAATCTCTGACGAATGTTTTCAGTATCTTGTTGAATCTATGCCATTAAGGATCAAGGCAGTTCTGAAGCCAAAAGGGGGTCCAACCCAGTACTAGTAAGGTGTACCTAATAAAGTGGCCGGTGAGTGTATACTTGATATAATTTTATAATTATATATAATTATATACTGCCTATATATACATCATATATATATTTCAAATATTTAAATAGGACTTTTTACAATTTGTGTATCGTTTGATGAAAATGGCCTAAGCTACTTTAGTGTTTTGTATTTTTGGAGTTTTAAAATACTGTAAAATACTTTGTAAGAAGTCTATATGATGATAAAAATGCGACCTCTTATTGGTGCCTACTCAGTATTTTGCCCAGACTTGTTGAGATCAGAGCAAAAATAATTGATCCATATGGAAGACGGTGGTCCAGGTTAGAAACGTGCAGGCTGCCAGCTTTCATATCAAATAAATATTTGATTGCTGAATATTGTACCCTAATTGAAGTAGCTGTTTATCATAATTTTGCATATGATTGCATGAATGACTGCCTGACATAATATATTATTATATTTATGATTAACAATCAAATGATTAATTATATACAGGTACCATCAGTTATCTTCTTATGAATGACTTGTTTGTCACTGAGTCAGTGTTAACACCAAGTAACTAAATTAGGATACACTCATTTGCAAACTGTTAAACATTAAACTGTTGGTTACTTTAAAACTAACCTTCATCTGGGAGATCACAGGGAATATGTATGTGAATATTTTATCTGTTAACTAGTTGCATTTTCAGATTCATAGAGATACGCTGTTACTAAATCAAGATAGATAGATAGATAGATAGATAGATAGATAAAAGCTATACCTTATGTGTGTGTGCAAAGTTGGAAAACTTTTGCTGTACAAACAAGTAACATCAGCCATATGTGTTAAAGGTTAACTTGCATCTACAATTTCTGAGAGATATATTTATATCAAAACAGAAAAGTTGTTCAAACAGGTTCAAAGGGACAACGTGGAAAACCTAGGGAAAGGGGAAGGAATGCAGTTTTTATGAATAATAAGGACTTCCATTTACATTTGCAGCATTTAGCAGACGCTCTTGTCCAGAGCGACGTACAAAAGTGCTTTGAGTCTCCAGCAATAAATAAATCTACACTGGTACACTAGATTACAACTTAAGATAAACAAGCCTACAACTCTGTTGAAGACAGAATTTTGAAGTTCATAAATGTTATTATTATTTTTTTTAATAACTGTCCATACCATTACAGTTCATTTAGTATTAACAATGATGGTTTTAAAAAAATAGTGCATCTAGTAAACTGGCATATTGAACCTAGAGATCATTTCATTAATAGCTTGTGTGTCTAAATTTGGTTGTGTGAACTGTGTGAGGGCTGGTGTTTAAACACCTTTACACTAGGACACACGCAGTGACAATTTCACTATGATTGTCTTGTTTTGACGAAAATATAGTGTTTACACTTACACTTGATGGGCAAAAAATTACGTGAACACCTGACTATTACACCCATATACAGGCCTTTCCCAAACTGTTGCCACAAAGTTATATGATATCTTTGTACTGTGTAGAATTTATTGGCAGGAAGAAGCTTGGCCCAGACCGAGTCTAGCATAACAATGTGCACAAACCGAGGTACATGAATACATTATGTGGCAAGTTTGATGTGCAGGAGCCTGTGTGGCCCCCACTCCTGAATTCAACTTCTCTGTACACTTTTTTGGATGAAATAGAACAGTGGCTGCACCTCAAACATTTTAGAGAAGAGTCACTTCCCTAAAATGTGTGTAAATCACAAAAGACAACATTCCCTAATGTAAATATTTCTTTTAACGACAGAACAAAAGTTTTAGCGGAAGGATTTTATTTAAATAAGGATCTTATACCATGTAGGTCAATTCCATTCTTTTCCTCATAAACTACTGACATTTGGGTTTAAGGACAAAAAACAATAATGAGACTATAGATCTAGATTTAGATTGATATCTATAACGTTTGTTGTTCCAATACTTTTGAAAAGGGTACTGCATAAACCATGCACGTTAATGCATCAAGTGCAAAGATTTGAGATCTTTTTTTATTGTAGGATAGACGTGCTCCATAATCCTATAATTTAATATTACAGATTTGTTTATGTAGTTGTTTTAAAACGTAAGAAAAGGTCTATTATAATAAGGAAAGACGATACACAATACAAAGATTCAATATCCTTTAATTTAATAAGCATGTAGAAAAAGGTATAAACCCATACAAATCTAAAGCAATTATTTCATATCTATCTGGATTTGATTTAAAGTTAAATTCTCTTTTAAATGTATTTTATTTTAATACAAACTTCTATGTCAAGTTATAAGTGAGGTGCAGAAGGAACCAAAACTATTACAAATATATAGTACATTAGGCATTTAGGCAATATATTAACTGCATTTCAGAATGGATGATGAAATTTGCTATTATTGCACAGATGTTTAAGGAAAAATAAAAAAAAAAGTTAAAAATGAAATAACAAATGAAAATAAGAGTTATGACTTCACGGTCAGAAGTAGTTTGAATTCACAGGCACAATAAAGCAGGACAATTACTGAATGTACATCACAGCAAATCAGGATAAAAGAATCTTATGATCTCATGAAAGTCATTTAATACAACTGTTTAAAAATATTAGTAAGCTGAAGAATGAAGAATCAGACCTAATATAGGTTGCAGTTTTGAACTATTTTATACTATTTTTCAACAATTCCAAATTGCAAATTCAAAATTCAGACAACACAAATCTGATCAAATCATGTAGATTAAGATTTTGCTTAGGGTTAAGGGTTAGAGTGTCATTAAATATGAAACTAAAGCGAGGCAAATTTCAAATCCATCAGTTTTCCTGTTTTTTTTCAATGAATCCATTTCAATAAGCATGTCAAACTAAACATTTCTGAAATTCACACAGATAAAACTCCTAAAAAAAAAAAAAAATGTGAGCCAATAGAATTGCTCAAAACTAAAACATCAAAAACAAAACAATCCTCAATAATCTCATACATAAATTATGACTTTGTACAGTTTTTGTGCAATCACATGCTTCAACTCAACATAAGGTAAAAGGCTTTGCATGATTACATTTAGATTGCATCTTTAGTAAATGATTCATTGTCATTCACTCACACTGCATTTGTATTGGATATTAATGCATGTGTGCTTGCTGTATGTGCCTAGCCTAAGGTGTGTGTGTGTGTGTGTGTGTGTTTGTGTATCTCAGGGTTGTTGTTGGTACTGGCTCTCTGTGGCCGTATAGAAGTCCTCCAGCACGCTCTGAAGGTACTCAAAGGTGGGTCTATCTTCTGGCTTGTTCTTCCAGCATTCTAGCATAATGTCGTAGAGCTCCTGAGGGCAGGAGTCCAAGCGCTGCATGCGATATCCTCTCTCCAGGGAGCGAATCACCTCTGGGTTTGTCATGCCTAGACAACACATGGAAGAGGTAATAAGGTTAGCAGGTTAGCAGAAAAAAAAAACATCTTATGCTCTGTTGACGCATTTGGTATTTTATTCAATACAGTACTTGTATCATGTTAACAATATTTGTCTTAGACAATGAGTACAAAAACTGGACGACTTGCCTCCACAGATTTTGTGCAAAAATGCATTAGTAATTGATTATTGATTAGGAAAAGTTGACTGAATACACTGCTATATATTTAAAACATTAGATTATTTATATCCTACCGCAAAATGGCTATGAATGCACCTAAAGCATCCAAAATGAACATGTTTAATTAATTTCACTACTGTACATGCACATAAAAAGCCAGCGTAAAAGGACTTTATAATTAAACACTCAGATAAAAAAAAATTAATTGCTATGATTGCTATTCTAATTGTTATGCTGTTTAAGTGAACTACATTTTTCAACTGCTTCATACAAATTAAGCCTGGTTTAAAATAGATTTGGTTGGAATGAATTTAATATTCGTTTTAGCCACCAGAGGTCCTCAGAGACTTCACATTCAACTGTAAGTATATCTGTATACAGATGGTGACCAAAGGAAAAAAAAAAATGTTTTCCTGTTGAATTAATGCAGAGTTATACTGACTGAGGTAATATGAAAAGTTTCTATTGTAATTTATTTTACATGAGGACATCCTATCCAGAGAGTAAAAGGATTTATTGAATAGCCTGATTTTCAACTTAACACTCTTTTGGATACAAATAAATATATAATTTGTACCTTATGTAACTATGTTCTGACCTCAGTTTCTTTCATGATATAAAAATAAAGCTTTAAACCAACATAATGAAATGTATTAACAGGCATTGTAATAATAGACAATCTCTTATTCATTTGATTAGGAGAAAGAGGTTTAAAGTTATCATGGGTGTTTAATGCCCTATCCATTTTGATCTACTTGAAAGATGTGTTCCAAAGCAAAAAACCTAACACAACCCTACATTAGAATGTGGTGTGGGAGTGCTGACCTGGGTACGGTGTTCGGCCATAACTGATAATCTCAGTGAGAAGAATACCGAAGGACCACACGTCTGATTTGATGGTGAAGGAGCCATAGTTAATAGCCTCTGGCGCAGTCCACTTAATGGGGAATTTGGCACCTTTACAAAAAAAAAAAAAAAACAGAATTTACATTCTCATACTCTACTCAGTAAATAAGTCAATGAGCTTTTAACAATCCTGCTAACATGAAAACCATGAGCCTCACCTTCTCTGGCTGTATACTCGTTGTCCTCTATAATACGTGCCAAACCAAAATCAGCAATTTTGCACACCAGACTCTTATTAACCAGAATATTTGCAGCCCGCAAGTCTCTGTGAATGTAGTTCCTTCGTTCGATGTAGGCCATGCCTTCTGCTATCTGGGCAGACAGAGACAAGTGGAATCTTGAACAAAATCTAGGCTAAGAGTCGTTATCTTCAACACAACAATGCGCCATGTGTCTGTCCTAGACTGCCTCTGAAGTGGTACTTTTCAGATTAGCCTGTTACACCCTTTTTGTTTTTTTTTTATATCTACGGAATCCTATAATTAAAGAAATCAAGATTTGTGGTTTTATCTTTTTTAACCCTTTGTTTTTATGGTATAAATGTTAGTTTTTTTCCCCTCTTTTATTAATAAAATAAAAATGTACTGTATAGTAAATATTGAAAATATTATTATAATTTCGTTTTTTTATTTTTTATTTTTTTATTACACACACACACACACAAAGCCTGGTACACCAGGGTACGGTGTCCATGACTACCTGTGAACATACGCACAGGTACCGTTTGCTTATCATATTTGAATATTAAAATTCAACCATTAACGGGACAAATCTGCTTTGTACATCAAAGGCAAATGTTCCATGGTACATTCAGTTCCACACCTTAAAATAAAAACACAGGACACAGACAGTCTTACCTGTGCAGAGAAGTCGATCAGTTTGGGCAACTGGAGACGATTTCCTTCGTCAGTCTTAATGAAGTCCAATAAACTGCCTTTAAAATGCAGACATTGACAGTTAAAAATAGAAACTCCGCCTTTTTTTCTAGGAAATCATCCATCTGTCCTCTTTCGCATACACACACACACACACACACACACACACACACATACACACACACACACACAAACACACACACACACACACCTTTCTCCATGAATTCTGTGATGATGTAGATGGGCTCTTCCTTGGTAACTACAGCATTGAGGCGGACCAGCTTGTCATGCTGGAGACTCTTCATAAGGTTTGCTTCCATCAAGAATGCCTCCACAGACATACTGCCTGGCTTCATAGTCTTCACAGCCACTTTGGTATGCTTGTTGTATGTGGCTGAAATCGAGAAGAGAAAATACAATTAAAATCTTACATATGCGTTATTATTCATTTGCCCATTGTTTTTTGAATGGCCATGACATATATTCAAGAAACTGAGTTTCATATGCAAAACAACTTTAACACGCAGAAATATCTCTGACCATCTGAATCAAATGTTGTTGCGAGATGCCGGAAGGGTCAAAATAGACCAGTAAAAGATATCACAAAAACATTAAGAGGAAACTGGTGTTACCCATCCAAACTTCTCCAAATTGTCCAGCTCCTAGCTTTTTGTCCAGCTTGAGGGATTCTCGGGGGATTTCCCAGGCATCCTTTTCCCATGGCTTTTGGGGTTTGGCACTGATGCAGGCGCCAGTGAGTGCCTGACACAGTCCATCACCCTGCTCTGTGGAAAAGACAGAAACACATCTCATCCATGAACCTAATCTAATGCAAAAAATGTTTTTTTTAAATCAATTTATATATAATGTCTGTGTGTGTGTTTTTTAAAGTGAGTTTTTGGAAAAACTCTGTTCTTCCAGCATACAGAGTATGTATTAGATAGCAAAAAAGTACTTTTAAATAGAAAATGTACACTCAGCTCAAGAAAGAGCACAAGGCCTGCGCTACTTACTGCTAAGATGAATTGCTGTGAGAACATCTCACAATGTGACACAAAGAGTTCACGCCTTTTTTCTCCATTTTATAAATTCTTTCTTGTGAATAGGAAATACTCTATTTGACTAGATACAGCGTTGGAAACTTTCTTTTAAAAATAAACATGATTATTTGGCTTAAAATAAAAACACACACACACGCACATTATATATATATATATATATTTTTTTTTACTGTTTTATCTTGGCCACAGTGAAGTCGGACCCCTTTAAGTTAAACATGTTCTAGTGTATGCGTCATGATTTTCTTTGGCTCTTACTTTTGTAATGGTTGACCAGCTCCTGCAGGGTGTTGAACGTGATTCGAGGCGAAATGTAGAAACCACCACTGTCTAGAGTGCGGATCTTGTAATGCTTCACTGTGTCACCTGTTTGAGGGTCGTGGTCCCTAACAGATAATGAGTAGCTTCCTGTGACAAAGAAGTGCTAATTAGTGTGAATTCCCTCATCAGTAACTACTGAACTCAAGAAAAATGAAAATAATAATAATAAACCAGCTTTATCTTTATTTGATATGAATCTTTTTATTTATTTGATAATCACTCACTAATAACAAGAATAAACTCTTCTAGGAAATACGATAAAAGCAAATGATGAAGAGACTTTTGAAAGTTGAATTTAGCAGGTAGGTTGAACTCACCTCTAGTGGTCTCACTGTCTCTGATCATGAAAGAGCCCACTTTATTCCCAGCAACCAGGAGCTGTCTCTCTGCATCTTTCCTGCTCACTGCTTTGAAGAACCAGCTAAAAGACATTCACAAAAGCACTGGCTTACAGGTGTGCATTAAATCTATAGTCCACACGCACAACCATAAAAAAAAAATAGTCTGTTTATGTAATCCACAAGTTTCAGGGGGGACGGGAGGTCAGACATGAAGCATGTGAACAACGAGAGACAAAACCTTTCCGTTGACGTTACCTGTTCATTTTCTATTGTAGCTATTTTGGTAGCCGATTAAAAATGCCTTATATTTATTTTAAAATCCTAGCCGCTGTTTACTTCCAACCAGGCTCTGTAAAATCATAACAAATAGCTAGCAACACCGGTGGCTATATTGAGGTAAAGAAATGCATTCGTTTTTCGTCAATCATTTTATTAGTTTGTCAAAAGTTCTGGAACGTGCGAATGTTCCTCGCAAAATAGTTCCTACCACTAAATCTTTTACAGTTGTAACAAAGTGTTTTTTACTTCAGAACTATACTGAAGCACCATAAGTAATTAACTGCAGTTTCATTTTCCAAAACTTTGACTTCACTACGTTTTAAAGGGTTTTACTCCATTACATTTCATAAGCACATGCTGTCATTCTCACACTCTGAGGTAAATACAGTACATAAACTGTGATAAAACACAATCTGCCACAAGACCACAAACTTAACCCCATGCTTCTCGCAAAAGTTGGTGTATTCTTACTGTGTGTATGTAACAACAGAAAGCACCTTAACTCCTTAAGAAGTTATGATGCTCAGAAGAAATTGCTTAAATTATTATTTATGTAATGTAATATATAATATTATGTCATATCAAAACTGCAAAAGACCAAAAACTTGTACTTATTTTTACAGGAGTGATATTTCAGCAGGGTATTTGTACTTTTACTTCAATACAAAAATGGCGTACTTCTTTTTCAATGGCGTCCACTACAGTTCATGCGTAGATTTTTGGAAATGCAATCAGCAAGTTCAGTTAAAAAACCAGAAGCTGAAATAACAGTGGGTGGTGGTATGAGTGGTCAGACCTTGTGTTAGAGTGGAATAAAAAAAAAAAATAGTTCTGTGCTAACCTTTATGCTGGCTAATCACTCAATAAACTTTAGTGCGCAAAAGCTGTGTGTGCCAAGGTTGACTCAGTGCGGATATCCAGCCAATAGCCATCAATACATCTTTAACTGATTTGTACACACTGTGCTCGTCAGTACCCTGAATTCCCGGCATAGTTTGTTTGAAAATATACTGCATGATGTCTTTCTGATATGCTATGTTGTGTATATCATACACTCACTCTTCAGTTTGAAGTGTGTCTTTAGCTACATAGTTACTGGGAATGTAGCCCTCCTGACCAGTGCTCACAGACTTTGCTTTCCACCATTCTCCTGACCTGCAAAGAGACAAAGAATGGATGTGTGAAAATAAATCCAGGAACCACTTTCGACATCGTATCTACCGGGGGGCACTTACTCTTGTAAAATGTTTAACTTGTCTCCTTTTTTAAAGCCCAGGTCCCCTTCGTGCAAGCCTTCGTAATCGAAGAGCGCTATGGCGATGTTGTCGAAATCTACGAAGCATGAACAGACTTATAATTTTTACTCAGCCACAGTTAATGTCGTAATCAGTGTACTTATCACATTACAAAAAAACGTGTAAAGCCAGAACATTAAGCACTGAGAATTCATCACACTATAAATACTTTTAAAGTGGCAAACAGGAAATGTTGAGAAAATCGAACACGTATTACGGTTTGTTTGAGTATCATCTCTGCAAATTAACGTGTAGGAAAGTATAGTATTTATAGCTCAGCTTTTAGATGTTAGATGAGACTGTTAGATATGACTTCCTCTTTAGAATACAGTGAACATTTTATGAAATAGCACTCCACCTCAATTGGACCGAATTATCTATAGCATTAGAAAGGTTTTTAAAACCAAGCGTTCACACGTCTTCCTTTTAAAATGATTAGTCTCAAACCAGGGATGGGTGACGGTTGATTTTAGGCGGATCGTAGGACATTTGTAACAAATGTATTACCGAGTGAAAAATGTCACTCACCATCTGCGCTTGCGGAAGGAAGATTTGAGCTTTTGTTCTGTTAAGAAAAAGAAGCAACAGTGATTTCTGTTAGGACAAATTGTTTTTTTTTAAAGCTTATAAATATTAACGGAACCTTAATAAAAGATAAATGGTAAACAGTTGTTCAAATTACTTAAAGATTTGTTCTGACACATTCAGTTATGAAATCAATAATTGTGTCAGTTTCTGTTGAAGGAGCAACTTCAGAGAAAAGTGTCTGTAAGAGCTGTAAGCCTGATACATATGCAATGGGTATCATGCTAATAAAAGGTAAAGGCTTTAAAATATGTGATTTGTTATAGTTATCTCCCGAAATCTATGCTCAGTCGTTGCACAGTATATTGTATATTACTATATATACATATATTATTACCTACTGCACCTTTTGTACATTATTCATCCTCACCCCTGTATAAATGGCCCCCCATACCCTCATTTATCACACTGCTATTTATTCATTGTAAATTGCCCACTTATGCACCTGTGGTTAGATGCTAACTGCATTTCATTGGTTCTGAACATATACCTTGCACAATGACGAAAAACATTCCTACAAATACAAATCAAATACATGCCAAATTGCACAGCAGCAGCTACTTCATTAACACTTCGGAAGGATTTTGTAAGAGCTTTCTAAGAAACAGCGAAGAGTTTCTGCTCTTGCACTTCAATTCTGGCTCACTTTCCACGTTTGTGGATGGTCCCATATAAACATTTGTGCAATTCCCCCCACCCCCTCAAAAAACTAAAAAAAACTAAAAAAGATTATGACTAAGATTAAATCCCCCCAGCTTTAGCAGAAGTGCATGTACAGTATCAATGAACTGCTGCTCTAATCCCAAAGCCTATCCTGTGCTTATTCCAGGATTCTTTCAACTGACTGACTTTATGGTATATTATATAGCATATAATAGTATACAGAAAAGGAATCATACTAAATCATACAATCACACTGGGAATGGGTTTACTTTTAAGCCTGGTTCATCTCTGGGTTTCTTCCTCATATTGTCACCTTTTTATGCCACGGTGGCCTCTCACTTTGCCATTACCAGTCTATATCCACAATCTGGTAAAGCTGCTTTTTGCAATGATGTCTGTCGTTCAATTCAGTTAAATTGAATTGGGAAAAGTAATTTTGGCTTTGTGTTTCAAGTATTAAAGTGATGTGTACATAAAGTAAATATTGTCTGCTTTTAAATAAAGAGGCACTGCCATAGTGTTTAGCTGTCCGTCTGGATAGTCCTACATGTTTAAACCACCACCACAGAATCAATTCTAGGTTGTAACAAGAGGACGACACAACACTAAAGCCACCAACGTCACAAACAGGACGTGGATGTGGCGCAGCCCTACAGTTCGGCCATTGTTCAAATTAGATGTTATTTGGCAGGGGCAGAACATTGACTAGGTTTTAGTGAAATTTGCCTGAGTTGCTGCATCTACTTCATGAAACCTTCCAATAGTATAAAATGACTGAAATTAGATAATAGTCTCTCTCTCAGTCCAGCTTCAGACATTGATTAAATAATAAAAAACAAACTGAAATGTTATGCTAACTTAATTAGGTTAACTTTTTTAATTCTCATAGCTTAAAAAAGGACAAACAGCAAAATACGAAAATCATGTTTTCAAGGTCAGTGTTAAAACTGTCACAAACATTTTCCCTTTATGACCCATACAACCTGGATCCTTTTTCCTTGTTTGGTGTATGATAGCTCTGGCTACATTGCACAGGCTTTTGGTTAGCCACAGACCAATGCTTAGCAGTTTACACCAGCATCTATTATTTGCATCAAGGGTTCTGTTGGTAACTATTAATACATCAAAGTCTGGCAGATTTACTATTGTAGTGTGCCTTATTAAAATTAATTCTAATGTTATAATGAGTACAGAGTACAGGATGAAACAACCGTTCATGTAATATTGTATATTGCAACATATTTCCTTTGTGTTCTGAATTATAAAATGTAGCATGACTTGTATGTTGCACAGCACAGAATTATCACAGATCCTCTTTGGAGCATTGGCTACGCCTTTCAGTTAACCAGTTTTTTTTTACTTTCTATATTCATGTAGCCCTGAATATCACAATCAAGACCTTTTTTACTAATATTTACTTAACATTTCACCAAACCAATCATGTTTTGACATGAAACTTAAGGAAATGTCATTTACGTGAAATTCAATTGGAAATAGGAATAAATGAATTTAGCAGTAAATTCGGATTATTACCAAATCATTACACTTTTGTGTCCCTATGAGGTCTTTGCTGTTTAAAATCACATGAATCTTGTTTCACCTATTAACTTAATACTTGATAAACTCTAAGTTTGTGGCAAAAGTGCATAAACTGGGCCTGACAGATTTTGGTGTGTTGGACATAAGACTTTAGAATTGGTGTTGTCTTTTATTGTCTTGTATAAAATTTCCTCACAAATCTGTACAAATACATTCAAATGTTATACAGAGTTTAAAATCCACCAACAGTTGGCATAATCATTTTTATATTATATTGAATGTTAAATCATTTAAATTTTAATTTCTTTGGCAAATATTTCAAATATTAAAATATTTTCAAATATTTGATTTTACAGTACATCTAAAAACCTTCCATTCTAGTAAATATTACCTCCTAAGACAAAATTATTGTTTCCTAATGCAATATTTCTCATTGTGGCATCCCTCAGGCATAGTATGTAATTGTTGTATTCATCAAAACTGATGTTTTTCCCTTATATCCTCAAAGTTGAAGCTAGTAGGAAAATTTAATAAACACACCCCAAAACCTTGATAATTCGAAAACACGCAAGCCTACAAAAAAAAAAGAAAAAAAGAAAACGTGTTCTGTGAAAAGAAATTTCAGCAGTAAAACCTCTATTGCAACAAAACTGATAATGATGAGAAATGAATGACACATTTCTGTGACTGAGCCATATATTTGAATATTCAGACTATCTAAATAAATCATTCCGTAGCCAATCTTTTTATATTTGATAGTTAAACAAGTTTAAAGAGATTAAAAGCCTCTGCTCTTAAAAACCATTATTAAAACAGAAGAAAATCTGTGTAAAATGGTGTTCAGCAATTTGTTCTTTAGTTGTAAGGTGCTGAATGTTACACTTGATGGTATGTATATAGTATATTTTTTCTTTGGAGGCACTGTTTTAAAACTACTATGAAACTGGAATGTTTTGTTGAAAGATCTTTCAGATCCTGAAGCATGATACTACAACAAAAAACATTTTGGGAACTTCTGTATCTCATAATAATTACAGGGGGTTATGATTTAAAAATGAAACCATCATTAGCATTAGTGTCGAGAATGGTTCCCTATTCTCTTTAGAGCATTAATTAAGTTAATATAAGGGTTTGTACACTAAAATTGTGAGATTTCATACATGTACTGAAGTTAGCACACTATGCTTACACATTTGACAGCACTATGTAGGGGATAGGGAGTTGTTTCAGAAAGATGAGTCATGTGATGTTTCGGCTTATTTCAGGAAAATATATTGGAATAAACCCTCATTCTGTGCCGTCACCCTACTTTAGCAGTCAGGAAGAGGAAGCACAGCCGAGCAAGCTGAACATACTAAAATATTCCATTGTCGATGACCTTGCAAACATCGGCGACTCACTAATGTGCAATCATCAACTTTTTAAGCCGAAGTAAGATTATGAGAAAGTCCCTGTAACACTTCTTCTTTTTAGAAGCCTCTTCGCTTTCCTGTTTAACCCAACGGAAAAACACTGGTGTAGAATTCCACTTACAGCCTTGCTCCCGGCCGTCGGGTCTTTCACATAGTGCCCTGTTTGATTGCGGTTTCCTATGTCGTTGCCGTCACCCACCGTTTTGCCGCCGGATTCCTGGTCTGGCTTCGTGCCAACACAGCCCATGATAAAAACCTGCACACAGACAACCAGTGAAATGAGTACAGAAACCAGACATTGCTGCTCTTATGCAACATGACAGCTGGGGTTATTTATGGAATAATGTTTAATTGCTAAAACGCTTTCTCTAATATTTCGAAATATAGTGATATTTGTTACTTGTACGTCAAAAGATATGTTCTCTTTTAAACAGGAAGTACAGAGATGGTGGTCCTGTGGTGTGCAAATGTAAGACTCAGCGAATTGAAAGCCATTTAAAGGAAGACGCAAGGGGAAACAATGTCACACACAAGCTCTGCATTCTGTACTCCCTGTACAGATTAAGCAAGTAGTACCAGCTGTTTAAACTATTACTGTATATGAAAAGGACATTCCACATTATATTCCACAAAAATTAAAAATGAAATGCCATATCACTCGTTTCTGCTGATCACTGCTCCTTTCACTATCGTTCTACAGAAGACATCCACAGTAAAAGCTGTGCTTTGGAGTGCTATTGTTCGAGTCTAATTATTAAAACCTCGTAATTCTCTATACACACTGATATAAAGTATTTTTGGAGAAAACCAAACATAAAAACCTGCTGTTCTGTTTGCATATGTTACTGATTCTAGCCTACAATAAGGTCTCTCTCTGCCTCTTTCCCTCTCTGTCTCTCTTCTGTTCACGTCATAATACCTTGTGGTTTGCCTCAGATGCCCTTAAACATACATACACACACACACACACACACACACACACACACACACACACACACACACACACACACACCATATGGGCAAAAGTATTGGTACACCGGACTTTTACAGGCATATGTGGTTCTTTCCCAAACTGGTACCATAAAGTTGGATGACAGATATATAGGATGTGTTTGGATGCAATATCATTACATTTTTCCCTTCCCCAAACATGCTATGTGACATGAACTAGTATTGGGTTTGTTTCAAGAAAAACAAAAGCAGCTCATGTATAAAAATAACGGATACTTTCATTTCTCTTCTATTAATTTTCACATCACAAAAAAATTAAATATTGATAGTTGTATTTCGAGGTGATGTGCGTTCAGGCACTAATGTTAATTTGATTTAAAGTGATACAAAAAAATATATTAACACAATTTTTACTCTGCCCCTAAAAGAAAGTCCTATCTATCACATGCACGCCAAATATTATGTTACATTATCGAGTACACCTGTGAATAAAAATTTGATACATTCATCCAGGTTTGCAATGGAAAAATAGCAACAGGAATAAAAACTACATTGTTCCCTCTTCTATTCTTCTTCTTCGTGTGTTTATATATTATCTGATTCTGCAATGCATAGCTCATCTATAAATCTCCTTGAATCGAACTCCGTAATTGTAGAAAAACCCTGCTATGTTGTATTTGTGTAATGTATATTGTTGGTTTGGATGCAAGGTAATTGGGGTTGCAGGGTATTGCAAAGTACTGGGGGTTTTCCTATAGGCATAAACCCGAGCACTGGTATTGCATGGTAATTTGGGTTTTCCTGTAGCCATAAACACGAGCACTGTACAATCACATAAAAAGGGGTCAAAGACTAACGGATCAACTTTGAATAAATATACAGTAACACTCTGCCCCCGCGTTTGTTCAAAGCAGTTCTCTGACTCATGAACAGACTCAGCTACTGTGCAGAAACAAATCATTCCGAGGGCTTGTATTGATTAAGTTGCATCGTTTATTACATCACTTTATTGGCACACTATAGGTATATTTATATAACGAAACTTGTTCACTGATAAAAATACAAAAATAGAAGCAGTCTACTAACCTTTGGAAGCTAAGTGTAAGAGAATAGTCGTCTGAAGCAATAAAAAAAGAAGCAAAAGCTATAGTACTGTAAATATAATCAAGCTTGGCCTCTGGTGACCTTTAATTTTGCCTTTTTTTACAACTTTGACTGTACCTCCCTTAAACAAGTGTATCTTTGAGAAAAAAGGTACCTGACACGCACCTACATAATATTCTTCGCTGCTGCCCAATTTGTAAACCAACTTTCGAAAAGGAGCAGATTTAGGTTTCTCATTATAGGTCACTGATATTACAAAAATATGTCTGTATTGCTTATAGTCTGAATAGCCGTATTAGCATTGAACGCTATGGCATTTTATGGAATTCATTCATCTAGAAGAGTTTAGAAATAAAACTAAATTATATGTGGATCACTTTCAACCCCTTAATCAAGTTACATTTTTCGGCCATTTCTAGAAAACACGTTTGGGCACCTCTGCTCTAAACCTTATCCTATCTTCCCAGAAAAAAATAAAAAATAAATAAATAAATAAATATATATATATATATATATATA
>MU564352.1:17259302-17280071 GCA_024362625.1 Silurus asotus
AGAGAGAGAGAGAGAGAGAGAAAGAGAGAGAGAGATCAGAAAAGGGATTAAATGAATCCTATACTAAAAGGGGGTGGGTTATTGTGCTCTGCTCCTGAAGTTGCCCATGCTTAAAATCCATCCATCTGTCCACTGGTATATGAAATGCTCTCTCTCTCTCTCTCTCTCTCTCTCTCTCTCTCTCTCTTTCTCTCTCTCTCTCTCTCTCTATCTCTCTCTCTCTCTCTCTCTCACACACACACACACACACACACACACACACACACACACACACACACACAGACCTTCACACAGCACGATTTATGTGTATGGGCTCAAAATATGCAAATACCTTAAAGAGAAGGAACAAGTTAAACTCTGTGCTGATTCTAATTATCCAAACTATTAAACTGTACATCACCACACACTTACATGTTTCACAAATTAATTTAAACATCACAATATTACATGAGCACATTGGAAGCGAATGATATTTCTGTTATTTTTATTTATTTAGCAAAAGAAGAAGAAGGAGCAGCAGAAGAAGAAAGTACACACTACTGTATGAATGATCTTTTAAAATAGCCAGTTACATTGTAAAACCTTTCAAATGTATTTTTGTTTTACAAAACTTTGAGTTTTAAGCATGCGAAATCTGTAACATACTGATTTATACCATATACCACAAAAATGGTAACAGCAAATAAAAGGATACAAACAATACAGGTGGATGAATTCTTAAGTGCTTGTATCATCGTATTAAAAAAGTATTACAAATTATACCATTCTGAACATTGTGGTATACCTTTGTCATTGCACATATTGTGAAATAAAACATCACATCCCGGTAGTGAAATATTGTTTCCCGTATGCTTTGTCAGAGGAAATGTGTCCATACTGCTATGTACTTCTCTGCCTGTGCTCTGACCCTTGCTAGAGTCGCTGCCAAAAACACAAATCTCAAAATAGCTCATAACGGTTTTAATTCAACATACACTGATCCATAGTATACATTCTGTCAAGCTTTTAAGACAATATTTGAAAGCCATCCAGGCATGATTTCCCTCAGTGACTCACTTAATAAAAAACTGCACTAAGTAAGTGTGACATAGCTAAAGACATTTTTTTTGCTTCTCAGTGCTACACATCCTTCCCCTACCCCTTTAGACGCTCGAAATTATAGCTGCTGCAAGTGGAAAATTCACTCTTACAAAATGTGTTCTGCCATCGCAAAAAACCAAAACCAAAAAGAGGAAGAGGAGGGTGTTTCATTTTTGTCACATTTGCAAGACAGGCCTTTAAAAAAATACTGCAAAAAAAAAAAAAAAAAAAAATTGCCTGGCTGGCTGACAGTAAGTTGCCTCTATGAAAGACATGCTTAAACTTATCCAGGAAGTGAAAATGGAAGCCGATACTTAAGTCCATGAAAAAAAAGAGAGAGACAGAGACACAGAGAAAGAGAGAGAGCGAGAGAGATATAGAGAGAGAGAGAGAGAGAGAGAGCGAGCGAGCGAGCGAGAGAGAGAGAGAGAGAGAGAGAGAGAGAGAGAGAGAGAGAGAGAGAGAGTGGGGGAATGCAATGTAATAGACAAATAATCCAAAATAATTTATTTCTGGTTAGAAGTCAAAATTTGGAAGTACAGCTTCATTGTACTCTCACTTCCTGTCTGGTTCGGGGAAATCTGGTCTTTGGCTAGTCTTTGAGGTGCTTTACATAGAAAAGCATTTGATCTTAGTGTCAGGCCATCTAATCTCCAACACAAGTGTAATATTCAGAAACAAGTGTTCATAGATGTTCTTTTTGTGTTTCCTGTGTGATATCTTTTCTGCTTCCTACTACAATGGAAAAAGCTCCTTTTGTAGAGAAATTCCGAACACCACATGTATCTTGTGATGATACATTTCATCTGCAAGACAAAAACATAAACATCAATTAATTAGCAAAGAGACATGAAGACCAGGATTGTAGCATTGCCGGGATTCAAACCTTCCAACTCCATATAAGAGAAGGGTGGTTTTATGTTAATCAGCTTGATTTGAAAGGGAAATGGGTGCCTACACATGAGAAATCATGGGATATAAAGGAACTCACTTTCCTCATACATGACGCTTCAGCCTTGCTCTGTGTCTCCAATGTTAGCCTCCTGTGGCAGCAGGGTGGTCCTCATCTTCTTTTCTTTTAGTGGGCGTCGTGACAGAGCTATGCCAAGAAAACAAGAGAAACAAAATACAAATGAATGGTTGAATGAGGAACTTTGTAAAAACAAACTGCCCCAAATATTTTTTTTTGGAAGGGTTGAATATCTTTTGCGTCATTATTCCTAGTATTGGTCTGAGGTGGAAAGTAGCAAATTACATTTATTTACTTTGCTGTAATTGAGTAGTTTCTTTTATGTGCTTCTACATTTGAAAGTAGCTTTTAAAATCTAGAATTTTACTTTTACTTAAGTATGTTTTGTATGTATGTAAGTATTGTACTTAACTACATTTAAAATCCTATCCGTTACTAAGTAAACAATAAAAAATAAATACAAATAATGCCAGGGGTAAAAAAAATCCCACCCTGGAAACTATAGCACTGCTGTTGCGTTGCATCAGTGCATGACATTGCTAATGTTGGCTAGCACCATTGTTGGAAATTAATGTGGACTTGGGGCAAAACTATCCGTGCAGAATTAAGCTAGCTCTATTACCAGTGTCACGATTTAAATGTCTTATAAAATATAAAATAAATGAAAAGTGTTACATTTACTACATTGTTTCATCTGCTATTGTTGCATTAGATTTAAGCATTGCTGTATAACCAATCACACACTTTTGATAAGAATGCAGTGTCCAACCAAAGCTTTTGATTCATCACTGCGGAAAACTCTGGAGTCGTCCAGTGCGTGCGCTTACTATCTGAATCTGCATTTGCGATGTCTCTAATTATTATAAGAGAAGTGCATAGTTCATATTATACTCAAGTCATGGACTGTAGGTTATATTTTTGCTTGCTTTCTTTGCTACTGAAATCTTTGCTAATCTGTAAAATCAGTAAACAAATTCATCAATGGTTTGAATTTTGTTCACTTTGTTGGCAGAATATGATTTGTTTATTTCTACCTAGATTTTAATGCTAATGATATACCATTAAAATGACTACTCACTTAAAAGGTAGGTATATGAGTTCAATATGGCATAAACTAATATATATATATATGTTTTACTTATTGTATTTAATATTTTTTGTTGTTGTTGTAAAGGTCTTCCTTCAATTAAAGCAACTCTCTTCACTTGTACTTTCAGTACATACAGTAATTTGACTTAAGTAGAATATTTTATTACTCTGTCCACCTCTGGTATTGATGTATAATATTTAGAGTTTTATTATATATTATATTTTTATATACATTTATAAATATCTGGCTACATTTATTTTTATTTCATGTTAATTTCTATTAAATGGTGAATTGTTTCTGGTTTTAGGCTAGGTAAGAACTTATTTGCAAATGTATGCGTGGTCTGTGTGTATGTGTGACTTCTTTGTATGTAGCTGTGATGACACTATACTAACTTCCTGTGTTAATCAATTTCATGCACACAAGAAGTTAACAAGTGTTCAAATACAGACAAAGACTTTGTATATAAAATCATTTTTATTAGTTAAACTCATAGTGGTGCAATTGGTTGCTCCCAAGTCAATGTGATAAAGACCTGGATAAAGCAAATACTGAAGATGGAAAAAGAGAATAAAAATGAACAAAAAGTTATAGATTATAATAGTTGGCAGATCGGCATCTTTTTTTGCTAATACTATTAGACGGGTTTTAAATGTGGCTTATAAGAGAAAACTGATGCTTGAAATGTAGCTCATACTGGGACATTACATTCAAATTATTAATTATTATCTAAATAACAGCAACACATTAAATTAAGTCAGACAGAAAAAAGAATGTCGAGATGAGACCATGTTTAAGCTCCTCCCACTATCTACATTGCCATATTCGCTAGTGACGTGGATTTTTAAGACAGAGCCCCTCAATATCTCTAGTCTGATTACATGCCCTCATACCTTCAGGAGTCTGGCATGGTCTCTTCCGCACTATAACCTGTTTACTATCCTCTTTTTCATCCTGGTCTTGCAGTCCACTGTCTTCCTCCATGTCCTGCTCTTTCTGCAACAGCACAACATTTACAAAATATATCAGAATGACAAAGCATGAACAAAGTCTCTCAGCAGTACCACGCTGATAATAAACATATTTATACATTCGAGTTTGAAGGAAAGCTACCTGTCCTGTTGATTTTAATGACTCTAGGACCACAACTGTGAGGACAAACAGAAACACATTTTGTTTACTCAGCAATAGTTGTCTCTCCATTTGTATAATAAAAACAGTAATTAATCATAGGGTTCTACCTGGACGAAGTGAAATGGTAAGAGAGGGAACTTTCAGGTTTTCTGTGTCTACATTCTCGTTCTTTTCGCTTCCCTCATCTCCCTCTTCCTTGTCTCTTTCTGCAGTATCCTCTTTCTTTAAATTGTAAGAGAGAAAAAAATAGATTGGAATTTATATTATTTGTCTTAAAATGACATTTTTTATTGAATTCAAATACTTTCTTTTACTCACTCACTCACTCACTCACTCACTCACTCATATTTCTAGTCATATATTCAGTAAACGTATCTCAAAACTGTTCTCACTGAACACGCTCTTATCTACACACCAAAGGCTGCTTTCGTTCACGTCACTGCAATTCGCCAGCTCTTGCTGGAAAAGAATAGTCTCCAGCTGCTTTGTCTCTGTGGGTCACTGTATGAGTGAATAAACTTTTCCAAAAATCCTGGCCAAAAGTCAACAGTCTGAACTCTTCGAAGGTTGCCGAGTTCACAAAGACAAACCTGCTCTATTGTGGAAAGCAAATGATGATGTATACTGATAACTATAACACTTCACAATAACACTAGTAAGGATCAGAGCATACTTCACATTGCATTCACTTAACATATGATACTGATGGCATCTGATACTCTCCGCCATCACCCACCCCACCCTACTAAATGCCACACATATACATACTAACCACTTCTCCTTATCAAATGACTGCTAACAATCTATGAGGGTCATGATTAGCTTATATTCTAAAACACAATGCTGTTTCCTATTGCATGAAAATGCCAGTTCAGATCTCTGTTTCCAGTCTATCCATTAAACAAAGAGGTGGAGAAGTATTAACAGGAAGTACTGATAGGTGGAAGCTTGCAGCTTCTTACTGTTATTGTGTTTAAATGATATCACTGTAAACAGTGACAGAGACAAGGCTGTTGACAATCACATCATTTGACCTAGACAATATAGAATTTTGGCTATAGACAGCATTAGTTAGAGAGGTGTAGCGCATGTTGCTACTGGACTCCAGAGCAGTGGAAATGTGTTCTCTGGAGTGATAAATCATGTTTCACTATCTGGAAGACTAATGGGTGAATCTGGGTTTGGTGTCTGCCAGGAAAAACCTTTGTACTGGAATGTAGAGGACCAATGATAAGGTGTAATGGGGGATCTGGGACTGTTTTCAGTCTTTCAGGCTTGGCCTCTTAGTTCTAATAATGGTGAAGCTGAAGCTACAACATACTAACATTGTTTAGACAAATGTAAGCACAAAGCAGCACCCGTAAAGTCATGGTATGTTGAGTTTGATGTGAAGGAACTCCAGTGGCCTGAACAGAATCTGGACCTCAATCCCACTTAAATGAACATCACTTTAATGTAGTGAAACGTCGATTGTAAACAAGGTCCAAATTCAGTCCCTGACCCTAAAATGCTCTGTTGTCTAAATATGGTACAGATGATCAGAGACTATGTTATATTTGTGAGGAGAAGCAGCAACTCACTGTTAATGCCCCAGGCTCAATTGGGAATAATAGTCAGGTGTCCACATAATTTTGCTAATAAAGTTTTTATCACATATCATGAGGCATTAAACACATTAGGATGAAGTGGAGAACATGACCGCAGCACTCAACTCAACCGGCAGAGGTGACATTAACCCAAAGGAAGTCTACCAGATTTTAACATGCCTCTGATTAACAGAACACGTGGATAAAGGTTACTACGGCAACCAGTAATAGTAATGCCTTCTGGCGGCGTTATAGGACAGTGACTGGCATGCTGTAGCTATAAAAGCATTATAGGTTGCAATGTCACAAGAGATGTCAGGAATTTAGTTATTCCACAGACCTTAGTTTGCCCGTTTCCAAGACCAAGTTTGCTGAGATTTAAGAAATTGTCATAAGATCATTTATTTTTATTAAATAACACGTTACAGGGAATTTGGCAGTGGGAGACACTGCTGTACTGCAAACGTCATAGAATTGCAATGCACTTGGTAGGATAATTTCAGCTTTGGTTTTGCGGTCATGCTGATGTGTACAATGAAGTTTATTTGAACCCCCTGATTAATTTTCAGAAGCTCTTCATAATATTAAGAATATTTGTTAGGGAAATATTCTTGTTACAAAATATATAAACCATAGCTTTTGCTGAAAATGGCCTTACATGGACAGCTTAAAGACATTACTGTGGATGGGACCACTTAGAAACATTGAAGATGGCCTTGTTCTGACAATAAAAAGTACAGATATGCTACAATTCCTATGAACAATTGCCACATGTTTTGCACTCAAGTCTACATCCTTAAAAATATAAAACTCTAATAACTGTACAAGTTACAGAATTATATATTTTTTTACCGTGATGTACACAGTAATAAAAGAGTGTCACAAGGATGAGGATGATTTCCCTCCTTGAGTCTGTATCCTCTCAATTTTTGTTTCTCATATAGTATGAAGAAGAATTTCTTCAATTGTTTCTTGACACCAGCACTTTTGGTTTCTCATTTAGTATTAATTTATGGGCATACATTTAAACATTTAAAAATTCATATACTGCATTTAAAGATTTTTACATTTTCTATTGAATAAAAATTGAACTGAAAGACTTGGACCTCTAACAGATCTGTGGAATGCAGCCTTGACGTCTAGCTACAAGAGTGTATTTAATACCTGAGACTTTGTATCCCCTGTTTGTAGATCACTCTGAGGACTAGAGGCATACTGAGCCGAAGATGGTGAAGAGAGTGGAGCTGGAGGTGACGAAGATGAAGATGATGCCAAGTCTGTCTCTGTTTCTTTGATTTTCAAGCCTGAGCCATTAGACAGATCCAAAGGTGTTTCTTCATCTGCTTCTCTAAGATTTTCACCAAACACCCTCTCATGCTGTGAGCTTGACCAAGAGCTCGGCGGTGTTCTCTTTTCCCTGACATCTGATAGCTCAAAAAGCCCCCTTGGATGTGGGCATATAGGTCGTGGGTGGGCAGGGCTGCGGGGTGGTAGGTGGGACTCAATGCCTTGTGGAACCAGACTTGGAAAGCGAAGGATGGGGGAGCTAGAGTCATGTTTCAGGTTCGGACTGACCACCATGCCACCACTAGTGCCAGTATTCAACACTGATGGCCAATCTGATCGTTCAGGCAGGGGCCAGGCAAGATTGGATGGGGTGGTTTTGATTGGATGGGGCCGCACTGGGATAGATACAATAGCAGGACGGTCCTCGGATCGCCTGGGTGAAAACAGAGGGTTGTTCTTCAGAAGACGAAGGTGAGGAGGGATGGAATGTGAAGTGGGATGTTGACGAGCCTCCATAGAGTCCACGCTAATTGTTCTGAAGAGAAAAAAAAAATCAAGAATTGAGGAGGTGTGAAGCATTTTTTAAGGACACCACGGCCTATCTTTAATCTTGAACAACAATTCTTTTATCTTTTATTTTTAAATAAAATCACCTCCTTTCTTTCCATGCTTGGTTGGGTGAAAAAACCGGCTGCCTGCTTGACTCCTGTAGAATATTGACATAACGTTACAAATAATGTGTAAAAACATGAATGAATCAACAAAGTAATTTTTATTACTCCTCTACAACCTCTACAACTTAATGTTCATTTATGGCGACTTACAAAAAAATGTGTTAAACTCCACCCTTGTAACCGTTTGTTTTCCGATCCTTTGTCTGTATGTGTTAATGGAAAAATAAAGCCATTAAACAAATAAGGAATGAGCAGCATTGTGAGCCATATTCAGACGATAATTAAGGGATTACCTGCTGTCTCCTGTCTGTCACCTGCAGACTCTGAGCTTTGGCTCTGTTCAGTCTCACTCTTCACAATGGCTGCTGGTGTAGTGGCGCCCCCTAGTGTGGACTGATTATTCTTTACAACAGAGTTGGCCAGAGACAGAGAATTGGGTGTAGGATCAGGAGAATGCTTAACGTCAGGGGTCCCTGTTTCCTCTGAGTGACCATTCTGTTGCCTGAAATGTCAAGAGCAGAAATAAGCACTTAAATAGACAATATGCACAATATTTGTTTACTAATTCAAACCTAAATATCAATAAAATTACTTAATATTTACAGCTAATAAACTCATTATCTAGCAAGCCTGGTCTTTCATGATTTATAAATAAAAAGACATGTATCCATGTTCATGAAGAGTCACACTGATATTCACTCACTCTATTCTTTCTCGTAGACTCTTCACCTCCTCTTTTAGTCTTTCATTCTCTTTCACCAATGCATTGATCTCACCCACTACAGAAGTGGGAAAACAGCAAAAGAAAACAAAAGAGCATAACAAGGAAATTAAGAAAAGTTGCCATTGGGTTCTGGAATATCAGGAACTTACAGAGCACATTCCATCCACTTAGAAAATAATTGTTCCTTGTATGCTATTTTTAGATAACTGAACTGTTCATGAACAGTTTACTGTTTAGATTTTTTTACTACCCCTCCAAAGACCTTTATTGAATATAGTGTATGTTTTTTTTTTATCTGATAAAGGCAAATATAAAGCCAGGTTAATGCCCATGCACAATTTATTTTCTGAATCAAGATGTATAATTAGTTTAAAACGAAAAGGAAAATTGTTCCCTAAAACAAATGGTTAGAACTTAAGTAGGATACGTAGCCCAAAAAAATGTAAAGCCTGTCTGGATATTTCTTTTAAAGTATTTAATGATTTATACTGAATACTGTTCAGAATAAAAAAATATATATATATTTTTAATGAGTTTAACAGGATTTTTTAGTCATTTTTTAGCCCTGCCCTGTCAAGTATTAATATCACTTCTAGAATGAAAAGCACATATGTGGGTGTGGCCATCTTTCACAGTGACCTCAGTAAATTCAAAAATATTATATTTATTATAATCCTTCAGAATCATATTTGAAATTCATGATATTTACTGCTACACTTATGACAAGAGACTCTGGCCTTGAGCCCATAAGACTTGGGAATTTTACTTAATTAACCTAATTATATTACTATTAGTATGTTAAAATAATTCATTAAATATTTTTCTGCCTGCTGCAGTTTAGGTGTCAACAGTAGCGAAAGGTGGCAGCACTGAGACAAAGAAAGGCATGTCATTAAACCTTAAGCTTCCTTAATTTTGTACCCATATGATTCTTGCTTCACTGAACAATCACAGAATGAACCATTTCAGCCCAGGATTCCTAAAATGGTCTGTGGTGAGTTAAGGATATATTTGATATTTTATGTGTTTTTGGGTACTTGTGATTCTTTTTAAAAGCGTGGCCTGTTTTTGCCATTTTTTATTTTTTATTTTTTTACAGATTGTCATATTTTCAACATGCACAAATTTGACAAATATATGGCATTAATCACTTCTAATATTTTATGACAAACTTGTTTTTTTGTGGTCAGGGTGAACCCAAAGCTACATTCAGTTCTTTTCTTTATTTCCTTATACAGCATCAATCTAGTGGAGTTTAAACAGCTACAATTAAAGTAGAACACTTTCTTGCCCTTTCTTGACAATAAAAATCTCTTGAACTTCTCTTTACCTTTGAAAAGTGCTGTAAAAATTATCTTTTACTCTTTGCTAATTATTATTATTATTTTTTAATATTAGTAAACATTTTTTCGACAGTTTGGGTAGACAATTGCTTCTAATAATAGTGTGTTTGGATAAGCATAACCTACTCAGAATAGATATGTGCTGCAGACTCTGGAGCTGGGAGTTTTCATACTCTTGTTGTCGTTTTTTAGCCATCTCCTGGGTGACTGTACATCTGTCACACAACCCAGCTCGTAACCTACGGACACACACACACCCCCACACACACGCATAAATGTATTGAGACACATGAATGTTGCTTTAGTCTATATGCAATAAACAAAGTGAAGGCAAAAACACAAGAATTAGAGAGCGAATAACTAGAAGAAAGTCAATGACCCGAAGCACACATCTAAGCTCTGTTATTTAGACAGCATACAGTACTCTGGAGTGTTATCTATCATGGAATGGCCTGCCCAGTCACTGCACCTAAATCCTATTAAACAGTTCTGGAATGAACTGGATCGCAAGGTCAAACAGAAATATATAACTAGTAAAGAAAAGCTTTGGCAAGTTTTACAAGAGGCATGGCAAAGAATTTCATCTGTATTTTTGGAGAAATGAACTTTCTGGATGCTGAGACTGTGTTAAGACTTCATGCTGAAGGAGGACTTGTACATTTGTTTGGTCGATATAATTGTTCATATCGTGATAAAAGACTAGGTGTTTCCAAACATTAGACAGGCACTGTATAATAATTAGTAAATTTAACAATTGCCTTTATAAGCTACATTTGATAAGATATCCCCAAAATAACATGTCCTCACAAAGCCCAAAACCCCAACACACAAAGAGAGAGAGAGAAAGAGAGAGAGAGAGAGAGAGAGAGAGAGAGAGAGAGAGAGAGAGAGAGAGAGAGAGCATCCAAATGTCAAGACCTATGGATATGAATTTATGGATATTTATGGATACCATTGTAAAATTGCTCTATTAACATTGCATTAGGATTCTAATGCACACACACTGTCACACACATTGGTCTGAGAATCTCAATACATGTCTACAATCCCAAAAAGACTTGCTGATACATGGTAAAAAAATGCCCACACACAAACACATCTACATACATGTTTTCCAGCTGTTTTATGTTTTCTGTCAGCATCTTGTGTTGCTCTCTCAGCTGCTGGTTCCTGTTGTATAGCTCCTCTAGTCTCTTCGCATCACTACAACACATAAACCAAAGTCTGTATGATACACAAATCCTGTTCACTATTAGCATATAAATCAATATAATCCATAATTCAAAAAAAGGGGCTATGGGCAGTGGGGTTGGTGTTTATTTTGGAAAACATGTAGAGAAGGTTTGTATATTGCAAGCAGACTTAGCTATGAATATGTTTATAGCACCTTTCAGAGCATTTTAAATGTTGGTAAATGTAATCAAGAGGACAACATAAAGGACTCACCAGTTTTTCTTATTTGTTAACTCGAGGACTTTCTGTTGCAAGCCTATTGGATATGAAAAAAGAACACTTTATATCAATTCACAGTCTACCTTTTTAGGAAAAACTGTTTACCTGTACGTTATTGCAATCGTCTAATCAGCCAATAGTGTGGCAGCAATACAGTGGAAAATAGAACGCAGATACCGGCCAAGATCTTCAGTTGATGTTCACAACAAACATCAGAATGAGAGGAAAATGTGCTTTCTGTGACTTTAACCACAGCATGGTTGTTAGAAAATTGACTGGTCTTGATTATATAATGAACTGATGATTTCCTGGGATTTTCACACACAATATTTTTTAAAGTTTACACAAAATGGTGTAAAGAACCAAAACAAATCCTTTGAGTAGAGACTCTGCAGGCTGAAACCCTTTGTTTAACAGTCAAAGAAATCAGACTGATCTGAGCTTAGAAAAGAAGAATCTGAGGTCATCAAAAGCACAGACTCATCTGGACAGTTAAAGACTGGAAATAGACCAAGACCCAACTGTCATCAGTTCCCCAGTTTGTGCCCATAATGACCACAGATTATTGCTCTTGCTGCAGGAGTGGAACCCAATATTGTCTTCTGCTTTGTAGCCTATTAACTCCCACTACACCACCTCTGGAAAGAACACCCATGCCGCAATCAAGGTCAAAGAGCTCAAATCAATATAAAGTGAATGGTTAATGTTTATGGAAATATGTTTATAAACAATCAAGAAGGGTATATCTATGATTCCAAAACTTAATTCTGATTCACAGGACAATAGTTTGATATCTGATGCTGATAGCATTGAGTCTTCTTAATGCACTTAAGACTTAATAGCTTCTGATTATTGAGTAACTGTGTAAAGCCTACGATTATTCAGGATTGATAATGACATATAGGAATGAAATACATTTTTTTAAAGAATGAACCTATTTCTTAGCATTTATTTGACCTATTTATAACATTTTCTTTTTAATATGTTCTTTTAAGCCAGATTAGTTGCTATCATAATGCTTTAAAAAATAAATAGCGTGAGAAGTGTAGTGTCTGAAACACTACAGTAATGAAAGGCTCAAGCTCACCTTCCAGCTCCTGCTCATGGACCTCTTTCAGTTTATGTAGCAGTTCAGTAAAACTCTCCACAGCCATCCTCCTCCTACAGACACACAGAGATAGAGATGGAGAGAGAGAGAGAGAGAGAGAGAATGAAGTGAGAACCTATATTTAAATATAGCACTGAAACATTCTGCTGAGCCTCTATTAGTTAGAAGTTATAATACAAACAAACAAACAAACAAACAAACAAACAAACAAACAAACAAACAAACAAACACCAAATTATGGCCTCTAGCATGTGCTCAGAACAAAGCTTTTAAAATATGCATATGCAAGAATGCACAAGAGAACACTTAAATACATACATTCACATTAAAGAAAAGCCAACAGGAAATAGTTAGAGGTAGAAACTGGAAATATTTCAGAAATGCAAAATAACCTTTAAAGCTGGTTGTCTTAGGGCTTAACCTGTTAAGGAAGCAGAGCAAACTTCTCAGAGAAGATATTAAGAATAATTATAATCTCTCCTGGTCAGACTGGTTTCACCACAGTGCTTCAGGCATAACTTTATTTGTGTATGTGTGTGCGTTGTGAATGTACAGTATATGAGCGACAGAAAGAGGGAGAAAAATATAAAGTGCGAGAGAGAGAAAGTGCACATAAGCCATCTATTTGTCAATACAGTGTGAAATCTGAGTAGAAAAAAGAGGCTGGGATACATATGTAGCATATTGACACTATTTAATTACTGAGAGCAACATAACTGGACACCAGAATGATGTGCCAGGAGTCAAGTCCCACGCCATACGGCTACATAATGAGACTCTGGATCTTATCTCAGACATCCTGAGGAAACCGTCTTCCAGACTGGACTCTCGTGTATGGCCTGCAGGATAAAGTGATTGTGAAATTTAAGTGTAAAAAGATCAGATTACTAAACAAACATCCTCGGGTCACCCAATAGCAACTGCCTGATCAGACAGGTTCAGGTTTGCTGACTGTATGCCCTGAAATCGAAATAAGCACAGAAAAAAAAAAAGAATGAGACGTTGACTCGCTCGTATAACCGATCCCAAATCATTTCGTCATTACCAGTGTCAAAAATATCCCTGATTACTTTTGTGTCTCAGGGTCGAGTTTGGTGCGCAAAGCAAACGAGTAGTGATTTACACTTCTGTAACACAATAATGTAATATTTGAGCATTTTTGAGCTTGCTTGGTTGTCTTAGTGTAGGAAGAGAGCACAGATATGTGCAGTGTATAGGGTATGAATGGATAGCAAATTAAAAAAATATAATAATTATGTGCTGACCTTATTAGCACCAGAGCCACCATCGATGTGCCACAGCAAACGTTTTCCATAAACATTTGTATAATGGAGCAAACGAGTTAAACAGTGTGCACTAAGGGTGCTTCACAGGGTGTGGCCCATGCTGCCCCCCTCCTCTGCCAGCCGTTTCTTGGCAGCAATGTAAATCTGCTGCAAATGCTCCACTTTATTTTTGCTTTAAGTCATTAACATCTAGCACATTCAGACCCTTTACCTACGTCATTGCAATGTCAGAAGGCCTAATGTATGCTGTGCAGGCATCCTAAATAAGTAACACAACAATGTATGGGAATACTACAATTCACTGAACCGTTTTTTTTAAATATACACATCAATATACAGCAAGGTTTAAATTCTTTACAATAGGTACTCTTTGAGCTTCTTTTACAATTAGAGCTGGGAGCTGGGAAGTTTTTCGCAGCTCTGTTTCTGTTTTAATGAGTTTGGAAGAGCACTCTGTCCCCCACTCCCTTAGTCGGTGTGCGTGTTGGGATATGTCAGTTCGGTGTCCCGCATTAGCAGGCACGAGCAAGAAAGAACCTGTCTTACCGAGGAAAGAAATCACTGACGTAGAGTCTCAAACATACACACCCACATGTACACAGATACACACACAAATATGCACACATGCAAATTCAAACATAAAAAAATAAGAACACACATACACACATTCACACATACACACTGCCATGCATTCCTAACACACCATATGCAATTAAAAAAGATTCAATCTTGCACACACTCAGTTTCAGCATGCTTATTAAGATGGAGAAATATGAATCTGATGCAATATAAATATAAATGCATGTAAATAATAATGGATCACAATGTGGGAATGCCATTCTTTGCAAATGAATGTTGAATAAATCAGTACATCAAAGCAAGCATGGAGCGAGGCGAATCTGTGCGGTGTAGGTGCACATAAACAGATGTGTAGAATGACATCTGCATTACAGTCATTTGACTTGAAACGAATAATCAAATGCATTTAAAACACACAACCCCTAGATCTATACTATGTCACTTTTAAGAATACACATGTGCAATCAGTGCTCTGCTATCTATCATGATTGAAACGTCATTTTGAATATCATACTTGCCTTTGTGTTTTTTTTTATAGTAGATATAACCATGTCATATTGCACTTATAAACAATTTGGATATCATTTAACATTAGGGTTCCCCTTTTTTCCTGCGTTACTTTTCTGCGGTAGAAGCGCTATTAAAGTTACAATGTAGGATAAAAGATGTTTATATGTTACATTGTTACCAAATGAATTCTGTATTATTTATGAATTATTCAGTCCAGGACAATCACAGCACAATACTATATATTGATAAAGTCAATATTACAACTTGCTGCTCTGCCTCATTTGTACAATGTATCCAATTTACTATGTACATGCTCATTCATGTGTTTTAAGGTCTTTCAACTTGGGTGATTATTACGGGTTTAATAATTTATGGGTATGACACCGGCTGATTCAGGTGTCGATTTGGTTTACATGCATTTGCTCTATTCACTCCAAACATTAATGAATACACAGTTGGAAGAGATCATTAATACTAGCTTGTATGCAGGTCTTTTTTACCTTATGTCCTTACTGTAATCACATTTCCATGATGCCTGAAATAATCAGACTTTCTACACAAGGCCTCTCTTTCTTTCAGAATCTTTTCACTTGCGTGCCCACAACTGCACACACACACACACACACACACACACACGCACACGCACACGCACACGCACACGCACACACACACCCACACACACACACACACACACACATTCCTTCCTTGCTTATTTACAATTTCTATAGTAGTTTTCATGTAAATCAGAACTGTCGTCCATCCAGTATAACAAAACTCCAAAACTCACCCTTGGCCACCTGGTGGAATTTAGAACTCAAATTCAACAGCTGGCAATCACACTGTCTGCCAGTCACATGCAGCCCTCCAGGTCCTCGTCTAAGCAGTTTCTCCCCCACCGAGCTTTGATCGAGTTCCCGAAAGATGGCCCAAACTGGGAAAATCCTAGGAAAAAAATGGTAAGAGGATAAGAATGGAGCAGAGGAGTTTTCCTTTCACACCGCTCTTCTCCTCTCCTTCTGCTTCTCCCTCCATCCCCCCCCTCCCTCCCCTCCATTGGCAGAGTAGAACAGGTTGGTGCAGTTCGCTGCCTGAACGCACAAACACCAGTTCTCCCTGGATAAACCGGTCCTGCTGAAATCTCGAGCAACCTGACTGACCAGATTTGCACAGCCGAGAGAGAAGAGGGAAAAAAAAAAAGCCTAGAAAGGATATAGAGAACCTCACACACAAAGCAGCTTTATTCTGCAGTGATCTGGCACATAGGGAAAGGAAGAAGTAAACGTTATAGAGGAAGAAAGCACCTTTTTTTTCTCCATTCGAGACTTACTGATACATCAGATCATATGCATGAAAACATGTTGGAATTTAAAGAATGTTTGTGGTATTGAGCATTTCATGGCGGTTAATGGATGTTGTACAGATTGTGCTGAGGAAAAGGTTTCATGTGAATATAAAGTATATGTTGAATATAATTCACACAAAAATATTTTCATTTATATGATTAGTAGCTTTTTGATGCATTAGCCAAAATCAAATGCTGTGCCTTGTGTGCCTTTTACACATCCACAACGTGCACGCACACATACAGTATGAAGATTATTTTCATGCAGTATATGAGAAACACAGACCCACACTTCAACTTCATCACTTAAATAGCACTAGACTCTTGTTTCAATAGGTTAATGCGCTAACTCTCTAGACATTTCTCACATGACTGTTCTCTAGTGGTTGACGGTTTTCTTATTCCTGTGTTCCAGCTGGACTGGGTGTGACCAAGTGGCACCTGTGCGTCAATAAAGCTACAATGATGAGGCCAGACCAACGAGGACAACATATCTGTACCTGCAGTGTAAGCAAACTTGTGCCAATTTCTTTAAACCACACACACACACACATTATTGGAAAGAAGGGGAATGAAAGTCAGTAGGAGTAAAACAGAGTACATGTGTGTGAATGAGAGGGAGGGCAGTGGAGTTGTGCGGTTGCAGGGAGAAGAGGTGGAGAAGGTGGAGGAGTTTAGGTACCTGGGATCAACAGTACAAAATAATGGAAAATGTGTAAGAGAAGTGAAGAAAAGAGTGCAGGCAGGGTGGAGTGGGTAAAGAAGAGTGGCAGGAGTGATTTGTGATAGAAGAGTATCTGCAAGAGTGAAAGGGAAAGTTTATAGGACTGCGGTGAGACCGCAGGAAGTGGAGCTGTAGGTAGCAGAGCTTAAGATGTTGAGGTTTTTGTTGGGATTGATGAGTTTGGACAGGATTAGAAATGAGCTTCTTAGAGGGGCATGTCGGACGTTTTGGGGACAAAGTGAAAGAGGCCCGATTGAGATGGTTTGGATATGTGCAGAGGAGGGACATGGGGTGTATCGCTAGGAGAATGCTGAGGATGAAGTCACCAGGAAGGAGGAAAAGAGGAATACCAAGGAGAAGGTTTATGGATGTGGTGAGGGAAGACATGCATTACAGTCTCAGTCCAACTTCACTTAATGTGCACTTCGCTAGGAACACCTTTACACCTGCATTTGTGCAATTATCTAATCAGCCAATCATGTATCAGTAGTGCAATGTGCAGAATCATGCAGATACGGGCCAGTAACTTCTTGTAATGTTCACATCAGCCATCAGACTAGAGAAACATGCACTCTAAATGATTTTGAGCATGGGATGATGGCTGCTTTGAGTATTTTTATACATGCTAATCTCCTAGGATTTTAGCATACACCAGTCTCTGGAGTTTACCTAGAATGTTGTGAATAAAGAAGATACATCAAGCTAGCAGCAGGTCTGATGGACATTGTTGATGAGAGTTTGACAGAGAATGGCCAAACTCGTTTAAGCTGACAGAGAGGATAAAGAAACTCAAATAACCAGTCTGTACAACTGTGGTAATCAGAAAAGCATCTCATAATGCACAACTTATTGAACCTTAGGCTCATCGGCTACAAGAGCAGAAGTGCATGTCTGGTGGATTTCTGTCATCCACAAACATATATCTGAATCTATGATGGCACAGACCCACCAAAAACAGATAGCTGAACCCTGAAAAAATGATTTGATGAGTGTAATATTCTTATTATTTAGGCCAAGCACTCACAATGTGTAAGCACTTTTTGTCTTGCTCTTTTGTCTTTTTTCTTATTATTCTTTGGCTTCTTTTCCTGGCTAGGCTATGGTAGCCAGCTAGTAAAAGTTGTGAAATTTACTTCTTTTCTACACCGATTGGGGAAAATCTACACCAAATTTGGCCCACATCATCTTGAGATCTGTCTTAAGACGATCTCTATCTGTAACCCTAACCCTCTATTTAAATAATCAACGATATTTTAATATTCAAAACCATTGTTCTGTAATGTGCTTATAAACACAAAAGCCAAAAACAAATAGTGATGCAGGCTTATCTCAGCAATGCATCTACGTATCATCACAAAACTTGAAAATTATCTTTAGGACCACACCCTGAACGTACCCAAGAGATTTTGTAACTGTGCCACTTCCTTGCTAAGAGCTGTACATCGTTTTTATCCTACCATTTGAAACTGTCTACTAAGTTTTTCCCCATAAATTTTCTGGAATATATTTACATTAACACACACCATCTGTGATTCTGTAGTATTGACAAATTTACTTTTGGATTTTGTCAAAAACCTTTGCACTGCTTCTTATACAAATTATGACCAATCAACAAAGTCTGGACTAAATAATCCAACCTGGACATCCAACAGATTTCTTGCCTGTGCCATCTACTGTCATTCTGTTACTTCAGCTCCAACCTTTAGCAGGTTTGTCAACCTTTAGCAGATTTTGCTTACATCATATTGACACCTTGCAGCCCATTTGTTCATCGAGATAAACAAACCAGAGAATTCCATCACTGCCTGAGAGTGAAACAACATAAATATCTGTTATAGCTTCTTGTGATTATTTAGGAAAACATTGTAGCTTTGTGTGTAAGGCATATAATTAATTATTATTATGTAATAAAATAATAATAATTGTTGTTATTAATATTATTATTCGTAGTAACAGTCATCTTTGGTAGCTGCTTTATTTTAGACAGGGTTGTGTTGTCCTGCAGTCCATCTGTTATATGTGCTAAATAGAGTTTAATCCATACACCAAACAAGCATAACATTATGACATTATCACATAGTGAGCGGTGAGTGAACAGCAATGATTATCTCTCCATCATGGCACCTGTTGATGGGTGGGATAAATTAGGGAGCAAGTGAACATATTGATGTGAGCAAGTTGATGTGTTAGTAGAAGGAAAAATGGGCAAGCGTAATGATATGACTGTGTTTCCTAAGGGCCAAATTGTGATAGCTAGATGAATGGGTCAGAGGATCTCAGAAACTGCAGCTCTTGTAAGGTGTTCCTGGTCTGCAGTGGTCAGTATCTATTAAAAGTGGTCCAAGGAAGGTACAGTGGTGAACCACGATAGGGTCATGGGTGGCCAAAGCTCAATGAGGCGTGTGGGAAAGGCTGGCCTGTGTGGTCAGATCTAATTAGTGGTGGAGGAAGTAAACAAACCATGTAGTTGAGTTAAAGTAGAGAACCAGTAGGTAGAATATTACTCTAGTAAAAGTGCTGCCTTTAAACTTTTACTTGAGTAAATGTACAAAAGCAAATGACTTCAGTTGTACTTAAGTATCCAAAGTACTATAATTTATTATGGCTATAATAGCCTATTATCATTTTGGTCACAAGACTCTTTTCTTAGTCAACTTAGTTTATATGATTCTTACTCTTAGCACACCAATCAATTAATGGAATGATACTATTTAATCAAACACTGATTGATATATATTAAAATGACCATTAGCTCAAAAAATTCATGCTAATACGGCCACAAGTTTGAGTCAGGAGTTTTTCCCATCATTTATTCCTCTCAAAATGTTCTGCTTGCTGTATGTTGGTGTAAGTAGATACTACCAAGAGCCAATCAAAGCCAAATTATTGGTGGTTTGCTGCATGTTTGACCAAGTAAGATTTTATCTACTTAAATATAAAGGAATGAGTGATTTAGCAAAATGCATTTGAGTAAAGAGTAAGATATTTCACTTTAAAACGTAGTGAAGGTAAAGTAAAAGTCTCCACGAAAGGAAATACTTCAGTAAAGTCAGGACTGTTTTGGCAGCAAAAGGGGGATTAACATATTTTTAGGTAGGTGGTCATAATATTATGCTTGATTGGTGGCCATAATAATATGCCTTGTCGGTGTATGCCTTTTTGGTGTATCTTGAAGACATTTAAATTCAGTAAATTTTTATTTGTTAAGCACTTTTAATGATGGACATTGTCGAAGCAGCTTCACAGAAATAAATAATTAGCAAATATACTTTTTTAATTTTTGAAATTTATGAATTAGTCTCTAAGTGTATATATATATATACATACAGTACAGACCAAAAGTTTGGACACACCTTCTCATTCAAAGAGTTTTCTTTAATTTCATGACTATGAAAATTGTAGATTCACACTGAAGGCATCAAAACTATGAATTAACACATGTGGAATTATATATGGAATTATATACATAACAAAAAAGTGTGAAACAACTGAAAAATTTCATATTCTAGGTTCTTCAAAGTAACAACGTTTTGCTTTGATTACTGCTTTGCACACTCTTGGCGTTCTCTTGATGAGCTTCAAGAGGTAGTCACCTTAAATGGTCTTCCAACAGTCTTGAAGAAGTTCTCAGAGAGATGCTTGGCACTTGTTGCCCCTTCTGCCTTCACTCAGTGGTCCAGCTCACCCCTAAACCATCTCGATTGGGTTCAGGTCCAGTGACTGTGGAGGCCAGGTCATCTGGTGCAGCACCTCATCACTCTCCTTCTTGGTCAAATAGCCCTTGATGCCTTCAGTGTGACTCTACAATTTTCGTAGTAATTAAAATAAAGAAAATTCTTTAAATGAGAAGGTGTGTCCAAACTTTTGGTCTGTACTGTAT
>MU564352.1:17281086-17315250 GCA_024362625.1 Silurus asotus
AAACTCCGTGTTTCTCAGCGACAGGCCAGAAACCTGACTGATCTAGAGAAGATCTGTGTGGAGGAGTGGGCCAAAATCCCTCCTGCAGTGTGTGCAAACCTGGAGAAAAACTACAGCAAGCATTTGACCTCTGTAATTGCAAACAAAGGCTACTGTACCAAATATTAACATTGACTTTCTCAGGTGTTCAAATACTTATTTGCAGCTGTATCATACAAATAAATAGTTAAAAAAGTCATACATTGTGATTTCTGGATTATTTTTTTTTAGATTATGTCTCTCACAGTGGACAATTTGAGACCCCTCCATGATTTCTAAGTGGGAGAACTTGCAAAATAGCAGGGTGTTCAAATACTTATTTTCCTCACTGAATATATATATATATATATATATATACTTTTAGAGAGGTATTACTGTATATGAATTTGAGTATGGTAAAATCCATGTAATTCCACAAGATGGCGGAATAACCCATCTTTCATAAAATAGTCACAGTGATGCCTTGGTATATAGAAATGAAGTTTGAAAATACCACAACACCTGGACTTCCTTGACCTGAGATTTCAACAATGCAAATGGCACACATTGATGTATTTGCTTGACCATTTATATAATGTGTAAATGTGGTTGGGATATATACTGAAAAACTGAACATTGTTTCTTTTCTGACTATATTCCACAAAATGAAACCACCCACTGTATAAAGCCGTGTCTGTCTGCCACCTCTACACTGAGAGTAAACAATAAGAGCAAACAGAGAAGTAGAATTTTACAATCGTATCAGAGAAACACTGTAGGTGTGTATACGCACTGTGCTATGTCCTTCGTCTACGTGTGTCAATGACAAAAGAGAGACCTTATTCCACCTCTCTTTCACCTGTGGCTCTACATAGTCCTGCCTGTCTGGCCACACAATGGATTCTTTTCAAAAAAATGTTTGCACACTTTCTCTGTTTCTGTTCTATGCTTTTGATCTGCAAGATATTCAATAATGTGAGCATATGCTTTACACAGTGGTGTGTTGTATGACCTTTTTGGCAAATAGTATAATTTCTAATTAACTTTAGACTGCTTTAAAAATCCAATTAAATGCACAATGTTTTTTTTAATGGAGGGTAGAGAAGGCTTGTTTTATAGAGGGAGAGTCCTGGTTTGAGCTTGAGTTAATGTCTGTGGGGGATTTTGCATGTTCTATCTGAGCGGGCTGTCTAGATTTTCTGTTTACCTTTCACCTCCTTAATCAGTGCTCTATCTATCTATATCTAGATATCTAGATATCTAGATATCTAGATAGATAGATAGATAGATAGATAGATAGATAGATAGATAGATAGATAGATAGATAGATAGATCATTATATTAGCCTAGGGCAAAAAAAAGTATAGTCAAATGATTCTGAAACCTGAAAACCTGTTTACTCTATTTATCATAAAGCTGTCTTTTCATAAGCAAAAGTGTCTTTTACGAAAGCAGGCATATCCACCATGAGCAGTAATGAATGATGGGAAAATTAACCGAAGCTCCTGACATGTATCTGCATGATTATATTCATTGTGCTGATGCCACATGTTTTACTAACTGGATATACTGCACGATTGTGCAGGTGTGCAGGTGATTCTACAGAGGAAATATATATATAAAATATTACAGAGGTCTTAATTTAGAGACTGCAGTTAATAAATTAACATTTTGCGTTTGTATAATATTGTTCAAAAATTCTATTTTTTTTCTTTAAAAAAATGTAACATTTTAATTCAAGAGGATTAATAAAACAAGTTAGAAAATGAACACAATCACATCTGCCAATGTGGTCCTGCTGGATTTGACTTCATAACACACATATCCAGACATTCATCCAAAATATATTTCAAACTAGTAATCCTTCTGAGTCTTGTAAAATTTTTAGGAACGCTCACAGTAAGAAAGAACAGCTCTAGATAACAGGAGAGAAAACTGAAGTGGAGGTTATACAAACAAAAGACTCCACAGGTTTAATCTATAATAATGGTAATTCAGTATAAAAATGATGCGTTTTTAAGGCAAAAAAGAGATGGCTTACTGCGACGAGGCCACTGATATATGATGCACGGGTCATTCGCATGTACATATGTATTGTTGGAGGGATCTTATAGAAGAACCTGGATTCCATAAGATCCCCCCAACTTTATAAGCAATGTCGAGATAAGACATCAAAGAGTAAGGCAGATTTACAAGACACAGTGAAGCTGCTTTAAAAAATACTGCTCTGTAAATGTTTATGCAACTAAAAATGTCAGGAAGAGAAATGGGAGTGAAAAGAAAAAGAAAGAGAGTGTGTGCATGGGAGGAGTGAACATGTAGTTTTCAAGAAAGCAGCATTATGTAGGTCAAAAAACAAACAAATATCAATTTCCATTATTCGCAAAGGGGAACTCAAAGTAGGTTCTAGGAAGAAAGGTTCCAACATTAATGCTACTACACTAGCAGTTATTTACACTACAAATACCTGGTCAGTTAATTGTTAATGAATCCCATGTTTTGGAAATATTTGTGTAAATTCTGTTCTTTATTAGTGTACAGTTTTAGTTCTTAACCATCAATGAGGGGAGTGGATAAAAAGAATAGGGTTTTCAGAGTGTTACTGTGTGAGCAAATTGCAAAATAATACTTTGAACCTAGTCCTAGTTTACATTATATTTTTGAAAAGATACAGTACAGACCAAAAGTTTGGACACACCTTCTCATTCAAAGAGTTTTCTTTATTTTCATGGCTATGAAAATTGTAGATTCACACTGAAGGCATCAAAACTATGAATTAACACATGTGGAATTAAATACACATATATATTTATATAATTATATATATGCTTTGATTACTGCTTTGCACACTCTTGGCATTCTCTTGATGAGCTTCAAGAGGTAGTCACCTTAAATGGTCTTCCAACAGTCTTGAAGGAGTTCCCCAAGAGATGTTTGGCACTTGTTGGCCCTTTTGCCTTCACTCTGCTGTCCAGCTCACCCTTAAACCATCTCGATTGGGTTCAGGTCTGGTGACTGTGGAGGCCAGGTCATCTGGTGCAGCACCCAATCACTCTCCTTCCTGGTCAAATAGCCCTTGATGCCTTCAGTGTGACTCTACAATTTTCATAGTCATAAAAATAAAGAAAACTATTTAAATGAGAAGGTGTGTCCAAACTTTTGGTCTGTACTGTATGTTTATTGGGAATGCACAGGTGGGAAATATACAAATATATTAAATGTATCAACACAATCCTTTTTTTATTATTATAATAGAAGAATTACACTATATAAAAGAAGCTGCCCCCCACCACACAGTATGCTTGTAACATTAAAAATTGTTAACCAAAGGGAAAAATATAAAGATCAATGATAAGTGTAAGTAAATTTAACTAATATATAATACAGAGATAAAAACAGGGAAAAAGCGAAAAAAGTAAATATGTGAATTGTCAGTCGAAAGGTTCTAAGAGTGGTAAGACATCAAGAAAAGAGGTCCAAATACTGTCAAATTGTGTGGGTTTTACATAGAACAGAACAAAATATTTTTCAGGAGTACTATAGAACACTAGCTTAATAATCCAGGGTTTTCTTTTTGGGAGGGTTCCGATTTCCTGTTTTTAAGTATACATTTTTTTTGCTGCAGTGTTTGCAAAGTCAATATTTGATTAATTCTTTGATATTTTAGAGATTATTGCTATTACATACTTCCAAAAAAGCTTCTAAGACTAGACAGCTCCAGAGCATGCGAAGAAGAGTCCCAGTAGATGTTTTACATCTTTACATCATTTTACACTGACACATGGATCGAGACAGAGATCTCACCATTAAGTTTGTTTACTCTATAAGGCATAAAATATGTTCTGTGTAAAATGTTAATTTAAATTTGAATGTGTTTGGTGGATACCAGTGCAGTTTGTACATTTTCTAGAAGAGTATAAACACTATCATCATTAGAATATTCAAATTCTGATTCCCATTTTGTTCTATTCAATATTTATGGTAGGCTAGGAGATTATTAATAAGAACGTTTTTATGGAAGATGTTAGGCCTTTCGCAGAAGTATGGCTGCTATTGTAGTTTCGTTTTTAGATTTATTCTAAACCAAATATAAGATTATTAAACCTCCTCCTACTAATTACTTTTATTTGATTGCTAGGGAATTTGGACCATTTTAACCATTTTTTATTATAATCTGTCAATAGAATAGACTAGAGGACTATAATAAAGGAGACTATAATAGGAAATGAAAAATCTTAAAATTTGTCAAATCTCTAAAAAATTCCCAGTTCTTTTGATTTGCTAAGATAATTATTTTTTTACAAGGCAGGTGTGCTGCTAGAGGGAACACTGGGACTTTTGATTTTTAACAAAGGGAAAAATATCGCATGGAAACTACTAACCCAATAGTATGAATATGTATCCTGGTTTATTCCATCATTCAGTAAACTCCCCATCCTGTTTAGGATTGTGGGGAATTTGGAGTCTATCCTAGGAACAACAATAGCGAAGCAAAAATCAAGGAACCTGAACCAGGAGACAATCGATTCATGGCACTACGCGCACACTCACACCTAATGCCGATTTAGACCATTTAAGTCCTGGCTTGTTATATTGGAGGTGGGAGAAAACAATAGAATGCAGATGAAACCCACACAAGCAGACAGTGCGCCACCTACATCACTGGTTAGTTTGTGAGAGACATAATCTCACTTACTTACAGAACATTGCAATTAACAGAATATTTTCATTCTGCGTCCAAATCTAAGTATTTATAAATTGAGTTCATTTAATAAAAGACAAAAAGCTAAGATAAATGTTTCTTAATTTATTTGGATTTCCAGAGCATATATTATGTATTAGACAGTTTATTTCTCTCTCATGTACAGTACAGACCAAAAGTTTGGACACACCTTCTCATTCAAAGAGTTTTCTTTATTTTCATGACTATGAAAATTGTAGATTCACACTGAAGGCATCAAAACTATGAATGAACACATGTGGAATTATATATGGAATTATATACATAACAAAAAAGTGTGAAACAACTGAAAAATCTCATATTGTAGGTTCTTCAAAGTCGCCACCTTTTGCTTTGATTACTGCTTTGCACACTCTTGGCATTCTCTTGATGAGCTTCAAGAGGTAGTCACCTGAAATGGTCTTCCAACAGTCTTGAAGGAGTTCCCCGAGAGATGCTTGGCACTTGTTGGCCCTTTTGCCTTCACTCTGCGGTCCAGCTCACCCCTAAACCATCTTGATTAGGTTCAGGTCCGGTGACTGTGGAGGCCAGGCCATCTGGCGCAGCACCCCATCACTCTCCTTCTTGGTCAAATAGCCCTTGATGCCTTTAGTGTGACTCTACAATTTTCATAGTCATGAAAATAAAGAAAACTCTTTGAATGAGGAGGTGTGTCCAAACTTTTGGTCTGTACTGTATGTATAAAACACTTTGAAATGTATTTATGGCATTTAGCAGGCACCCTTATACAGAGCAACGTATTTATACAAAAAAGAGCAGTTGAGAGTTCAGAGCTCTAGCTGCTGGGATTTTAACTCAAAACTTTCTGATGAGAAAGCCGACATCTTAACTACTGTGCTACCACTTCCCACTGCGTTCTTTTCTATTGCTTTCTGCAGTTAAAAGGTGATCCCCTTGTTTAATCAATTTAATTCTGCTCCATTTGTATAGCACCTTTAACAATACACATTGTCTAAAAGTAGTTTTTCTTAATTAAATATATTTAAAATATAAGTTTATCTCTAATTAGTGAACCAGCTGCGACAGTGGCAAAAAAGAAAAAAAAGGAAGAACCGAACTCAAAAGGGAAGTCATCCTCATCTGGTTGGCACCAAATGTCCCTTCGGTATATTTCCCTCATTGTTGAATTGTGCTCAAATGCAGGGTTATTAAATGCAGAACTGTCATTTTTTAAGGATTGTATTTACATAAACAATTCTGCTGCCATTATGAGGGAGGCATAAGCATAGACATGCCTAAAAAGTTGTGACCCATGTGGTACAGAATGTGTTACAGTGACCATTATAACTTCCAAAAGCTCAGAACATCTCCTCATCCCAATCATGTTTTGGGCGACAGTCACACCATAACATTAAAACTGATTTGAGAAAGTGTACAGGGTGTCACAAGGAAAAATTAAAACTTTTTTGGAAGCTGTAAATATATATTTAACAAACATCTTTTATGCATTTCCCTTTTTTTTTTTTTTTTTTTTTTTTTTGCAAACACACACAGTCTAACATTTTGTTATTTTTGGGGGTTCTGGCTCACAAAATATTTTATAATTTGTTTGTATTATACTTTTTTTTAGAAAGTCTTTAAGAAGGGCTTTTTTTTTGTCAAAAGACTCATTAAAGGCTTTGTAATAAAAAAAGGTAATACAAACAAATTAGTAAATATTTTGTTTAAAAGTATAAAGTAATAGTTTTGCATAAAAAAATGCCACTTTTTCTCAGTAAGGATACTTTGGCAACTCTAGATTTTAGGTTGCACATAAATTAAGTTCTTTCTCAGGCACTAGAGGGTGCTCTAGAGTTCACCTTCAAATGGCACCTGTGGTTACTTATCAGGGAAAAAAAACTGTACAATTCAAATTACATCATGTGTTGTTTTTATTATCCAGGCACCAACACCGCTCCAGAGCTCTAATCCAAGCTCTCCAGATTTCAATGTTTGGTAAAGAAGTTAGACACAATGATAATTTTCCTTTAGATGTGCCTCTGATGTGGCTTGAGGGAGTCAAGGAATGTTAGCGGTTTATAAAGTAAAGCACTTATGGCTATCTGGGTTCTGTTTTTTGTATGTAGATGACTGAATGCACCTGACTGATCGAGTGAACACAGCCAGAAACATGCAGGCAGTCCAAGCCCACACACAGGCTGAGCTAACAAAGGAATGACAAACTTGCTGCATATCAACAGTAAATGGAAGCATCGAAGTGTCCGCTTCTTTTTATATAGTCTTGATTGTAATCTGACATTAAAACACAATTTCTAACCCAAAAAACACATAGCATATATCATTGAATGTATATTTAAAAAGCAATCCAATAATTTTTTTTTAATGTTCCCAGAGCACTGCTTGTGTTCAAAATCATTTAGAGGATGTAAGACGAGACTGTGAGTAAACATGATTAGACTGAATTGATTTCTTTTGTTTGCTCTATAGTCTAAGTGGTGCAGACTGTACATAGGATTTTTATGTGAAAATGTGTGTGGGTGGAAAGAATGTTTGCCCAGCTTGTGATACAGTGGTACCCTAACTTCTGTCTACACCATGCTGAAGTGGCTAGTGCTCTTGCCAGCTACACCCTGTAGACAAACACTGATCTGCTCAGGTGTATATACACAATATCGCAGGTGGATACAATTTTCAGTGTCTTGCTCACTCTCTCTCACAGACACATATGGAATAACCTGATCTCACGAGTAATATATCATTATTATATCAATCTAACTGACTGAGAGCAAGGTGTTTGGATTTCTTTAATGTCATTTTTGTGGAATAGTCATTTTTCCTTACTAGTCCAAAAAAATAATAATAAAAAATCTTGTAAATTAAAGCATCGTGCAATCCAGTAAGCCTAACAAACTCTGATTTAAAGAAAAACCTAATGACAAGAAATGTTATAAAATCAGAGAAACACTAGTAAATTAATTAAAACTGTTAATACTAATTTATACTAGCAATGCTAGCAGCCTTGTAAGATCATGTTTTTAATGAAACACCTTTACAGCAAAGTATGCAGAGATGGAACGTAATGAAGTTCAAATACTTTGTTACTGTACTTAAGTAGATTTTTCTGGTATTAGTACTTTGCTTCACTATTTCTTACATTTTTAAACCAGGCTTGATATTTTAGTTTTAATCTATTTGGTGACAATATTTTTTCTTATCATTGCACACCGTTTTCAGGCTTTCAACCTGTTTTTTGTCATTGTGTGGCTTTTTTAACCTACTACTGGTGTATCATTTCTTGGCTATCACGCACCACAGATGCAGGCTAATTTATAAAGCTAACAACTAGCAAGGCAGAGGGCAACAAGAAGTATAGCTAACGTGGATGAGCCAGCGATGTAAACATGACTGAAGACAGAGACATTCCTTATCATCATCATCATATTTTCTCTGCTTGTGTTCTACATCCAGGTTGTTCAGCCTGGAAAACATTCATTTGTTAACAAAATGTACAATTCTTTTATATTAACATAGTAATATGATGTGATGTCCAGTTACCTTCATGACACTTAAACAGGTAGTAGTAATGGCTACTTTTTAATTAACTACATGTCAGAGCCCAAATTTCTTCACTTTAACTTGAGATAAAAAAGTGTAGTCACTACTTAAACTTTTACCGGAGCCTTTTAAAACATGAGTGTCTGTACTTCTACTTGAGTGAACGATGTGTGTACTGAAACCTCTGAAATTATGTAATGCCAACTAACGCCAGTGTAGCTAATAATTTGAACAAGCTAACACTAGTATCATTGACTAGCTAAAAAACTCATAAGACCCAATTACAAAGCAAAACAGGACGGTGAAGAGACTCCATCAATCACAGCATTAAATATACACAAGCCTAATTTCCCTGATATAAACTAACCTATATTCATGCTATTATTTTAAACAGAACCACAAATGTCCACTTCTACTCAGGTAACTACAGTAAATGAATTATTTGGTATCCACTTCAGCAATATATCATAGTCTTAACTTAGTACTCAGCTACTTATGAGCAGATATAATCTTCCCTAACTCTAACCCAAACTCTACCTGCCCTCCAAAGCATAACCAAGACACTGTTTTTTCCCTTCAATTTGTCACCATGTGTATACAGATAAGCATGACCTGTAAACAAAGAAAGTAAAAAAAGAAAAAAAAAATGGGAAGGGGATGGGTGGTACAAATAATAAAGACATTTTCAGTAACACAAAATAAATTTTCTGTAGCACTGGAAATGAATCAAAGGGAAAACTTGACAGGGTTTTAAAGAAATCAATGGAGGGCCTGGTTTTGAAGGAAAGGACACAGGAAGACTGGTGGCATAAAGAGGAAATTTAGCTAAAACAAATCTTAAAAAAAAAACAAAAAAACAAAAAAACAAACAAAAAAAAATTTAAAAAGGCACAAAATAAATGATGATACTGATGCGCATGGCATCAGCTCGCTCACACATCACCGCTTAACTGTAGAAGCTGTACCAGGATTTTTTACATTATGTGCTCTGAAAGTCATACCTTTGGACACTAGTGCTGCTCCATTTTGTCTGTATTGCAGTGAAAGACGGCAAAAATAGAGCAGTCTGATGGTGGGGGAGAAGGAAGCTGAAGAGAATCACTCTGGACTTAGTTTCTCAGTCTCCACCAATCTCCAGAAATAACCTATAAACACTCATAAATTACTCTACAATATAAATGAGAACTAGTAAGAGGCTATGTGTGCATTATCATTGGCTTAATAGAGACAGAGAGATGGGTTGATGAGCTGAGCAAGAGGTAAGAGGGGTCTCTGTCAATGCAGTAGATGAAGTGGGTGGGTGAAGGGTTTGTAGAGGGTACTGTTTGACATTTGACCCTGAACCGCTGTAGTCTAAACTCCCTTGTGTTTCCTTGTATTACTCTTGTGCACTATTGTGTGTGGATGCTCCTAATTGCTACTTTAAGGACCTTACTTCAAAATCTTTTTGTATTAGATGAAGAAGCAGTCCAGATTGCATGTGTGTCTATACGTGTGTGTATATACATTATTGATGAGCTGATCTTACTTCATAGCTAGCTAGGCTTATGGGAGCAAATCATGGCCCCATAACATAGCATTATCCTACTGCACAGCATACCTCAGACACACACGCACACCCATCAGTGAAAACTCATAAGACTTAATTAGCACTAAAGAATGCAGTGGCCCATACCTCACACAGCTCACCCTCATCTGGCCCCATTGGCTGTGTCAGCAGAAACATCCATCCTCGGTTCAGCCAATGGTGGATGAAGCCTGCCCATGCTTCGTCCAATAACAAGTCAATAAGCTTTGACAGGTAGAGAGATGTTTTTAGGTGTTTTTGCGCTCCTGCTCGGTTTTGAAGCAAAGCAGAACCCTCTATGGCAAAATAAAGCAATTAGCCAATTACACCACACTAGCCTATTAGAAAGACCGCATTGGCATGTTTTCTTAGCTTCTATCCCCCAGTGATAAGCCCAGAGAAATGATGGAAGGAGGCAACAGATCATGTGGCAGTGAGAGCAAAAGAGAGGGAAAAGTGATGGGTATGACGGCCGTGGAGAAGATTAGAAGTGTATTCTCAGGGAGTCTGTCTTTATTTAGGAAAAGACAAATGAACTGAACTCTGAATAACTCTCCAACTCAGAGATATAGAAACAAGGAGAGTGAAGTGATGTATTAAAATACAGCAGGGAAAGTGTACGCAGTATTAATCTAAAAATTATGAGGAAATATGGTTTATCGTGCAAAGCATTTACAACAGACCATGCCGAGGCTAAACCGTCACACTACACATTATAACAAAAATCACCTGTTTAGACCTTCAGGAAATGTTTTAGCATTCCAGTGTTGCCATTTTGATACTGGAATGTTTAATAAGATATGTGAATCGTTTTGTGGACAAAAACTTTACCGTTTTGTAATCTAGTGGGATCCCATTCATTTTTTAGGATTGAATGATTATTTGAATTAATGAATCAAAACTTAGAGAATCTTTGTACGAATATTTTGCTTGTTTGTTGTGTCACGCTAATGTCATGTATTTATGTTTCTGGCACTTCATTTCAATGATGACCAATTCTTTGAAAAACTGTCGCTTACTGAGAGTGTAGTAATAACATTATTAAAATATACCATTTCAGTATTGGAGTAAAAGAACAAACACCATTCTGCCATATTACTCTAATTTAGTAAAAAAAAATACTCCTTCTACCTTTTTACTTGGGTCTTTTAATGTATTCACTGTCATTTTAATTCAAATCGTGAAATACAACCAAGAAATCACTGGTGGAGATGTGTAAAACACCCCTTCACAGGTATGATCCTACTGTTCTATTTTATTTCTATTCGTTTTAGCCAGAAAGGTGATTATTTTCACTACTCAAGATAACCAAAGGTTTTTATTTTAAGAAATCAGGGCTGATATGGATATGTGATCTTACATATATTTTGTAGAAAAAATGCTCTTTGAAATATATTTGCATCCATCAAATGTATAATAGCTGTGTTTCCTGTAATGATTTTCCGACCACCATGGCTGTAAAAAGTATTTATTTGATTCAGCATAATCTTCAGGTTAGTTCAGCCCTTCTCCTCTACCTCTTCCAATGACAATTCATTTCAATACATCTCACTCGCTTTTTTTTTTTTTTACACCACTCTGTCAACTCAGTGTGAGAAATTTCCAGAAAATCAGTAGTTCCTGAAACCTGGCGCCTGGCAGACACTGAGATTACATTCTTTCTCAGCTCCGAACAATAACTGAAGCTCTTAACATGTATCTACATGAATTAATTATTATGCGCTACTGCCACTTGACTAGCTGATTGGAAAATTGAATGAACAAGCAAGTGTACAAGTACTCCTAATGAAGCTGATGATGAGGGGATATTTCATGTTTCAGATTAGATATATTTTGTATATTCAATTGCCTATTTTAACAATGAAACACTAGCTGTGCAGTGATTAAGGCTATATCCATGTAACTCTTAATATTTTGATCTAACTTGCTAAGCACCATCTCTGTGCCCAATATCCATATTGCCATTCCACCCTCCACCCCCACAACACTACCAGTATAGAGCTGCTGTGGAGGGCAACCTTACACAACCTCTTCCAGCAGCAGCAGCATGGTTTTCTCTATGTTTAAGCATACTTAACAGAGCAGCCTACTGACACACTCAAAAGTAGCAGTTGCTGCCAAAACAGTCCTGACCCGTCGAGCATTAACAGCATTTCTTCAGCAATTTGAGCTACAGGAGCTTGTTTGTTGGATCGGACCACACTGACCAGCCTTCACTCCCCACGTGCATCAATGAACCTTAGCCACCCATAACCCTGTCACTGGTTTATCACTGTTCCTTTCTTGGACCACATTTAATAGATACTGACTACTGCAGACCATGAACACCCCACAAGAGCTACAGTTATGGAGATGTTTTGACCCATTCGTCTAGCCATCACAATTTGGCCCTTGTCAAACTTGCTCAAATCCTTATGCTTGCAAATTGTTCATGCTTCTAACACATCAACATTGAGGACAAAATGTTTACTTGCTGCCTAACATATCCCACACACTAACAGGTGCCATGATAAAGAGATAATTAGTGTAATTTACTCACCTGTCATAATGTTACAATGTCATAACTTTATGCCTTTATGCCTGGTCGGCGTAAGTAACCTCCTACTGTCTTCATTCTAAGATTCCCTGGCTGAAATAGACTTATGAATTATTGTTGATGTTCAGAAATAAGAAATAAAGCTGCTAATTTTACTCATACTGAAATGAAATGACTGAAATATGATTTATGAGATGATTCTGAAACCAGAACAATATGTTTTCTGTGTAGAAATAATAAGTGAAAGTAAATTAATTATAAATTATTTAATGAATTGGTTTTACTGACTGAGTGCCATGCAGTCAGATGATCAGATGAACATGTCTGACAACCCTTCTATAACACTTACACATGCAAATGCAATGCTAATAGAACATTCTATCGATGCTCATCACCATAAATCTTTCTCACTTTGATTCTCTGGTCACTTGGGTGGTCTCTCTCTCTCTCTCTCTCTCTCTCTCTCTCTCTCTCTCTCTGTTCTACACCTTCACTGCTCCTTTCTTGTTTTCATAGAATCTCCCACCATCAGCTTGCCAATCTGTTCCTCTTTTTACATTCTGTCCACCAACTCTACATCCTACCAAAAGCCCAGCTTGGACCGCAGTCCCCAGAATCCCCTCCTGGGAAATGCATCCATGTTAGATGTCCTGGTAGAAGTGTGTATGTCTGAAGCACAAGTTGCCCAGACAGTCCCAATGTCCACTAAAGCCGTTTCAAAACTAATAAACAATTGTCAAGCAAGAGGGAAAGCAGAGAGCTCTCCGGCCATTCTAAAAGCACATCAAAGGGCTTGGGCTAAGAGCCGGCTAGATGAGAAACGCGGACGACCTCTCCAACACACTCACACACACGCGCAACACAAATCACATATGCACCCCACAAATAACGCAAAGCAGCATAATTTCAGGCATTTGGATGAAAGTTTCTGAGAGCAACGGGGAAGAACTGTGCCATTTTAATGGGGCCATTGCTACTTTAAATGATTATGTAAAGCTGTATGTGGAGAATTTGACATGTGATGCCTGATGAGCTTGTTCACATACTGCAGGCTACAGTAGCTTCTACTGTATCTAACCCCTAGGAGAGAGTAAAACAGAGAGGAGGCAGAGGGAGAGCGAGAGCGAGAGCGAAAGCGAGAGAGAGAGAGAGCACTGTCACAGTGATGCTAAGGCCTGGCCTACACTCTCAGAGAAGAGGCATTTAAGCATTGGAAATGTTGAGAAAGGGACATTATTGTTTGTAGGGAGGAACAGAAAATGTAAGACTAGGACAGAGAAGAAGGGCACAAGTTAGGCTCTGTTTATAAATAGCTAAACTCTGGCATTGGTGAGATGGCACCTTCATATCATTTCACTAATAACTTCACCTTCTCTCTCTTTCTCTCTCTCTCTCTCTCTCTCTCTCTCTCTCTCTCTCTCTTTCTCTCTCTCTCTCTCTCTCTCTCTCTCACACACACACACACACACACACACACACACACACACACACACACAGACCTGGTCTGGGTGCTGGGCTAGAGGAGCCAGGATGGCTGAGCCTCAGACACAGGGAGCCACCCCCCTTGTGTGTGAATTTGTGTGTGTGTGTGTGTGTGTGTGTATGTGGAGAGGAGATAAGTAAGCTTCACAGCCCATGACATAAATCACATCAAGACATGACAGTAGGACACTGAGCAGGACCACAGATAAAACCAGCAGGAGGGAGGAAGAGAGAGAGAGAGAGAGAGAGAGAGAGAGAGAGAGAGAGAATAAATGGCATTGAGGTGGTAGAGAATTGGGGAAAAAAAACATCATGCGAGTGAATGTCCATGGAGAGAGAGAGAGGATGGGTGCAGTGGAGGAGACACAGTTTGGGAGTGTGTTTTTGTATTGCAGCTCCTCCCGTGTGTGGCGGCGGTCCAAAGTACACAGCCTAATTTTCAAGTTCATGAATGAACCCCCCCTGTTTTGCCACAGCTGTCTAGCTAAATTAGGCCGAGTGAGGGGGGGATGCGCACCTCCAGCCTCAGTTTCAGAGAGACAAATTTCACACTGATCAACTTTTTATTTTATTATATTTGCTCATCATGAACAGAAGCAACATATTTAAGCAGTTGCTGTCATACCCATATGTAATTAAAAACAAAACAACAACGATTGGATGAAACTGGCTCTCACTGCCATCCTGATTATAAGACACATTGCCTTTAAACACTATTTGTTCATAGGATATAGTGCTTGATATTATTATATAGTGCAGCTAGTTATAAACCATAATTAATTCTAAAAGTTGATAGCTGCTTCACCTTGGGGGTATATTTCCTAATATTGTTTATGCTAATTAGTAGTAAGCAGATACAGAACTAGCCTCTTGCTCTAAAATATATTAGAATTATCTGGTTTCATGAAGGCTTTTGAATTTTTTTGATAGGATTGAGCTTGTATTATCAGCTGCTTCATTAAATATAAAATGCTAGCTGCTAGCTATTCAAATTATCATAATTAGCTGAGGGCTGACTTTGGTAAGATAGACAGATAACTTGTATTGGCTACTAAAATTATTAGCTACAAGATACAAAACAGCTAGCATCTAGCTAGTTTATACTAACATCAAGCTAGTTTATATGTTAATAATAATCATCATAATCATAATAATCATAACAATAATAATTATTTCAAGGCTGTTTAGTTCTTAATAGCTGCTATAAACTTAATAATATAATAAAGTTAATATAATAATAGTTAGCTGAAGGCTGGTGTAGTGTTATGATTGCAACACACAGGTTCCCAAAATGCTCACTGGTAGCTATACAATGGATCCAAATGCATTTACATACAATATACACATTTTTTTTTGTCAAGTAAGTATAATATTATAATATAATAGTATAAAATATATTATTAGCTCCTACAAAGCTTATGAGGTAACCCGAGGTAACCCATTTGTCTCCAAAAGTGAATTGTTTGCCTCAGTACTTGATTGAGGATGAAAACAAAATGTCTACATGTGTAGGCACAAATCCTTTAATAGTAACAAAATGTTGGGACGTGTGTCTAATTTATTGGCATCTATTTGGAAAAACTGTAAATCATATTGTTGAAGGATGTGGTCCAGTGTGGTCCAAGATGAAAATAATCCAAATGAAGAAGGCCAAGAATCAGACACATAACATTAAAACAAAAATCTTTAATTCTTCGTATACATATTTAATCATGAATCTTACTGTAAATGCTGAAACAGAACGCACACATGCACATGCGCACACACGCACACACACACACACACACACACACACACACAAACACAAACAATCTCTTCTTTTTTATCAGGGGATGCTGTGATGTAACTTGTTTTGAGAGTGGAAAAGGAACAGAGCAAATTAAAGCAAAGCAAATAGGAGGGACTCTGTGTGATCATGTGTGAATATGTGTGAATATGTGTGTCTGTGTGTGCATGTGTGTGTTTGTGTGTGTGTGTGTGTGTGTGTCTGTGTGTGCATGTGTGTGTTTGTGTGTGTGTGTGTTCGAGTGATTTTTGCTGGCCAGACTTTCAGTCTTGCTGCTGGAGATAGGAACTGGAACAGGCGTGCTAAGCAAACCTGCCCCATCTCTCTCCCAACGCCCTCACACAACCCACAATCACTGGTACCACTGCTGACAGCTTATACGTATCCAACACACACACACACACACACACACACACACACACACACACACACACACACACACACACAGAGCTCTGAGCATAAAAAAGAGTGATACATGAGGAGGGAGATGCAAGGAATTTGTGAGTTTGTGTGTGTGTGTGTGTGTGTGTGTGTGTGTGTGTGACGTATATCTGGCTACAGTGAGGCCTGGTCAGTGGAGTCTGCATGCTGTCAGTGTTAGTGGCCTTATCTTCCCCAAACATTTACTTAACCCTTTGTCTTACGGAGCTCAGGACAATGAGACACAGGCTGAGGAATCCCAACTGGGTCGTCCACTATAACGATACACTCAAATATTCACACACACACACACACACACACACACACACACACACACACACACACACACACACACACACACACACAGAGCATTAATTACCCTAACCCTATTCTTCTGTACCTCACTTCATAATGGGATCTCTGAAGCATCACATGATCTTCCTTCACCGTGACCACTATTCCTATGTTCTTCTTTTCCCCCCTCTTCTTCCTGATAAAGCTAAATGATCCATTTACTCCACTCTCATAGTTAAGAGGCCAGCCAAACTCTTCAATCCACGCATATCAAATGACTGAATAAACTTTGTAAAAGTTATTAAGTATGTGAACTGTACGTCTACATTCTGTACCGATGCTGTAAGAGCTTTCTCAGCTTTAGAACGAGAATGACTGTGTATACCGTAAATACCAAGCGCTATCAGTGTTTTGTAGGAGAATGCTGTAAATTGGCATTGTCTGTGTGATTGTATATACGGGTCTGTGGACTGATGCAAACAGTGTAACAGGAAAAAAGAAACAAGTCAACAAGAAATGTAATTTTTTTTTTTTTGTGAGAACCGAAAAGGGAAAGTCTCAGAAGATAAAGGAAACTCTTAAGGACATTTTTTTGTACAGAATACTTTAATAATTTTTCCTTTGAGCAATTTTGTAAGCTTAAAATCTGGATCATTTGTCCTTTCAGGGATGAAAAAGTTTTTGTAGGAAAGAATTCAAGGTTAACAACAGAGTTAACATACATCATATGAAATGCATTACGGCTCGATCTTCTGTTAATGCAACAACACTTTTGTGTTATTTGTGCTCATATAGGTTTGTGTGTATTTAATTTCTTCATTTAAGCTTTTACAGAATTTTAAATCTTCCAATGAAATTCCACAGAAATTTTTAGTAAAGGGTTTTTTTAGTAAAGGGAGTATTTTAGCAAAGCTGGAGGTGACGTAATCAGTGTGGAGAAAAAAGCGTATTCGAAGAAGAAAGAAATGCAAAGACAACTGTGTGTGACCTTACAGTGTACTATGAGAGTAGTGTGTGGCAGAGGTGGTGGAGGGGTGCACAAATGTAATATTAAAGTGCTTCCAGCTCTCCTTCTACTTTTGCGTGTAATCAAACAAATCACGATTAAAGAAATCGCAGGTCTGGATTTCTGGGTCTGGAGTCACCTCAATAAATCTCAGAAGCTTTTTTTACACACACACACACACACACACACACACACACACACACACACACACACACACACACACACACACAGTTGGACTTAACCCACCAGAAAGAATTTTGACTTTCTCCTTCTGTGTCTCCTGTGTGCTTACAGTAAAATAAATCGGGTGCATCTATCTAGAGAGAGCAGTGAGGGGTCAGTGAACAGGGTTATCCAGAGTGCATGTTCAGAAGCAGGGAGAAAAAGAAGGAGAAAGAGGGAGACATTGTGTGTGTGTGTGTGTGTGTGTGTGTGTGTGTGTGTGTGTGTGTGTGTGTGTGTGTAAGGGTATGAGAAATTAACAGAATGAAAAACCAATATGGACGGACAGACACAGGGAGACACAAGAGGAAATCCTGAGTTGAGACGCTGAGAAGAAGCAAAATAATGAGACGAGAGAAGTGAAAAGGAGCGAGAGAGAGAGAGAGAGAGAGAGAGAGAGAGAGAGAGAGAGAGAGAACAAGAAGAATTCCACATGTGAAGCAGGCCCTTGTCTTTACGATGGCCATGATTATAATTTAGTGCTGCTGTTTCAGGGGTGACATCATCAGCAAAGCACCAATCAGATGGCACAGAGTCTATAAATTAATGAGCAGGCTAAAGTTCACATGGCTGAGGCTTGGTCAAAGTTCATCTCACTCACAAAGCCCTGCTAATGGAATGTGATTACATGCTAGAAAACAGTTAACCCACTCTTCATACGGTCTCTGTGGATAAATAAACTGTTGAGAATAGTCCACCTAGTTTCACTGTCAATAATTACTGCGATAACTTTCTGGAACTTACCGGAATTTCAGCCACATGACTGTTTTGTTGCTGTCAGCATATTTCGGAGCAAATTTCTTGTTTTGATGTATGATGTGAACGTAACAAGTGGTGAAAATTGGTTTGAAAAATACTCAATTTATTTTGAAAAGGTTATTATTCCAACATAGCTGATTTTTCCCCCAGCAATTGAATTTGCTTAAACTGACTAAAAACATAACAAATTTGTATTTCATTCATATACATATCTTATATACACTCACATATCTGTTCTAGAGCTTGCCACAACCCATTTGAGAACAGAGAAGCCTGCTGGCTCTTCAGGTAAAGCAGCCTATTGTCATTATAGGGAGTGTAAATTGATATTAACTAATGGATTCACTTTTAAAATTGTTAGCAAGATTTGCTAATGAAATAAATTTCGCACTGAGTTGTCCAGTAATGTAGCTAGATAACTTTCTTGGCTATGAGCAAGAAGCTGCATTTAAACTAGTAGGCAAGAAGTAGTAGGCCTTAGGCAAGACTCAATGGAGCAAGCAGCACTTTTTATTCCTAAATGATTACTTTCATCCATCTACAAACTGTAATATTTATTTTTCCATCTTTTCTTTTTATTCTTACAATGTTGCACACAGTGTAATCCAAGCAATTCTTCTATGTTTAGATGGCAACTTGTCTTTTAAAAATCATATCAACCATATCACAAAAACAGCCTTCTTCCACCTTAGAAATATTGCTAAGCTAAGAAACATGTTGTCTGCATCTGATGCAGAGAAGATCGTCAATGCATTCATGACCTCCAGACTGAACTATTGCAATGCATTACTAGGTGGATGTTCTGCATCATTAATAAACAAGCTACAGTTTGTCCAGAATGCAGCAGCCACAAGGTCGAGAAAATATGATCATATAACCCCAATTTTATCATCCCTACTGGCTTCCTGTTAAGTTTCGAATCGACTACAAACTTCTGCTACTTACTTACACAGCCCTGAATGGTTCAGCTCCCATGTATCTTTTCAGTCTTCTCACACGCTACAATCCGTCACGCTCCTTGAGATCTAAAAACTCTGTACTTATAGTACTTCCTAAAATAGCAAAGTCCACTAAGGTGGTAGAGCATTCTCAACTTTAACTCCTAAACTTTGGAATAGTCTTCCAGACAGTGTTTGGGGCTCAGACACACTCTCCCAGTTTAAGTGCAGATTAAAGACTTTTTAGCAAGTCCTACACTTAACACACATCACATATCATAACCTTGTGCTCCAGTACATCTGATCAAATGCACATTATCAACTTGTGCTTGTTAATATCTTTTCTTTTTATTCTTACAATGTTGCACACAGTGTAATCCAAGCAATTCTTCTATGTTTAGATGGCAACTTGTCTTTTAAAAATCATATCAACCATATCACAAAAACAGCCTTCTTCCACCTTAGAAATATTGCTAAGCTAAGAAACATGTTGTCTGCATCTGATGCAGAGAAGATCGTCAATGCATTCATGACCTCCAGACTGAACTATTGCAATGCATTACTAGGTGGATGTTCTGCATCATTAATAAACAAGCTACAGTTTGTCCAGAATGCAGCAGCCACAAGGTCGAGAAAATATGATCATATAACCCCAATTTTATCATCCCTACTGGCTTCCTGTTAAGTTTCGAATCGACTACAAACTTCTGCTACTTACTTACACAGCCCTGAATGGTTCAGCTCCCATGTATCTTTTCAGTCTTCTCACACGCTACAATCCGTCACGCTCCTTGAGATCTAAAAACTACGTACTTATAGTACTTCCTAAAATAGCAAAGTCCACTAAGGTGGTAGAGCATTCTCACATTTAGCTCCTAAACTTTGGAATAGTCTTCCAGACAGTGTTTGGGGCTCAGACACACTCTCCCAGTTTAAGTGCAGATTAACTACACAAAACACGCATCACATATAACCTTGTGCTCCAGAACATCTGATCAAATGCACATTATCAACTTGTGCTTGTTAATATCATGAACAGCATCTATGCTAATTCCTCTCCACTGCCTCTCTCTCTTTACCCACCCCGAGGCATCCTGAGGATGCGCCGGCTTCAGTAACGTCCCACCTCATTAAGATTGTGGACCTTTAAAGAAGTAGATGCCGATCCCACAAACATCCCGAACCATCTAGAGACGTATCAGAGCCAATTGGATCCCACTTAATGTGTAGTTTGGACATTGGACCTCTTTGAGTGTTTAAAGGCCCTGGCATGGAGAAGCTGATGTTGGATCTATGATGATCGCAAATATTGAGCTATTTTATAAGGTTGCTTAGTAGATCCTGGTTCCATACCTCAAATGACTGTAAAAGACTGTAGAAAGGACATTACTTATAATCTAACATTCCAGTGCTCATGTTAGTTCTCACTCTCCAGTGTTCTGTATTGTTTAAAGAATATAATCACACTCTTGATGTCACCCGAATGAGGATGGGTTCCCTGTTTAAGTCTGATTGAGTCTTGGTCTCAAGGTTTCTTCCTCAAATCATCTAAGGGAGTTTTTCCTTGCCATAGCTGCCATGGCTGCTCATCAGGGATAAATACATACCGTTCACCTTAACTCTTAAATTCTGTAAAGCTGCTTGGAGACAATGTCTGTTGTGGAAAGCGCTATAAAAATAAACTTGACTTGACTTGATTATGTTGGACTTAACACCAGAGATTGCAAAAGTATCCTTCACTCAAGTAAAAGTACAGATACTCATGTTTTAAAAGACAGAAGTTCACCCAAGTTAATGCAAATAAGAATGCACAGTATGTGCTCTGAAATGTACTTAAGTAAAGCGTAGTCTTAACTACTACTTGTTTTAGTGTCACATCGATAACTGGACCTCACATCATATTAATATATTAATACAAAATAATTTCAAATTTTGTTATGTAATGAACAACCACCGTATAGAACACAAGCAGAGCAAAGGTGATGATGAGCAGGTGATCAGGTTTCATCCACGTTAATCCCATATCTAAAGTGTATATCACATAGGCAATGGAGAAATAAACCATGAACCATGTGTATGAGAGTTTTATAAAATGCATGTCTGTGCTTGATGAAGGATGGTTTATATACTGTATATGTTGATGGAGTGTGTGTGTGTGTGTGTGTGTGTGTGTGTGTGTGTGTGTGTGTGTGTGTGTGTAAAGGAACTGGTCATGCTATCTCCAATAGTGGACTGACAGTGGAATAACACTCTGTGCAGCCAACATTTGACTTAAAGCTGAAGTGAAACAGCTCCCGGTGCTTAGCCCTGCTCGCCATCACTCTACACCAGAGAGAAGCTCTCCTGCTGACCAACACAACACACACCTCTCCACCTTCTTAATTAAAGTGTCATTTGTGTGCTAGGGAGCTGACAAAAGTACTGAGTCTTGATAGAGGCTTCATTACATTAAAATGTAGCATTATCATATGCATATTGTTGTGACAGAATATACATAACATTATAATTAATATGTAATGCACATTTTGCTCTATTATTTATTTAAGGGGACAAATACTTTTCAAAAACAGACATATGCATCAGAAAATAATACAATCAGAAAATGTGGAATTTTCTTTTTTTGTACAAATAAATTAAAACAAATAAATACAAAACTTTTAACTGAATATATATTAAATGCTAGTTTAGCAAATTACATCATTTTAGCATTGTTCATAAGTTCTCCTTCCCTCTGTCCTCATCTTCTTCTCATCCTTCGCTCTCCTTAACTCTGTCCATCCCTCATGAGCAGAGCAGGGTGGGGATGGAGGCATGAGGGGGGGATTGCAAAAGCCTGGACTTGACCCCTGAGTTCTGGGCTCCAACAAGTCTCCTGACCAAGTCTCTGTGATGACAGATGGTCTCACACACACACACACACACACACACACACACACACACACACACACACACACACATACATACATACATACATACATAAACTAATAATTTAACCAATAAGTTTTGGGTCCAGTGGCTATGGGTTTGTGTATATTTTTTGCAGTGGTTAATTATTTAATTCATGTAGTGCTGTTACAATCCTATATTCCTGTAGGGCTGGTCAATTGAATTGAATCAGTAATTTAAAACTCGATAACTCAAAAAGACTTGAAAAATTGGCACTAATCTGTATCTTATCTTGTTGCTGATGTCGTACACTCACATACATTCTAGCTTTACTATACCTTTTACCCAGAACAGTGCAACAAATGAATGGTGTTAGCCCAAAATGGCAAAATATTAAGCTTTTAATTGCCTTCACAACAAATCATTGGTCAAAAAATTGGCAAGAATTACTGGCTAATTACTAATCCTGTAGATCTCACCCAGATTTATCAGTCAATTAATAAGTTTGTTATCAAGGCCCTTAATGGGCTGCATCAGGTGTGACAAATAACTTAATAATTACTTATCTTTTAAAGAAGATAATAATAAAAAAAAAATAATAGGAAAATATTGTGCACATTCATATGTTAATGTGAATTTTACATTGAACTTTTTATTATTTATTATAATTAGATTTTTCGTAATACAAGAAGACTAGATTTCCCTGAGCACTTTACTACAGCACAAATAAACAAATGATGATGGCAAAGGAGGGCTCAGTAGTACATTTGTTTAATTCCTTTTCTTTTTTAGTGAATTGATTTGTTGTTAAAACTAATAAACGATAAATATTGTAGCCTTGACCTTAATTTTTTGCCCAAGAGTATATCTTTGTAAATCATCTTTAAATCTTTACTATTACACAAGAACATGGTAAAGGAATTATCTTTAATTTATCGATTACTGTCTAACACTCTACTGTCTGCCCATTGTTATATAAGCTATAGTTCTATAAATGATAGTTTTGCCTTATGATAAACATTTAAGAAATAACTCTTTTTCTTAAGATTAAACTGCCAGATGCTTTGTGAAGCACTAGATGAAACAACTGGCTCTAAAAATATTCTCTAGAAAAAAGCAAACAATCAATTCAAATGAATGACATTTATTTCATCTACTTGCTTGTAAAGAAAGGCTGTATAAATGTATACCATTATTACACAGGGTGTGTAGATAAAAATCATGCATATTATACAAAAAGGTTTGACAGAGGTATACATTGGGGTGGACATTTCATAATAGAAAAACAAAACAAAAAAAACATATACATATTAAATAGGTTATATGGTGTTCATGTTTTTGACTTTTAAATGCTCTAGATGTGTTTCCAAAATGTGCTTTAAATTTAGTGGAAAATTGCTCAAAAGTAAGCACTTATTAAATTCCATTTAACATTCCATTTATTAGGAAATTAAATACAAAGTAAATACAATAATCCCCCGTTATCATGGTGGTTACGTTCCAAAACCGCTGACGATAAATGAGAAAATGTGATAAATGGATGCCACCCCAAAAATGCTATTTAATGTATACAGTACTGTACTGTATTAACATTTTACTTCATTTTATAATTAATAATTATATTTGTATTAATACATTTTATTATTTTAACATAACATTCCATAAAAACAATAGTTAACATCAGCCCAAGCTTTTTTTTTTTTTTTAAATACTACTACTACTACTACTAATAATAATAGTAGTAGTAGTAAAAAGGAATAACTACTACTACTTCTACTACTACTACTACTAATAATAATAATAATCAAAATAATAATAATCATCATCATGATCATCATCATCATCACCATCACCATCATTACCATTTTTCCCAAATAATATGTATTAGAACTATCCCAAATTAAATTATTATTAGTTATTAAGTAACTGAACTGTCATGTTTTTTTTTTATGTTTTTATAAAAAATCTATTAGCTTTTTAAATATATTATCACTATTTACTTAATGCTATTTATAACTGCATAGAGCGGTACCACAGTTATACAATAGTGTGTGGATAATGTTACACTAAGCTGCGCCACATTTACGCATACTTGTGTAAATGTGTTGTGTGTTTTATTTTACCTGCGTTTTACAGCAAGGTGTGAACCAAATGATTCGCAATGTTGTGGTAAAGGACAGGAGACAGCAGACAGGAGACAGGGGGTTCAGTGGGCGGTTTGGGAATGGATGGGGGGAACTGATTGTAAATTTCGTTCAGAGGGATTTTTTTTTAAATAAATATCTTTTGCTTTTTTTCTTTCCTTTTCCTTTTCCCCGTTGAAGGAACAATTTAACTCGCGCGCCTGCGGAAGTCATCGTTCTCTGTTCTGTCGTTCACCCATGCTATTTTTTACCCATCGTATTTCTGGCCATTTTTCTCCTCCAGGTTCTTTAGGTTGTGTGCTTTTTTCCACACACGGAAAATAAGCCAAAAAAAGAATGAAGTTTGTTAGGTTTCCTGCTAATTATATCCATGTGATGCATCATTAAGTTAGATGACAGCACACACACACACACACACACACACACACACACACACACACACACACACACACATATTTTTTTTGTCTTCCTATCCCTAAAAGAACTTTACACTGCTAAATAATATTATAATGCGTGCATCTAAATCCACAACCTTAACCCAAATAAATCTTTCTTTCTTTCTTTCTTTCTTTCTTTCTTTCTTTCTTTCTTTCTTTCTTTCTTTTTCTTATTACCCCCCCCCCCCGAAAATATTCTTCTAAACACACTCAACGTTAAGATAACATGAATATTGAAAATAACATTATGTGCACATGCACTATTAATTTCTGCTGGGTGTGTATGGGACATTTCAGTAAAAATCCCACCTCCAACTTCATTCAGTTCTTAACACATTATTATTAAAGCTGTCAATCGATTAAAATATTTAACCTCGATTAATTGCATGATTGTCATCATCATCATCATTGCATAAATTAATTCGTTATTAATTGTAACTTAATTTCACATTTTTATATGTTCTAAATTTAGTATAAAATAAATCCTTTTAAAGTTTTTTATATTCTCATCAACATGGGCATATATATATATATATATTGCCGGATGTGTGCATCATAGAGAATTTTGGTGCTTAATTTAAAACTTGGAGCATCAGTAAAACAAATGTATAGAAAATTATTATTATTATTCTTATTATTTTAAATATCTGATTAAAGAAAGGATGTTGTGAGTAAATGTGGGTTGCATTGAAGGTTTTCATTTCAACTGTCTTATATTAAATTTATATATATATATATATATAAAAACAGAAGTACATGCTGCATTAATTGTGTGTTAATAAAATGAGTACTGTTAAAATGAATTTGCATTAACCGTTATTAACATGTACATTTTGACAGCCCGAATTATTATTAAACATAAAGAATGCAGGTTTTGATCGATAAATTTAATGACACCCACTTACATTTTATTATACATTTCATACTTTACACCACATCACATTTATTAGCTGTTCAATCAAAAACAGCCTCTACATAGGTTCACTTGGTGTGAGAATATTATTCTACCTTTGCAGTCTTGTTTTTGCATTATGTAATCATATAGTCAGAACACATCTCATATCTGCACGACTAATGATGCTGAGTAGATATGTGGGAGTGTATGTGGGTGTGTATGTGCATGGATGTTTTTCTCATACACCAGAAAATGCTAGCATCATCAAGTAAGCACGTGTCTGAGAAGCATTAAATGCACATTTGTGCACGTGTTTGTGGTCTTATTTACTCAGATTTCTGCATGAGGAGATTTTGCACTTTGGTTTACGGTGCTTTAGCTGCCTTTGTCCTCAACACACTTCGGCCTTTGGACAGGCGAGGCCTCTCTTACACTTGTTGTTGCATGTAAAGTGAGACAGAGACACTCACTTTTAGACCACGGCTACTTCAGACATGCAGATCAGTGCTATAGATCAAGTTGTACAGTTTATATTATGCAAATGACTGACTGACTATCTGACTGACTGACTATCAGACTGAATGAATGAAAATAAGCACACATTAAAAAAAAACTTCCTCATCAACTAGTGTGTTAGAAAAGGTGATATGGAGCTGTCATGTCATAATTTATTAGAGATGCACACAGTGATTCATTATCATTTTTTAAGAGTTGTTGAGCATCACCATTTGGCCCTTTTTGTCTCAGGGGCATTTAAGAATAGAATACCAAATCAAAATATAATGGCACTCCTGGGGAGGACCCCCACGGCTACTAACACAACACGCAAGTGTGAGTAAGAGTATGTGTATGTGTGAGGCAATGTGTGTTGTTTTAACCTGTGGGGGGCCAATAAGCCACTCACTGTGGTGCTACAGTGAAATGAGATCTCTGACAGAAACAGGTTGTGTATGCATGCATGCGTGTGTGTTTGTTTATGTTTTTAAATTCATGTAAGACTTAATGTATTTAATGCAAATGGCTTAAAAAAAAAAGAAATGCACAAGGTTGGCAAATACCCAATTCATATTTTTGAATAGTTTAGTAATTATTAGTATGTCTTATATATCTTTGAAGAGTTCAGGCTCTTGCATAAAAGAGGCTAGGTGAGGCTAGGTGGGTTTTTTTTCTGTTTTCTGTATGTATATTTTCAGTTATGATGCCAATTTTTTTTTTTATATTTATGAATTTCTTTTTAACTGCATCCAAATTTTGCCAAAAACTTTTAACAGAAAGCTGACATAACTAACATACTGACAAAACGTGCATGAATAATATTAATACAGTAATGAGACATTTTATACATATTCATGGCTCTTATTTTAAAGTAGCGACTTGAAAAAAAAGTAATATTGACTGCATTCAGTAATATAAAGTCAGATGTTAAAAAATGCTTAAATAAAAGACATAAGTACTCTAATATTTGGCTAGAAATAAGAATTTGTATAAAAAAATAGTCCAACACTGTGGTTTATTATTCTATCCAGACATACAGAAAAGGACACTGTTTGTGTAGCTAATGTATTACCTAAAAGCCTTTGAATATACACTATTGTGATGTATTTTAACAAAATTAATAATTAAATAAAACTAGACAGTGTCTTTTTTTGTTGTTGTTCTGATTTTGTTCTTCAAATCTTCAAAAAATAATTTGATAGATAGATAAATAGATAGATAGATAGATAGATAGATAGATAGATAGATAGATAGATAGATAGATAGATAGATAGATAGATAAACAATAAAACAAAATGCTAAATTAGAGATCTACAAAATACCCAAATGAATGTAAAAATAAAGGCAGTTACAATAGTATGTACATGTTCTTACACAGTTGCATCATTATTTTGAATAGTGTACTGCATTCCTCTAAAAGTGATTTGTATGCACTGTAAAAGATTGTACAAGGCATGTAAAAAAGCATACACAGTTCATATAAAAGCTCTGTGTATGTGTGTGTTTGTGTGTGTGTGTGTGTGTGTGTGTGTGTGTGTGTGTGTGTGTGTGTGTGTGTGTGTGTGTGTGTGTGTGTGTGTGTGTGTGTGTGTGGTTAAAGAAGAGATAATAGTAATTTCTGAGGTAAAAAAGCCAGTACCGACTCTGAAGGCTCTGGGCAGATTAGATGGACATGGCAGCACATAGAGGCTGAAATCTGATTAGACAAATAAATCTAACATCCACATACACGTACTGAAGCAGTGCAGCCGAGAGAAACACAACGAAATGAAGAGAATACACACACACACACACACACACACACACACACACACACACACACACACACACACACGTGGTTCCCCTGTCCTCTGTAACTCAGAATGATTTATCAGGCCTATAGGGAATAGCTGCAGAGACAACACACGGAAGTTTTGATTTAATGGCTGAATATTAGCTAAATAAATGTCCCTCCTCCTCCTTCCCACCTCAGCGGCACATAACTTCCCCTGTGTCAGGATTGCTCCATCCACATTTAAAACACAATATCCTGTTTTCTGTAGCAGAAAGGAGAGCAAGAGAGCGAGGACAAATGACTGAACAAGAGCTCTAGGACGCTGACCCTGGGAAAAGTCTCTGCTAAGGAAAGGCTATCACTCACGGGGAGGTTGGGAGGAGGTGAGTAGGTGGAGGAGAATAGAATGATTGGAGGACAGCATAGAGAAAGAGTTTCAAACGCTTAACAAGGCGGTAACCTTGACACTGCACTGACCTCAGAAACCTCCAGTCTCAAATACTTTAGGAAAAGTCCATTTGAAGATAAGAGGGGATCATGACCCCTCACCCGAACACACACACACACACACACACACACACACACACACACACACACACACACACACACACACACACACAAAAGCACACCTTCACACAGCCACCTGGGCTAAAACACAAAGATGTGCTCCTGCAATTTTACGGCATCAAGCAAGCTACTAATGCGTAGCCTTTAATGGAGGACAATGGTACGCAAACATGGCCATGAGGGTCATGCTCCCTGGCGTGACTCCTGCTGCTCTTTGAAGCCACGTGTACACAAGGACAATAGAACCATTACTCCAGCAAGGACTTCACGATGAGTGTGTGAAGTGTATGAGACTGAATTCCACGTTGAATAGTTTATTGGATGTTTAGGAGATCTCTCTTTGCTCTTTTTGGGGAAAGAGAAATCTGTATTGTTTTGGACACTAACTGTTTAATCTCTGAACCTGGTTGTCTGTTCCAGGCTTATATTTACGTAAAACTATCCATACATTTTGTATTACTTTCACTTTCATTTCTAAATAATATCGAATATAAAGAAACCTGGTTTATGCAGTTGAAATGGGGCAAATAAAATAAGTGTAAAAGGACTTAGATTTGATTCAGTTAAGGGTGAAACCTTATGATAGTACCACTTTCTATTTTCAGATTGTAGTACATTCATTCATGGTAATGGTGAAAGGTTTGATAGTTAAACTGCTAGAATAACCATGCATAATGTCTTATTTAGGTAATCAGTTAACACAACATATATTTCTGATATTGTTTTGTAGATTTATACCTAGTTCATATATTAGGTTCATATCAATATCAATATCAATATCAATATCAATTAGACCTATTTTTCTCATATTCAATATCAATTAGTTCTTTCTTTCTAAAGATACAAAAACAAAACCAAGATGGTTTTACCATTGTTTTCTATACAACCAAAACATTAAAAAATAAATATTACTGTTCTCCATTTGACACTATACAACCATATTAGTACTGTATATCCTCAAATCCAGTATTAAAATATGTCAAATTAATTGCATGAAAGGAAATAGTTGCTCGCCTTTAGCTGAGGGAATAGGGATCAGGGTTAAATGCATTTTCTTATAATACTGAGTCCTGCGACTTGTTGCGGGGGCAATGGAAACCATGACAGCAACAGATAAGAGAGGATAATTTGACCAATAGCAATAAAGGTGGTGTGTGGAGCCTCTGTGTCGCCACAAACTGACTCGTGCCAGCCTGGGTCAAACCCTCATCACCATAAAGCCAAGCTGGAAGGCAACCTTTGATCGCCAACACAAGCAAGAGAAAGAGAGTAAGTGTAAGAGAGAGAGAGAGAGAGAGAGAGAGAGAGAGAGAGAGAGAGAGAAATGCATATATTATTGCATATATTATTATATATTTTTTTATAAATGTGGCTATGTATACAGAAATGTAGCAGATGTTTTTTCTTAATTGAGATAAGAGTTTTCTTTAAATAAAAAAATACCTGCATTTTGTCAAATGCAATATAAAAAAATTTGCATTGATAATGTGCCTAATATTCACTCTTACAGACTTTAAAGCTTATCACAAATAAATAATGTATCTAATACATAAATATACATATTATTTATTCCTTTATTTTATTTTCCCAATGCTTACAGTGTTCCTTATATTTGATTGCACCAGCACACAATGAAAAATTATTTGTACATAAAACCCATTTAATTTTGCAATAAATATTATTCTGATTCTGTAGAAACTGCAGATAGCAGGGATTTTCTTTACTTTCTAGAAATCTGGAAAGCAGTTATTATGCTATATTTACTTTGAATTTTTTATTGTTTGGATTGGTTTATTTGTAAATCACCCTAAAGTATCTGCCAAATCAATAGATGTAAATGTTTAATTTAAAAACTTGTTTAGATTATTACTAAATACTAACTTTTTGAACAATGTCAGGTATAAAATAAGTTTTGCATATCCTGCTTACAGCTGTGTTCAGTTAATAAAATATGTGTGAGAGTATAAACAGCATAGGAAGAAAAATCTCTTTCTTTGGAAAAATCCTTCCCAGTGCAATTTTCTTTATGAGGTAATTGTTGGGTTTTTTTCACAAACTTGGCAAAATGTGTATTTGTTGTACTTGTGTATAACTTAAAATAACATTTTGTTAGTAGATGTGTATTTTCTTTTGCTATTTTGGTATGCCATTTAGACTTTCATTAATAAATCTTAAATATTTTCAAAAAAGATCAGCAGTCTGGAACAAAGACACTTGGACAAGATCTGATATATTTTTATATTTAATAAAACAATGGTGTTATTCAATTTTATATCAACAAAGTACAGCAAAAAAATAAAATTAAGGTTAATATATTCGAAGAGAAAAAAAAAAACCTAACTTTTAAAATAATTAAAATAATTGAGCCCCTTTTCAAAAGCTTCAGAATAGTCATTGCACTTCGGAGTAAAGAACGGCATTGCAAATCAGCAGAAGCAATGCAAAAACTTTAAAAGCCGGTGGGTTTGTGTGTGTGTGTGTGAGTTCACATGTCATAATGACCATAAAATATCCCCTGACAGAAAAAAAAAAAACGCAAAGATTATATTGAATAACTTGGTTTGTCTGGATTGTTCCTATCTCAACATAAATAATGTTTCTTACAAATGAATCATTTGGAAAGTAGCATATCATGAATGATTGTGTATATTATAATGTGCATTTGATTTCGTCCTTCATTTTCGTTTAAAAAAATAATGAATAACTATGTCCACTGTTGCTTACACCAAAAATGTGAATGACCTGAAATTTTACAGTGAACAAGCAAGACACTGAAGCATTAGTTACACTCTCTGTACAAACTGTATTAACAGTTCATAGATTCCGATTGACTGGTGTCCAGCGGAGTCTGTTTTGCTTGTTAGAGTCGGCTGTGTAATAGGTAGTTCTCGTCATAAAGTCTTTTTTCCTTTGATTGCACTTGGGTGATTTTTCAGGAATGGCAGTGCCTCCGATGGCATCACGCTTGGGACAGTGCGCACCAGGTGTTCTGTGAGCCGATGGATGTCGGGGTAAAAGAGTAGTCCTCGTATTTAATGTCCCCGTGGCCCGAGTTTGTGCTGCTTAACTGTGTTGAAACCTTTTGAAAGGAAAGCAAGAAGAGAAACATGGATAATCTCACAAGGCATTTCAATCTATTCTAACTTTTCAAAAAATGTATAACAATGTTTGTGCATATATATTACATTTTTATGGCCAGACATTTTTTTTACAAGCCATCTTTTATGACTGCTTATGAATTATTGTGGTTAAGGTGAGAGGTCACAGATTTTCCAAGTAAATCTTATTTGTGGAATTAAAATTTTTCTTTTATGTGTAGTTGCTTTGCTTTCCTATTATAAACTAAGAACTGTCTGAGAACTTTAATCATTAAACCACAATAGCTTTCAGACAAAAAAATAAATAAATCACTCATTCAGAGCCTCTATTGATTGGTCATGTGATCAATTAATCAGCTGCTGTGTAATGTGATTTATCAGTGAGTGATAATGAGCTTAGTGTTAATAGATACCTGTGTGACAGACACAACTGTTTGCCCAGCATATGGTGAGGCTGCAATGTTGGGTTCACTTTTTATTGTTGAAGCATTCTCTGAAATGGGATGGGAGGTAGGAGAGGTAGTGCTGGACACGGAAGACCCTAAAAAATGAAATGAAATGAAATATGAAAAAAAACCAACAATCCAATTAAGCAAGCCCAGTAAGAGACATCTCAAAATGATCAGTCTTTCACAGGTCAGATAATTATCTGATATTCAAAGATGACTGTATGTCTCTCTAAAGACACTGTATGCGTCTTTAACCACAAATCCATTAAATCCAGACGAAATGGTGTAACTGGATGCTCAATTTCTCTCTCTCTCACTCAAGTTTGTGTCTTCCATACTTTCACACACCCCATATTTCTCTCCACACATTCTCGCGATCCCCCTCTCCCTCACTTTCATCCCAATCACTCATCTTAACTTTCTCCCAAAAATGAACTGCACTTTCATTCCACCTCTTCTCACATCGCCTTCACTAAAGCAGTGCAAAATCACTGATACCGTGATACACTCCGAACATTTATCACTCATCACTGCACCTCTTCACACACATCGCATAACTGATGACTGACGAGTCAATATTTCATAAAATGTCACCCAAAAATGCAAAAAAAGTCAAATGAATGATATCAGATTATATATAGCATTAATCACAGTATGCTTATCTCTAGCTGGACAGAGTATTTTAAACCATAGATGTGCGTTCATTTTTTGTCATATTGTGTGTTAATAATTTACAATATGAATCAAAATGAATTACAGCTGTTTGCATGTCTTACCTGAGGAAGCTTTGGTTTTGGGTATCTTGGGTTTGCGTTTTCTCGTCTGAATGCTTTCTTTCTTCATAGCTAGTGGCCTGGGTACCTACAAAATAACGGAAAGATGAGTAAGAAATAATCCTAATAAAATATAGTGCTCATAAAGTGTGATGAATATATATAGAAGCTATTTGGAACCACAGAAGCCATAAATTAAATGTTGGTCAAATAAAATAAATGTATAGAATAAAATGATAGAACCAAATTACCTAAAAAAAAAAGCAGTTCTGATTATATGATACAAATTTTAACAAGCTTAACACTGCCTATATGTTCAAAGTTAGTTTTAAGCTTTAAAATGACTTAATCCTGAGTGTCTTGAGCTAAGATCAAATTTTTGCATGAATATATTAAACTAGGATCCAACATATTATTTAAACCTTGATACTGACCCCATGAAGCTTCATGTAGAGGCCACAGGCATTGCACACAGGCTCCCCCTCTGCATTTCTCCTCCACAGTGTGGTTGTGCTGGTATGACAGTTAGTGCAACACAGGCCTGCACGGCGGGACGTAGTCTGCTGCAGATACACACACATAAAATTCATATAGACCGCACAATAGCAACAAGTGGGTTTCATGCTGACAGAAATGACAAATGGGCTGATTGTGTGTGTGTGTATACATCCAGTGAGTCAGTGCAAATGAGGAATGAGACAGGTGCAAAGGAAACCTGGTCCTTGATACAAATTAATAAAATTTAGAACAATTATTTTCAAATAAATACCTTCAGTGTAGACATACATGTTTTCCCACTAACTATCAAAATGTAAAGTCACTACATCCAAATTCTAATTACATACAGTGTCAAATTACACACCATGGTAACAAGTAGTGACAAGTTTGCAAGTTTGTAAAACACAAAACATGTGCTCAGAGGTTTGATAAAAGGAAAAATAAAAGCCTAATTTTCATTGCACTGGGCAAAGAAGTTTTTCGCTAATGTTCACACTCACAGAATCTACTACATGGAGTCCGGAGAGACTCAAGGACAAGGTTACCAAACGGCAAATAAAAACAGAGTGGAACTGGTGCTAATTGTGCTAATTCCCAGCTGCAGTCACACACAAACAGAGAGAAAGATAGATTGAGAGAGAGAGAGAGAGAGAGAGAGAGAGAGAGAGAGAGCTCTTGGGAAGCAAGACAGCAGTGAAGGTCTGTCTACCTCTGTGACCTCCTACAAGTAGCCCTGAGATAAGCACTCTTTCCATGTCTCTAGTTTGCATTTACATTCATATCACATACACATGCATGTATATATAGTACACAAAAAAAAAAATTCCAGTGTTTGCATTTTGGGGTTTGATGATGTGGCTAAATCATATATTTATATATATATA
>MU564352.1:17330275-17407775 GCA_024362625.1 Silurus asotus
CACACACACACACACACACACACACACACACACACACACACACACACACACACACAAATATATATATATATCTCATATATTATATCAGATTTATTTAGACACAGCTTAGCTTTTATTTGATCCATGTGAAGGGAAGATTCCATGTGCAGATTCAGGGTTCAGTGCTTCGGCATTTTCACTGTATTTTTTTCCTGAATCTGACGTTTTGTTCGTGGAATAAATAGATTTAATGAACTGCTTGTCATTTTGGTAGTTTATATGCGAAGATTATGACCAGCAAAGGAACGCTGAACACTGAACATGTAGCGTTCATGTCTTGATCATCATCATCATCATCGTCATCATCATCATCATCATCATCATCACCAACAGTAAAGAAAAGACAGGTTTAAAATATAGTTAGAATTATTCAATCATTTGAAGAATATTACAAGTTACAATATTAAAATGATTTAAAAAAAAAAAACATTTATTTTCTAATGCAGTCCCTATAGAGTAAGTGTAGTTTAGTCACGCTGGCCGACTCTCTCCGGCTCCCGGTTTTTGTTTTAGAGGTTTAGCAGTATTTACAGAAAAACATGCAACATGCCTTAAACATGCAACATGCCTTAAACATGCAACACGAAACGGAGCAGAACAAAAACACATATAAATACAACATGTACTGTGATACTGTGGAGTTTCTACAGTGGCGTTGATTCACTTATAATGATCACAATGTGTTACTTAAAACGGTTATTTATGAGCTTAAAAACAACGAAAAATGAACTAATAATTATAAATGAATAATATTCATTAATAATAAATAATACAGATAATATAATAGTTATCATTATTATAATAAAGATAATACAGCAATGATAATATATAACTACTCATAAAAAGTAACACACAAATAAATAAATAATGAAATGATACAATTAGAATAAAACAAATTGCAATATTAACTATTATACATATAGATAATAATACATACAAATTACAATAATAATAATAATAATAATAATTTAAAAAATAATAATAATATATAGACAACACACGTGTTCTTTATATGAATTCATTATTTTAAGTTGCTTCTCCACAATAACAATCCATTCCTTATTAAATTTTTGTTAATAAAAAAAACTCTTATTTGTTTGAAATATAAAATATGTCGAGAAGATGCCAGATAGATAGATAGATAGATAGATAGATAGATAGATAGATAGATAGATAGATAGATAGATAGATAGATAGATAAAGAAAAAAAAGGAAGTGTGAGGGATGTATAAATATATAATAGGGAAATAAATACCCGACGTTTGTTAACATTGATTAACAGTCAATAAGTTCTACAGTAATGTGAAATGAACTGGCCAAAATGTTCTTTATTGTAAAAAAATAAAGACAGAGATTAAAAGGTATATTGAATTTGTTTGTATTTTTTTTATTGAATATGCTTTTTATATGCAATGAAAAGCTTATCATTATTAGTGAGAATAGAATAATGAGTGTTGTCGGGGTTGAAGCAGTTACACTTCTTTGCATTTCTCATGTAAACCACTAGATGGTAGACTTCTCAAAAGTACACACAATTAACACTAAATTTAGCTTAGACTATACAAGACAAAACAGACTATACGAGACAATACAGACGATACAAATATTAAATAGAACACAATACACAAAGTATATGACAGATTAGTGATGTACACAAAGTGTGAGTGAATGGTAGTGCAAATAGCAGTATTGTGCGTCAAGTAAAAAAGAGAGGATAATTTAAAACATTTTCACAATATACAGCAGCAACAGTGTGTGTAATATATATGAATGATGTAATGACTGACTGTTCAGTTATTCAGTTTCAGACTCTCAGAATTAACATGAAATCAAGAGATATTTACGGCTACATTGGATGAATAGGGATACTTGACATCCTAAAACGGTTCGTCTTGGAAACTTCAACTTGTTTTTATCTTCGATCTTATTTAATTTACCTACTGGCATGTTTCTTAGAGAAAACCACCTAGGAAGAGCCTAAAGATACCAACACAGACAATCAAGTGAGGTCAGAAGCAAAACCTGGAAATCTGGAGCCATGACAGGATGTGGCTCTAGCTGTTAGAAATTATTTGTTTAATTTTATTTTACATTTTAGACTCAATTATTATTATAATACTCCCCAATGGCTCTGGCACTATGTATGTATGTATATTTGCATAGATATTAAAATACCTTTTTGATCAAAATGTTCATACAGTTCTTTTCTTTTCTTTTCTTTTCTTTTTTTTTCTTTTCCATCTGCATTACAACACATCAGATCATTGGGTGTTGTTACCTAAGCAGTGATCCTACACAAAAATTTATTTGAATTTAGTATTTAATTAAATATTGGTTCATTCTGCTCAGTGGGGATTTAAACAGGTCATGTAAACTGTACTATTCGGACATGTAAAAATATATAGAATACAGGTATTTATGATATAAATAAAGAAATGAAAATATAGCACTGACAACTGAGGTGGTAGCTCAATGGTTGAGGTGGTAGCTCAGTGGTTAAGGCATTGGGCTTTGGATCAGAAGATCACAGGTTCAAATACCACCACCACCACCAAGCTGCCACTGATGGGCCCTTGAGCAAAGCCCTAAGAAGCTCCCCTGCTCAGTTGTAAGTCGCTCTGGATAAGGGCATCTGCCAAATGCCACAAATGTAAATGTAACTATCATGGTGCAGTGTATCTATTAAAAGAGTCCAGTTCATTTCAGGGTGCCATGCGAAGTCTTAATGGAAACTCCATCTACTGGCAAGTTTTTCAGAGCTAGGTTGAGCCCAGAAAAAAAAGATGCAGACATATTTTGTAACTCCACAACAACATTAACCTGAGCTCAAGTGTAAATGTGCTCTATACCTACTGTGCCACCTCATTTGCCTTTACATGACTGACTAAATAAAAAAGTGATTTGAGTTGGTATTACCTCCAGGCAGAAATGTTTTGGACTTTAAGCACGATAATATTATATTATAAAAACACTGCAGCTGTCTCAGCTTGATGTTTCACAGCATTGCATTGCATTGCATATACTTCTGTATTTATCTTCTTTTCATCCAAAATACATTTCATACTGCTACTTCTACATAAAGAAATGTTGTTTATGTCAATTCTGCTTTAAATCAGTATTTTACTGCATGCTGCTCTGTGCATAGTTGTATGTGTGTGACCAAGAAAATTATGTGAAGTGATTTGATAACACATGCATTTATCAAAAACATTTATACAGTGTGACCTCAGTCTGGATAAGACTCCTGAGAGTCTCTCTCTCTCTCTCTCACTCTCTCTCTCTCTCTCTCTCTCTCTCTCTCTCTCTCTCTCTCTCTCTCTCTCTCTCTCTCTCTCACACACACACACACACACACAGAGGCAGAAAGTTGCTGGAATCCATCAGTCCACTGTCTGTCAAAGTAATGGATGAAGTGTAATTTTGAACAGAGCAGCCCACCAACCCACAAACAGTAGTACACATAGTGGCTCGTGATATAATAATTAGCTAGACAGGTGGAGTCACTCAAGCACAGTCGAAACCATAAAGAGAGAAGAGTGTAGATACCAGAATACCACCAGCGAATGTAAAAATGTTCCCTTTCATCCTACAGAAAACACTCAGCAGTAGGACAAACATTGTGTAGTCCTTGGGCCCTGAGCAACAAATAACAAATTTAGCAGATCTAAATTACAGATCTTTCATAGCAGTACAGATACTTTTTGATTTCATTTTCGTGACTGCTGCTATCTCTTGAATGCTTTAATTTTATGAACAGGTCATGAGCCCATGCTTAATGCTAAATGTATGCATGGGAGAGTCGTGCCATGACTGACGGGAGAGTTGCACAGTGTGCAGTAAGCACATTTTTCTTTTTTTTTTAGCACAAGGCTAATTAAACCACCATGGAATAAGTAGAGCCCCTATTAGCACTCCAGAGTTGCCCAGCTAATGACCTAAAGCAGCACAGATCGATGCCTGATTTTTGTTTGCCAGCTCTTTCTCACTTTAAATACAGGATAGCTCCGAGCTGTGTTTATTTTTATTATTATTTGTCCACGGACACCTACTTAATCCTTCAAACTCAATTATACCCAGTTGCTAAAAATGCCAGCAACACATTCTTCATTTTACTGCCTTACTCAAAGGACGCTTTGACTTATAGCCTTTTTTTCTTTTCTCAGCTTCACATTTGCTACGCTGCTCTCCATGTTAATGGGGCTAGCTCCCAAAAGAGAAGTGAAAAGGAGAGAAAGAATGAAAAAGTACACAGCTAACAGGTTAATGCTACTTTGTTAAAAAAAACCCAAACAAAAAAAAATGAGTCCCTGGTTTTCTTATCTATTTCTCTTTTAATTTAGTTAAGGGCTGAATCATTTTGCTTTTATCACATTGTGAGCAAGATAAGCAGAAATATGGCCTGGCCTATTTTTTTTTCTTTTGTCAGCAAAATGGGCTGAGCAAAAAAATCTAATAAATGTATCATTTACAGTGATGCTTCCATACCTATCATTTACAATGAGTCCCTTCGTTTGTGGATTACTTTCTTTTCACTAATGAGTCAGTTGTTCTTAGAGAGCAGATTAACCCCAGCAAAGTCAGGGGCTTTTATATTTCCAAGCTCCCATGGGGCCTTTATGGCTGACTCTTTCCATATTTACTGTGTAATTGATTTTTTGTGCATATTAATCTTGCTTGCTCTTGCCTGCTTCAAGAGGTTTTGGTCATAATACACCTCTCCACCTTTTACCATTTACAGCATTTAGCAATCCAGAGTGTCGCCTCCTTGCAGTTTATTTATCATCACCATTTTTATATTGTATAGCAAGGTCCAAATTTATGAGACCACATTATAATTCTGTATTTATTGTATGCATTATTTGGACCTAAATAAATAAAATAATATAAGAAACGTATGAGTTTTAATTATATAATTAACATAGGAACAACAGCACTTGGGTGGAATTAGAGAAAATGTTCATGAGAATATGAGATCAAACTAACAAATATTGCCATCAACACTATAAGGAATATGTTGAGAATTGTGGGAATGATTTAATTAGGATTAATATAGTTTTTAGATTACTTTAGGTGTGGAAAGATTTTAGCTACAGATATAACCTGCAGTGCCACAGCGCACTCATGTGGCTAGAAGAATTCAGGTGAGTTTCATAGTATAGTTTGTGCATTAACTTGCTTAAAAAAAGTACAGATTTTGTTTTAAATGTTGTTTTTTCAGAATGTATGGGTTAATATAATATTTGAACAAATATTTAAAACGCATTACACAAAGGCCTAGTAATTTTTCTGGTCTGGTAACTGTTCATTATAAAATCCACACTACTGGCAATCCTACAGTAGAAGATTACATTAAAAAAATGTTCCTCTAGCCTGTTAAATCCTAGTGCTGGGCCTATACCGTAATTTTTCTCTATGGACAAAAGTATTGGGATACCTGTTGAGGGCATTCAATTGTGTATGATGTCTTTGGACATTTTTTTCTGATAAAATTTTATTTACATAATCACCTCTTCAACTTCCAACTTCACGTTCATCACCCTATCAGAAACTCTCTTCACCTCCATTACACTTGTACTGTACTCTTCCTTCAGAATCACCCCTACACCATTTTGTTTTCTATCTACACCATTAAAGAACAGTTTAACCCCCCCTTCAATGCTCCTGCCCTTACTCTCTCTCCACTTGGTCTCCTGAACACACAACATATTTACCTTTCTCCCCTCCATCATATCTCTCCCTTTACCAGTCATAGTTCCAACATTTAATGTACCAACCCTAACCTTCTCTTTCCTCCACTTCTCCATTTTCTGCTGTCTCTGTAGAGGTCTTCTTCCTCTCCTTCTCCTCCTTCAGCCAACAGTAGCACAATTTCCACTAGTACCCTGTTGGCTAACAATACCTGTGGCGGTAGTTGGTAACCCGGGCCTCGACCAATCTGGAATGAAATTCTGATTCGTGATCCGCATATTTGATTTGGCACATGTTTCATGATGGATGCCCTTCCTAACGCAACCCTCCTAAATTATCTGGGCTTGGGACTGGCATTGGCTTGTTCAACCCTAATGGCAACCCATCTGTGAGCAACAGTACGGTTCCCTTTCAGGCACTTGCTGTGTCAACAGGGCTTTAAGAGGCTTCCGCATTGTCCACGCTCTGAATCACGTATGTGATCAGTCCAATGGACTTTAAGGGGCCAAGCTTACTAATTTCGTGGGGGTTCCGTTTAGTCTTGCCCTCTCACTCCGCACCTTCACGAAGTGTGTGGATACGGCCCTGGTCCCTCTGAGAGTTCAGGGCATTCGCATCTTAAACTATATCGACGGTTGGTTAAATGTCAAAAAAGAGTGTGCTTCCTAGGCATTGTGTGGGATTTGACCCTAATGCATGCACAGCTGTATCCTGCCCACATTGCGTCCATCCTTATGGCAGGAGGGGGAAAGAAGGACAGTCACTCACTGTCAAGCAGTTTCAGAAACTGCTGGGGCTAATAGCAGCAGTGTGCAATGTGGTTCCACTTGGCCTCCTGCACATTAGACCGCTTCAGTGGTGGCTCAGGGCACAAGGGTTTTCTCAGAGGTCACGTAGATGTTCCTTAGATGTTTGGATAGATCCCGGGTTTCTATCTCTAACAACAGATGCTAGCCTCACAGGTTGGAGAGTGGTCATGAGTGGCTGCTCTGCTCAAGGTCGCTGAGGAGGGCCCCATCTGCTGTGGCAGCTCAATTGCCTAGAGATGCTGGCCATGCTTTCAGCTTAAAGCACTTCCTTACAGACCTTAGAGGCCACCGTATATTGGTCTGTTTGAACAACACCTCTGTGGTCTCAAATATCAACCAACAGGGGGGTCTGTGCTTGCACCTCCTGTACAAGCTGGCATGTCAGATCCTCCTATGGGCCCAGGGGAAGCTGCTATGCTTGAAGGCAGCATATATTTCAAGGTAGTCTGAGGCCTGGGGAATGGTGACTCCACCCTTCTGGGAGAGATTTTACAGAGCTCAAATAGACTTGTTCACAACTCAAGAAACTCACACTGTCCTATCTGGTTCTTCTTTACTAGTTCTGAAGAGAGTTCACTGGGATGAAGTCCATCTCCTCCTTGTGGCCCCATGGTGGCCGGGCAGACCATGGTTCATGGACCGGGTAGTTCTTCTCGAACACACTCCCTGGGAGATTCCTCTCAGGTGGGACCTTCTCTTTCAGGCAGGGGGTATAATAGTCCAGGTACGGCTCTGAGCCTCCGGTCTCTCCACCATCCTCCAGGCACCATCTAATGGTGCTGCCCAGTTAACAGTCTGGCTGGTTTAGTGCCGGAATTCCTTCAAGAACAGTTCGCCAAAGAGTTGGCTCCTTCCACCCTTAGAGTCTACACGTCCACCATTTTGGCGTATCATACCCCCTCTGGCAGGGGTATCACTGCGTAGAAACCGGCTGGTGGCACATTTTCTCTGCGGTACTCTAAGGCAGAGTTACATACAGAACCTAGAGACATTTCATGCCAAGGAAGAGCACTACCGATGCAATATTTTTTTTGAGGATGTTGATGGAGAAGTAAAGAGAAGGTCAGAAGGAGTTGCATTGTGTGTTTTTGGATCTAGTGTAAGTGTACAACAGAGTGCCAAGAGAAGAGTTGAGGTATTGTATGAGGAAGTCAGGTGTGTCAGAGAAGTATGTGAGGGTGGTGCAGCACATGTATGAGGACAATGTGACAGCAGTAAAGTGTGCAGTAGGAATGACAGACTGGTTCAAGGTGAAAGTTGGATTGCATCATGGATCTTCTCTGAACCCTTTCCTGTTTGCAGTGGTGATATACCTGTTGACAGACAAGGTCAGACACGAGTCTCCATGGACTATGATGTTTGGGGATGATACTGTTATTAGCTGTGAGAGTAAGAAGCAGGTTGAGAAGAGCCTGGAGAGTTGGGGGTATGAATTTGAGAGAAGTGGAATGAAAGTCAGTAGGAGTAAGCCAGAGTACATGTGTGTGAATCAGAGGGAGAGAGGAAGTATCTTGGGTCAATTGTGCAATGTATTGAAGAAGAAAAGTTAAGGTAAGTGTGCAGGCAGGGTGGACCGACTCCACTCAACTTTTCTTAACTTCTCTTTTGGAAAAGAGTGAAAGGAGCGATTTGTGATAGAAGGCTATCTGCAAGAGTTAAAAGGGAAGTTTATAGGACAGTGGTAAGACCTGCTATGTTGTATGGTTTAGAGACAGTGGCATTGACTAAAAGAAAGGAGGCGGGTTCAGATTGTTCGTCAATTATCTAGTAAGTGTTCCTAACTTTCACATGTATATCTGTAAAATAATTACACACACACCCAGCCCAGATAATCAAAACAATGTTTATGGTATTCTACTAAGCAAATAGATATTTCAAGTGCATGTGGGTTTCTACAGAAAAATTTAAACTGTACCTTGCTTCTGAAGAGAAGGCCATAGCTCAGATGTGATCCAGTTATTCCTTCATAGGTGGAGTCATATCCATAAGCCAGCCCAGAAGGTAGAATCAGATGTGTTTTGATGAGTTCCAGCTCTACCCCAGACTTTTCGCACACCACATGGTAAACTGCATGTCATATGCACTTTGTAGGGTTGGCTTGATGTCCTGATTGCATGATATAAAAAGTTCAAGAACACACTACAGTAGCAGGCAATAGACATTACTATCCGAACCGTTTTGCAGTGCAAAATCTATATATTGTAGAATTAAGGCAATCCATTAAAATTTACCTAGAGTAAAACTTGGCTTTTATGCAGCTACAAAAACACACTCTACATGGTGTACATGTTCTAACTTAGTCTTTCTTTCACACTTTCTAGCATAAATGGGCAGTGTGAATAGAAATGTGCAGACAGTGTGTTTAATGTTTCTTTGATGGGATTAGAGAGAAAAAATATATATATCTCTCTCTCTTTCTCACACTTTATATGGGTGTCTTGCAAAGAATCCCCAAGAGATTTTCTTTCACATGCACATTAAGATACATTTCAGCCTGGGGTAAGTCTGTGTGAAGGCAATTATATTTTCACTAATACCTAATTTTTACTGATATCCACCTTAATAAATTGTTAGAATAGGAAAAAGGTACAGCTTGCACAAAAATACATTAGGTTTTTTTTTGTCAACCATCAAGAAAACAGAGATAGTAAATGTCCTTCACTCAAGTAGAAGTACATATACTCATGCTTTAAAAGATTCTTGTACAAGTTAAAGTACTGATTATACTTTTTCACAAGTCAAATTGAAGAAGTTTGACATGTACGTAAGTAAAATTTATGTTATATTATTATGTTATATTAATACAAAATAATTTTTTATTTTGTTATGTAATTAATGTATCCATGCTGGGCAACCACCATATAGAACACAAGCAGAGCAAAGAAGATGACGATCAGGAATGTCTCTGTTCTCAGTCATGTTTACAATGTTGACTCCCTCTGTCTCATACACTTACATACATGTGCATGGGCAAATAAGCAATCAGCACTCAACAGCAAAATAAAATAACTGCAGCATAAGAAATATAACCATTTGTTACAGTAGTGCCACTGAGGTATTGTTCACATCCTCTTGTATTGTACTAAATTCCTGCTAGGTGAACACACTTGTCATTATTGACATTGGACTAAAGTTTTTCTTATTTCATGAGTCCCTTTAGACGTTCATCAGTGATAGATGGCATACATATTAAACATTGCAATGGCTGACCACTAATCCATTAACCACGGCTACTCTTTTCTTCTGTTTGTCTGTCTTTTTTCTTTTGTCCCTTTAATCACTCTAAGTGTATTTTAATCACCATAACGAATACAACCAACATTGGCTTTGCCGATAGAGATTCAATTATGGTACTGTATTTGAAAGGTTGCACAAAAACTAAATATAACTAGTCACTTGTCCTCCAAAGATAAAGCGAATACTGTTTCAGGATTGCTGTTTTATACGTGCAATATGATTCTAAGAATGTCAAAGAGATCTAAAACAAGGATTTAAACTGTAAAGAAACAGTCAGAAGTCAGGAGATTTACAAACAGAGCTACTTAGGCAAGAGAGAGAGACATAGACCAACAACAAGAAATGCAATCATGAGCTTAAACACATTAACAAGAAATCTAACGGTTTCTTATTACCAGGTTCATGACAATTCTCAAAGGGTGCTTAAATAAAAACAATGTTAACACACTTACACAGTGTGGCAATAGAGTGTGTAACTCTGACTGGTGACTGGTGACAATGACTGGTGTGAGTTTGTGGTGGCTGGGTGTTGTAGTTCCCTTTCAGGAACTCGAGCTGCGTCGAAATGCTTTGGAAACGCGCCCGAGTGTTCATGCTCTGAAATAATGTTTGTAATCAGTCATAAATTGGACATCCTCCCTTAAGACCCCGACATTACCCACGAAGGCCCTACGAAATACATTAGCGCTCATGGGTAAAGCCTATGCTTCGGCAGGTCAGGCCGCTGCACACTCTGCACACCATGGTGGTGTTGCAGGCATCAGGCTGACCTGCTGTGTGGGATGGATAAGGGAGGTGCCCGGGCAGCCGTTTTGATGAGCTTCATCGTACGGCGGATCTGGCTCTCAGAGCTACTAAGGAGACTGCTAGGGCCATTGGCCGGGCTATGGCTGGCCTGGTGTCCACAGAAAGGCACCTGTGGCTCACACTGCCAGATATGTCTGACAGAGACAGGGCTGTACTGCTGGACTACTTCAGCTGAACCGCTCTCTCATGAGACTTAGGTTCAAGATGTTGACCCTCAAGCAGGTTGTGCTTCAAATCAGATACAAGGACTGGTTTGTCACAGTAGATCTAAAGGATGCATACTTTCATATATTTATCCTTCCTTCGAACAGAAAGTTCCTGAGGTTCTCTTTCGGGGCCCGAAGCTTACCAATATGTTTTGTTTCCCTTTCGGACCTCAGAGGTCACCATGTGTTGGTCCGTACCATCAATACTGCAGTGGTCTCCTACATCAACCATCAAAGAGGTCTGTGTTCGCGCCCCCTGTGCAGGCTGGCGCACCAGATCCTCTTTTGGGCCCAAAGGAAACTCTTCTCGTTAAGGGCGGTTTACATCCCGTGCCGATTGAACGAGGCAGCAGACACCCTGTCGAGGCGGGGGCATGAGACCTGGGGAATAGCAGCTCCACCCCGATGTGGTGAAGCGTATTTGGGAGAAATTCAGAGGAGCCAGGTGGATCTGTTTGCGACCCCAGATACATCCTCCCTCCCTCTCATTCACACACATGTACTCTGGCTTTCTTCTACTGACTTTCATTCCACTTCTCTCAAGTGCATACCTCTAACTCTCCAGGCTCTTCTCAACCTGCTTCTTACTCTCACAACTAATAACAGTATCATCCCCAAACATCATCGCATCGAGAGACGTCGCATTGTCCCCACTGGGGGTGGATGCTTTGGCTCAGACGTGGCCGAGGCTGCATCTGTACGCTTTTCCCACCGTCGTGCTGCTTCTGGTAGCTCCAAGGTGGCCGAGCAAACCATGGTTCGCGGACCTGATAGCTTTCCTCAAGCCCCCTCCATGGGTAGAGGAGGGATCTCCTTTCCCTTGTCTGGAGCTGTTGTCTGGTCTCTCCACCGAGGTGGTAGAGACCACTGTCCACTCCAGAGCTCCCTCCACAAGAAGGTTGTATGCTGAGCACCACCAGCTGGATCCAGTCCACTCCCCGGTTGGTTCAGTGCTGGATTTCCTCCAAGGACAGTTCACCAAGGGGTTGGCTCCAACCACCCTAAAAGTCTACGCATCCGCCTGCCTTGAAATCTTGGTCCTCCAAGACATATGTGACGCTTTGGGTTGGTCTGCCCCGCTGACCTTTGTGCGGTTTTATGACCTAGACCACAGTGCCACTCCTGGCTGCTCAGTCCTCCTCTAGCTGTGTTGACAGACAGACACTGGGCAGGGACTAGTCAGTCTGGCATGATTAGACACTCATTTCAAAGCAGTTCCTGAAAGGGAACGTCTCTTGGTTACGTATGTTACCCTACTTCCCTGAGGGGACGAGACGCTGCGTCTCTATGCCACAACTCCGTCGTCCCTGCAGTGCTTCCTTCTCTCTTACAGAAGCTGCCGCTGCCCTCACTCATATGTGCTTTATACTCCTGGTCATGACGTCATCTCATCGGTGGCGGCCAACGTCCAAATTTATGACTGATTACACACATTATTTAAGAGCATGAACATTTGGGGGCGCTCCCAAAGTGTTTCAACGCAGCATCTTGTTCCCTCACGGAAATAGGGTTACATACGTAACCTAGAGATGTTCCCTCTGTAAGATATTCTGTGATCATGGAAATTTTTGTTGTTATCCATGTTTGTAAACTGCTCTGGATTACCTGATAGGGGAAGAGTGCAGATGCTACAAATGCTACAAATGCTTATGCTACATTCACAAAAAAAAAATAAATAAATCTGTAACACATTTGTGCAATCAATGTGTAAAATGTGAATGTCATTATTGGGCTGTTAGGGCCAGCAAGACCATTTTAATCTTCATTAGAATCACTAACTTAATGGTTATGGTTTTAATATATTTTGTCTATGAATATATATCTTAATTGTATAGCTTTTCGTAGCTAGGACCAGAGCAACTCAAGTGTAAGTTAAGTTTAGTGTTTCTGTCCAATCAGATTTCAGCAATCACATCACGTGTTGCCAGGGTCGAAGGTATCTTCCGTAAGCCCTTCAGGATCAGCACTGCGGGCTCTTGTAACGTAGAATACATTTGGCTGGAAGCTATTGCTTTAACCAATCAGATTACAAGTTGCTGACTTCAGGGGAATCTAGTAAGCGAACAATAATGTCAGCATTTTCACATCTTTTGATTGGGGGGGTCAGGGATTGCAATAGTCAGAGCTTGCAAACCACATCTGTTGCAAACTGCACAAGCTCAAAGTGGATTTAATAGCTGCTTTCAATCCACAATGGCTGACAAAGAAGAAGAAATTTATTCGGTCACAGATCTACTTATAAAGACATTTGCAAGACGGACTTTTCACGAAAAGTTGGACATTGCGAGGAAAGGAGAGCCAAAACAGTTCAAAACATTTGTCAAGCTTTTTAATTAACCATTTATATTTTAGCATTTCCTTTCCAGTCAAATTTTGAAAAAGAAAAAAAAAAACACATTTGCCTTAATTTCACATTCCCAGGAAAAACATAATTCACATAATAAAATGTACAAAAATGCATAGCAAACCTGGGGTCATTTTATGAGGTTATTATTAATGCTTCTGCTGGAGATGATGTATGTGGTGCAGCTGTGGCTGCAATAAAAAGAGACTTGTTAAAATGTGTTAATTGTTTTTTTTTTCTTTGATGAGCTGAATGGGACTGGAGAGCGGTGTGCAACCTGCAGCACAGAATGAACTCTTTCACACAGCGCTGGTCACAGTGGATTACAGAATGGCCTACAAATTCGCAAATAGCAATATCCATTTGCTTATACATTCTCACAGTGTTTATTATTCGTAAACAATTAAGCAAAGCAAAGATGATTAATACATAATCACATAAAGTACATTTAGGGTATTGTTAAATAGATAACCATAACACTATAAGTTTAGACAGGCTAGGATAATCACAGGTTTCTGAAGCTGACACAATTGAAATGAGTGGGAGTGGGAGTCTTCCAGCCTTAGCTTTTTGTCACAGATGATAGTCAGTTTTAGAGCACTGCTCTAGAGACAACCATGCACAATTTTCTTTTGCTACACATCTGTTCAAACACATCTGCTGACTATTAGAAAGGGCTGTTAAACAGCTGATTAACCGAATTCAGTGTTTTGAAGCGGGAAAATCGCTAACTGTGCAGGGCAGTGATAACTCACATAGTCTCCTCCATGTGAGCGAGTATCCAGTAAACACCCATCTTTTCCTGTTGTGCTGTCTATATTCACTAAATGAACAAACGTAATCGGTCACATGGCTTACAGTATGTTGTTCTTCCCCAAACTTTTACCACAATGTTGGAGGAACACAATTTTACTGAATGCCATTGGATGTGGTAGCATGACATTTTCCCTTCACCTGAACTAGGGTTAGGGTTAGGGTTAGGGACTAGGGGACCCAAATTTGTTCCAGCATGACAATGCTCCTGTGCAAAAAGCTAGCTCTATGAAGTTATGGCATACATAGTTTGGGGTGGAAGATCCTCAGTGGCATGCTAAAGAGCTCTGACCTCAATCCTACTAAACAACTTTGGGATGAATTGGAATGCTGACTGCACCCCAGGCCTTCTCACCATACAGTACTTGACTTTACTAAAACCCTTGTGCCTGAATTAGCACAAATCTCCCAAATTACACTCAAAAATCTAGTGAAACATCTTCTCAGAAGAGTGAAGATTATTATAACAGCAAATGCAGACTAATGTGGAATGGGACTTTTAAAATGCACATAAAATCTAATTTTTAGTATTTTTAGTTGGAGCAAATAACAAAAGACATCTATATAATTTTGTGTTGAATGAAATTGTGGATAAAAAACCCACACTATTAAACAATACTTTATTTCCCAAAAGAGAATTAAAGCTGATATTCCCCCCAAAAAATCAATAAAATACTCAATGCAATTCTTTGTGTGGTGCAGCACAAGAACAGCAAAAAAAACAAAAAAAAACAAAAAAACTGTCAGTCTTTACAAATGTGCCAATTACTTACAGGCTGCAGTGTAATTTTAAAGCTGAAGTGCACACTGTTAGCAGAATGTAACTGGAGTTAAACCTGCCTTCAGGTTTAAGCATAGATTTGGTCTTGGGTTGTGCTATTTTAAAATAACAGATTGTTCTCTTAATCTGGATAAATCAATGCTGTTACTTTAAAAAAATATCTCAAATGTGACATCACTAAATACTTCTTTTTACTGGGAGTCTTAGTGAAAAAAGTGTTCAGAATGAAATACAGGTTAACCCTTTCAATTAAAAGGCTAATGTATTAGGCGGTGCAGAACTTCAGTGTAATGCTGAAGTGGCATGTAGCGCTGGTTTGCTGCAGTGTTTCCTCCACTGCAGTCATTCCTATCAGAATGCAGCAGGATACACTAGACCGCCTATTGAGATGTAAACAGTATATTGTTTTCTTCCTAATGGAAAAAGTTCCTAATGAGCAAAACATGGCCATGGAACTGATCTCTCTCTCTCTCTCTCTCTCTCTCTCTCTCTCTCTGAGCAAAACATGGCCATGGAACTGATCTCTCTCTCTCTCTCTCTCTCTCTCTCTCTCACACACACACACACACACACACACACACACACACACACACACACAATGTTCAACATAGCACTACACTTCTAAAATAAATACACTTGCACTTATATTTGATTTCAACTCTTTTGTTCAGTGTTCACTCAGGGCCCAGAGAAGCTCTTGTAATAATGCTCAAAATAATAAATATATGCTGACACCATCCCATGATGCAAATACATACAGCAGGAGCTGCAGCAAGATGCCACGCCAAATCTTTGTGTCATAATAAAGCAAAGAGGCAAAATAACATGATAAAGAGCACAAATATTAAAACCAACAATAAACAAAAAAGTATTTGGTGAGACACACTGTACCATTTATTCCTTTATTGTTATGCACAATATATTTTTTAGTCTCTACTGATTTCCACGTGCCAGGTGCAGCACTGCAACCTGCCTGTGTTACATAACAGCCAGTAGAGGGAGACTACCAACAATCAGAAGTCCATGGCAAGGGCTTATTAACTCTAATTAATTCAGAAGAGAGGGCAAACCCTCTGCTTATAATGTACACATATCTTATGAAGTATCTCCTCCTGATTCATTACAATGTACACAACTCTTCTTTGTTAGCTCAGCTTTAAAAAAAAATAAAAAATAAAAAATAAAAAAATATTGGGTGGGCGGCCTGGAGCGGCAGGCAATGTCTGCTGGTTCAAACCTAAACTTGGCTTTCTGTGTATTTAAAGTTTTACATGTTTACTTTGTGTCTATGTGTTTCCTCTGCAGCCTCTGGTTTTCTCCTACACTTAATTACCTCTGGGTGTGAAAGATTGCAACTGTGTGTGTGTGTGTGTGTGTGTGTGTGTGTGTGTGTGTATGTGTATGTGTATGTGTGTGATGCCTTGAAATGGACTGGCTGGATTCCTGCCCTACTGCCTAATGTTCCCAGGATAAGCAACAGATCAACCACAACCCTGACCTCAGATAAGGTGATAATGAAGATGAATGATAATTAAAATTTGAATGCATTTTTAAGTAGTTGAGCCTTTAAAAGTTAATGTTGTCTACGTTAAATAAACTGTACATAAAAACTATGATCTTTTTGAATTTGTTTATTGAAGCACCAGGAACATATGACTGTATTTTAAAAGGAATATGTAGAAAAACACGGCAGAAAGATGAACGGAACGTGAGTAAGCCAAAGAGGGGGTTGTTGGTGAGAGACAGAGTGCTGACTCTAGCTTAGCACAGCGTCTCTCACTTTGCTTTTTCTTAATCACTGCATTGATTCCTGAAGCTTAAGCCTAGAGAGAGAGAGAGAGAAAGAGAGAGAGAGAGAGAGTGTAAAAAGGTAGGTGGTGTTGAGATCTGGTCAAAAGGCAAAGAGTCCTTGACTGCAATGGAACCTGCATGACTGTGTCATACAGTGTACTTATTGGCCAAGGTAACATTAAAAATTAAATAAAACATTTCCAGCAATTAATTTTCATGATAACATTGCCCTAAAATAACTGTATAAATTATTTTTATAGCAAATCTGCTTACAGGAGGGATTGCAGTCAATAAATATTAGTGGTCTAATTAGTTTTAGTGTGACAGCAATTAAATATTAGTACTACATGTAATTGAATTAAACACCTAATTCACCAACATTAAACATCAAGGGAGACACATAATCGAAAGGTGTTTCCTAATATATTCCATGTACAATAAAATATTTCACTATTTTCTCAGTGTATATTTCAATAACAATTTATTTAATACCTTAAAAGCAAAACAATTAATAATGACTTTTCTTATCTGCTGAATGTCTTCCATTGAAACCATTTATAATCATGCAGCTTATCAACTAAATGATCCCTTTGGGCTAAAGAGAAAGGTTGTGTATTTGTACCCTAACCCATTCAATACCAGCCTAAAAGCTTATACATGAAAGCCCTTGATTAGTATTCTTTGAGGAATGATGGGTGGATATTGAAATCATTATATTTAGACATGACATGTTTCTGACAGAAACACAATGAATAAAAACAAATGAGTTATATGGTTAGTAATGGTCCTGTTCAAAAATAGGTATTGAGCTGCATTACTGTGAGCCAAAACTCAATTGTGCAAGTTCCTATGGGTTTGCGTTACACACTACTGCTGCATTACAGAAGTCTGCCTCGTGTGTTTCACAAGTCCTGCAAATCTGCTTTTTTTGCAGGAGTGTCTCTGGCTTCAAGAAGGACAGAATTGAGCAGGTTTTTAAATTTGGCAAGTAAAGCTGGGGTTATGCCATGAAAACTGTTTGCAAAAATTCAACCAGATGCAAACAAAGAAGAAATTTATGACCACTGTTGGCTGGTATAAATGGGCTTTTAGGGTGAACTACACTTACCATGCTGTTCAGTAGTATTAAGAACAAAACTTAAAAGTTTATTGAAGTTACATTACTTTTACTTGAGTAGTTTCATCTACTTTGGTGCAACAAAATCAGTGTTCTGTTAGGGTTCCTGTCACTGCTTGCAAAATGAGACACCCAGGTCCTCTAGGATGGCACATCCATATGTGATGTCATGGGCAGGGTGATTTTCTGACCAGGAAGCTGTTAAAAGCACGTGCAGTGGAGACAGTGCTAGCTTCTGTTTGTTCCGAAAGTGCTCTATGTGTGTCTGTCCCAAGAGAAAAGGTAAGTAACCTACATCGCTGCCTTTGCACTGGGGTCCCAGACCTGCACTGCAGGGTGTCTAAATCCTGGAGCAGCCCATATTCGGCCTGTCTCTTCAACTCCAATGTTTCCCTCTACTCCAATGTAGTGCGGCTGAAAGAGTGCAGTTATGGGGTGATATCCCGTTGAAGAGACATTGGCTGGCTTTCTCCCCAGGTGCTGCATCATCCCTCAAGGCCCTAGTATAGCCCACCAATCCTCTTTCAACCTCCTTGTCAAGGCTTACATGGCTGACACAGATGCTGACTGCCTGCACACCATGGATGTGTTGCAGGCTTATCAGGCTGACCTGCTGCGTGAGCTAGATGGGGCAGTGTGTATGGACTATGACAATGTCTGAAAGCTGCACCATGCTTCAGACCTGGCTCTCAGAGCCACCAAAGAGACCTCTAGGGCAATTGGCTGGTCTATGTCAGCCCTGGTGGGCACTGAAAGGTACCTGTGGCTCACCCTGTCAGATCTTTCTGAAAGAGACAGAGCATTTCTGTTCCATGGTGCCTAGTCGGGTTCTACAGCCTTGTCAGGTTCTACAGCCTGGGCAGGGACTGGTCAGTATGGAGGTATTAGACACTCTGTCCCAAAGCTTTGTTGACACAGTTTGAGTTCCTGAAGGGGAAAATCTCCAGGTTACGTATGTAACCCTTGTTTCCTGAGGAAATTAGATGCTGCATCTCCAGGCCACACTCCCTGCATCCCTGCAGTGCTTCCTTTCTTTTTCAGAAGCTAGTGCTGTCTAAACCACACGTGGATTTTATCGCTTCCTGGTCGTGACGTCCACCCACCAATGAAGTCGTGCCTTGCCGTTGGATAGATTGCACATGTTGTTCAGAGCGTGTTCAAACGTAAGCGTTCCCAAAGCTCTGTTTATGCAGTATCTCGTTTCCTCATGAAACCAGGGTTACATACGTAACCTAGAGACGTTTGGAATGTGTCAGATACTGGGAGACAGGATGTTACACAAGTAAAGCTAGACAGGGACATACAAGGGCAACAAAACAGGAGCAGGACCAATATCTGCTACTTTGTTTAGTAAGGAAACGGGAGGCGCACTGCCAGGCTAGTGTTGTGTAGTTAACTATACAAAACAGCCTCAATCTGGGTGGCATGAGGGCCTAAAATCCTCAACTGGCATTTGCCAAAGAACACCAAAATCAGAAGGTCCAATATTGGTGTCCCATTATCGTCACAGATGAGTATAAGTCTGAAGATGTCATGTGGAATATTATGCTGCCTACAACCTCAGTCAGCATGACCATGTTGGTGGTGGGTCAGTGAAGGTCACAGGAGGAATAACCTTGGAGGGTCGCACAGACCTCTGTTAGCTAGCCAATGGTAACCTTATTGATGTTAATTAACAAGATGAAATCCTAAGAGCTATTGTGAGACTTTACACTGGTGCATTGGGCCCTGGGTTCCCCCATGCCTCATGTGTCCAGAGTGTGTACGCAGTTTCTGGATGATGAACACACTAAAGCCATTGATTGGCCCTTACATTCCCCAGACCTGAATCCATTTGAGAACCTTTGGGACACTATGTATCAAAGCATCTGAAGCTGCCAAGTAGCACCACAGAATGTCTAGGAACTCAATAATGCCTTGATCCAGGTGTAGGAGGGAAATCCCCCCGGACACCAGCCACCATCTCATCAGGAGCATGCCCAGATGTTGTCAGGAGTGCATACAAGCAAGTTAGGGCTATACACTCTACTGACTTACATTATGAGTTGAATATTAAAGCAGCCTGTATTTCTTTCTCAATCAAAAAAAAAAAAAAAAAATATATTTTACAGGCAATGTCCAAAGTACAAATGTCAAATTATCTTTATTTATTTTTTAATTGTGTAAGTATGGCTTATAAAGCACAATTTATTCATATACTTGCCCTGGTAAGTTATTGATAAATATTGGATTTTATTCCTCCCATATTATATAACCACCAGTTGTCACTAGTTGACAGCATTCACTAATGCAGAGCAAATGTTTACTGAATAGTATATATATATATATATACATATTTATCTGTGATAAATCTAAATCTAAATCTGTGGTATCTGATTCTTGATTATTGTTTTTGGGGATGTGTTTGAATGAGGGGCTCAGTGTGTTCTTTGCTGAATTTTTTGTGGATGGTCACTGGTTGTCGTCACCTTCTTTCAGCTGCTCCCATTAGGGGTCACCACAGCGGCTCATCCCTCTCCATACTACTCTGTCCTCTACATCTGCCTCTTTCAAACCAACTACCCGCATGTCTTTCCTCAACACATCCATAAACCTCCTCCTTGGCCTTCCTCTTTTTCTCCTTCCTAGTGGCTCCATCCTCAGCATTCTCCCCCGATGTACCCCATGTCCCTCCTCTGCACATGACCAAACCATCTCAATTAGGTCTCTCACACTTTGTCCCCAAAACGTCCTACATGTGCTGTCACTACAATAAACTTATTTCTAATCGTGTTCCACCTCCTGTCTTTTACTCAATGCTACTGTCTTTAAATCACACAACATAGCAGGTCTCATCACAGTCCTATAAACTTTTCCTTTCACTCTTGCAGATACGCTTTTTATCACAAATCACTCCTGCCACTCGTCTCTATCCCTCTCGAACCCAGCCTGCACTCTTTTTTTTTCACTTCTCTAACACACTCTCCATTACTTTGCACTGTTGACCTCAGGTACCTAAACTCCTCCACTTTCACCACCTTTTCTCCCTGCAACCGCACCACTCCACTGCTCTCCCTCTCATTCACACACATATACTCTGCCTTACTCCTACTGAAGTTCATTCCTCTTCTCTCCAGTGCATACCTCCACCTCTTCACTGGTTATAGTGAGAACAAAAATACATATTGTGTCTGCAAGGATAAAATGACTAAGATTTTTGTGGTAAGACTCTGGCCTTATGCACATTTTAAACCAGTGAGGAGATGAGAAAGGAAGAGAGAGAGAGAGCGAGATGGAGATAATAGGCAATAGGAAGTGATGCAGATGAAGTGCACTACATATCTTATATATTGGAAACACAAAACGCGGAGTTCCATTTGTTTTTTATACAAGCCACACTAGTGTCGAAAAAATTTTCATGTTCTTAGCAAATAAAGTATTTTTAAAATTTATTTTACCATGTGTTACAATTACTTTATTTACTTAAATAAAAATTGCTAGTTGTTTTAATTCTCTCTCTCTCTCTCTCTCACACACACACACACACACACACACACACACACACACACACACACACATATATACAACCACTGGTTCTTTAAAAACAATTGCCCTAAAGAATGTTATAAACGCCAAGCTCAAGCTAATTAGAAAAAGAAAGAGAGCAGGAGAACGAGAAAGAGAGAGAGAGGGAGAGAGAGAGAGAGAGAGAGAGAGAGAGAGAGAGAGAGAGAGAGAGATATGTGGGTGACATTTGCATTCCACCAGCAATATAATCAATGCTTGCTGGTGTCCTGCTAATTTGTGTTTTAGCTGTTTGAAGCCCCAGTGGGACTCGATGATGGATCCATTCTGCATTGACTACAATTCACGCAGGCCGACGTTGTAGCACCAGAACGATCCTTCTACTTCCGCTCAGTCAAAGCTTTGCTTGCAAACCATTTAGCTGCATCAGCCAAGAGGATGGAATGAAACATGTGTCTTTCTCTTTCTTGATACATGATAGAAGTACACTTAAAATCAAATAAAAATACCAGCTAACCTGCCCTCATGACAAAAAGGTAATTTGCAATTACTTTATTAGATTGCATACACATGTAGTCAGACTCTGAATTTGAACTATTATAGCTATGTTGTAGTTAATTTGATTATCTTTTCCCTTTATATCTCTTCTGCTTTTGTCAGACTTGTTTATAAGTCAAAAATACCAACAAGCTGAGAATGTCAGTCTAGATTTCTTTAATTTCAGCCACAGAATTCAACTCTTACTGGGTGATTCCAAAAGGCTCCCAAGCTAACTGTAAAATATAATCTGTGGGAAAGTGGGTGCTAGATCTTCCTCGATGTCTTTGTCCAGTAAAACATGACTAAAGTTCAAATGGTATCCAGAGATGGGAAGTACATTACAGTGGAACTTCGAGTTACGAACGCCCCGGCATACGTATAATTCAGGTTACGAATCGCAGTTGATTAAAATTTTTGCCCCTGGTTACGAACAATATACCGGGATACGAACGTCGGTCACCAAAAAATCGCAGGCAAGTTGGTTGTTTTTGCTCTATCCACACAGCTCGTCACATCAGTTAGCGTCCTGTGTCCCAAGCGAGAGCATCGTGTTACTTATCCGCTTGAACTTTTCCCGGCGGCAGCGTAACAACTCATTAGTTGATGCTCGTGGAATGATGAGATGGACAACATTAGCCGATGCATAACCACTTTACTTGTTTTTATGAAGATAGATTAGCAGGGTTACAGTCTTTCCCGAAGTACAATACCCATAATGAATTTCACTCTGGACTTCAATACCAACTGATAGTAGCCTTAAAGAAACAGCTCTTATTTTCCCTCTAATGCAACAATTGTCTCAGCGTTCGTATTAATAACACTGTCTTTCATATTCTATAATATAATATATAATAATATATAAATAATATAATATAATAAGATTCTCCTTCCAAACAATAACTCTCCCTCCTCCCCCTTCTACGAACGTCGTCTCCTGCAGCGAGTCTTCTCAAGGGGAAAGTACCCGGTAAAGATCTTTTCCTCTTTTGTATGTTTTTATGTGGTATGATTTTAATATAACATGTTAAAAGTAAATAATATTAGTGAATATTGGATTTATTTTTATTTAAGTAATATTTTTGGTTGTACAGAACGAATTACCGAAGTTTCTGTTCATTATTATGGGGAAATTTGTATCGGGATACGAACTTTTCAGGTTACGAATAAAGTACCGGAACGAATTAAATTCGTAACCCGAGGTTCCACTGTACTTCACTATACATTTTTTCACTCATTACATTTGTACACAAATATCTGTAATTTCTATGACTTACATTTTTAAACCAGACTTATTACTTTATCTTTAATCTATTTAGTGACATGATCAATATCTTTTCTTCTCATTGTTCATCTTTTTCAGCCCATCAACCTATTTCTTGCCTGGAAGGGGAGCATGCTAATTCAGTTCTCGAGGGAGCTGATTGTGCACATTGTTCTCACATGTACATGTGAACGCTTTGCTCATGGCGGGCACTCTTCGAGGAGTGTGCCCCCACTCCTCGCAGTTCTGGCTGAGGCGGAGCGGCACGCTAGTTCCTGGGGCTCGCAAATGGACCTCACATAAACCCACATCACAACCCCATGTCGGAGTCTGCCGTTCTTTCCAGATTTGCACACTAAAAGGTTCCTGAGTTCCTAAAAAAAAACAGAGTCATTCCTGATCATAATCATCTTTTCTATGCTTGTGTTTTATATGGTGGCTGTTCAGCCTGTATGCATTAATAAGTTAATAAAAATAGTTTTGTATGAATAAATTAATATGACTTGAGGTCCAATTACCAGCGTGACACTAAGCTGGTAGTAGCAATGGCTTTTTTTTACTTAAGTACACGCAGTGGTGGGCCGTGCATTTGGTACCTGGGCCTTTAGTGGCGACTTAATCCACCTCTTAATACCACCACTATCACATTGTGATTATAGTCAATACTATAACAGTGCCTGAGTTCCGACAAAACCATCAATACTATACAAAAACGCAATCCAACATTACAGAGAGAGAGGCATTTCACATATGAAGAGTGAATACTATTTTACTAAAGCAAGAAACCCAGTTAAGACAACTCCAAACCAATACACTACCACCGCAACTGTGCACCTACATCATCTGGAGCAGTTCAGAATCAATATTTGTCTAATAACATGACAAAAACATAAAAATGTAAATAAAATACAATCTACTCACCAGAGATGCATACAATAATTTGTACCACTCCTCAGAGGCTGTAAGCTAGTGGTACTGCTCATATTTACTGGTCTGGAAGTGGTGAACAGACCCTTTCTCGAGCTAGGACAAGCTAGCTAGTTTCGGGGTTGGCCGAGCTCACTCACAATGTCTAGCTTTTCTGGAAATGTTTGTTTTAAGTATGTTAGTGACCAAATGAATTTATCTTCCTCTGTAGGTATAAAAAAGTCAAACTCAGATTTATTCATGTGTGCAGAGCGCAACAGACGTGTTTTGCCAATCAAACTTGGCTGTAACAGTTTCCCTCTGACCAAACAATCAGAGGATGGAAAAATGCTGATGCTATTCTGGGACAGCTAGCTTGACTGGTGAGGCGAATATGAAATTTGATTGGTTAAAGAAACAGACCCGTTGTTGATATTCTCTATGGCCAAAGAACAAGCAGTATTAACTTTGCAGACCCAGATTGACATAGCAGCACATAGAGGCTGAAATCTGATTGGACAAAAAATCTAACATCCACATACTCATACTGGAAGCAGTACAGTCAAGAGAAACGCATGTAAATGTAGGTCAGTGCTTCTTATAGTGTTTAGGCCAGCAGAGAAGGCTTTTCTGGCCCTGACCGCTTGCCACTGCGTACACGTCAGAGCCCATACATCTTTTCTTAAATGTGAGTGGAAAATTGTAGTAAGTTCTTCAATTTTTACCAGTATCTTTTATAGCATGAGTACCTGTACTTCTACTTGAGTGAACAATGTGTGTACTTTTGACATTTCTGATGGTATCTATCTATGGGACATCCATGTAGATTGCCCAAATCACCTAAAATGTCTCTTTTCAATTTAAAGAAGCACAGACTTTACTCCAAGGTGCTCCTGGATTGTCAAGTTCCTCAAACTATTACAAAGAATAAGCCAAATAACCCCCAGCTGCTTTACACTCACACAGCTGAATGCTTGAGTAAGAATTCTGTCTGTTAATATCAAAAATCTCAATGTACCATAAAACATGCAGATTTTTTTTCTCCCCATTTTCTCCTTATTTGCTAGACTGCCATTTCCCAAACCAGCATTATCCCCTTTAACATGACTAAAAACATTAAGTGATCACTGTCGCTGAACACATATTAAGGAAAGTGCTGATTGCCCTATTCCACATGCATAAGCTTACATACAGTAGGTCTATGATTGTTTACTGTCACACTGACTGAGATGGTGAAATTACCTTTTTTTATGGCTTTATGTTTGAAAATGTACAATCTCACAATGACAGGGAACTATTAAACATTTTTTATTGCTGCCCATTCTTCCACAATAAAAAATAAATAAATAATGCTTTTGTCATAACGTGTTAGTTTCTTGATTTTGGTTCTGTGTCACTATCTCAGCAGGCTTATTTTCGTGGCTATTACCAGTGATATTACTAACACTGAGCTGCTAACTGACCTGTACCTGCACCTGTGTTTCCAACCGCTGAGATGACCTTTTCTTTCAAGTTGATCTAGTTCTTTTGGCATTTGTTCTACATGATACTGCAGTAGGCCACTTGCATATGTAGACCAGAGATGCCTCAGTGGGACCACAATCTAGTTTTAGTCCCTTCCTCAGCTACAGATCCTCAGTAGCAGTCAGGCCAGCTCTGTTTCACGGGCAGGTGTGTCCCCAGACACGACTCAAGGGCTTTGTTTGGCCGCTTTAAAAGCGACCTTGAAATGCGACATGGAACAGTAAACTCTAAATCAACATTGTAATGTACGACAAGTGGAAAGGAAAGGAGGGAAAAGTTGGGCAACACCTGTCACTCTATGTTTGGTTTATAGATGTCAGTGGGCAGCTGGGTCTCTGGGTTTTTCTTTGTTTTTGTCTTTCTTTTGGCATCATTTAGAAAATTCAGCAGAAGTCTTAATTATTGACCTTCAGTGAATGGGGTGGTGGGTGGCAGACAGAGAAGAGAGAGAGAGCGAGAGAGAGAGAGAGAGAGAGAGAGAATGTGAGGCCATGTGTTAGAAAGAGAAATCAATTCAGTGTAAGCTGCACACATGCACTTTTACATGAACACAGGGCCACTGAAATACAGCGATCAGCTTGTGCAATGTAATGTTTCTCACATTTTCTGCCGTTGTCACAGTTTTTCGGTCATATTTATGTAGCTGTATTTACAGGCTTGTTACAAAAATATGCATTTTACACATTTTTGCAGGCTTAGCATCATTACAGAGAGCTAAAAACACTGTCATAAATTTTTCAAAGTAGGCTTAAGGCTACAAATTAGGTCAAAACTTTAGGCCAAACACACATAATAAGTAGCAGTAACCTGTGCTTAGTAACCTGTGCTTAGTAGAGCTTAATAACCTGAAAACATCTGTTTAAAATATCTTTGTGTCTACATGAAATATAACCATTCACTTGGTGATGCTACCCTTTAGTGCTAAAAGTCTATTAGGCTAAATAGAATACCACTGGGTAAAATTAAGTAAATTTTTTATGACTATAAGAGCTCTTTCTTGTCTATTAATGATTCTTCATTTCCCCACACATTTAGTTTAATTAACTTTCCATAAACATATGTAATCTTAGTTACCAGAGGTACTCAGAACCACGTGTGAAATCTGGCCAATAGGCAAGTAATGACGTCATTGGCGGGCGATGTTGTGACAACCAGGAGCTACAAAATGGCTGCGCGGTGGTAGCAACATTAGATTCTGCAAAAGACAGGGATGCAGGGAGTGTGGCCCAGGAATGCAGAACCTCTTTCCCTTGGGGAACTAGGGTTACATATGAAAGATGTTCCCCATTCGGGAACTTGAGCTGCAACGCTGTGGGAATGAGTGTCCAATCACTGACCAGACCCTGCCTAGTGTGTGAAGGCCTCACAACCAGCACGTAGGACAGAGGAGCCCAGAGTGGCCTTGCGGTCGAGGTCATAGAACCTGAAGAAGGTCAGCAGGGTGGACCAACCCACAGCATTGCAGATGTCCTGGAGTGAAACTCCAACGACCAGGCTGTAGAGGATGCCACACTCAGAGTTGAGTGAGCCTTGACCCTGAGTGGAGTGGGGAGACCAAAAGACTCATAAGATGATGAGATCTACACTGATCTGCACTGGCCATGCCAGGGGCAAATTCCAGGCGAGACTGGGCCATGGACAGAGCCTGCAGGTCCTCGACCCTCTTCAGGGAGGAAATTGCCATGAGGAAACGGTCTTTACAGACAGGTACCTAGGAGCCACTTTGGCCAGGGGCTTGGAAGGAGGGCTCAGATAGAGCTGCCAACACAATGGCCAAGTCTCAGACAGGTACTCTGGGATGCATCCTGGGCCTCAGCCTCTGGGTGCCGCAGAGGAAACATGTCACCAGAGAGTGCCTACCCAGTGACTGGGGTAATATAAGCCACAATAGCAGACACATAAACCTTCAGGGTCAAAGGAGTCAAACTCGTGGCAAACTGCTCCTGTAAGAACTCAAGAACTGAACCATCTGGGCAGTTAATTAGGTCTACCAGCAGGGCAGTGCAAAGTCTCTGGAGTCCCAAACAGATCCACCTGGGTTCTGTAAAACCTCTGCCATATCTGCCCCACCACCTCCTTTCCCCAGGCCAAGCATCGCCAGGGGCCCTTAGAACCTACCCGCAGCGACCCGGCCCTTCGACTGCCTGTGCCGATTTGGCTCAAAGGCGTGCGCATAGCCATGCGACTACAATGCAAACAATCACCTCCCTTCGAGAACCGATTGAGCATGCTCCATTTCCAAACAAACAACACAACGGTCATGCGTATCTTTTCCCATAATGAAACAGGGACAACGATGAACACACAAACAAACGAGCAAACAAATTTTTTGTCTGTTAGCCATGCTTGCACAGAATAATACACACAAAGCTTACCTGAACAAGCAGAAGCTAATGTTGCGACCAGCACGCAGACATTTTGTAGCTCCTTTATGAAAAGGGACATACCTTTATAAAAAAAAAAAAAGATTAAATAAATCAGGACATTGTGTTTAAACACAGGACTGGGATCATCATGTACACCTATATGTGGGTGGGAAATGTCAAATATGCAGCATAAATATATCATTAACAAGAATATATTCTGTACTTAGCAACTGCCTGGTCAATGTTGAGAAAAAGTACAAAATTATATTTGTAAACAAATAAAAAATAAAAAATAAAAACAAAATTGCACTTGTTTCTTGTTGTATGAATAACTTTCATAACCAGAATCATGAACTATACTGACACTGCAGTATATTAGTTATATATTAGGGTTACACATTAATAATACTAATTAATAAAGCCTTCTGGAGTTGTTTGTGTATGGGTCCAGCAGAAGGAATTAGTAAGTCAATGGCTGAGTGTACACATGTCTGATTAATGTGGATTTTATCTGTTTGTTTTGAAAGGGAAAGAGTGTGTATAGAACGCAGCAGCGGAGCAGAACTTTGGTTTTTTAATTGATGGTGTTGAGTTGGTGAGCAAAGCACTAAAAAGTGCCGGGATTAGAAAAATAAAAAATCTGCCAGCGGTCAGCATCAAGGAAGGATGCAAACTGGCAGCCAACCACTTGGCAGCATACTGCGGGGCAGGTGGCCTGTCTCTCTCTCTCTTTTTCTCTATCTTTAATCTCTATCTTCCTTTACTAAACCATTCTCTGCCCATCCCCTTTTGCTCATAAAGAAAGAGACCCTCCCTCCTAAATGTCCGGACTTGGATCTGTCCTATTGCTTCTACCTGTTACAAATTTCTCTCCATCTGTCTCTCTCTTCTGTGCATCTTTCACACATAGCACAGGTAGATCACAGATAGATCTAAGAATGTAGGGCATTCAGTATTTTGGTGTGTGTGGTGGTGGTGGTGTGTGTGTGTGGGGGGGGGAATAAGCAGGAATAAGCATATGAGAACCTGTCATGTTTTATAGAACTTACTCATAAGCAGTACTAAGTGATATGCATTAAAGAGAGGTGGAATTGCCACTGCAGCCATTAATAAGCAAAAATCCATGTGGGGCTAATTTATTGCCGACCCACAACCAGCATTCCTTACAGCTTCCTCCATTTACTCTGCATAGGCATAAAAGCTAGTGAATGGTGTAAAAAATCAGAAGCATGTATAGAACAAATGGGGAGGGCTGACAGAAGTGTGGATGAGCAGTGATTGATCTAGAATCATCAGTGATTCTTTATCTTCTCAGTGACCCTTTACTTTGTTTATTTTGGCAGTGTGCACTTTTTTCCACTAATACAAACTGGATGCCAGGCAAAATGCAGTTAAGGAATGTTTATTTTTTGTTCACTAAAAGATTAAACAAAAAACAAAAGGCTGTTAACAGGGATGCAAGAAAGAAATTAGCAGTGATGGCATGAGCAAGAGAGCTTTGTAAAGGGATAGATACTTGCTGACTGGACAAAAGATAAAAGTCTTGTGGGACTAATTAAGTAAAAGGAAATAACAAAGGATTCTATTTATGGGCTATTGATAGATTGATTTGATTGATGCAAAACTTGAGCCCACAATTGAAACAGTGATAAACTGCTATCAGTGTATCACAAATCTGACCAAATATATGGAAAATATCAAGTGTGTGATAATTATAATGGCAAAGCTTCACACACACACACACACACACACACACACACACACACACACACACACACACTTACTTAACTGTCTCTGTGTGTGCATGTCATAGTTTTTATTCTTTTTTTTTTTTTTTAAATTGGCAGCTCAACCAGGGTGTAGTCCTCCATAATGGCCAGTGTTTCAATCAAACATACCCCAAGACTCACTTACTAAAGATGAATGAATAAATAAAATAGAGGGAAGAAAACAAGAAAGATAGAGTGATCAAGATGAGAAGAGAACGTGTCTTGCCAAAGGACAAAGAAGTGCACCAACAAAGATGTAGTATACACAAAAGGATCTAGGATGCTGAAGCACTTACAACCCCTTCCTCCCTTCTTTCAGAATTGATTAATCTCTCCACAAATCAGTGGACATAATGATTTCCATGGCGTTATCAATGCATGAAGAGCAGCGACTCTGGCTCTGGAACAGGGTCACAGAACTCTCCCTCAGCAGTAAAAGTAGCCCAAATTGCTGACATGCACATTCTGAAGCCAGCACACTTTGACTCTGCTCATCTGCTGTGGTTTTGAAAACATGATTACATACATTAAGCTCCTGCTGGCATCATATGGAGAGAGGGATACAGTAGGGCTTGTCTGAGCAGAGGCAGCAGATATATTGGAGGTAGAGATGGGACAGTGTGAAATTTATTTGACATAGAAATGAGCACACAGTGGCTGTTGAATATTGCAGAAGTACAAAGAGTAAAGAACTGACAAAAGACATGGGCAAAAATATGAATTAATGAAAACATTAATTAAAAAAAAAGAAAAATCTAAATCAAATCATAATTGGCTGTGACTACTCTTTGGCTTCAAAAAGCATCAGTTCTTACAATTGCACACTTTGTACATTTGCACTAATGCAGAAATTTTGTAGATTCAGGTGTATGATTATAATTGTGTTATAACAACCAGGTGCTAACCACTAATACTGTAACGCGTTACTTTTAAAAATAAAGTAACTCCGTTACCGTTACTGTATGGTGCGTTGTACGTTACTTTTTTAAATGAATGAATTTAGGCTGAAGTGTAGACTACAGTCTAACCTGCTTACAGCAGAGACGCATTGTAGGATTGGTGGATGAACCACAGTGGGAGTGTCTCGGTTTATTCGGGTCTGTGCGGCAGTAATGGCGAGTCGAGGTGAGAGCAAGACGAGTTTCTCAAAGTGGAAATATGATCATTATTTCACTTTAGTTGAGTATAAAGACAAAAACTTTTAAGTCAAATGTAAGCTATGTCTTTCTGGTTCGAAGCTTGTATCTACTGCAATAGCAACACCTCCAGAAACTCCATGCCTTGATGAAGCTAGAAGCTAGAAGCTAACCCGGTGTTCTGTTGTACATTGTTTATAGTTTTCCTACTTCAGCTGTGAAAGGAACATATTTAAGAGCTCAACACAACAGTAGAAGCCACTTTAGTTTTTGATTGTGAATATATTATTCAGCTTGTTTTGTTATTTATTTCAGAAATCATTGTGATATATTCAGTTTGTGCTGGTCTGACTTCAATAAAATAGTGTTTAAAAATGACTTTGTGTTTAAGTCAGTTTTGTGTTTGTATAGACCATAACGCATAAAAGGGCATTAATGGGAACATTAAAGAACGTTCTTAACTAAAAAGTTACTTTTAACAGTAACGCATTACTTTTTGGTGTAAGTAATCAACAAAGTAACAGAGTTACTTTTTGAATGAAGTAACAAGTAACTGTAACTAGTTACTATTTTTTAGTAACAAGCACAACACTGGTGCTAACAATAAACAGCTTCATATAGAGAATAAAACACATTAACTCATGAAAATAGAAACAGATCTGTAGGAGGCTTAAACCATCTCTAGGTTATGTATGTAAACCTGGTTTCCTGAGGGAATGAGATGCTGTGTCAACAACACTTTGGGAACGCTTTCATCTGACCACACTCTAAATCACGTGAGTACAGTGGCCGAGAAGAGCAAAACACATGAACAAATCCGAAAACAAAATAACAAATTCAAAAACAAAACAACAAATGCAAAAACAAAATAACAAATGCAAAACCTAAATAACAAATTAGAAAACATATTAACAAATCCGAAAACAAATTAACAAACTAGAAAACACAATAAAAAATGCAAAACCAAAATAACAAATCCGAAAACATATTAACATATTCAAAAACAAAATAACATCCAAATATAGGTGAACAAATCCGAAAACACATGAACAAATCCGGTGGGTATAGTTTGTGAATGGAACACTTACTGATAATTGGACGAGACACCTGTCATTCAAGATATAAAGGTATTAAATCGTAAAGCTTTGTTTCTTGTACCTGTGTAAATTTCTATTTCTATTTCGATTAGTGCACCTTTAAATATAATAAAATAACAAAAGTAAACATTGGCAAGCAAGGTGAAACGGTTGTACTTCCTGTATATCCTGAATGACAGGTGTCTTATCCAATGATCGGTAAGTGTTCCATTCACAAACTATACCTACCTTTTCCGGTTTGGCTGAATTGTCATTGTGTTTTTGGATTAGTTAATGGGTTTCGTGCAACGATTCAGACAAACAGGAAAAGGTAGGTATACAGGGAGTGCAAAATTATTAGGCAAATGAGTATTTTGATTGCACTCCCTGTATACCTACCTTTTCCTGTTTGTCTGAATCGTTGCACGAAACCCATTAACTAATCCAAAAACACAATGACAATTCAGCCAAACCGAAAAAGGTAGGTATAGTTTGTGAATGGAACACTTACCGATCATTGGACGAGACACCTGGCATTCAAGATATACAGGAAGTATGTAATACATGTGTAAAGTTCCCTGTTTACTTTTAACTATTTTTTATTTCAATTAGTGCACCTTTAAATATAAGAAAATAACAGAAGTAAACATAAGGAAACAAGGAGAAAATGGAATTAATTCAAAGCTACCTTGAGGAAGGACATTCATATGCAGTGATTTTGGAGATGCTGCAGTATATCCTGACATAAAGATTAGTTTGTACACTTTTACACATACGTTACTCCTGCCGCAGATCGTTGTACTTCAGATGCTTTATGGTCTGATATCCATAACTGGCTTTACCCAAAGGCTCCCTATCTAAGAAATTTCATTGTGAAGGACATTATCTTTGGACTTGTAATGAACAATAACAAAGATGACTTTCTTGTTAATAATATACTTCTGATTGGAAAATGTTATATACAAAATCGAAATACTTGAAAAATAAAACAAACACAGACACAGCGTCTCGTTCCCTCAGGAAACCAGGTTTTGAATGACAAGACACCTGTCATTCAAGATATATATTTTCCGGTTTGTCTGAATTGTCGTTGTGTTTTTCGGATTTGTTAATGTGTTTTCCAATTTCTTATTTTGTTTTTGGATTTGTTCATTTGTTTTTAGATTTGTTATTTTGTTTTTGAATTTGTTCATTTGTTTTCGGATTTGTTTTTCGGATTTGTTAATGTGTTTGCGGATGTGTTATTTTGGTTTTGCATTTGTTAATTTGTTTTCAGGTTTGTAAATGTGTTTTGCACTTCTTGGCCACCGTTCGTGTGTAATCTGTACAACAGAAAGACACAACGTCACTGGCGGGGTGACATTACAAAAAGGAAGCTATAAAAGCACATGATTCTAAAAAGGGAAGAAAGCGCTGCAGGAAGTGTGGCCTGGAAACACAACATCTTGTTCTCTCAGGGAACCAGGGTTACATACGTAACCTTGAGACATTCCCTTTCAGGATCCCTTTCAGGAGCTGCATCATCAACGCTTTGGGAACAAGTGTTCAATACTGCCAGAATGACCAGTCCCTGCCTAGTGTGGATGGGCACAGCTAGGTCAAAGGACAAAGGAGCGTGGAGTGGCACTAAGGTCAAGGCAGTAGAACCTGACAAAGGAGGACAAGGCCAAGGACAAGGTCAGAGGACAAGGCTTTAGATGTTGCCACACTCCAAGTGGAGTGAGCTCTGACCCCTAAAGGTGTGGGGGGACCAGAAGACTCATAAGAGGATGAGATAGCATTCACAATGCACCTGCTGAGGGTCTGCTTGTACGCAAAGAGACCCTTTTTATAGGGACTGTAGCAGAAAAACAGCTGCTCTGACTTCCTCCACAGCTCTGTTCTGAGGACGTGTTAAGCTTCTCCTGGTCAGGGGCCTGTAAAGGAGGAGGATAGAATGACTGAAGCACAATTTGATGTGGGACAGTGAAGGGAACCTTGGGGACATACCCCGGTCTGGGGTAGCGGGAAGCACTGGCCATGCCTGGGGTGAACTCCATACAGGAGGGGCTCATAAAAAGGAGGTAAAGATCCCAACTCTCTTTAGAGACAAGATGGCTAGTATATAAACAGTTTTTAATGTTGAAAATCTCAAAGGCCTCCTAGGCAGGTCACACAAAGGCACTCTGGTCAAACCTGATGCCTCAGTCTCAGTATACCATAGAGGACACATGTCACTAACGGGTTTTTCATGTGCAACTGCTCTGCAAGCAAAGCATGATATTGATAATTGTTCTTAAAGGAATTCCAGCACTGGGCCAAACAGGCAGTTAACTGGGTCCAACCAGTGACCCTTCACACCATATAGTGAACAGGTGCCACTTTGTGACATACGACTTCATCGTGGAGGCAGCACTGGATTGGAGAACCCTCTGTCCCTGAGCCACCACTGATGGGGTCTCATGTGCAGGAGGCCAAGCGGTACCACCCTCAGACTTTGAAACTGCTTCACTGAGTAGCTGGCTTTCTCTCACTCTCTTGATGGACATGATACATACTGGACTCGTGCAGGAGACAGCTGCGCCCGCATAACCATAACCATAGTAGGTCAAATCCCACACTACGCCTAGATAGGTGGTTCTCTGTACAGGAGAAAGTACACTTTCCTTGGCATTCAGTCTTAACCCCAATTCCTTTATATGGGTGAGAAAGACATCTTATTGCTGGATTACCAAGTGCTCTGATCGAGCCAATATCAACCAGTCGCTGATATAGTTTAGTATGTGGATGCCCTGGAGTCTCAGAGGAGCCATAGCCACATCCACACACTTTGTGGAGTTGCAGGGTGAGAGTGCAAGCACCCAAGATTTGACCTAAAAGCAAACCTTAGAAACTTTCCTGTGTGAAGGAAGGATGTATACATAAAAATACGTGTTTTTCAGATCTATTGTGACAAACCAGTCCTCAGACCTGATTTGGGACATGACCTGATTCAGGGTGAGCATCTTGAACCTGAGTTTCATTACAGAGAGGTTCAGCTGATGCAGATCATAAATGGGATGCAGCCCCCCATCCTTTCTGGGAAGTATGAAGTACCAGCTGTAGAACCTGGACTGAGGTGCACGTCGCAGTGCAGAAAACAACAAGGAGACCTGGATGTGAGGGTTTGACCCCACAGAGTTTCATTTAGTCAGCTTAATAAGGTAGTCACCTGGTATGGTTTTCCAACAGTCTTGAAGAGTTCTCAGAGGTGTCAAGTGCTTGTTGGCTGCTTTTCCTTCACTCTAAAGTGTAATTCATCCAAAATCATTAAATTAATTTAAATCAGGTGATTAGGCCAGGTCATCTGATGCAGCACTGCATCATTATTCTTTTTTAACTAATAGCTCTAACTTCGAGGTGTGTTTGAGGCCATTGTTATGTTGAAAAACAAATTATCGTCCCAATAAGTTCAAAACAGATGTGATGGCATGTCACTGCAAAATTCTGTAGTAGTCTTTGCTGGTTATTGTGTGGCCTCAATTTTTATTAATTTTCAAAACAGTGTCACCAGCACACCCACACCCACAAGCACATCCACAACATCACACCTTATTCTCCATGCTTCACAGTAGGAAACTACTGTTGACCCTCTGTATGTCTAACAATGCGTTTCTTGGACCAAGTAAATCTCTCTTCTGTATGTGGTTATTCAGAGTACTCAGTGGATGGTGAAATATCTGCAACTTGAACTCTGAGAAGCATTTGTGTAAATAATCCATATTTGCATGTGTGTGTGTGTGTGTTTGTGTGTGTGTGTGTGTGTGTGTGTGTGTGTGTGTGAGTAGTTTTATAAGTATATTGGCTTACAAAAATACATAATTTGTATGTTACATTACATTTATATTTTGAAACTCTGTTTTTGTCATCTGACCAATAATGCATGAGTTAATGAATAAACATTTGAAATATCCCAAAAGTCTATTATTTATAATTTTGTTTGTGTTTTTTTTTTTTATACACATATTTGATTGGACAACAATGACATGCAGACCAGGCAGTGCCAAACCTTGGGAAGAGACCTACAATAATACTGTAATAATCTCTCCATCTTCAGTACTTTGTTATATTTTAAAAGTCAATTCATTACTTTCACAGTGTTCTGTGTGTGTCCGTGTGTAACTGTAGCAGATTTTAAGGCTTTTTTCCTGTTTAAGTGCAGAAAAGAAGTGTGTCTATAGTACATATGTCTTTTGCTTTATATTACCACTGTAATTTAACACAGATCATTGCTGCTATTTCCTAGAACACTTCTACACAATTATTTCTAGCCTAAGTCTGTAAGCAGTTGTGTGGGTACTGATCTTCTAACTGATACAGCGCTACTAGTACTGTGAATCTGTGTGTGTGTGTGTGTGTGTGCGTGTGTTGGGGGGTTTATGTGCGTGTGTGAGCAGCACTTTCCATCTGGGCACTCTGTCTACTTACTGCATTGCAGGAGCAGCATTCGGGAGTGTGTGGAAAGATTGTCATAAGGAGCGGCTTTCTTTATAAAGAAAGAAAGAAAGAGAGAGAGAGAAAGAGAGAGAGAGAGAGAGAGAGAGAGAGAGAGAGAGAGAGAGAGAGAGAGAGAGAAAGATAGATAGATAGATAGATAGATAGATAGATAGATAGATAGATAGATAGATAGATAGATAGATAGATAGATGGTGTGTGGGAGATTATTGTTTACTTATCCTTCCCCATTGATCAAGCACACAAAGATAAATAAATGAACAATTGATTTCATATACTCATATTCTTTTTATTATTCTCTTGCTTCTCTCTTACCAGAAAAAAATACACAGTTTTCTAATACAGAAATCTCTCCCTCTGTCCACTTTTTGTCTTAAAACTAGCAGATTAATTTTTAGATGGAAGAAATGAACTTTCAGTACTGTATAGAATTGATTTAAGAAAACGTAGCTTCTGCTTGTCTGCATTATGCATCTCTTCGCTGCATCACCTGGGTGTGGTATATCTGCAAAACTACATATCCAACAAACACGCTAAATTCGGAAATCACTAAGTGACAACAAATGCATACATACTGACCAATTTCAGAGAAATGTCTAAATAAAAAAAAAAGATTTATTTTCTAAATAGAAAAAATAAACTGTGTGTTTGAAGGTATATAGGGTGTGTGTGTGTGTGTGTGTGTGTGTGTCTGTGTGTGTGTGTGTGTGTGTGTGTGTGTGTGTGTGTGTGTGTGTGTGTGTGTGTGTGTGTGTGTGTGTGTGTGTGTGTCTGTGAGTGAATAAAAGTGCTCTGCAGGGACATTATGATATTAAAGTATAAGCAGAATAAGGCAGCACTACAAATAGAGATGTAAACATGAGTGAACCAGCATTCAACTGTATGTAAAGGAGCCTCTGAAGGTCTGGGATCAGTCAGGCTATTGTCCTTTGTTGTGCTACACTGATCAGGGCAGGGTGGACATGTCCTGAGAGAGAGGCTGTCGAAAGACCCTCCACGCCATCAACCATAAAACAAAACAGCCCAATTTGCTGCTGATGGCAGCTAGGCCAGGTGAAGAAAAGGAGTCAATCTCATAGCAATCAGCCTCCAGATCACAAGCAGCCTGCAACCTGCCATCTTCACAATGACTTTATCATCTTGCCTCTTTATCTCTTACTGTTACCTTTTCCTTCCTCCCTAATTTGCTCCTGCTTTTTTTTTTTCTTCTAAGATCATAAACACTTGCCTAATGTCCTACTGCTTCTCTGTGTACTCTTTCAGATTTTTCATTTTACATTGTTGTTTTTTCCCTACCTTTCCAAAATGGTCTCTTGGTGGAAAAAGCTAATATACACTGGGAGAAACGAAAACAAATGGCTTACCAAAATAAAAAAGAATGTACAAATCAATCAATGGCCAACGATCAGGTCTACACACTTATATATACATGATAAGTCTATTTTGGTCCCCTGTGAAAGTTTAGTAAACTCAGTTGGCCCCTCTGGCCCATATCTAGCCCGCCTGTGGCCATGCAGTCACTGAGTTAAATCATTGGCTGACAGGGTCCTTTCTTTTTATAGCTGCCCCCCTGTGCAACCAACCCAGAAAAGGAAAGAGGAAAGGTGATAACCTTGTGAAAACCACCCCTCTTACCCACACATATATGCAATCATGCATGCAATCACACAGAATACACATGCATGCCAGCAATCTAATAGACATAAAATATATTCATGTGAACACAGATATATGATTTTGCATTCACAATATATATTACAAATCTATTTACTTTCAGCATAGACCTTCATTGCATTTGTGTTTGAATTATACACATAAATAAAATAATAAAAAGGAAAAATGCAAGGAAGTGCCACATAAACCCATTCATACACGCACAGCCATGCACAAATACGCAGTAAAACCTTTACATGTGCACACTGCAGCTTTTCACAACAAGAAGCAAAGATTTATTCTCTGTCAGTAGAAGTGGCAGCAATAAATCTTTTGCTATTTATGTAGTTATCCAGTATTTATTCCTAAGCTAATTACACTTACCAAGAGAGTTATGGGAGCAGTTGGTCTATGCTAGAATCTGTAAAAAGTACAAAAACACTTACTACTAATTACACAGTTTATAGGCTTTGTTAAGGGTCTTTTAAGTACAGTTTACCTTGTCTAAAAGTAAGGGTATGACCACCAACCTGATCAAGCAAGGTTCACAAAGGCTTAGTTTGCCAAGGTTGGCCTGGAAGAACTCAAGCGGGCGGCCACAGACTACTTACTTCAACATACTGAACAACTTTGGGCTGATCAGGTATGCTGACTGCACCCTAGACCTCTTTGCCTAACAACACTGCTTGACTTTACTTATTCTCTTGTGGCTGAATGGGCACTCATCCCTACAGCAATGCTCCACAATCTAGTGGAAAGCCTTCCGAAAAGGGTAAAATTTACTATTAGCAGAGGGGAGAGTTTATCTGGATTGTTCTGTTTAAGCACATATGGGTGAGTGAAGGTCAAGTGTGTACAAACTTTTAAACCTTTATTGCAAGAGTAACAACGCTAATGTTCACTTCTAACATCAGAATGGGGCAACATTTGACCTCAGTGACTTAATGCCAGATGGGCTAGTTGAGCTATTTCAGAAAAAAAACACAAACATCTCTAAAGTTTACACAGAATAGTGCAAAAAATAATAAGCATACAAAAACAACTACCAGTTAACTGTAGTTCTGTGAGCAGAAACCTCTTGATGATGAAAAAGGTCAAGAACAATGACCAGAATATTTCGAACTGACAGGACAGCTATTAATGTAAGTCACTTTACAGCTATTTATTATAGTCCCTTTACAACTATATTGAAGAAAAATATATGAAACAACAACTCCTACATTGGTGGGCTGTAATGCTGACAATAGTCAAAATGGGTAATTCATTGTATTAGTCATATGATTTTTTAAGATGATTTACTTTTATCATTATCAAAAAAGGCAAAAATGGAGTATAGTTTTTTTTTTAAAGTAACAGGAAACTGCTCTATGACAGGGGGTTTTGTAAGAGAAAGCTCTGCACCTACTGTAGCCTTTGCTATTCAAGGTGCCAACAAAGAGCCTGCACTTTTGATATAAGAAGGTGTGGCAGATCATGGAAAAACAACAATGATTGCTCAACAACTGCAGTGTAAAAGTTTACAGCACTTTACAGTTCCATAGGTATGTGTGGAGCCAATGCAGTGTGGATAGAGTTGATGTATTCATATTGTTCTTATGATGACTCTAGCTGCTGCATTGTGGATTACCTGGAGCTTGTTTATGAACCTACAGAAACATCCAGTAAGGAATAAAAGTAGACCAACAGTGAGGTAACAATCATAAAATGTTTTTCTGTATTGGATAGCAATAGTAAAATGTATTTCTTATCTTAGCAATATTTCTGAGATAAAAAAAAAATGCAGTCATAGTAATATTATTTAAGATTCAGAAATTCCTAAAACAACTTCAGAAAACAGATGTTAAAAACAATGTGGAACCCCAAACCATATCTTAGTATGCATGACTGCCAAAACATGTATGTTGCGCTTTGCACACATGAATATATCTGAGTTAGACTTTTTTATGAGGAAGAGAAATTGATTTGGTCGTGGACATACTTGAAAAAATAAATTTTTAGGAAAAGCTACACCTGCTCTAGGGTGCAGGAATGCACTAGGCAGAAAAGAAAAGAAGACAGAAAGGGCCTGTAGATCATCTACTCTCTTCAGAGAATAGACAGCCAGCAGAAACACAGTCTTGACTGTGAGATGCCTCAATTAAGTCTTGGCCAGGGGCTTGAAGGGGGGCTCAGATATAGCCACCAGCACAACGGCCAGGTCCCACCCAGGCACTCTAGGTCTCACTGGAGGCTTTGGAGAAAACACGTCAAAAGCGGGTTTCTGGCAAGTGATTGCCCCACCATGGGGGCATGATACACTGAAACAGCGGACACATAGACTTTGAGGGTGGACCAACCCTTTCGTAAAATGGAGGAACTCCAGCACTGAACCAAACAGGCAATGGACTGGGTCCAATTGGTGCTGAGCGCACCACACAGTGAACAGATGGCATCTCGTGGCATAACGACCGAAAGGGGCTGGGGGGTCAGGGAGAACCATAGGGGACAGTGTGACGTCTCTCGAGACGTGTACAAGTCCACCTGGACTTTGCTAAATTTCTCCCAGATTTGCTTTTTTACTCTGGTGATTGATGTACAATATCACCAAGGTGTTGTCCAAACGGATCGCTAAGATCCGGAGGGAAATGCTTCAGAGCCAGAAGCACGGCCAGCATCTCTAGGCAATTAATGTGTCATAATAGATGGGGCCCTTCCCATAGATCTTGGGTGGAAACTGCTAACTGCTAACTGCTCTGATCTCAACAATCATCAATATAATTAAATATGCAGATGCACTAAAGTCTCCTTCTTTAGGAGAGTGCTTACTTCTTGTTCCATGACCAGAGCCTGCGACCACAGCCAGCGTCAAAACGGGGCGGACAAGAACCGAACTGAATCGTATAGCCTCATTCTACAGTCGACAGAACCCACTGGGACATGTCTGGCAGAACTTCCCGAGCTGCAAGGTAGTCTCTAAGGGGTTTTAGTCTCTTAAGGCTGACCTCTGGTATGCCTAGAGCCAGGGACCTGGTGCAGCTCTAGCGAGTTTGAAAGATGCAGCGAGTCCTCCTGCAACATTGCCAGGTGGAAACCAATTAGGGAGCTTGCTGGAGCTGGCCGTGCCCTGAAAAACATTTCCTGCCAGGGTTAACAAACCACGTCCCTGAGGGCCACACCCCCATCACGTCCTGTCAGACTTTTTTGTTGTAGTCCGCTTATTGAAGATTGCAGTCCTCAGATCTGGGGCTTCGAAACCGAAGGATCCCTGAAAGGGGGGTACATGTTGCAACACTACGTTTTTGCACCTCCTGATGGTAGGTGCTGTGTTGGGGTTGGCGTGCACCCGCCGAGCAGCCCCATGAGAGCAGCATGGGAGATACTGCTGGAACGCAGCTGATTGTTTCTTCACCTCCTGAAACCTTTCGATCACCGAGTAACCGAATAGGCCGGAAGGACAGAGAAGGGCGTCTAGCAGCACCGCCCTGTCCCTGTCAGAGATTTCTGACATGGTGAGCCACAAATGGCTCTAAGTTGAGGTTAGGACAGTCATGGACGGGTCGATGGCCTCAGTGGTCCCCCTAGTGACTCTAAGAACCAAGTCTGCTGTATGGCGGAGCTCTTGCACCATGGCCGCCAATATGTCTTCATCAGCTGCAGCAGCAGGTTGTCTTGGTACGCCTGCAACAGCTCCATGGTGTGCAGACATCCAGCGGCCTGACCTGCCGAGGCATACACCTTACCCACCACTGCTGACATAGTACGCAGGGGCTTGGTGGGTAGTGCCTGGGCCTTAAAGGAGGAAGCAAAGCCCAGGGAAAGATAGCCTGCTAGCGTCTCATCAACCAGAGGCATGGCTCCATAACTGTGATCCTAAGCCCCATGACATTGGAATACAACGCTGCCTTGGGGCTAAAGGGGCAGGCTGAGAAAGGCTTCGCCCAGGACTTGGACACCTCAGTGTGCAGGTCAGGGATAAATGGTAGACCCTGATGTGGAGGTTTCAATGGCGGGAGCAGAAAGAGCTCGTTGACCTTACTAAATGTAGGGGCTTTTCGCTCATCAGTTAGCCAAGCTAGATCTAGCTGCTCTATGGCACATGTCACAACCTCCATAAGCTCTTTCATCTTGGGCTCACTAACCACAGGGGCAGGGAGAAACACACAGCCGGAAGGTGGCCCCAGCTTCACTCCATGTGCTTTTTATAGCTTTCTGGTTGAGACGTCACCCCTTGACAATTCACCACCTGTTTTTTTAAATATATCTACCATGTGGTAGATTCTGGCCCACCTAGTGTTTGCTCATTATGTTTTGGAAAAATAGAGAAGAATAAAGTCATTGCACAACTTAGGTTCATGGTTAACATAATAAATTAATAATCCTCTAATAATAAATCCATAGTCCTCTATTGGTGTCCAGATGTCCATTTTATATTCCAGAAAAATGGTATCTGTAAGGGTAGAAGTGACTGGATGACTGTGAGAATTAAAAAAAAAGCTTTGCATCACTTACTGTATACAAAGGAGACACAACCTTACAGGAGAGAAGAAAAGTGTAGAGGATGCTAGAAATTAAACCCAAACTTAATCTTCTGCTGTCAATATACATTAGAAAAATAATTACAGCTGAAACAACAGTAACCTTCAAATTTTCAACAAAAATAACATCCAGCATCAGAAAAAAAAAAACAGAGAGAAAAAATCAATAAAATTATTCTGGACCTCAAACACTGTAGATTTTGATGTAAATATCATACAGACATATGATTTTCATTGCACTATATAAGAATTTTTGGTTTCCTTGATTCCGAGTGAGAAGATTCCAAGTGAAACATGCTTAAGCAGAAAGGTGATCTGGGTTAAAACAGTTACAATTGAGTTAACACTGTTAGGCATACGCTTCTCTCCATCAAGCACGACCTTGAGCTGTTGTTTAGCAATTAGAAGGCAGTTGTCCTCTTAGTATTTCATTCAAAAGTAATAAACTACCATTTTGTTTCACATTCTTTCTTCTCTTTTCATCCATCATTATTGTTATAGAAATAATATCTTGATAAAAAAAAACTACAAGCTATCTATCTATCTATCTATCTATCTATCTATCTATCTATCTATCTATCTATCTATCTATCTATCTATCTATCTGTGTGTCTGTTTGTGTGTGTGTGTGTGTGTGTGTGTGTGTGTGTGTGTGTGTGTGTGTGTGTGTGTGTGTTCATAGTTGACAACAAGAACTTGTTAATGGAAATGTAGTGTGGACAGGTTTGGTGATGACAGACTACATTTGTTACACTACCGTGGTTGGTGCTGCTGAGCGAGTAAGCTTTTAAGCTGGTTCAAACATATTTAATATTCATGCTGCTGCTGAACGTGAAGTGAGAAGGACCCCATGTAGTAGATCTTCACAGATGCTGCTGGAGGGTCGAATTATTTGTAGTAATTAAAGAGAAGACACCTGGCCCTAATTGTTGTTATTTTCATTTTTGCCTAAATATAAATAGTCAGTATGTTGAATTTTTTACTTGGACATATAAATAAAAATTATATATATATATATACACACAGTGGAACCTTGGAGCTCGCAAGGTTTAGGGACCAAGACCGGTCGCGAGTTCTAAATTTTTGTGACCTTTTGATACGCCCCTTCCAACCCAGTAAAAACCCAAAGAACACTATACAAAATTGATTTGAATGAGTAAATAACGCTATTTCACTCCATAACACTTAATTATCAGACTATTTTAACAATACTTTATGTAAATTAACAGCAATTACAATGCTTAAATAAAAAAAATAAAGTACTTTGTCATTATAAGATAAAAGAAATTGTGGCTGAAAGAAAGTGTGGCTGAAAGAAAGATACCAATAAGGAAAGTGGAAATGCATTTTAATCTGTATAAAAAAAACAAAAAAAACATGGTAACTGCCAAAACATTCTATGTGAGTGACAATCTGAGACACTCTGTTATCCTGGCATTTATGAATATGATATTAAAAAAATTGCCAGGGGGCTTAAATCTTGTATACACATTTGAAATATGCTGAAGTTTGTGAGGGCAATTACAAAAAAAAAAGACAACAGAATACATTTTTCATTAAAATCCATGACAAAGACAAAAAAAAAAAATAGGTAACGAAGAGTTCTGGACACAAACCTGGATTATGTTTATGTGATTTGAATAAGATTTAGAATTATTTCTAAAAAAATGGAATTGGATTATTAGAACTAGTTATGGGACTTGCACTATCTCGAAAAAAATCAAGAAAGCGGTTCTGAAGCATTCAAGCCTCAAATCCAGACTATGCAACTGTTTTTTTTCCTTAAGCGATCAGGATCTCAACACAAAAAACTGAACTGGAACTGAAACTCACATTCACACACTCACCCAAATGTGTGTTATTAAGCTGTTACAAATTTGAACTAATATACACACTCAATAATAACATAAAATATTTCTATTTCCTTTTCTAAACTGCCTACATGCTATTTTGCACGTCTACTGGATTGCTAGGTTGCTGTTTTGCTTGCATGTTTGCTTTGTATTACACATACACACAAGAGTTTGAGATGTGACTGGAGCAAAATGGTACTGAGTGCTTCCATAGAAGCATAGCCAGGAGCATGAAAGCACAGGGAACAAGAGTGGGAGGAAGTCCGGGTGATCTATGGTTGTTACCGGTAGATCAGACTGTGAGTGAAGGGGAATATAAAAGGGACGGGTAAATGAAGGATAGGTGTAGGTGATTAGTAGGAGGAGGACAGGTGTAGGTAATTTAAAGGAGGGAGAGGCTGAGTGAGAGTGTAGGCATTGGAGGGAGGTGTGACTGGTGGCTCCCTGACAATAACATATTATACAGTAGGTTTACTAGCGGTGCTATTTTGTGTTTTGTGTATCTGTCCTGCACTGTCTTTTGCTGTACTTGGTTGCACATGATGCACTTTATGTGGCCCGGACAGCTTATTTAGGTCAGAAGCTCTGTGTTTTGTGATGAAGCTCTATGTTGTGGAATGTATGTTATTTTATTTTGTTTTATGTAGAACCAAGGTGCTTTAGGAACATTTTCGAATTTCACAGTGTACTTTGTCAGCTATACATGGTTAAAATTAGGGTTGCACAAGCCAGTGCACTCTTAGTGCTGGTCCTATGCGGGATAAATTGGAGGGTTGCGTTAGGAAGGGCATCCAGTGTAAAAACAAATGCCAAATCGAACATACACATATATATAAAACTTTCTTTTGGCTTCTATATATATATATATATATATATATATATATATATATATATATATATATAAATAAAATTTCAGTCGTTGCCTATTTATCTAAAAATGTATTCATCCAAAGCTTTCCAAACACATAGATACATTACAAGAATTTGTCAGGCAACATCGAAATAAAATTAATAACACCATAATCAGTTGACCAATGCTTAATGTTAATCCACCAGACACATTTAGGTTTAAGTCAGAATAAAGGTTATGATTTCTAGAAGTATTTTTATTCAAAGCTCCTCTAGCTCATTATGTACCACATTCATTTTTTTTTAATTTCTTATCAATTTAGATAGTGCCACTATTGCCCCATTTAGAAAAAGTGTTTGTAGAGTCATGACTCTAAGAATGCCAAAATAATGTTAATTGAAGGATAATCATCTAGTCTTTGTCCTTTATGTAGGATAGCAAAGGTTAGCAAAGTGGTCTTAGTGCCTTTAAAACTTGGTGCACTTTTAGCTAGTACTTCCCCTATAATAAGATAATCTAGGAAGACCCCTACTATGATTATGTCCATACAGTGTCGGATATAAGACTAGAGGAATAAAAAAAGAGAGACATGAACAGGCACACAGGCAGACAGAAGACAGCACAATCTCATACACAAGCAGTGCTTCCCTGAATGTAAAGCATAAGCTATAAGGGTATACACGCCTCTCTAGCATCCGGAGATAAAAAGTGCAGGAGCAGGGAGGAAAGAAAGTAACACTGAAAAGGCAAAGAAAAAAAAAAGGGTACAGAAAGTGGAAACATACTATGATGGATGATTCACTCTGTTTGGGTGCCATAATACCATGAGTAGAGGGCAAAGAGAGACAAAAAGGAAAGAAAGAATAAGAGCTTTTGACAATTTTGAATCATTAATGATGTGAAGATATTATAACCAATGACGACTGTTTCAAATATTACACTGTGCCTGTATTAATCTAATAAAATGAAGTCTTAGTATTATATGGTTCTATTTGGATGAAGAGCTGTGGTGATGACATTTACAGCATTTGGCAGACATGCTGGGATTTGAACGTATATGACCTTCCAATCCAGAGTCCAATGCTTTAACCACTGAGCTATCACGTCCCTATTATGATGAGATTTGGGACATAAAAGTTTTGACATTTTAGCTAGCAAAATATCTGAAACTTACATCTAAATCACTAAAGCTTGTATTAACTTAAGCATACATTTTAATTTAGCATCAGATTGACATTAAATGTGCTTTATACTTGGCACATATAATTTACAGCACAGTGAAAATCTTTATTTGCATTGTCCAGCAATGTTAGGAAGCTGGGGGCAGAGCACAGGGTCAGCCATGATACAGTACCCCTGGATTATCCAAAACTAACTTTTGATAAGGTAAACAATTTTACAAAAATTAATATGTAAATACTTTCCCTAATTATAAAAAGTTTGTGATTATATATGCATTGAAATGTTTAAATAATTTCTTTACTGTATATATTCTTTAACATTTTATTTTTAATGCCAGTGTCATGAAATTAGATCTTTTATATAGATTTCTTCTTTTTCAAGTCGTCACACTGCTGTCCTCACACATAAAACCTTTTGCAATCCTTAATTTAAATTATTTGTGAAATCCTTCTCTCCTGAAGACTAGTTTTCCTTACATAAAACATAAAACCAAGAATCAAACCTACAGTGATAATCTGAATTTTAAATAAAAAAAATAAAATAAAAAATTCTGTGAAGTTGGAATGAATAGACTGTACCACAAACAGTGAAGAACAGCATGGAACACTGATTCTAAATTCAAAACAGAAAGAGAGAGAGATTGGATTTCTCTGCTACATGTTATCACTTCGGACACAAATCCAATGAACAGCTTGTCTTTCACATTAAATGATGTTTCATACAAATATTATATGCTTTTGCCATTCAGAGTTTTCTTTTTTTTATATATAAACAAATACAGAAATACAAAATGTGTTTTTTTGCCTGTATTTCAAAGAAATATATTTCCCATGTTGAAACATCTCTCTGTACAAATTAAAAATACACAGAGTTAATGTGAACATACACGCACGCACGCACGCACGCACGCACGCACGCACACACACACACACACACACACAGACAGCTCGGGATAAATCTGCTTTATAAGAGGTATAAAGGGCCTCTCATCTAAGCCATGTATGTGGGCTGATAGAGAGGCTACTTATTTCCTCCTATTTAACTGTTCAGGATGAAAAGCTTTAGACTTTATTTATAACAAGGGTAATGAAATTAGTTGACTAATGTCCCTACATACACTCTCTACACTCTAACACCAGGCCATTTATCACTATGAAAAAGTGCAGGATTTCCCCACATTTCCACTGATCTGCTCTCTCTCTCTCTCTCTCTCTCTCTCTCTCTCTCTCTCTCTCTCTCTCTCTCTCTCTCTCTCTGTCACTCTCTCAATGGAAAATACTGCACGGCAAAGTTGCTGTTAATGCGTCTGTGAACATTATTAATCCAAATGTGTCTGACGAATGCCCATTCTGTAAATAAAGGGAAACCTTTTTTTCACAGGTTCATTAGAATGTTCAAGATTGAAAAATGTGTTCAATGTACTTACCTTATTGTTCTTTAAGTTTGGTGAATGTTTTTTTTTTAGAATGGCTGATTAACAGCCAAAATAAATAAATGTTATTTGGTGAATTATTTATTTAGACAAGCTAAGAGAGCTATTTATATCACAAAGATATCACAAAGAAGGACAAAATCACAAAGAAGGACAAAATGTAGAAAGGGTGTTTAACTGGTTGGTGGAAGTTGAGTTCTGATTGATTTTAAGTTCTATAAGTTGATTAATAATTATAGCGGTTTTTCTCTATTGGTATTAAATTAAATAATATTTTGGCGTGTATGAAATAGTCATGTGGAAATATGTTTTATGAGATTTTTATATATAATTGTTTGTAAGATTTAATAAAGTTGTGAAAAATGTAATCTCTCTCTCTCTCTCTCTTTCTCTCTCTCTCTCTCTCTCTCTCTCTCTCTTTCTCTCTTAGAGCTCTTGTCTCGTTGGGCTACATTTGTAGTCAATTTTCAGTCATGCCCCATAAGCCTCCTTTTTCTCGTCTTGCTATGCATTTAAGTGTTCTGATACGGCAAGTCCATAATGCTAAGCTCCCTTTGTGTGAATTATTACAAGGGCATAACTTAACATTATGCTGAAGTGTTTTGTCTGTTTGTCTCTCTGTCTGTCTGTCTGTCTGTTTGTCTATTTTTTGCCTGCATGCTGTTGGACCTATTCCAGATTGACATTATATTACCTAGCCAAGACAATGATCAGAATATTCATAAGCTATTGATCCAGAATGCCACCAAGGTCTCTCTCTCTCTCTCTCTCTCTCTCTCTCTCTCTCTCTCTCTCTCTCTCTATCTCTCTCTCCATTGTCCTAACACTTATTGCTATTTACCAATGAAGTTATTTTTTTCTCTTTCGTGTTCTTCCCAGTTTTTTAGATTGAAGGAGGTGAATGTACAGCATGCATGCATTAAAAAAGATTTCCATGAAATCCTGGAAGGACATGTGAACAGATCTGATTCATAAAGCAGTCATATGACATCACAGAAAGAGGCTGCATGGACACATATTACAGCTCAGTAACACACATTTAAATGTTTTATGTAGAGACCATTTCAAAAATAAAAGCAGTAATGAATTTACAGAGCTTGACCATTGCTTTTATTTTTATTTTTTTTTCAGGTACTTTAATTAAATTTAAGCCCTTAACACTATTAATAATATCCAGCTCATAATTTGTTAAAATATATACATTTGTTTACATACATTTTTTTTTTCAAAACAGATGTGTAAAATACTTGCTGGGATAACATGGATGCATTTATATTGCAAATTGTGAAGTTTCAGCAGGTCAACCTTAAAATATACTCAGCACGGTTTATTGCTAGGAGAACAGGGATACTGCAATTGAACATTGTACACATATAGTGCTTAAGTTAGCTAGCTAATTGGTTACCTTTTTTTTGCTTGTCGAATGAATGTATCACACACGATTTAGTAGAGAACATGCAGTTTTCACTGGCCACTGGCTTCAAATGTCTTTAGTAATGTTGCTGTGGAACAATATGTAAGGACATGCTTATATGCCTCATTTGTCAGTGGCCTAGGGGAATATCTGACAACATAAAAACCTAATTTTAATTTTGACATATTGTCCTTAAATTAATTCAGCAGATGCAAACATTGTGGATCTTTGCTAATGTTTTGAAGACGGCTTATCATTAACAGATATGTCCTCCACCGAATAGCAGTGCCACTTCCTGTGTTCATGTTTATTTGATAATACTTAATTTGGAAAAATCTATAAGCCTTGACCCAATTTGCTTTGATGTATCTCTAAAGTTAAGATATACAGTGCATTTAGCAAGGAGTCAGACTCCCTTAACTTTCCATATTATGCCCAATCAATAAACTTTTCAACAGGTTGACTCTGGTCAAGGTGTAGAAACATCTCAGCAATGATCAAGAGAATTTAACTAATTTTAGAGTTTCGTTGCAAAAAATCTGAATACATGTCATATTTCACTTTTTTTAATTAAAACAATTTTGTTTGGTTCAGCCTGATACTAAAATCATTCATATAGATTGATGTTTTTTTTCTCCTTTATCTACACTCGGTTCCTGATTATGACAAAGTGAAAACTGAATTCTAGAAATCCCTGTACATTTTTTTAAATAAAAAAAATAAAATATGTTCGTCGGTATTTAGAACCTTTGCAACGAAACCCAAAAATTAGTTTGGGTTGCTGAGATGTTTCTACACCTTGACCAGAATCAACCTGTTGAAAGGTTTATTGATTGGACATAATATGGAAATGCAGACACACCTTTCTCCAAAGGCCCTAACAGCTGACAATGCATATCACAGCAAAAACCAAGCTATTAGGTCGAAGGAACTGCCTGCCGAGCACAGAAACAAGATTGTTGAAAGGCACAGATCTGGGGAAGGCTACAAAAATTGCTGCTGCACTAAAAATCCCTAAGAGCACAGTGGCCTTCATAATTATCTAATGGAAGCAGTGTGGCACAGTGAACACCATGATCACTTTAATTTAGCTCCAGAGATCCCGTGTGGAATTGGGACAGAGGTCCACCAAAGGAGATGCTCTACTGATCTAAACTGCCAAAAAAAAAAAAAAAAAAACAAATTGTGAAATAAAAAACAATATTTATTGATACATATTTGAGTTATTTAAACAACAGAAGTTGACTTAACTTTGGAGTTCAAATTAAAATTGTAAGTCTTGTAAGACATGAGCATGTGCAGTATTATTCAACCCCTAGCTTCAGTACCTTGTGGAGCACCCATTAGTTTTTATAACTTATATCAAGCATTTTTGATAAGTGCTTACAAGCTTCTTACACCTCTCGATTGGAATCCTTGCCCATTCTTCACGTGCAAAAGCCTCTAACTCAGTGATGTTTGCTGGCTTCTGTGCCGCAACCGCCTTCTTCAAATCCCACCAAAGATTTTCAATTGGATTTAAATCTGGTGACTGAGAAGGCCACTCCAGCATCTTTTCTCCAACCAAGCTATGGTTGATTTGGTGGTGTGCTTGGGATCATTGTCTTGCTGGAAGATCCAATGATCACCAAGGTTTTATTTGTCAACAGAAGGCATCATGTTCTTCTTCAAAATGACCTGGTATTTCTGGGAATCCATGATGCCAGGTACACAATCAAGTTTGCCAATTCCTGCCGCAGAAAAACAGCCCCACATCATTATTGCCCCACCTCTGTGCTTGACCGTGGGGATAGTATTCTTCTGGTCATAAGCCTGACCTTTTGCATGCCAGACATACCACTGGTACATATGTCCAAAAAGTTCCAGTTTGGATTCATCAGTCCATAGAACTGTCTCCCAAAACTCTGTAGTTTTATCCAAATTCCTCCTGGCATATTCTAGTCGACTCCCGATGTTCCTTGAGGTCAAGAGTGGAGTGCGTCTTGGGGTCCGCCTATTCAGTGCACGTCTTATAGTTCCCCTTCAGGAACTCGAGCTGCGTCGAAACGCTATGGGAACGCCATAGCGTTTCGACGCAGCGTCTCGTTCCTTCGGGGAACTAGGGTTACGGTCGTAACCTAGAGACGTTCCCCTTCAGGAACTCGAGCTGCGTCGAAACGCTATGGCGTTCCCATAGCGTTTCGACGTAGCGTCTCGTTCCTTCGGGGAACTAGGGTTACGGTCGTAACCTAGAGACGTTGCCACTGAAGCACTTGTGGCAGCCTTCATCATGTCATTCTGTAGCTGTCTTGCAGTCACACAGGGGTTTTTCTTAGCTGTCCTGACTAAGTTGCTAAGGGCCCTTAATGAAACTGTGAGCTTTCTTCCATGGCCAGGCAGGTTTGCAGCTGTTCCATAAGTTTTAAACTTCCTTATAATGCTCACAATGGTGTCTCTTGGAATGTTAAATCTTTTGTAAATCTTCTTATACCCAAGGCCCTTTAGATGTGATAAAATAATTTCCTCTCTCAGCTTTGGACAAAGGAAGCTCCTTTCTCTTTCCCATGATTGCAACTCACCTTGAACACCTTCATGGTCGGGGTTTGTATATGCATCACAGCTGAAGCAAATGAAGGATCGTTATAGAGTTCCCAAAGGCTTAATGATGCTTCAGATCCACTTCAGGCCATAAAAACTGTCAGAAAGCTTTAAAAGCAACAATATTATATAGGGGTTGAACAAATGTGACATGGTGATCCTAACAAAATATACTGTTACACACAAATACCACATTGTACATTTTCTGTGTTGATTTTAGGTATCACTAAACTCATTAAGAAGCCACCCAAAGCAGAATCCTCCACTTTAAAAAGATTTTTATTTATAAATCCTTCTCTTTAGAGGTTGAATATTTCTGATTGCAAGTGTAGGTGTGCATAACTTGTTGCATCATACCCAAAAAGTTTTGAGGCTACAATTGTTGCCCTCTTGTGCTTCAACTTAATACTGGTTAAGGGTTTTGAATACTTGTGTACTTGTGTATGTGATATTGCAGGTTTTTTTCTATATTTACAAATTTCTAGGTTTTCACTTTGTCATTATGGGCTAGTGGGTTTATTCATTTATATAATTCTAAATATATGTATATATATACTGTATATTAATGCAGGTGCTGCAAAAATGAGTCAAAAAAAAATGTTCAATTAACCTTTGTTATTCAATACTAACTGAAGTAAACAGAGGGGAGTTTTATTACAGTGTTTACTTTTGTTGGAATATGCTGAAAACAGTCTTTCTGGAAACCCTAAAAATAAAATTAATTAATTAATCAAGTAAATTTTTCATTTACATTTATTATTGTAATCAAAACTTGGGCAAGCACATTTATGTTTTTACTGTACTGTATGTTTATAAACCCTTGGGAATTGTCTAGATTTCTTCATTTAAAGATGATCTTATATATGATCTAAAATTCTAAGGCTTACATGAGATTAAAGTGACAAATAAAAGTGGTGTAGCTATTCTTACAGCTTTATTCATATGAAATAAAATTTTCCTCACTGTTGAATTCTTTTCAAAATGAGGGCCATAATCTAGTATTTATTGTCATTATGACAGATCAGTGTGTATTTAGAAAAACTTCATGTGAAGACCTTAACAATATTAACAGAGACTGGGTAAGAAGGAAATCATTGAAACAAACAAGAAGGCTAAGGTTCTCAAGGAGTCTGAGAGATCCACAGCTCAAATAGATCAGAGAGCAGAGATATCTCAGAAGACATGGATCTATAAGTGCAGCCAAATGTTGTTCAATTCGGTGGTGTTCATCCATTCAACCAAATATACATTCGTTTTTTTTGTTGTTGTTTCATTAACCTTTGTGTTATAATAAACAATATACTGTATATTTTGTACTTTAAAATTTTAGACCTGTTAATGTGTAAATGTGCAACTGTCAAAATCCGACGTCCAAGTTGTAATTCTGCAAGATGGAAAGATTTCATATATATAGACTGTATATATACAAGTCACTGTATCAGATTTGAGAACATTTGTGTTTCTGTTTCTGGGCAGCCTAAACTACATTTAAACCAGATATTTGCTTCTATTATGACACATTGTTCAGCTTTCTTAGTGCTGATAAACTGCTTCTGTCTAGGACAGATCAAGTGGCATGAAATCTCAAAGTGAGTCATTTTTCTATCTAAACCTGATGGATCTAATTACACTTCTGAAATGCTCCAGTAGCTTAACTATAATTGAATCTGTGATCTTTTTAAAGGTGTCATTTCTGGTGATGAGAAAGGAAAAGCAGTAATTTATATGTCCCCTCAGATGTTTGATTAAATATCGGTTAGTAAAGTAAGTACATATTGACTGACACATCTATCCATTAATAACATTACAATCCAAAATAAATAAGCATTTAAAACCTCCAGCCATGAATATATATTCTATTCTGAAAAAACAGACACTGGAACACTCAAAAGCAGAAGAACAGTAGCACAAGAGACATATTTTTGACTAGACTAGAACACTAAAAAGCACATTTGCTAAGAATGAGTAATGCAAATGCTTTAGTCTTTTAAAATAAATTAAGCCTGGGAAAATTACTATACTCTTTTACTGTTTTATGTTTTGTGTGGTGGAAGTGACTGTAAATTAGCAGGCTGGCTAACTGTACTTCTCTAAAAGTGTGAAGGCAATATTAAATGGCTTGATTGTTGTTTTTTTATGTTTTTTTTTTTTTTTTTTTTAAAAAAGTTTTTTTTAAAGAAGATTCTTCAAATTTATGATTCAATTTAATACATGTATTCAGAGTTCATTTATTTTATAGTAGCAATACAATGAGGGAAGGAAAGAAATTGGAGATGGATGCAAGTGCAGATCATTAATTATGGACAGTATACATGAAAAAGTGAAAACAAGAATCATCTACATGAACTAAGGATATGAGAAAAGAACATCCTAATTATAAGCAATAATCTGGCACACATGAAAACAAATAAATAAATGTTATTACTGCTAAGCAAGGAGGTGAAGAGATATCCTCAGCAGAGTAGGAAGACATTAAAAGCATGTTGAAAGGCATTTAAAGCAGAGCCTGTTAAAATGCATCAGATGTAGTGACATCAGATGCATAGCAGAAAGATGCTGATCCCAACAGGTATACGAGAGATGGAAGCCTGACTGGAAGCCTCCTCCTTCAAAAAATCTCTGGCACATATACACGATGCCAAACAACAATGACAAAAGCTTGGTTGACACTGAAAGACTTAAAATAGTGGTGCAGTGAAAATTGTGGTAAGGTAATGTGACATGCAGGGGTTGATAGGTAATATAGTTCTGTCCAATCATCACTACCGTGACAGAACCCCCTTAAACATGCCCAGCTCCCAAAGCACAATATACAGTCATAATTGGGTCCCAAATAACCAGGAAAAATGTTCCTTTTGCGAAAAGGGGGAATAAAAAGTCCATTGGAAATCATACCCTTAGTGGAGCAGGTAGGAGTAGACTTTTCTACTAAACTGCATGGTAGAGCGACATTCTCTGTGTAGCTGAGTGACAGCCAGTGCAAAGCCAAGAGGGGAAATGACATAGACCACAATGCAAAGAGGAATGAGTGGTGTCCTCAGCAGAGCAGAAAGGACTGTAGAAAGAGTGATTTCAGAACCAGGTGGTGTAGTGAGGTCCTCAGTGGATAAGGGAGACAGATTGAGGCCTAAAGTTCAATTCAATTTAATTCATGTTTACTGTATAACGATTTTACCAATGAACATTGTATCAAAGCAGCTTTACACAGAAAATGTGGTGATAAAGAATGTTCATGTGTAAGTTTGTAACTGATGAGCAAGCCGGTGGCAAGGAAAAACTCCCCGAGATGGCAAAAAGAAAAAACCTTTAGAGGAACCATACTTAAGAGGGAACCCATCCTCATCTGTGTGGCACAGAATGTCCATTTATTACAAAAATTACACATTAAATGATGTTGAGGTGTGCAGTGATGATGACCACAGATATAAGGGATCTCTAGGATAAGAGACCACACCATCGTCAACAAACCGAGGTAAACCTGTGAGAGTAAGGGGAAGACAGCATACAAATATCCCAGTTCACCGAACACTCTATATCAATGATCTGTCCAGATCTGCTCCTTTACCTAAGACAAATCTACCGATAAAAGGCTTGACTAAATATGTTTTGAGCCTCGACTTGAACACTTAGACTGTGTCTGCATCCTGAACACTAATTGGAAGGCTGTTTCATAACTGTGGGTTATGCTTTATAAGAGAAAGGTCTGCCCCCTGCTGTAGTCTTTACTATTTAAGGTACCAACAAATAGCCTGCACCTATAGTGAAATCTATTGGCATCCTGATTTGGACAGAGAGTCAGAGCAACATCCTCAGTGGGGCAGAGAGGCCCAATTCCAAACAACAACAACAACAACAGCAACTGCAAAAGCTTGACAATGCAACACTGAACAACTGTCCAATAAGTAGTTGTGCTAATTAAGGTACAAAAAGAAATAGCTAATCAGTAAATGTGGAATAAGATTGTTTTGTGCTACAGAGATACATGTATATATGTTTTTTTCATTCTATTTTGCTTCCTTTCCCTCCCACTTTCTCATTCCTAATTACATGTGCTATCAGCATTCATTGGCTGGGTCAGAGGGATTTGCTGGGTCAGAGGGAGTCCAACTCCATGATTCACCCTTGTACCAATTTAACTTCACTTATTAGAGTTACAGAGATATTCAAACAAATGCAAACAAAAAAAGGGAAAACTGTCACAAATGTCTTTCCTAAGTGTCATATCAGGGATTGATGGTTAATGTTAACATGTGGCATGTGGCTCTATAGTTACTAAGGAAGAGAAAGAGTGAAATGGATAAAGCAAAGAAAGAAAGAATAGTAAGCAGAAGTCTTTTACTTCAATTAATTGTTCAAAGGACTCACTATCAAATTCAACAAATTGACAAAAAAAGCTACAAGCAATGCTTTTTAAATTAGCCAGTAGGCACATTTATATGTAGAACATTATGCAGTGGTTCAATATTCCTAGCATATTAATGGTGCATAGTCCAGGCAGATATGGCATAAAAATGATTTTCAGATAGTGTTTCCTTTTAGCATTCTGAATGATCAGAGAATAGTGACCTTGAGGCATGGCAAATACAATTTATAAGAAGTACAGACAGCAAGTCGAATATACAGTGTCTATATGTGTGTGTGTGTGTGTGTGTGTGTGTGTGTGTGTGTGTGTGTGTGTGTGTGTGTGTGTGTGTGTCTGTGTCTGTGTGTGTAAGAGTAAGAGAGTGAGCGAGGTAAAGGGTGTACGTCTGCTCCAGGGGATCAGCTCAATGGTGGCAATGAAATGTGACAGGCACAAACGTTAGAGGCTGTGCAAAAAATAGTCACCATACGGCCATGACAAGCACGGGCTGACAGAGCTAGAGTAACGCTTCTGACAGGCCCTGCTTCTTAGTGTGTGTGTGTGTGTGTGTGTGTGGGCATATTCTGTCTGAGGTCTCATTTACAGCACCCAGGTTGGCCAGACGAACATTTCTGTAGCAAAATAGGACACAAAATCACACGTCAACATGCACCCTTAAGTTGGGAATCTGCAGCTCAAAAATGTGTGACATTAATAACAAATAACTGAGAGCACACATCATGTGGGGTGTTGACTATGTATGTTAACCAGGTTGGGTTCTTAATCGCTTCTGTCCATCCTTATCTGCCAATGCAGTCATGCCACATTGTTTCACATTTACAATCATGCATGCATAGCTTATCAAATATATGCGTAATTAATTTTGTAGGATTAGTTGCGTAAGTCAACTCAGAGGAATACAAGGTGGTATCAAAAGGTTTCATGACTAATGTTGCTAACTGGTGCTCTTCTGACCATGTACGTTACAATGTCTGCGATTTAATCAGGGTCAGCAAGTTAGAATGAAGAGCAAAAGTTAAATTCTTTGTGAAACTGACATGACGTACTTTTGACATATGGCGATGCTGCAATGGTCGTTCATGGTCTTTTGAGTGGCACGCACACTTCAAGAGTGAAAGAACATCACTGTAAGATGACGGAAGACCATTGAAGGTCAGGAAGACCTTCAATGAGCTCAACCATCAAAAATGTCTAAACCATTCGTCAACTTGTAAATGATGATTGTCAGAGAACAATCCAGATAATCCAACTTTCGCACCCACCCTACTTGCCAGATTTGGCTCCCGCAGACTTCGCCCTCTTTCCAAAGATGAAGATCCATCTCAGAGGTCAAGTTTTGACACCATTGAAAAGACTTAAGTGTGAATTGCAGAAGGTGTTTGACACAGTTTGAAAGGAAGACTTCCAGGACATATTTCAGAAGTAGCAGGCATGCTGGGAGCAGTATATTGCTTTGCAAGGGGACTTTTTTGGGAGGTAATAGTGTGTAAACTTTGTAAATACAATACTTGTAAACAGAGCTAATCTCAAAACTGTTCGAATATGCATATGTAAACTCATAGGAATGATTATGAATGAATACATTTTAGCTTTGTACAGTCTGTATCTGGGGTAATATTCCCCTTACTTCTTAATTGAAGATTATTTGGGTTAACTTGAACACATGAAGGAATTTATTTATTGGCAATACTTTTAAGAGTTGTATGTTTAGCTAGGACTGTGGTTAAAAAATATAAATTGATCAAGAGAGAGAGAGAGAGAGAGAGAGAGAGAGAGAGAGAGAGAGAGAGAGAGAGAGAGAGAGAGAGAGAGAGGGATTTTGAAACAGAGAGGGAGGGATTTTGAAACAGATACTGCACTGTCATACAATCCATTGTCTGTGATTTTCTCTCCTAGAACTCTCTATAGCCCAAAAGCAATTAGAAAGGCAAAACACATCCCATTCAACAGAACAACTAACTTTCACATATGTACTCACATAAAGTGTATGGAACAATGATGTTTGCTAAATTTACGAGAGAGAGAGAGAGAGGGAGGGATTTTGAAACAGATACTGCACTGTCATACAATCCATTGTCTGTGATTTTCTCTCCTAGAACTCTCTATAGCCCAAAAGCAATTAGAAAGGCAAAACACATCCCATTCAACAGAACAACTAACTTTCACATATGTACTCACATAAAGTGTATGGAACAATGATGTTTGCTAAATTTACTGGCAAATTGTTTCTTTAACCTTCCCCAAGCTTAGTAATGAAAGAAACTACATTTTAGAGAAAATAACTGAGCATATGTTGTACTTCATGTATTCCTTAAATACTGTTCAATTTCCACATTACAAAAGTTGTAGCCCGGCCAGTTATGTATGCTAAAAGAGATCAAGCGTGCTCCATCTATTCATTGCCTATAAAAGATACAAGATACAATGCCACAACATTTCTTGGACGCATCCATAATATTTTATTTTCCAATGTTTTGTCTCATCTCACTCTTTCTCTGTATATATTTCTTTCTGCAATGAGTCTCACTAATTCTAGGACCTCAAAAAATTTGGTGATAAATCAAAGCTGCCATAGCAAAAATACACACAGATTCATCATGCCATTAGTGCTCCATTTTATTCATTTCCCTTTCCCTATTCCACATTCTTCATACCTCTCCATCCGTATTGCTCTTGTGTATTGCTCAGCACACATACACTTCTCTTAAGCAACTCATATTAAATTTGAAGTAGTTTGCTCTTATCTGTAATCTGGAGTGATGGAAAATGAAAAGTGAACAAGTTCAAGAGTCAAATGCGGCTTTGAACCATATCCCGGGGTAAAACAGAGGACAACGTTTGATGCATTGGCTTTTTACTCTCTGTGTGGATATGATGTGAATTCTGACACAGCTAATGGACTGCCGTGTGTATAGGAGGGTGTTATCAAAGAGAGAATGATGGGGCTGCTAAGCACAGTGAATTGGAGAAACGTGAAAGGTATGTAGGTGTATCAAAACACTATGTTCTTCTAACCAAACCCTGTGCACAAACATCTTCACAAAATTCCTGAATCATCTTACAAGAGCACCTTGATTTATTCGCTAGCTATTAAGGGTATTGTGATCACTGCAGTGCTACAAGAAAGGCACAGAAGACCTACAGAAAGAAATCAGAGAAGCTAATGTGGGATAGAGGGAGGGAGGGAAACACAGCAGATCCACCTTGTCACATATAGGCCATGGTGTAAAATGAGAGGCTAACTAACAAGGTTAGTGCGTTACGTTACCTAAGGGAATGTCGGTCTATTAAAACCTCTGGCACAGCATCAGCTCCACCTGTCATACTGACTGATGGTGTGGTCAACACAAATGTACTCCCTACACTTGCACATGCAATTACACATATTCTTACAAACACACACACACACACACACACACACACACACACACACACACACACACACACACACACACACACACACACACGTACTCATACAAACAGTGCATGTGTGAGCTTCATGCACTGCACATGCAGCAAAAAAAAGTGCTGAATGTCCTTTTGCAGATAGAAAAGAAAAAGAGTGGTGACAGAGCCTCTGGGGATGAGCTTTAGAAGGAAAGAGAGGGCTATTGGTGCAGATACAAAAAGCTTAGATGCTGGGGGAGAGAGATCACCTCTGCTCTAGAGAGGAAAAAGCCAAGCTGGGATCTTCTTCAAACCTTTGAAAAAATGTTTTGTACAAAATAAAGCTGCCAAAATTGATGAAGGAGACAGAATGGACAAAACCATTTCTGTGTTCAATCATAAATCCAAGTGTACTCCATAATCATAAATCAATCAGCCAGATGTCAAACAAGAAAGTAAAAAAAAAACTACAATTCTACTAAAAAGAATCGTTAGAAAGAAGAGAAGAAACTAGGAACGAGGGAAATGAAGGCGTATTAAGATACATTAACAACAATAGAACTGGTAATGAGACAAAGATAAAGAAGAGAATAAATAGATTATATAATCAATGGATGAATTCAGACCATGTAGACACAATCAGGAAAACATTTCATTGACAGGACAGGACAAGCCTCAATCTAAAGCAGACACATGCCAACGGAGACAAATAAAGCACACAGAGGGAGAACAAAACAAAACCTAAACAAACACTTTTCACATGACATCTATGATATCTACATACTATAAACAAAGAGATTTACACAACCTAACCACATTTTCCCACTTTCTCATTCACATTTATGTAAATTGCCTTTCTCCACTCCTTTATTACTGTTTGAAAAGAAAAAGACTTGTACATGAGCACGTGCAAATCCTTAGTGGTATACAAGTGATACCAGCCACAACAGCAGAAAGTGCAACCGTCTAGAAGTTATTTATATCCAAAGAATTCAGCACTTTATTATTTAAATGTGAAGGTGACTATGCATGCATTTTATTTTTGTCTGCAGATACATGTGCAAACATCACACACAAACAAACTATTCTTTGATTTGAATGCACTCTATATCTTTTACACCACATGCACACCACACATGCTTTTACAGTCTACCTGGCCCTTTCGTTCCCTCACTGTATTCTCATCGAAGCTATGTTGAAAATGTTGCAGAAGACAGGTTTATATTTAGCTGTCTCTATCGATTGAGCTCTGTTACACTACACTGTACCGTCTTCTCTTAATATCTCCCATTTACTCATGGAGAGCTGAAACTGCCCAATGTGATTCAATCACTGAAATAGGCAACCCTGTAACATTGTATACAAAGAAATATGATGAGAAAGCTATTCTCTCTCTCTCTCTCTCTCTCTCTCTCTCTCTCTCTCTCTCTCTCTCTCTCTCTCTTTCTCGATTTCTCGATTTCTCTCTCTCACACAGTGTTCACACCACACGTTGCTGAAAAGCATGAGCTGTAATAGATCTGATATTTATGGCAATGTTTAGTGTGGCATTTGCAATATGACTTTGGCTATTAATGTGTGTAGCAACATGAAAGTAAGAAAGAACTTAAGGGCTTTGGAACATGCAGCATCATGTCCATAATCAATGAATTTTTTATGTTGCTTTATGTTATGCTTTATGAACACCAGGGTTCTGGAGTAACGTTGTCTCATTTCGCTGTGTACTGCGTCAGCTATATATGGTTGAAATGACAATAAAAGCTTCTTCACTTGACTTAAATTGACTTGACTTGACTTAAAACGAATAAAAAACAGACCAACATGTTTGCATTTGAATTAATTTCTAAAATGTTTCAGAATCTAGGCGTTGTATGTATAAGTTTACATAATAAACATAATGCAATAAGCATTAAGCATTAAGCATATGCAAAGTTTCATCAAATCAAAATGGTAAATTTCAATTTGTCAGCTTAAGAAGCTTAACTACCAGTTCCTTCCTCATATGCAGAGTTCCATCAAATCAAAATGGCACTGTAAATAGTTTAAAGTGGCAATTCCAGTTCAAGATTTTGCAAGGTTGTTTACCAATATCTACTCAGACTGCAATTGTATTTGGCCATTTTATGTGTTTACATGCTTTGTCAGAGCAAACAAACCCCATGTTTTTTGAAGGTGTTTACTTAAAATTACATTATCACTTACAAGGCACTATGATAGGCAGTACTTTAATGTAATACCTTTTTTTTCTGGATGTTCCATTAGGTTCACAATAAAGCTCCAGTTAATCCAGACGACTGGCAAGAGTTCTTACGAGAACCAGGATATTTAACCAAATAAGACCATATTTAGGGTCCTTTGCTTTTTAGTATGTATATCTTTCCTTTTGAGATCTCTTGGTCTTGAATTTCACTTTTATGCATTTCTGAGATGAGGTAATGCTTATCGGTTCACACCATCAAACGAATAAAACTGGTTTTCAAACAATAAAATTAGAAGACTCTGTTTGGAGTTTAAATCAAAGCAAAAAAAATTGGGGGTAATTTTTGACACTAATTTAAGATTTGACTCTCATGTTCAGAGTACATTTAAAACCTAATTTTTTCATCTCAGGAACATTGCAAGACTCCCATGTTATTTTTTTCCACTGCTGAAAAATTTATAAATCCTTTAGTTTTTTCACGCATTGATTATTGTAATGCTTTGCTTGTTGGAGTTTTGAAATCTACATTAAATAAATTACAGGTTGTCCAAAATTTACCTGCTATGATTCTGACTAAGACCAGGCCTGGTGAGCATATTTCTACAGTTTTGGAGTTATTGCATTGGCTTCCTGTCAGATTCCAGATTGATTTTTCAATTCTAATGCTAACCTATAAGGCCCTACATGGTATGGCACCACATTATTGGATGCAACTTTTAACTGCCTCCGATTCCGGTCTTTTAGTTGAGCCCACTGCCCGTTTATGCTCTATGGGTGATCGGGCGTTTTCCTTACATGCACCAAAACTGTGAAATTCTCTCCCAACTGAGATTTGACAGGCCAAGTCTTTTACTGTTTTTAAATCTGCTCTTAAAACTCACTTTTCAGGATAGCTTTTATGTGATTTCTTATTTTTGTTATTTATTTATTCTGTGAAGTTAATATACTTTTTTTTTTTATACTTATTTTATTTTTCTCATTATATATATATAATTATAAAAAAAATATATATATTTTTCACAATAATTTTTCTTTCCTTTTTTTTCTCTTTCAACTACACATGTACCCCTGCTGCCTGGTTTGCACATCAACTGCACCTTACAGAATCTGGACCTCCCTGATTCAAACTAACACTTTACCACTCCTAGTAGCTTTCTGAACATGCAACTAACCATCTGATGTTCATGATCACACATGGATACACTAAAGATTTGCACTTCCCATCATCACTTCCCTTATCCCAGGACTATAATATATATTGACTCAGTGACTTCAAAACATTTTCAAAAGCAGGCAAAGTTATTTTTTTGGAATAGAGATTTTAATTTAATTTTTTAAATATTTAATTTAATTTAATTTCCAGGAAACCCATTCAGATTATTGGAACTCCTTGCATGTAAAGCACATCTCTAAGGTTGGCAGATAGGGTCTCGGCTACCACTTATATGCACTTACCTTTGAGCTCTAAAAAGTAGGGGATAAATAAAATGTTTGTCTCAAAAAGAGATTAAACATCAATTTTCAATGAAAATCTTTGTAAAAAATAAAAACAATAATGACAGGATGTGTAAATACACTGAACAAAATTATAAATGCAACACTTGTTTTTGCCCCCACTTTTCATGAGCTGAACTAAAAGATCTAATACTTTTTCTATGTGAACAAAAGGCCTATTTCTCTCAAATATTTTTCACAAATCTGTCTAAATCTGTGTTAGTGAGCACTTCTCCTTTGCCGAGAAAATCTATCCACCTCACAGGTGTGGCATATCAAGATGCTGATTAGACAGCATGATTATTGTACAGGTGTACCTTAGGCTGGCCACAATAAAATCCCACAGCACAATGTCACAGATGTCGCAAGTTTTGAGGGAGCATGCGATTGGCATGCTGACTGCAGGAATGTCCGACCATAAGCCATCTACAAAGGCGTTTCAGAGAATTCGGCAGTACATCCAACTGACCTCACATAGACCTGCAGAATATGTGTAACCTCACCAGCCCATGACCTCCACATCCAGCATCTTCACCTCTAAGATTGTCTGAGACCAGCCACCCGGACAGCTGCTGCAACAATCGGTTTGCATAACCAAAGAATTTCTTCTTAAACTGTCCGAAACCGTTTTAGGGAAGTTAATCTGCATGCTCGTCATCCTAATCCGGTCTCAACCGGACTGCAGTCCGTCTTCGTAACCAACTTCAGTGGGCAAATGTTTACATTTAATGCCGTCTGGCACTTTGGAGAGGTGTTCTCTTTATGGATGAATCCCGGTTTTCACTGTACAGGGCAGATGGCAGACAGCCATTTGTGTGGGTGAGTGTTTTGCTGATGTCAACGTTGTGCATTGAGTGGCCTATGGTGGCAGTGGTGTTAAGGTATGGGCAAGTGTATGTTATAGACAACGAATGCAGGTGCAGGTGCATTTTATTGATGCCAGAGATACCTTGACGAGATCCTGAGGCCAATTGTTGTGGCATTCATCCACGACCATCACCTCATGTTGCAGCATGATAATGCACGGCCCTATGCTGCAAGGGTCTGTACACATTTCCTAGAAGCAAAAAACAGCCCAGTTCTTGCAGGCCAGCATAATCACCGTACATGTCACCCATTGAGCATGTTTGAGATGTTTTGGATCGGCGTATATGACAGCGTGTTCCAGTTGCAGACAAAATATCCATCCAAAATATCCTTCGCTCAGCCTTTGAAGAGGAGCGGACCAACATTCCACAGTCCACAATCAACAACCTGATCAACTCTATGCGAGGGAGCTCTAATGAAAAATCCCTTAAATACAGTTTGCCTACAATAGTATGGCACACAATATGCCAAAAAGTATGTAGATACAATGCATTCACACACATCACAATGCTAATGTCTAGAATGTCTTTGTGCATTGTAGAATTTAAACTCACCCAAACAGATTCCAGCATTACAGCACAGCTGTATACAAAGCAAGATGCATAGACATGATTGGGTTTGCAAGACATGGTTTGCCAAGATTGGTGTGAAAGTACTTAAGTGGCCTGCACAGAGCCTTGACCTCAACCCACACTGAACACCATGGGAATGAATGGGAACACTGACTGCACACTAGACCTCTTTGCTCAACATCACTGCCTGACCTTACTATTACTCTTGTGGCTGAATGGACTAATCCCCATAGCCACACTTCAATATCTAGTGAAAAAGCCTTCCCAGAAGACTGCGATTATATACTTTTGACCTTGTAGTGCCTGACTTTATTTCTCGTGTCAGTTCAAAGAGTTTTTCCTTGACAATGTTTCCTGTGGAGTTCTGTAACTTTCTGATCAAATGTGTTGTTCAGAGCACAATGAAAATAAAACTGAAAAGAACTAAACCTCCAAAAAATGTATCCTGAGGAATCCAATGAAATTGGCCTCACTTGTACTTATTCCTTTAGAAACTACAAGACCGCATTGGATTTTTGTCTTCAACAATTGTGCTTCTGATTCAGAAACACTAGCGAGAGCATGTATGCCAAAGGGACAGAGTAAAGGGGTTTCTGGCAGCACTTAGCTGTCCTTTTTGGGAATGTTGACTTGGCCATGTCCTCTAGCCCAGTTATGGAGCATGTTCAATTTAAAAATTAGCAAAAACTGATATGGCTCTGCATGTCTGTCCTTGGGCTACTTAGCATCCACTGTGCCTGAGCCTGCCCACCATACCAGATGTTGGTGTTGCCTTGTGCCTACTGACAAGCATCCAACATCTTGCATAATTAAATTTCAGGCACTAAAAAAACTGCAGCACTTCAGCCCCTGGCATTTATGCGGTCCAAAAAACATCTGCAGTTTTGTCACCATCCCAGGTCTGTTTGGGTGTTTGCCATTACTACTCAACATTGTGGTTTTGGTCAATCTGACCTTTAGTAAAACCACTTTACATTTTTGTACATATTATGCAAAACACACCAAAGGGGTATTTGGATGGTTTAGGGAGTGTGTGTGTACTCTCTGAACACCCTTGAAGGGGAACAAAGCTTAGGTGAACACAAACTTTGAAGCGTGTGTGTGTGTGTGTGTGTGTGTGTGTGTGTGTGTGTGTGTGTGTGTGTGTGTGTGTGTGTGCTTGTGTGTCCAGTGGGGAAATGTATCTATTGCTTTCTCTTTCTGCACAGTAATGCAAAGAAGCATTCATCTCGTAGCCCATTGCACTGTGCCACTAAAGTGTATGTTCCCCAGGGATAGTTAACTGCACCCTGAGCAGAAACCCAGTGAAATGCCATATACACACAAAATCACACAGCTAAACACTTTGCGTTGGGGCCAACCTTTCGGCTTCCACTCTCTCTGTCTTTCTCTCTCTCTTGTTTTCTTCATCTCTTGAGGCAAGCTACCAAAAGCAGATGTTTGTTCTTTATATCATCTCTATTGCCTCCCTCAGAGTGACCTGCTCTTCTACACACACATCTTAAAATGTTTTTTTTTCTTCTTTCTTTTCAATTTACATTTTAAATTTTCATTACCATTCAAATATATGTAATTTAGCAAAACGACAAACAAAAGAAAAATGAAAAATATTGTAACTTGTGAAGATTGCATTACTTGATAAAAAAGAATAAACCAACATGAAGAATAGAGAGCTGACAATGTGAGAAAAGCACTGAAATTTTAAGTTGAGAAAGACTGAAAATCTATCGGGCATTGGGCTACCAGTAATTCGTGATTTAAACACGAATGCTGCAAGGTACATAAAGTGTTCAATTTCATAATGTTCTTTATGTATATTCTCCAGTATTCTCCAATATAAAATAATTCTCCAAAATAAAAACAAATTACAGAATAAAACCGAGTATACAAAACTGTTTTTATTGAGACATCTCTCTCTATTTGCTTTTCATTCTCTCTCTGTATTACACACAGAAAAGGTTAAATGTGCACAACTCATACTGACCCATGACACACACACACACACACACACAGACACACACACACACACACACACACACACACACACACACACACACACACACACACATTCCACATTTATTCCATAAATAATAAAAAATAATAAAAAAAAATCTATTTCTTCCACATTTAGGTTTTTTCTCATTTGTTAATTTGTTCTGACTGCAAGCAATTTGTGATATATATTACATTTACCTATTGGGGCAGATGAATGTGTATGAGGACACGTAATAACGCTCATCACAAAAACTGCACCTGGGAGCTTCTGTTAAATGCATTCTGAATAAAAAGGCAAAATTGCAGTTAAAAGCCACTATAAAAATGATGGAATTGGTCAACCATGTAACTATTAGAAATCTTAGGATGAAAGAGGAAATTCTGTTTCAGTAGCAAAGAAATAAATGTGTTAATAAATGAAGTTCTTATTAAATAAATTCCCTTGTGCTGGAATAATTATAGGGTGTGAAGGGACTTGAAAAAGCTGATATTCCATTAGAATACAAATAGATTTTTACCTTAATGGAATGACTGCTGTGTACAGAATAAGCTACTCTGGACAAAATGTGCAGAATTAATTTTTCTTGTGGTTGACTGTGGGTCAACACTGTCACAATATTCTTGTATAGACTGTTTAATTTTAGATTTAAGATGTTGCCAGAAAAATACACTGTTGAACAAGCAGTATTTATAATATGGACCTAGCCTGAATAATTCACTCACTTTCAATAACTGCGTTATCCTTAAATAGATTCCGGTCAGTCTTGGGAACACTTGCTGTGTGCCAGGAATACACCAGGGATGCCTAAATATTTTTTTTTGTACTAAAGTAGTGTTGCCTTACCATTAATAATTGCTCAAAGCTAAGTACAGCTAAGAGGGGAGGGGGAAATTACTGTATTTATACAGGAATTTACTGAACTGTGTCACTTCATAACAAATAATCAATTTGGAAGCGGATTAATTTGCAGAAAATGAGAAACCAAGAAACAAAATGCAAAATGAATCACTGGAAACCTTGGCATGACAACAAGGAGCGCAAACGAATACAACAACTCAGGATAACATAATGAAACAAAACACAAAACAATAATACAAAGGAAGAAATTTCATAAACAGAAACATGAAACATAAAACACGGCAACAAGCACTGAGTTAAAAATGAGTGGCAAACGATGCAGTGAATGGTGAGACTGCATATACTGTACAATTGGCAATCATCAGCACATGTGAATTAATTGTGGAAACAAACACGTAGCCTTTTGCAGTGGCTGATGGGAAGTTTAGTCTCTTGGCATAATTCTGAAAGAGAGGGAGTCCTAGAAAGCCTAAAGTGGCTCTGCTCTGCTTTGCATGACTCCGCAAGCGGAATCACCTGTGTGGAAGTAGCAGGGGAATGACACTCAAGGCCATTGAGCCATAGGGGATGCCACACTCTCCATTAGACAAAAGGGAGAATGATGGTTTCTGTAAGGCTAAAGGGGGAGCAGGTAATTATTTCTCTGTTAAATAACAAAAGAAATTATTTTTATATAAAAAGGACAAAAAACATTTATAGATATTAAAAATCATTTTACATACAATCATACAATATTTTATAAATAATTCTTCAGACATCTTTTTTTTATTTCAGCTGCAGTTTTATTTACTTCTAAATTATGTTTAGCAGTTTAAGCACTTGGAAGCAAAAAGCCAGTGTGCCTTTACATTTGCAACTTGTTTCTGGATAAATCTATTTTTATCTACTGTACACTGACCAGGCATAACATTATGACATTGGCCATTATGGAAATTATGGCCAAGGTTTATGAATACACATGGGAAAGGAAGGCTGACCTGCGTGGTCCTATCCAACAGACGAGCTACTGTAATAATGTTATGCTTGATTTGTGGCCATAAAGATATGCCTCGGTTGGTGTACTTCTTTATGTTTTTCAGGATTTGTCTACGGATTTTGTATAGCTTTTCCAAGGTCCCTAAAGAAAGTAATACACTTAACTTCAATTTAGAAAAAAATTGCTTGAAAAGCAATGTAACACATACACTCCTGTTATAAATATAATACTATAATATTGTACATTCTTCTTCTTCTTTCGGCTTCTCCCATTAAGGGTCGCCACAGCGGATCATCTGTCTCCATACCCCCCCTGTCCTCTACATCTGCCCTTTTTTAACCCAACTACCTGCATGTCTTCCCTCACCACATCCATAAAACTCCTTCTTGGTCTTCCTCTTTTTTTCCTTCCTGGTAGCTCCATCCTCAGCATTCTCCCACCGATATACCCCATGTCCCTCCTCTGCACAAGTACTAACCATCTCAATCTCGCCTCCCTCACCTTGTCTCCAAAACGTCCTACATGCTCTGTCTCTCTAATAAACTCATTTATAATACTGTCCATACTTGTCGCTCCCAACGAAAACCTCAACATCTTCAGCTTTGCTACCTCCAGCTCCACCTCCTGTTTTTTTATCTAATGCCACTGTCTCTAATCCATACAACATCGCAGGTCTTACCACAGTCCTATAAACTTTCCCTTCCACCCTTGCAGACACTCTTCTATCAGAAATCACTCCTGCCACTCTTCTCCACCCACTCCACCCTGCCTGCACTCTTTTCTTCACTTCTATAACACACTCTTTATTACATTGCACTGTTGACCCCAGGTACCTGAACTCCTCCACCTCCTCTATCTCTTCTCCCTGCAACCCCACCACTCCACTGCCCTCCCTCTCATTCACATACATGTACTCTGTCTTACTCCTGCTGACTGTCATTCCCCTTCTCTCCAGCGTATACCTCCACCTCTCCACGCTCATCCCAACCTGCTCTTTACTCTCACCACAAATAACAATATCATTCGCAAACATCAAAGTCCATGGAGACTCCTGCCTGACCTCGTCCGTCAACCTATCCATTACCACTGCAAACAGGAAAGGGTTTAGAGGGTTGCAGTCCAACTTCCACCTTGAACCAGTCTGTCGTTCCTACTCCACACTTTACTGTTGTCACACTGTCCCCCTACATGTCCTGCACCACCCTCACATACTTCTTTGACACACCAGACTTCCTCATACAATACCACAACTCCTCTCTCGGCACCCTGTCATATGCTTTCTCTTAATCCACAAACACACAATGCAACTCCTTCTGACATTCTCTATATTTCTCCATCAACATTCTCAAAGCAAGTATTGCATCTGTGGTGCCCTTCCTCGGCATAAAACCATATTGTTGTTTACAGATGGTCACCTCTTCTCTTAGCCTGGCTTTCACTACTCTTTCCCATAGCTTCATGGTGGGACTGATCAAATTAATTCCCCTGTAGTTACTGCAGGTCTGCATATCTCCCTTGTTCTTAAAGACCAGTACCAGCACACTCCTTCTCCATTCCTCAGGCATCATCTTACCTTCCAAAATCCTGTTAAACAATCTAGTTAAAAACTCCACTGCCATCTATTCTAAACTTCTCCACACTTCTACCCGTATGTCATCTGGTCCAACCGACTTTCCACTCTTTATCCTCCTAATTGTTGCTCTCACTTCCTCTTTACTAATCCTATCCACTTCCTGCTTAATCATCTCCACCCCATCCAACCTTCTCTCTCACTCATTTTTATCATTCATCAACTGCTCAAAATACTTCCTCCATCTTCTTAACACACTCTTCTCACTAGTCAACAAATTTCCCTCTCAATCCTTTATTGCTCTAACTTGCAGCACATCCTTCCCAGCTTGGTCTCTCTGCCTGGCCAATAGGTTTAAATTCTATTCTCCTTACTTAGTGTTCAACTTCTCATACAGCTCCTCATATGCCTTTTCCTTGTCTTTCGCCACATCCCTATTTACCTGTTGCCACATTTCCTTGTACTCCTGCCTACATTTCTCATCACTTTTTCAAACTCAATTCTGTTTTGCCAACCTCTTTCTCCTTATACTTTCCTGCACTTCCTCACTCCACCAACACATCTCATTGTCTTCCTTTCTATTTCCAGATGTCACACCAAGTACCTTTCTAGCTGTCTCCCTTATTACTTCTGCAGTAGTTGCTCAATCATCCAGCACCTCCTCACCACTGTCTGACTTCTTTCCTGAATCTCACACTACAGTCTTCCTCCTTCATTTTCCACCATCGTATACTTCTTTGTCTTCACTCTTCTCTTCTTCTTCACCTCCAAGGCCATCCTACAGACCACCAACTGTCTAGCTACACTGTCCCTGCCAACACCTTACAGTCTCCAATCTCTTTCAGGTTGCATATCCTACATAGAACATAGTCCACCTGTGTGCACCTTCCTCCACTCTTATATGTCACCCTATATGCTACTTCTTCTTAAATACATGTTCACCACTGCCATTTCTATCCTTTTGCAAAATCTACCACCATCTGCCCTTCCACATTCCTCTCCTTAAAGCCATACCTACCCATCGCACCTCATCACCTCTGTTCCCTTCACCTACATGCCCATGGAAATCTGGCCCAATCACCAATCTTTCATTCCTAGGTCACCTTCTACCACTTCATCCAACTCACTCCAGAATTTTTCCTTCTCCTCTATCTCACAACCCACTTGTGGAGCACAAGCACTGTTGACATTTATCATCGCCCCTTCAACTTCCAGCTTCACGTTTAACACCCTTTCAGAAACTCTCCTCACCTCAACTACACACTTACTGTACTCTTCCTTCAGAATCACCTCTACCCATTTTTCTTCCCATCCATACCATGAAATAACCGTTTAAACCTCCGTCCAATGTTCCTGGCCTTACTCCCTTTCCACTTGGCCTCCTGAACACACAACATATCTACCTCTCTCCTCTCCATCATATCAGCTATCTCTCTCCCTTTACTAGTCATCATACTAACATCTTAAGTACCAACCCGAACCTCCACTCTCCTACACTTCTTCATTCCATGCTGTCTCTGTAGACATGTTCCTCTTCTCCTTAGGCCAACAGTAGCCTAATTTACACCGGTACCCTGTTGGCTAACAATATCTTTGGCGGTCGTTGGTAATCTGGGCCTCAACCAATCCGGTATGAATTACTCTTTCGTGATCCGCATATTTGATTTAGCACGTTTTACACTGGATGCCCTTCCTAACGCAACCCTCCCTATTTATCCAGGCTTGGAACCGGCACTAAGAGTGCACTGGCTTGTGCAACTCTAATGGCTGGGTTATAATAATGTACATTATTATTTGGTGTATTTTATTGAGCACACATTTAAAATATGCTAGCACACTTTTAAGGCGTTTTTAAAAGTTAAAAAAAATTAAAGTGGTATGAATTCAAGAGATGCAATGTGTCCTTAATAAAACTTAAATATTGGATTTTTACATTTTGAAATCTGACCTCTACCCCTACAAACATATCGCTTTGCCCTGATTACTTACATCACTGCAAAGTATGCAGTTTGGTTGATTGTTTGCTTACAGTTGTTAATGTAGCATATTGAACTTGATTAAGGGAATACTGCCTTTCTTTCATTTCCGAATCCTTTTTATTTTTATTTTTCTGCAGAATAAAACAAAGACCAACTTTTCTTTCTGTCACATTTGTGCCACTTTTATTACTGCTACAGAATAAGAGTGCCCTAAAAAAAGACTATAGGCTTTTTTTATTATTATTGTAGAGATACACATTAACTGCATGTTTTTAATGCATATGTCCAATAAAATGTCAGGAGTATGGGCGGAGATTGCCCCATTCAGCCACTGGACCCACATGTTATGTTACACAATCTCTGCACTTGATTCCCATTCACTTGTATATATCATTACCTTTCATGCCACATTTTGTTCTTACCATGATTGCTGTTAGTTCCAGTCCAAGCTCTAGTTAAGGTTTTTGTTCACGTTCTTTGATTTTTTAGTGTTTTTTATGTTTTATATTAACACTTAAAATCTTCACATCTGCACTTAAAATCAACCGCCTTTGCATCTATTATGTGAAAGTATAATCAACAATATGTATAACTTGCATATTGCATATTGGATCATCCTTACACAGCTCTGTGTATCTAAAGAAGGGTTTTTTTTTCTGATTCATACTAAAAATAATCCCTAAAATGACCTGAATATCTGGTAAGAAGACATAAACTAAAAACAAGTCACAGCTGTAAGAAGACAATTTCGTATTTCATCTTACATACCCTAACCCCATACACTATACTTAACTAATCAAAATCTCCATGTAAGGAGACTTCTAGAAATTCTCATAGGCATTAGCACTATTATGTGTTAAAAGACAATATTGCTTATAACAGATCAAAGATAAAAGAGTGCTGTAATAACCAAGAACCCCTCATTGTGAAACAATGGGTTACAGACTGACTCTCTTGTGACACATTCTCTCAAATCTTCTGTCTGTCTTTCTCTCTGTCAAACACACACACAGTCACACACAGTCACACACAGTTACACACAGTCACACACACACACACACACACACACACACACACACACACACACACACACAGACACACACACACACAGCTTTTTTGGTGTCGTTTTTTCCCCCAAGAGCACTTTAGCTGAGGAGATTGCCTTTTTAAGGGGGAAATCAATATCTTTTCTTTTCCCATCTCCCCTCTTTCTGCTGTCCTCTCAATTCTGAAGCCCCTGCCTCATCCTACACATTCATATTACATACTAAAGCAGCATTCCACTACTCTGTTTAAGATAATGGATAGAATGTAAATCATGGCAGCATTTGTGTTTAGAAAAAAGCATTTGTCTTTTTTTTCCGGCACACCACTGACACTAATATAATAAATTAATAATTAGTAATAAGTAATAATAATAATAAGTAATCCGTAATAAGTGATAAGTAATAATAATAATAATAATAATAATAATAATAATAATAGCAATTATTGTTATTATAAAATGTTTAAATAGGAAATGTCAGGTTATGTTGAATGCTATTTGCTACACCTCAAGCCTTGCAATTGCAGGAAAATAATCAGACTGTTGTCCAAAACAACTATAAACTCAGTGAACAATAAAATATGTGTTCAAGATAGAGAAACAAGAGCCCTGGGATTTACTGCAGATCTCTGTTTCATTGGCACAATCCAGCAAATCGGGCTGTGCAAAAGCACTAGAACAGTTAATGTCTCGAAACACAGTATGCACCGAATAAACACACACAGGATATCTGACACGGCCAGTGTGATTTTCTCTCTCATAAGCTCATCAACTCTGACCATACATAGCAGAGCACGATGATCAGCTTGCAGCAGGTCAGCTCGCTGAGTTTCAGAGCTGGACTGGGGGACACGCACCTCTTTATTTGGCTAGCCTAAAAATACTTGCAGATGCAGGGCAGCAGCATAGGATATGGAATCCAGGAAACATGAATAAATTTTGTCAAACCATTCAAATTAAAAAGTCTGTATCCAGCTGTGGATTAAGTGATAGTAAAAAAATTCCAAAAACAAAACAGCACAGGCAAAATGTATCAGTATACACATTGAATGAGCACCTGCTCGTCCCTCTCAATATCCGCCCATCAAACCTACGCCTACCTCTGTCAGAAGCCCTGCCTTCGTGAAGCCCAACCCATTTCAAGGCAAAACCAGCAACACTTGAGGGGCTATTTTTTGCCTTGCCTCACTAAATAAGGTCAGAGTGTGAAGGAAGTGGGTGAAGGGCCAGAGGGGCTTTGCTCGGCCTTTACCCCAGAGGTATAAAAGCCTCTGTGCAGTGGGAGGCTATACTGATCAGTCTTAACCCTCGTCAACCACCCTGTGTATACCATTTATGCGTTGGTGTAGATAATTTTTTTTTTTTTTAGATCATCACAGTCATGTCTGGCTGCTTTGCATCTAATGCTAATCGTTTTTTTTTTATTTCCTGCGTTTCAGTGCTGAATTTTGATGGCATTATTAACCAGGCTGACCCACTTTTTTTGGCTTTTGGGATGGACAGGAGTGTGTGACAGTATGGAATATAACTTAGAGACTGGTTTGATGCGATCACAGGGAATAAAGAGAGAAAAGCGTCCATCCAGCTTCATCTTTCCACTGCTGTTTCTGCATTTACTTTTTGCCTTTCTCTTCTAATGTCAGCACACTGTCCATACTGTCTCCTACTCCTGTTTCAGATCCCACAGGATGTAACTTAGAGATTCTCTCTTTCGTAGGACAGGTGGGAGGATGGGGGTGGGGATGCCTCTTAAAGTAACATAATGCAATGCCAATCAGACATGCCCATACTGTGATGAGATGGGCTGGAGGCCTATGATTGTCAAGGTTATTTTGTTTAACCTACCTTGCAATGTTCCTCCAGCCTTTATATGTGTCTATTTAGTTTCATTTTAACTTTTTTTTTCCTGTGCACCATAAGAAAAAAGCAAGGCTCCTATTCTCTTTTCCTTCTCTTTCTTTTTTCACCTCCTTTTCTCTTTTTCTCTTCTTCTCTCTCTCTCTCTCTCTCTCTCTCTCTCTCTCTCTCTTTCCTCTTCTCTCTGCTCTCATCCTTAAACTCTCAAACGCTGATTCAGCTGCTGGTATACAGACGATCCTGCTGCTGTCCCTATCCAGTATGGAATCTCTTGGTAAGTGATGTGTATGCGTGAACGCATGTATGGGACGCGTGCATGTAGAAGAACACTCTTCGTCTTAGCCTGTCTTTACTGCTGCATGTCTGTGTTTATGTATGTGTTAATATGCAGCTGGAGCAGCTCTGAGCTCTCTGCTCTGGCATACTGCTCCTGTCAAAGTTGCTTTAGTGCTAGCGCTAGTGGAGATGCTAGCACCCTTATTGTACTACTGCATCACACTACAACCTGCGTTAGGTTTTGCCAGCACAGGAAGCTGAAGGTGTTTGTGAAGTTTGAAGTTTCTTTTTTTTCTTTTTAGAGTTTTTAACAGTTTTTTTTTCCTTTGAAAATTTGTTCCTTAAATACATTTTTCAATATAAGCGAAATATATAATGAATAATAATGTTGCAGTAGAATAGGGATAGAATGTAAGGTAATTTGTCTTTACTCATATGTATTTGCAATCATGATTCCAAAGTGATCCTTTCAGTGGGATGTAAGTAGAGACAGACAGTGATGATGAGACAGAAAGGGACCAAATCATATGACCTTGACCTCTCTTTGGGACATAAAGGCCAGTCAGCTCTGTAACTGCTAATTTTACCCCGTTGGCATGGTAGTAACCCAGGCCATGTTTAAATGCAGACTAAAGCAGAGCTTGGAGGATCAGGTGACAGTTGGACTGATCTCAGATTGAACAGCTGCTGTAGGTGGAGGACTGTGGTGTGGTGAGCTCGAGATTGGCTAATGCAGGACAGGAATGGTACACCTGTTCCTAAAGTGTGTGTGTGTGTGTGTGTGTGTGTGTGTGTGTGTGTGTGTGTGTGTGTGTGTGTGTGTGTGTGTGTGTGTGCGTTCCTAAAAGCATATTTCTAAGTAATGGTTCCATCTATAGTGCAGGGCTGGAAGGCTCATATTAAAAGTTGGATGTGTGCAGGAGGAAGAAAAAGGGTGGTGGTGGGTACGGTGGGGTTGCTGGATTTACACAACTGGTAGCATCAAAGAAGGACGGATGAAAAATAAAGGCGGGTGAATGCGGGAGAGGGAAGGAGTGGTGATTTATGACGACTTTCAGTTTAATTACAGAGAAGCCGCTATAGGGAGAGACAGCTATATGCAGTCGGCCATTAGCCACTAGATGCAGACTTCTACAGGGGTGTCAGTAAACTACACCTAAAAATATGGATCACTCATAATGTATTCGAAACGCTTGTTCATGAAGCGATTTGCTTGGGTGGACTGGAAAAAAGCTGTGCAGTCAGATTATTGTGCAGTCAGATAAGGAAACATACACATGTAATGGAATACCGTGGTTAACTGAAGTGTTTGAAGTGTAAAGGGCCAATAAGAAAAATTGCAGTTTTATTCTGTCAGTAGTTCTGTGTATTGTGTATATTGTGTACATAGGTAATGAATGCCTACTAGTATATACTCTTACATTCCATTGTGTAAAATAAAAACGTGTGTAATTGTTTGTGTAAATATATAATAGCACTGACAATATATTTAGATTGTGTAGACTGCGTTGTACGTGGTGTGGAATTGTTAAATCATTATAATTTTTTTTTTTTTTTTTTGGGGGGGGCTAGCTGATGATAAGTGAATGTTAAATGCAGTTAAACATCTGCTTTATATCTGCTTAATTACACAACATGCAGAACTGCTATAAGTGTTTTCTTGTTAGACATTTTAATTACCAGGATAATTTGTTTTGGTAGCTACAAAGAGGTAAAGCAGTGTAAAAAGCCTAGCTAATTAGCAACAAAATGTACAAATATTACACGTGTTAAATTAGGACATGTGACTGTAGCAAAATAACACGTTCACTTGACACACATTCAACATATTTAGACTCAGCTTAAGAGATCGTTGAATGACTGAAGGTGGTTGGTTCCTACTCTGAATTCTCTGTGCTATAATCGTCAGGCTAAGTGTCATGCGAAGGTAAAACACACACACACACACACACACACACACACACACACACACCCCACAAACACACATACATCATATATTGTCTCCACTATTCAATACTGCATTGAAAGCAGTGTCACTTCACAGTGATGGTCTAATTATTTGAGACGAAACTCAGCTGTGTGCTACTTGTCTATAAATTGGAGTTTATCACTGAAGGAGGGGTGGGGATGTAAAAATAAAAGGTGTTACAAGGTGATATAAAGGAGAGACAAATACACACTCTTATCCTCCATGGTCTTCTTTTAGTGTGTATTTATAGATGTGTGTAACTACGTTTTATCCCTGAGATAACCATTAGTACATTGTTCATGCGCACATACATACATACATACATACATACATAGATACATACATACATACATACATACGCGTTTATAATCAGATCATTATTGGATGTATTGTAATCAGGGGGAAAGTGAGAGAGAGAGGGAAGGAGAG
>MU564352.1:17412775-17420275 GCA_024362625.1 Silurus asotus
AGTAAGAGAGATAGAGAGAGCAAGAAATAGAGAGAGAGAGAGAGAGAGAGAGAGCTAGAGAGAGGTGTACAGATAATTACATAGAATCATAGCTTAGTGGACCATCACAGATGGACTTATTACTACCAACTATAATTTTTCTTTTAGCTGAGCTGAGGGCATTTTGCCGAGTGAGACAGCCAGAGCTTATTGACACCATAACTTTTTACTAGTTTGCTTCGCCTGGTGTTTCACCTTTTATAGTTCACAGCGTCTGTCCACTGCTAGCTAGAAATGCGTCAGTACGCACACATTATCCCAACCTTTCACTATCGAATGGACATGTTTCCTCAACATTAGCATTGCAGTCTAATTAAAAACTACCTAACACTGTTAACCATGAGGAAATTATTATAAAAGCAGTGGCACTAGAGTGCACTTATCTGCAAAGAGTATGAGGAGCAATGCCTTGTTATTGCACATGATTAATACTGCTATTAATGTGTTATTACATAATACAAGAACGTCTCAATTTCCTAATGTGTTTCCACTGTCTCTATTGCTATTCATAAGCATATGCAAAAAGCATTTGTCTTTGTCTTGACTGCATATTCAGCGCTTCCGTCATGCATACACACATCATGATATTACTGCACTCATCGGAAACAGGAGAAAAAAACATTATGGCTGTAGAAAAATGATCATAAATAGCAATTATGTTTTGGCACATATTGCAGACAGGTTCAGAATGGCTTTGGGATTAAAAAATATTCATATTTATATATATATATATATATATATATATATATATATACAAATTTCTTTTTTTAGATTTTAGGAAGAAAATATTGTAAATAAACTCAAATATTTTAGATAAAAATGGAATGAAAGAGTGTAGGATGAGAGACTACACGTCGACACACACAAATCTATTTGAAGATTTGCACACGTGTCAATATCAGTTTCAATGTACTTTGTAAGTTATGTATACCACTGCCATAAAAATAAAAAAATAAAATAAAACAAATGTAAATGATTAAACAAACAAACAAACAAACTTATAAATATTTTTTTTATCTGTGGCAAAATGCAAGGACGCACACACTCTCTCTCACTCACACACAAACACACGCACTTAATTGAACACTTTAGTACTGCATAGTCAGGTACATTGCAGCATTGACCTGCAAGCAAAAGAAACTGAGAGAGAGAGAGAGAGAGAGAGAGAGAGAGAGAGAGAGAGAGAGAGAGAGAGAGAGAGAGAGAGAGTGAGAATCCAACCCATAAGATAGGAAAACAGCAAATAGCAAGCATAAATAAAATGTAGCTAAGAAGGGCACACAGTAGTAAATATATATATTTTTCTTTTTAACAAACAAACAAACAAACACACAAACAAACAAACAAACAAATAAATAAAAAAATAAATAAAAAAATAAAAAAATAAATGCAATTAATTACTTATACCAGGTGACATAGACTCATGGTGCAATGCGAGTCCTGTGCTTTGAGATTGTTATATTTTGGGAAGAGGTTACAGAATATTACATAATATAACAGTTACATCACTTTTTATTGTCCCAATTATGTTTTAAAATTTGCATTATATATTTTATTTTTACCCTTTATATTTTTTACCAGTGCCAAACACTTATTGATCGGCAAACTAACAAGCTCGATGAATCCTGTTATTTTTCCAACTCACGATGATTCACACAAGATGTGGCTTGATAGAAGCAAAACTACTTATTTTCACTAAGGCCAGGAATCAGTTTTATATTTAAAAGAATATTTGACAGAGAATATGCACTGAAGCCGAGACCAAAAGTCTTAACCAAGGGATCTAGTGTTAAAACACCCCAAATATCTGGCAACTGAACAAAACAAATGTGATACTGTTGTTGGAAGAAAAGAGAGAAAAAAGAGAGAAAAAAATTTGTACATGATCACTGGAGTAAGTGTGAGTGGGCAGGAGTGCTACAGACATTATTCGGAATCTTAAAAATTGAAGAAGACTAGATGTTCTGCGATTAATATGATGTACATGATAGTGAAACCTAATCCAAAGCAGATACTTTGGAACAGGCTGAATAAAGCCTGAAGTGGTGCTGAGAGTCTTGGTAAAGTTCCAGGATGATCACTGCTGCAAGTGAAACTCTTACACTTGCTGATCTTTACATGAACTGCTTATAGAATGAAACATTAACAGGGTGACTGGGACCAGATGTAAAAGAAAGAAAGAGAGTAAGAAAGACAGAAAGACTGATGGGCAATTTATTAGGTGTACACTCAAGAGAAAAGGTGAGCATAAAGTCAAGAAGATAAGGCACAAACCCTCATGAGAGATGAAGGAGATGAAACTAAAAGAGGAAAAAGAAAAATCAAGCAGAAATCAAGCAGGCATCTGACCATAAGATTAATTTGTGAGCATTAGTAAAGTACTCAAATAGATTGAGGAGTGAATATATATATAGATAGATAGATAGATAGTAGATAGATATATAGATAGATAGTAGATAGATAGATAGATAGATAGATAGATAGATAGATAGATAGATAGATAGATAGATAGATAGATAGATATAGATACACTAGGTGTAACTAAAATTTTCTCAACATGTATAAAGACAGAGATAGAGAGAGGGAGAGAAAGAGAGAGAGAAAAGACATGTATTTCAGTGTAATATTGTGCTTTTTTCTGCACGATTTCCTCTTTTATTTTTATTTTTTACTTTTCTCTATGTTCGTGCTGCTCAATTCAATACCCTTGTGTGTATATGAGTGTGTATGTGTGTAGGTGTGTGTGTGTGTGTGTGTGTGTTTGCATGATGGACCGGCCAATGCTATCTACAATATATATTTAGGTATAATTTTCTTCCACCTCATCAGTGAGTTTACCATATCACATTGCAGTAAGAAAAAAAAGTGATTAAAATGGAATCAAAAATTGTCAGGTGAGGTGTTCCCGAGGAATTCCATTTCATACTGAGCAAGACAAACAATGCAATCCCAAATAAACCACTACTAAGCAAATTTACAAAAAGACACTGTACAAATTTTAAATCCTCAGCAGTTTAAGAATGTTATCTCAAAATATTTCACTGAAACAGAGTGAAAAAGCGAGAGCGAGCACGAGAAAGAGAGAAAGAGAGAGAGTGTGAGAAAGAGAGAATGAAAGAGGTTTTCAAAAATACAATGTCCACATGTAAACAAAATCCTTGTAATTGATTTCAATATTCAGTGATTAAATGTGAAGAGATTAGACATGTCAGTAATCGCTGTAGAAACTTTTCAGTACAAAAGGTTTATAATTATGTAGGATAGGCTCCAGTAACATAACACATTATAACAAGCAAAAGAGTACTGGGTATTTTGTTCCATCTACCCCCCCAATCACATTGGACATTCTGGGCCTCTGTGCATTTTGTAGAGGAGAACCCATGGATAAGGGTTAAGGCTATTGTTACTGTCGCACTTTGCCTGGATCAGCCAATCAGGGGCTGAAAGAGTGCTGAGTAAGGGCTGAACGCTCACGTCCAAATGCAGGGGCGAGCGGAAAGAAGCTGCAAACGCACTGCAGCATGGTTAACACCTCTCGACAAAACCACACAACTCCGGTGCTGGGCTTGAGCGCATATGATTTGCCTCATCAGGACCTCTAAAAGGAGTAATGACTTCTCTTTTTTTTGCTCTGTAGGAATCTAAAGTAGAAATAAAAAGCTAATAGTGAATAAATAAGAGCAGAGTTAATTGTGGGCCCACATTAAAGTTTACAAGCGGGCCAAAAGTCAGTGTAATAAATAGCAGGGATTGAATGAGGACAATTAGCAAGCTGGCTGATTGTAGCGAATAACATGGCTTTGTGCCTTTATACCCTGAGTTTCCACACAATGTCTGAAAATCTGACATGGACTATGGAATTATGTATCATTTACTATATAAATATATATAATTATATGTTCAATATATGAATAATTCTTTCCAAAAATTACTAGTTTAAAAAAAAATACATTTGATATGTCTAATTATAAATTGTACTTTAAATCTGCTTATTAAATGGTAAATTCAATACTTACACCTTACCTAGACCCACACCACTTTTTAAAGGAAATGTGTCTCTGAATTTCCCTGTCAATATTTTTTAGTCTTTATTATTAAACTTAAAGTGTTTGGTAATGCTTGCATATTAATTATTATAATATATTAAAAACATAGGAGTGAGATCAATTATTAAACCAAATATTAGCCAATTACTACACGTTAGATCTACATTAGCATTATTCTATTACATTACCAGTAAAAGTAAACATATGACATTAAATATGGCTGTTGTCAATCAGATCACATGCAAAGATTTTATGTCACTGAATATATTTCAAATCATATGTAAACTTGATGTCCCCCCTTACTGGTTTAAAAGGAAATTGAAACTGATGCAGCAAATGGAAAATCAAATAATGTGGACTAGCAGCATTCAACCAATCAGGGTAAAAAGGTGTATTTACTTGTTTGTCAATTATATTATATTTAAATAAAAAAACATTTTTTCTCAAGCACTCTGTGCAGTTGTTGGGCTTTCAAAAACTCCTTTGCCGAAATGTATTTTTAATAATTCTCAAGTATCGACACTGGAAGCTTCATTAAGTTTCTATATTTTTAAAAGACCTCAGGCGCAAACTTGCACCTCTTGATTTATTTAATATATTTTTTACAGGAAAATGTCCGTGTTCCTTTGCTTCTTTTGTATTCTTCATTTAATGAATAATGAATGAATCAAGATTTCCTTCAGCTTTGGCTCTATGTGTCTGCCCGTCTGAAAACATAATAAATCTCCGTCATTGCTTGGTGTAAGTGTCAGATCTGTGGCATGGCAAAGAGGGCATGGTGATATGAGCCAGAGGCTATAAGGAGTGACAGGATGTAGCTGATATAGCTGAACAGGTGTCGCTCTTTGACCATTCCCCTGAGCATGTGTGTGCTGGGGGGTTGTGGACGTTTCAGTCACACCATAACATAAGAATTGTCCAGATAAGGAGAGAGAGAGAGAGAGAGAGAGAGAGAGAGAGAGAGAGAGAGAGAGAGAGAGAAAATGAGGGACTGTAAAGTGGCAAAGATGAGGAAAAAGTAACAAGGCATCAAAGTAGAGGACATTAAAAGAAGGAACAGAACGTTTTGCTAAAAAAATTAAAGAAATAAGAGACATAATGAGAGCAGATAGTAGAACAATGAGTGTTCTGACTTTGAAGGCTGAATGATGGCCTTGAATAGTTTAGAGCTTGGATCATGTCAAAGTCCATAGTTGTTCACAGGAAGCCATTCTCAGCTGTCTGGACCCATATATCACCTGTACATTGCAAGCCTAGTTCTCGCATTCTCATGGACCCTCACACATCCATTAGGACTTCAGCTGTCCCAAAACGTGACTGAAGAGATAAAAAATGGAATGTGACAGGGGTACACATACTCAGAATAGACCAGGGTATGCCATCTCTTTAATACCAGCCAGTAATGTGTGCACACTTTGCACATTACTAACTTTCACAACAGCTTTTAAACCTTCTGCTTTCGCTAAATGACTGTCTCTGTACTCATACACAGAACAATGCACTCACATTGCTTAATATAGGTGTATTGCTTTAAACCAGTATTCTTTTACAATATACAGCCATTACAAAATGATTTGTAAATTATGTACTGTACATTATGCATTGATTCGAATGCAGCCAAATGCTGATTTTCCTGCTTCACTGCATAAAGGGCTGTGATTTCAGAAAAGCCTCTAGGGTACAGCTTTGGTGTGGCTATTTGTCCATAGAGGGGACTCTAGGGAATGAGAGGCTGCTGGGAAACAGCCTGTGATTCAATGATCTGTTATTCAGATACCTGCAGTGAGTGCTCTTCCCCTTGTAACACACCCTCTCAGCACATTCTGTCCTTACACTGGTCAACTGATCACTAATTACCAAATTGTATATAACCTCCATCCACCAACAGACTCAGTATTGAGAATTGTCTTAAGCTCCTCAAAGCAAGTCTCTTTTTAAGTTCTTTCCACTCTCAAGTCGTCCTGCATAGCCTATCATGGTCCAATCATCTCACACACACACACACGCTTGAAGGTGTCAGCATTGTCTGCTGTCGTTCATCCTGTTTCTGTCACAGGGTTTATTTTTAAAAGGACGAGTAGAGGTCAACAACAAAGTCACAATCGCTCAAGTATTTTAAGAGCCGACCAAGATGTAGGGTGGTGTGTGTGTGTGTGTGTGTGTGTGTGTGTGGGTGTGTGTGTGTGTGTGTGTGTGTGTGTGTGTGTGTGGTGGGAGAAGTGAAAGTATCAGTGGTAGCATTATGCCTCAACTGTATTCTATTTATTAGGCCCTTCCCCCATCCATACTATTAAGCCCAACCCACATACCTAATGCAGACACCCAGTGCAGCTTCAAATGCAGCAAACGCCCTTTTCTCTCATCTTCTCATACCCACGCACATGCTACTGCACACTCCAATGCAAACACACACACACACACACACACACACACACACACACACACACACACACACACACACACACACACACACAAGATAAACTGTGATTAACTCAGCTCATGGCAAAATAATTAGCTAATTTAAAAGTTAGCAGTTGCATTTTGGGACCCTCAAGGGCAAAGCAAACACTTTGAGCGAAATAAAATGGATTGCTAGGAGCTTTTATCTAAAAACAATGAAATGCAGGCAGAAGGGCAAAGCCGAGAGAGGAAGAGTGGAAAAATAGTGAGAAAGTAAATGTACTTATTACAGATTAGAGCAGAGACCCGGGGAGGTGAGTGTCGGTTAATTCTACCCGCGCTTCATTAGTGCTATTGACAAGTCTGTAAAAAATTCATTGTTTTCTCAAGTTTGACTGCAGTCGTTGTCTCTAAACCCTTTTTAAATGGAAAGTGTGAAAGATGCTTTCATTTCACAGGATGTTCTCAATCTTTTGGGCTTACACACACATACATTTACTCAACACTCTATGTCTTTAAACACTTAAGATGTTCCTAGAAGTAATTACTCGTGAGTTGTTATGAAAGAGACAATAAGTATTTCTCTAAATGGATATTGAAACATAACCCAGGTGCAAGCTTTATGTAATTGTGATTTTAATATTATTTATATACTTTTTAAACTACTTCACACAGAAGAGTTTGGTTTGTTTACCCAATGATATATGTGGTCTACAGTGACAATAAGCTGAAAAGGATTTCTTAATCACCTACTTTCCTGGGAGATCCACCAGTATTCTGTTCCAGGGCTAAATGTTACTTTCATGGGTCTGCCCTGAGGTCTAAATCCTGTGAACATCTCCCTAAACAGTTAAAAACCAACCACGGGGCATCATTTTAAAAGGAGCAAAACAACTTTAATCAGACCCAATTTCCAATACCTGTACTCATCGCCTTATTCTTTTAATAACTTCCCATATTTTCTTACCATAGTAAGTATAGGTATACAGATTTATGGCTGATTTCACCACAACCT
>MU564352.1:17425275-17477212 GCA_024362625.1 Silurus asotus
ATGATATCACTTTCCAAACACACACACACACACACACACACACACACACACACACACAACAAACAAAAAACAAATAACACCCATTAACGCAATTTCCCAAAGGAAAATGTAATTATTCCATTATTTGAACACTATTTCATCAGCACTTTCAGTGATTACAAACATTGCCCATATGGCTTGTATACCCTTTTGAAATTATTTTGAAGTGCATTAAAAAATTTCAGTGGTTTCTGAGTAATTATGTGTTAATCATTTTATAATGGTTTGCAATTATTCTTTGGTAAGATTTGCTTTCCAATATGGTGCTCTTTATTAACACTTATTTTAATAGATCAACAGATCAGAGCTATCGGGATGGAAAAGAAGAAGTGCATATTTGTGATTTAGCAGAGAACACCATTAGCGATGACCATGGATACAACAAATACATTTGTGTAGCCAACATTTTTGATTTTGTCATGTTAGAATACAATGACAGGCCACTATTTTTTTTTTTTAAGTTTGTTTTTGTTTTTGTTTTTCTAGACATTTTTATTTCAAGTTTTGAATTTTTTTATTTTGTTGTCAGATCTGTTTGCTGTTTGCTAGGAATAAATACTTACATATTACATATTGTGTAATTTTTATATTTCCTTATTGCTGCTGGTCCTTAAAGGCTACAAAACAAATTTCATACAAATCACTTCAATGACAATAGAATAAAGTCTCTTTATCTTTATTACTTACAAAGGGGTAAATTATCTGGCAATATTTGTATTTAATTTTAAATAGAATAGATATAATAACATAAACAAATTAAATTGTAATATTTGGTTTATAACAATATTTTAAAATAAAATACCAGATACAGTTAAATATAATTTATATTTAATTGATAAGATGTCATATCATATGCGCAAAATTGTGCAGGTCATCCATACAGGGCAAGATTTACAGTTGATACTCACAATAAACATCAGAATGACATTAAATGTGAACACAGTCTTTAGAGTTTACACAAAATTGTACAAAGAACATACAGTAAATGCCAGCTTTACAAGTACAAACGCCTTTTTGATGGAAGAGGCCAGAGAAGAATGACAGGTAAATTTGAAATGAGAATTGTTATTTTAAATAAAAAAGCACTCTTTAAATCCATGGTGAAAGGAAACATATTACAGAATAAATAATATATCAAGCCTTGAGCTGGAGCGGCTGTAGGAGCAGAAGAACTTATACTGTTCACTCCTGTAAGCTAATGACAGGAATCTGAAGTGTATTTAAGTGTAATCAGAATTAGATGTGTTCCATTTGTTTTATTGATACATAAAAGCAAAAACAATAGGCTTATGACACAATGCAAATAAACATTTAATCTGTTTTATAGTAACATATTACTTAATATTCTGTTTTGAATAAGAGAACGTTACTGTGTCGTGAGCGTGAAATGTTGTTTTATTTGATTTGATAAAAATATAGAAATATTCTTATATACTTTTATTGGTATTATTATCAGCAAAATATTATGGTTCTTTTAAAAAAGGGCACCCCGTTTTTAATGTTATTAGCCTATAAGGATTACAACCATATAGGTATATAACCTTATATTGGCGTTCTGTAAATGTAAACTTTATTAATAAAAAATTGTATGGCTTCAATAAATAGGCAAAATATTACACAAATAACAATATATAATAATACAAATATTGCACAACTTAATAATGCACAACATTTAAATAGTTGGATTATGTTCATAAAATAAAACCTGTCCATGGAATTTATTTTACAGGTAATGGGTCCCTGGCTGCGAAATGTTTGAGAACCTCTACCATAAAGAATGTGCTGAATGAGCTTTCTGTAAAATTGCCTAACCCCCCCACATAATCACAGCAGCGCTTTTTTATACAGTACGATTAATTTTCTTATACAGAGATTTTCCATTGCAACTTCATAACTCAGCCCAAGTTACAATCAATAATAGAGGACAATGATCCTTTATTGAATTGTTGTGTCAGCACATTCATTTGCATTAGCAACCGAAAGAGCTTTTTATAGTCTGCCGGTTTCTTCATGAATTCTTTTTTTCTGCTGCTGATGTGCAGGGCAAATAAAAAAGGGTAATAAATCATGACAATATTGTGGAAATGAATTGTTGGTAAATTTCTTTAATGACACTGACATGAATTAAATAATAACTCAATAATAACGATGTTTTAAACAGAATACCTGAGCACACACACACACACACACACACACACACACACACACACACACACACACACACACACACACACACACACAACCAGAGCAACTGCTGGCCACCATTCCTACTCCAGCCTTAATCAGTGTTGTCAACATTTCCATAAACTTGCAGGTTATATGACTGTAATTAACCTTACTTAGCAGGGAAATGTGGTCTGCATAGTTGTGTGGGTAATTTATTACGCTTTTTGTGTGCTATGGTAACTGAATGTTAATTGGAGTCCATATGAATCAATTAGGATTCGGCCTAGAGTGAAAATTAATGGAGCTGATGCAGCATTTGTGTCAGAGTAGCTGCCGTATCAAGGTTATTACAATGCTTGTCTTTGTCATGATATGTTTGATCATAGCAGTTTCCTACTATGGCAAAATAACAAAAGCAAATGTATGACCATATATTAGAGTATACTGCATTTTTGCATTTTGTAATTAATAAAATTACAAACAAATTAAAGGTCAAGTCTATAAGTGAAATTAATTTACAATGCAAATAAAAATATAAATTAGTACTGAAAAAAACACTGACAGTACTAAATGAAAATGGCTTGAAAACAGGTGGATTTATCTAATTATACTCGTTTTCTAATTTTCAGGTTTATTTATTGTCTTGTTTTCTCAACAGCTAAAATTCTTTCTAGAACAAATATCTGCCCAGATTGACTGTCTAAGAGAGTAATAGGGAGAGAGAGAGAGAGAGAGAGAGAGAGAGAGAGAGAGAGAGAGAGAGAGAGAGAGAGCATTAGTGTTTTAAACCACACATGATGTTTCATTTTCACCTGTGAGAATTTTATCTTTAAAAGAAAGGAAATAATGAATGTCAGCTATTTAAGATAAGCTTGTATGCCAGGCATTTTAATGCTGCATTTAAATATTTAGCCACACAAAAACATGTACATGCAATGTACTTTAAAGCCACCTTATACACTGTTTGGGCCACCTAATTTCATGCCAAAATGTCCCCCATTATGCTCAGTAGATTGCTAAGGCCAATACAAAACAAAGGGTCACTAGTTTGGCACAATTTTGAAACTTGAAACACTTTTATACACATTCACCACAATGATGTACATGCGTTTGGTTTTAGTTTTTATCAGAATCAGAATCACAAGTAGCTTTATTACCAAGAATGTTTACACACAAGTAAAGCAGGAGAAAGTACAGACATAATATAACAAAATATAAGTAAAACAGACAATTAAATAGTGCACTACATACAAAAGTAGAAATATTGTTTAAATTAATGTAAAGATATGTTATTTACAAGTGTGCAGTTTACAAATGTACCATTTCTATGTATAAATCTGTCATTTATGATGGACAATGTATAGTTATGAATATTTTAGTTGTTCAGGCCGGCGGGAAAAGGAGTATAGCCTGTGGGAAAAACAGTTTTTGTGCCTTTATGTCACTGAAATAAGCAAAAAAAGAAGGAACAACTTGAGTAAGCATATATCCTTGTCAAAAAATATGACTGATTTTAGCCGATCATATACTGTACAAGTTAATTTAGTGTCTCAGCCAATGTGAGTGTGAGAGTGATGACTGTGAACTCATGTCAGTGCCAGTCATGTTTGTAGACTACGTAAGGTTCCAAGAATTGGGGTTTGATAGTAATTTCATCGCTGACACAAAACCACTTTTTCATTCCATTTTGTTTTATTTAATAGGGTATCTTAAAATTGAAGAAGTTGATGAATAAAGGACAAAGGTTACATAAAAATAGGATTTATTCATTCACAGTTTCTATAATTTAGGTACAGATTATTTTGGAGGTCTGCATGAACATCATCATGTGAACTGGTTCATAGTGGTCCCTTATTTATGATATTAATTCACATAATCCTGTATCATTATTGTGTGCCTTAGACATAATTACCTGCATGTATATTCATTGCTTCATGCTGCAGTAACTGCATAAATAAAGGATTCCTAAAGCATTTTACAAATGACTATTATTTTAAAAACGTATTTAAACAAATCACTGGTTCATTTGTACTTCAACAGCAACATTATGGGCACTGACAGCCTTCGAAATATTATATGCATGCAGTAAATTTAATTCTGAAATAAGGCAATGAGATGGGGGATACATTCATTTATGGTTGTGTTTAAAATGTAATACATTTTTAATTACTTTCTCATTTTTAAGTATCATTATTAGCATATGGCTTTAAAAAAATCCAAATATGTCAACCATACCAGTAGGATACTGGTCATAGTAATTTGAGTCCCCATACAGTTTAATAAATATTAGAGGGGCAGGTCATGGCTAAACTGGCTTAATATTCTCAATCACTGCTAACATGTGGCCACCGCACACTGCACAGTACAGAATGCTGTGTCAGCTGTGATTCTCACTTTTAATCTTTCTCTCTCTCTGGTCAGTGGCACCCAGAGGGAGTGGAAGTAACCAAGCTCTAAATTCTGCCAGCCCACTCCATCTAAGCATGCCTGTCCTTTTCCTCAGTCCTCCTTCACACACGAATTGCTCTTTGCCACACATACACATACACATACACATACACATACACATACACATACACGCACACATTACCAGCTTTTGACCGTATTTTCTAGGCAATGCTATGTTTGGTGATCAACAGAGCATGGCCAGTCTAATCATGACTCTGCCTTACAATTTTAATCATTAATAATGGATGTGTAATCACATTTACATCTGAAATCCCAGAAAGAAATATTTGGCAAGCAAATGGATCTGGATTGTTGGAGTGTTCTGTCTTCATAGAAAAGACATAATGTTGACCTTCATGAGTCTTTAACCAACCAGGGAAGGATGTTGCATGGCCAGCAACAGGAATTGATGAGCCTAGCCTCCAATTTTATGTTTCATTATTATTTACCAGAAGGAAATTAGTGCAGTGAAGGATTAACACATTTTGCATAAGGATTATCTGTGACTGCTTAATATGTTTTAACCAATTGCTACTGTTAGCAACTGGAATGAAACTGTATTGTGTGTATATAAGCAAATGGGGAAGTTCCATGTAAGCTTGCATATGATGATGGTGTGTGCCTCATTAACAAGTCTACCAACCTAGATAATTCGAATAGTTCCCATGTAATTCAGTTTAATATAATCCTATCCCAGATTTTTATACCCATACATTGTATTACTTTTTCCTATAAGCTCTGTTGGACTATGCAACAGCAAACCTCCTGGATAAACCTATTAGTAAAAATTCTGTCACACACATCAGTGATTACATACATTAAGTATGACCATAAGAATTTTTGCTTTCTCATCACAACATCAACATATACATTAAGCATAGTTCTTCAGTAGTCTTTATTACAGTTTCACAACCACACAATAGGCACATGTCCAATTTATGTTTGGAATTGAAAATAATCTAAAGTGTCAAATTGTACAATTATTCATACTGATCTGGTTTCCTACAGTTTCCCAAATCCATAATTCCCAAAGTAAAAATTACATATAATTTTTGTAATTTGGACCCCCAAAAAGTCTCAAGCCCACACCATTTCAAAATAATTTCTGTCTATTATCAAGGCAGGTAGGCTTTTATAGTCATTTCAACACAAAACTAACTAGGACATTGCATAAAGCACACGAGAAAGGCCATTAAATGGATGGGTGAGACCATAGACACAGTGACACTGCAGCACCAAGCATTATAGTAGATTTGTGGTAGTGCAGCAAATTGTCCAAAAAAAACCAACTTTGTGTCAGGAGAGTGAAGAGTGCCTATGAAGGTAGTGTGTTATCAGCCACAATGCTGTTGGCCTTACGGATGCAGCCTGTTGTGTAAATGTTTATGATGGAGGGCAGAGAAAGCCCAGTGGTCTTCTCACTCATCCTTACTATCCATTGTAGGGTCTTGCAATCTGAGATAGCACAATTTCTAAACCAGACATTGTTGCTTAAGATGGTCCTTCTAACGAAGGCTGTGTGGTTGGGTGGTGGGAGCTGGACCTATCTTACCTTGTGGTGGATCAGATGTGGTGAATTCATCACCAAATGTGATGAATGGAAGACAGCTGCTTTTAACTACTAAGGGACACTATGAGAACTTTATAATGCTATATGAACTCATAAATGCTCTCTCTGTGTTTCAGACATTCAACAATGACATAGGTGACATTTTTCTACATTTAGCTACTATATCTGAACACAATCAGCATGTTTACAATGATCTACAAGTAGGGTGCTTGCCATGAAGAGACATCTTTGTATGCTTCTCCTGAATCTGCTGTTAAGCTGTTTATTTAATTGCTATTTTACCCCTTACTCTAAATGTGTAGAACACATCTACACTGACATTTCACAGGAGACAGATCCTCTCTATATTGGGATGATAAGACAACATATGGTAGGGAGGTGGTTGATCTGTTGGCATGATGCCAGAACAAATAACCTCTTCTTAAATACAAGCAAAACCAATCAGAGGTTTGTCAAACAACAGAAGAGGAAGGAAAAACACACACCACTGGTGAAGGCGGAGTGGATGAAAATACTTTGATGTTCACACCCTAGATCTTGCCTGGTCCCATTACATAACACATCTAATAAGGAAGCACCAGCAGCATCCATACTTCCTGAGGAGGGTAAAGAAATCTGTCACTACAAGGCTACTTTTAGGAGCACTCTCAGTACCAGCATCACAATCTGTCATTTTTCTGTTCTTTTTATTGGGACAACTCAGAGTTTCCTGCCCACATGTTTCTGAAGGTGCAATAAAGTAGATAATCATTTTCTTCTTAAACTCATTTTCTAAGATTAACTACTAGGTCACTGTCAGCTTGAAAGAATCTCAGAGACAGAATTCAATATATATTTCCCAATGAGGAACAATGAGGATGACTAGATATAGTAGTATAGTAGTTTGTTAAAAGTCTTAACCTCCCATATTATACAGTCTCAGCTATTGAACCACCATTTTGAGCTGAGCCATGTCTGCTTAATTCAGCCAATGTCAATATTTTGCAGTGGGAAAATTGGTCCAAGAGCTTCCTGTTAGTGGAAATTTTGTTAACTCAGCAGAGTTGCTGCAGGTAGCACATAGCATCAAGCCTGGAATTCAGCTAGATGGTATAGAACAATGAATATTTAGAGCTGAAAAAACAAAGCTATAGCAACTTGGACTTGCATTACAACATTTCCTTATTATATGAAATATAGGGAGATCTTTTATATACTGAAATACAAAATACAATGGTCACTGCATTAAAATAATGCACTCCAAAAAACAATGGATCACTCTGGATCAAAAACAATGGATCAAAAAATACAATGGTCACTGCACTCTTGCAATGGTAAACCTCAAAGTAAAAAACTTAGGATGAACACAAGAAAACCAACTTGCCTTATTTAGTTTTTCAACCAAATCTTTGCTTCTTCTTTTATTTCCTTGTTAAGCCCCCTGAATTTTCGATGTTTTTTTCATACATGTTCCAACAGTCACTGACTAGGCTGATTTTAGTTTCCCTGCTTTAAGGGGAGGGAATAAAGCAGACAAATGATTGAGCAGAAAAAAATGGAAGCTAAATTAAAGAATCTTGCTCCTTATTTTCCCTGTTTCTCAGTTTAGAGCTTGTGTTACTGACAGAAGTACTCTACTACTGAGGCATCAATGTGACTCACACACACACAATTATCTTCGGAAAACCCAGAGAAACTATTGGATATAGTTCCAGTTAAAACTGATTTGCCCCTAATTGGTATCTCTCTCTCTCTCTCTCTCTCTCTCTCTCTCTCTCTCTCTCTCTCTCTCTCTCTCTCTCTTTCTCTCTCTCTCTTTATAACAACATTCAAAGAAATCCAGTTCCAATTAATGTTTTTTAGACTGTGTAAGCCTAACTTTGACGTTTGCTCAGTGTGTACAGTTTACTACTGCAAAACCACAATAAAAGACCATATCAGTTTCAATCTAGAACAATCAGCAGTATGAAACCTCAGCAATTATGCAGTGCTTGACAGCACAGTGACATTGGCCTTGCGTTAACCCAGTGCTAATGATGCCAGGACATTATTCTCACAGTTATCACACATTGTAAAATGTTAAATAGGCCATTGAACTTCATAAGTGTCAGCTGGATTTGTGAGCAGTAGACTTGAGTGCAACAAATCAATAAACACCCTGATTATTCCTCTATTTTCTCTATGTCTTTGTCTCTCTTTGCTCATTATTGAGGAAGCAGTTACTGTTGAAATAGTCAACAGTGTGAAGAACCATACAAGGTGGGTTTTGTGTCCTTTGGTTTGGTGAACCAAATTAAATATTATTTTACTTATATTGATTGTTTGCAAACCACACTGACTTATTAAGTGCTTAAATATTCAAAATAACCTGGAATCGCCATGCCTGAGGTATAACTCCAGAGCTATTATACAACCCCAGCAGACCAGTCGGCATGGCTTGCTCATCAGGGATAAATACATATCATTTACCTTAACTGTTAAAATCTGTCAAGCTGCTTTGAGAAAATGACAATTGACTTGACTTGACCAAAATTTTAGAGGAATTAATGCATATTGATGCAAAAATATTACAAAACAATTACTCAGTCAGTGGGTCTCATTTATCAAGCTGGATATAAAATGGACTTGTGTATAAAACATTAGTATATCAAAAAATCTAATAAACTAGAATAATAATGTAAACCTTAAATTTAAATCATACAATTAGCAAAGATTGCTGTATATATATATATTAATATACTGTTGAGTTTAATTCGCTATTCTTATTATTTTTACAGAGGTTTACATTTACCATATCCTCATGCTGGTTCATTAGGTCATGGATTAAGAGTACCATTGAGAACATTTTGTGGAAAGTAGCCCTTTATTAGCATTAATGATTATATATACAGTACAGACCAAAAGTTTGGACACGCCTTCTCATTCGAAGAGTTTTCTTTATTTTCATGACTATGAAAATTGTAGAGTCATACTGAAGGCATCAAGGGGTATTTGACCAAGAAGAAGAGTGATACACCAGATGACCTGGCCTCCACAGTCACCGGACCTGAACCCAATCGAGATGGTTTAAGGGTGAGCTGGACCGCAGAGTGAAGGCAAAAGGGCCAACAAGTGCCAAGCATCTCTCGGGGAACTTCTTCAAGACTGTTGGAAGACCATTTCAGGTGACTACTGTTTAAAGCTCATCAAGAGAATGCCAAGAGTGTGCAAAGCAGTAATCAAAGCAAAAGGTGGCTACTTTGAAGAACCTAGAATATGACATTTTTCAGTTGTTTCACAATATATATATATGTGTGTATAGGCTTTATGATAATTCAGCAGTCACCATTCTTTTTAAGCCCAAGCCCTCAGCCTTCATGAAAGCCATGATCTTCCTTTCAGGATATTGATAGAAAAAAACTGCCCAGATTGTACTTCTAACTTTAGGCATTTTATGTAGTATTTTAATTATATTTAAATTACATTACATGCTTTGGTTTTATAGTAAAATCTATGAGTGAACAACTGTGTAGAAATGTAACAATATTGTAACACTCACCAAAAGTGCTCTCGTTAACTCTAAAAAAATGCCAGTGTTAGCAGTAAAATGCTTCACTGAAGCTTTGTAAGGTAGTATCATTAGCATTTAATAAATGACCTGTAATAAAATTCTAACAACATTCTCAATTTAGTTAAGTGCAGTTCTATGTTCCATCTTACGCAGCATCACTTTTGCCATCAGAAGGCAAAACTGCTGCAGTGATGTTACTCAATCAAGTCAGACTGATAGCTGCAAGTAAATAATGTCTGTGAGTGCTTGATAGTTTGGCCCATAGCTAGACACAGCCAGTCTAAGGCAGTCTGTGTGGTGTCTGTTTAAAGCACATTTTTTTTATTTTATTATTTTCATTGCAAAATTAGTTTCTTAAAAGGTAGGTCAATCCAAAGCAGCCAAATGTCCTGGAGAGACACTCCAGAGGAAAAAATCTAAGAGGCTGCCACACTCCAGGTCCAGTTAGCTCTGAACCTGAAAGGGGCAGGGAAACCAGAGGACTCATAAAAGGAGTGAATAGCATTCACAATCCACCTGCTGAGACCCTTCATATATGGACCGCAGCAGACAAACAGCTGGTCTGACTTTCTCTAAAATGCAGTTCTGTGGACCTATGTGTCCAGTGCTCGCACCTGACACACCTGAAACAGGAAGGCACTTGCCATGCTTGGGGTGAACTCCAGACAGAAGGGAGTCACCGAAAGGGCTTGAATGTTTTTCTTTTTAAGACTAGATGGAGGGTAGAAAAATTAAGGCACTCTGGGTTTGGTACCATGGAGTAGACATGTCACTATAGCGGGTTCTTCCCTAGTGACTGCTCAGCAAGTGGAGCATGATAAGCTGCAGTAGTGGACAAGTAAACCTTTAGGGTGAAAGGAGACAACGCTTTGGCAAACTGTTCCTGAAGAAATTTAAGCACTGGGCCAACTGAGCAGTTAACTGGGTCTTACTGGTTGCCTTCGCACCATACAGTAAACAGGCACCACTTTCCAGCATAAGACCTCCTCAGGGTCCACAGCCACAGCCTCCACGGCTTGAGGCAGGGGTAAAGCAAAGAACCCCCTGCCTGAGACAGAAGATCCCGCCTGAGAGGAATCTCCCAGGAAGGGTGTTCGAGAAGGTTTACCAGGTCAGCTGGCCAGCATGGGGCTACCAGGAGAAGATGGACTTTATCCCAGCAAACTCTTGTCAGAACTCCTGGGAGCAGCACAATGGGAGGAAAAGCGTACCATCAAAAACTACAGTACAAACTTTTTCGAGTCACAAAGAGGACCACTTGTGTTTTGTAAAACTTCCTTCATATCTGCTCCACCTCATCTGGGTGGAGTCTTCACTTGCTGCACCTTCTGCATTTGCCTCGAAAGGACATCTGCTCCCTGGTTTAAGTGCCCTGGGATGTATACTGCCTTCAGTGAGAGCAGCTTCTGTTGGGCCCACAGAAGATTCTGTTGTGCCAGCTTGTAAAAGACCACCCTTAGTGGTTTAGGTAAGAAACCACAGATGTGTTGTCCATCTGAATCAGCACATGATGGCCCCTTAGGTCAGAGAGGAAATTCTTCAATGCTAGAAGCATGGCCAGCATCTCTAGGCAGTTGATTTGCCACAAGAGATAGGGCCCTTGCCACGTACCATGAGTGGAGAGGCCACTCATTGCTGCCCTAACCCGTGAGGGAGGCATCCATTGTTAACATTATGCAGCAACAAGGAGCCTCCAACACGGGGCCCTGTAACAGAAATCCGGGTTCTCTCTACATGTCTAAGGCTCATAAGGCCATAACCTCTGGTCCTGAGCTTCCATTGCAGGGGTCTTATGTATAGGAGGCCAAGTTTGGATACAGCTGCCATCAGACCCACTAATCTGTGCCTGGCCTTCTTTCACTTTCTTGACAGCCATGAGGATAGACTTGACTAAAGCAGGAGACAACTGTGCCCGCATAGTGATCCAATTCCACACCATGACTAGATAGGTGGTCCTCTGTGGTCCTCTGTGCTTATAGTTTAGTAAGCGGATTCCCCTGAAGTCTCAGAGGAGCCTTTCCTGTGTAAAGGAAGGATGGGTACATAGAAGTACCAACCTTCAGATCTATCGTGACAAACCAGTGCTTTGGATTGATTTGAGACTTGATTTGTTTTATCGTGAGCATCTTGAACCTGAGCCTTATTAGTAATCAGTTCAGCTGATACAGATCCAAAATGCGATGCAGCCCCCCATTCATCTTGCAAACCATGAAGTACCGGCTGTAGAACCTGGACTCTCTGTCGGTGCAGGGACTGCTTTGATGGGCTTCTTCCTCAAGAGAGTTTCTACTTCTTGTTCCTTAACCAGACCAGTTCCAAGTTCCAAACCACTTTCTACAGTGTGCAGGACACATGGAGACATTTGGCAGGAGTTTCCAGGCTGACACGTAGTCTCTTAAGGGAATCAGTCTCTCAAGACTGACCTCTGGCGTGCCTAGAGTAGCTTGAGTGATGGGGGATCCAGGTAGGCGGTGTATATATAATACAACCCCAATTCAAAAAAAGTTTAGACTTAAAATAATTAAAAATAAGGTGGGACAGGGCAAGAAAAGTCTGGAAATTCTTTTTTTTTATTAAAATTAAATAGTTGAAGACTGTCAGGCAAGGAGAAACAGAGGCAGAAGCCGTAGAGGTTAGAAGAAGTTTTAATGAGAAGAATTGCTAAGAAGTGAGAGAAGGGAAAACAGGCAATAGCAGGTGTATCTGTGCTACGCCCTGGAGGGGAGAGGTCCACAAAGTCCAACCTGGATACCGAAGTATAGAACAGATATCCGTGGTATGCCCTGGAGGGGCGAGGTCCACAAAGTCTGATAACATAATCGTAGAAAGAAGGGAAAACTCCTGAAGCACCTGGAAGAGGCCAGTTCCACACATAGTTACAGAGTATGTCTAGATCTCCTAGCACAATGTCCAATAACGGACAACAGGAGAGCAGAGCCGAGGTCCCTAAGTAGACCAGGTAGATGAGGCTCAGGTGTTGGAGGTTAATAGGATGGAGAATTGCTCCGTGCTGGGCGGGCGCCGATGAAAGGTGAGGCCAGTGGCACCCTGACAAAGACAATTTGCAACTAATTTGGTTAAATGGCAACAGGTCAGTAATATGATTGGTTATAAATAGTGTATCCAAGTTAGGCAGAGTCACTCAAAAGTAAAAATGGACAGAGCTTCACCAATCTGTGAAAGACAATTTCAAAATAATTTTCCTCAACAATTTTTTGAGGACAACTGCATTTAAAACAGTCATGATTCTGTAATTGAAATTATTATTCTGTGAACACAGTTTGCCATGTCATTCAAAAATGCAGGTTAAATCTCTATTATGCAAAGAAGCATAAATATGATGCAGAAAAGCTGCCATCCTCTCTGAACAAATGCTAATTTAAAATGTACTGAGCAAACTTGAAAACTGTTCTGTGGTTCAGATTAATCGAAATTTGCATTTCTTTTTGGAAACAATGGACACCATGTCTTCTGGACTAAAGAAGAGCGGGAAGCCGCATCTCGGAAGGTATGTTGTTCATTAGTGCTTGTGTAATAAGCAGTTTGCACATTCGGAAATGCTTCATTAATTAAATTCTAAATTGTAAATACAGTACAGGTTTAAGAGCAACAAATGCTTTCATCCAGAATATGTCTTTTTTCAGGGAAGGCCTTGTATATTTAAGCAAGACAATGCGAACTGCATGCTGCATCTAATACAGTAACCTAACTTTATAGTAGAAGAGTCTGGGTCCTGAAGTGACCTGCCTGCAGTCTAGACCTTTCACCATTTGAAAACATTAATCAGACACATATAGGACAACATTCCTCTCTCAAAACTTTAGCAACAGGTCTCCTCAGTTCCAAGATATAAATGGACAGACAACATAATGCTACACAGTCAACATAGCCCTAAACCAACTTTTTTTAAAATTTTTGTAGCAATCAAATTTATAATGACTTTATTTTCCTTTATATGGCACATTTTGAAATGTAGCATACTTATTTAAAACATTTGATTTGTTTTCTATGTATATTCTAGAATCACCCCTACCCACAATTTACAACATGTCTATTTAAAGTATATACAGTGAAACAATTGTTACTATACTTTCTTTTGAATATGTAATCTCATAATCTAATGTATTGATGCTTCTTAATAGAGGCCCTAAGAGCACTTCCACTCTAAAGGATTTCATCCTTCTTCAAAAACAACCATACATATGTACATAATGGTTAGTTTATTATGTTGTGTTGATGTACCAGATGCATTGCATATGATTTTGGGTCAGTATTAGCTCTCTAGCATCACACAATTACTGCAGACTTTTAGGCCTTTATTATTGCTACAAATCTCCTATATAGCCTTGTACAAAGGTCGTGTTATCCCAAAGGGTGTTTATGGGATTGAGATGTGTGGACTGTGAAGGGTAATGAACTTACTGCCATGGTTATTGTGAATGTCTTGATTATGTGTGTGTTGTGACATGGCACATTATCCTGCTGAGAATATTCATTTGAAAAACTGTAAACTTTGGCCATAAAGGGAAAGACCTTAATTGGAAAAAAGGTCTAGATCAAATCATGATCAATTAGTATTAGGTAGCTTAATGAATGGCAGTAAAACATTCACTATACAATAACACAAACAGGACCAACAGGAGTCATCCATGGATTCAGACAGAGTTCTGTGACTTCTGACATTCTCTTGGCTTTTGTAGATACTATGTATACAAAAAAACCCCGCATGTATGTACAGTGTCCTCCACAATTATTGGCACCCCTGTTTAAGATGTGGTCGTGGACTTCAAAAAATTCTCCTTTTTTTTTAAACAACATAGAACCCAAATGCAAAAAAAAAGAGAAAAATCCAACCTTTTATTTAAGTACGTTACTTTGGTGGTAAAAAAAATCACACATTTAGAAAAAAAATAAATAACTTGAAATCATGTGTGCCACAATTATTGGCACCCCTGATGTTAATACTTTGTACAACCTCCTTTTGCCAACAAGACAGCACTTAATCTCCTCCTATAACATTTCACAAGATTGGAGAACACAGAGAGAGGGATTTTTGACCATTCTTCTTTGCACAATCTTTCTAGATCATCCAGTGTCCTGGGTCCTCTCTTATGCACTCTTCTCTTTAGCTCGCCCCACAGGTTTTCAATTGGGTTGAGGTCTGGGGACTGAGATGGCCATAGGAGGACCTTGAGTTTGTGACTGCTGAACCACTTTTGTGTAGATTTTGCCACATGTTTTGGATCATTATCCTGCTGAAAGACCCAATGACGACCCATCTTCAGCTTTCTGGCAGAGGCCATCAGGTTTTTATTTAAAATATCCTGGTACTTCAAAGCGTTCATAATGCCATGCACCCTAACAAGGTTCCCAAGGCCTTTGGAAGAAAAACAGGCCCACAGCATCACAGATCCTCCACCATACTTCACGGTGGGCATGAGGTGCTTTTCGGCATACTCATCTTTTGTTTTACGCCAGACCCACTTAGAGTGTTTGTTGCCAAAAAGCTCAAATTCAGTCTCATCTGACCAAAGCACACGATCCCAGTTGAAGTCCCAGTACCGCTTAGCAAACTCCAGACGTTTACGTTTGTGAGTGTTAGTGAGAAAAGGCTTTTTCCTTGCATGCCTCCCAAACAGCTTGTTGGCATGTAGAGAGCGTCTGATGGTTGTTTTGGAGACTCTGTGACCCCAAGATGCCACTCTTTGATGCAATTCTGTGACGGTGAGCTTGGGAAATTTTTTTACTTCTCTTACCATCCTCCTTACTGTACGTTGTGGCAAGATAAACTTGGGACCTCTTCCAGCCTTGTTTGTCACTGTTCCAGTTGTTCCCGTTGTTCCTGTAGATACCGGCAAGTTAAGGCGAGTGGCTATTTTCTTGTAGCCATTGCCTGACTTATGAAGGTCGACACACATCTGCCTTACTTGAATGGTGTGTTCTCTTGTCTTTGCCATGTTGACAAATGGGTAAGAGAATTAGGCCTCTGTGTCACATCATATTTATACCCCAGGGAAACAGGAAATCATGAATTACTAATTAAAAGTCCCTAGATACCCTGACCAACCTTAGCAACTACAGAAAAATATATAAAAAAAAAAAACAATTACATTTTTCAGAGGAATTGTTAGGGGTGCCAATAATTTGGGAATGCATGATTTCAAGTTTTTTTTGTTTTTTTTTTCTAAATGTGTGATTTTTTTTTTTACCACCAAAGTTATGTACTTAAATGAAAGGTTGGATTTTTCTCTTTTTTTGCATTTGGATTCTATGTTGTTTTAAAAAAATAGGAGAATTTTTTGAAGTCCACGACCACATCTAAAACAGGGGTGCCAATAATTGTCGAGTGCACTGTATGTATGTATGTATGTATGTATGTATGGATGGATAGATAGATAGATAGATAGATAGATAGATAGATAGATAGATAGATAGATAGATAGATAGATAAATAGATAGATAGATAGATACAAAAATATGTTAAATAATCCATATATGCAAATATATATTTATATATAAATATAATGTAAAATATAAAAAAATTAAGTGCACCTTTGTCCACTGTAATTGCCTAAATAACAACCGGGTGCTACAGCTTGACCGAAACTGGGCCATGCAACAGGCACAATGCACAATGAACAACATTCAAAAGCACAATGACAAATCCACAACAGAATGGCTGAAAAAGAACAGAATTAAAGTGTCTCAGTGGCCCGGTCCTGACCTTAACCTGAATGAAAAGTAGTGACAGGACTTTTGTGAGAGCTGTGTATATACATACAGTATGCCCTCAACACTCAATTAACAGAAGTAACACTGTAAAGAAATTCCTCCACAATGATGGGAGACTTATAAAATTATAGAAAACATGATTACCACTAAAGGTGTTTCTACAAGCTATTGAATCTTAGATTTTCACAAATTGTTTCACCATTTGGCTATATTGTAAAAAATAATGACACAATGTATTTACCTAATGTTATGTGTATAATAAAAAATACAAAAATGTGACATTTGTATTGAATCTTCTAAAATAAAAACATTTCCCTTAAAAAAAATAATTAAGAATAATCTGCAAAACAGACAAAATGTGACCCCAAGTTGTGATATTTACGGAAAACATCTAATGTTATTCTCATAATTATTTATACTGCCTTCAATTTTCTAATGATTGTCATCAGTTGATTCAGTTGACCAACATGTATATGTTTTTTGAACTTGAGAATTTATTAGTGCTGCATGTTCTCTGCAAAAACTTCTGCTGTACATAAAATAAAAAGAAGCATTTCAACAGTCAAAACTGACCTCCGGTGTGTCTAGAGCCATGGCAGTGCCCAAACTTGGCTCTGGAAACTAGACCTCCCGGTCCGCAATGGTACCAGGCGGAACCAAAGAAGGGAGCTCGGTGGAGCTGGCTGTGCCCTGAATCACATTTAATGGCAGGGTTAACAAACCAGGTCCCTGAAGGGGCTGAGAGGAAATGGGCACCAAGAAAAGTGATCCTACATGCCCCCCGGTCATCCCTCCACAGGTCGGGTCACAACCTTTTAGCTGAAGCCCTCTTCCTGGAGATGACAGTCCTCAGATCTGTCACCTCATGGGACTTTGTCGAACCTGTTGAATCAACGGCGTTGCCGAACAGGCCCAAGCGATGAAGTGGGGCGTCCAGCAGAACGACCTTGTCCCTGTCCGGTATTTCGGACAGAAATGTCTCTGAGTGGCTATTAGGGTGGCCATAGACCAAGCGTGCAGGGGCTTGGTGTGTAATGTCGGGGGTAATGTCTGGGGAAGATTCCACACCCAGAAAGAGATAGCGTGCTAGTGGCTCTTTATCCCGTGGCATGACACTATAGACATAATCCCTAAGCCCAGAGATGTTGGAATAAACCACGGTCTTGGGGCTGAGGGGCAAGACGAGAATAGCCACGCCCAGGACCTGGACACCTCGGTGTGCAGGTCAGGGAAAAATGGCAAGCCCTGATGCCGGAGGCTGTGACACTGGAAGTTGAAATTCAGAAAATTCTCATCGTGCTTGTCCGACTCACCCGCCGGCCAGGTTATTTTGAGCTTATGAACGGCGTGTATAACAACCTTAAGGAGCTTCTCGCTATCGGGTTCGTAAGAGCGTGCTCCCCCTCCTCAGAGGAAGAGAGGCGGAGCTGCGCGCTCTCGTGACGGTGGGAAGACATCACCGATAGGTGTGGTTTCGAAGCCTAACGAAAGTCAGGCCAAGCAGAGGAGGTATACTCTGCTCCCAAACAGTCAACACACATGCTGTGTATATCCCTTCCCGAAATGAAACGAGGACACGGAGAAGCACACGGCCAAAATGTGTGCTTGGCTTCCCTAGATGCCTTCATGCTTTGACAAACAGACAGACAAAAATTAAATTTCAGACAATTTTATGAACAAGCAGAAGCTGAAGCAGTCTTCTCTCCAGGTGCACTTTATACTCCCTGGGCATGACGTCACCCTGCAGGCGTGACAGTCTGTCTTCAATTTTGACTGATCAAACTCATTACTCAGAGCATGGACAATGTAGTCATGTTCCCAAAGCGTTCCGACGCAGTGCGAGTTCCTGAAAGGGAAATGTAAGATCACCAATGATCCTAAAAAATAAAGCCCCCTGCCTAATACTAACACACACACACACACACACACACACACACACACACACACACATGCACACACACACACATATACATACACACACCTTTTTTATTAATTGTTTATTCATTTTTATTTGTATTAATAAATTGCTCTATAGTATCCCTTCTGTAGGATTGGACCACACATCTTTGCTTCTTACACACATTAGTGAGTGTTGGGTGCCCCTGACACTCTGTCCAGTTAATTTATTGTCCTTCTTAAAACACATTTGGAAGGCTACATATATCAGGGACACCACTACAAGACCTGACATTTCGCAACCCTACTAGCCATCAAACTTTTCCTGCTTCCAGCTAATCAATTTCAAGTACCGACTGCTCAATTGCTGCCTAATATATCCCACTGTGTGGAGGGTGTCATTGTAACAAGATAATCCGTTTTATTCATTGTACCTGTAAGGGGTTGTAATGTTATGGATGTGCTATCAGTGTTTTTTTTTCTCACTTCATTTTCTCCTTATTAGTCTATGCATCTGTGCATCTTCCATAACCACTTCCATCTTGTTCTGGCAATTTGTATATCATTACTGTGAATATTTTTTTAAAGATAATAGTATGTATGTTTTTTGTTTGCACTTACTTCTTCATAAAAGTAAACTTGACTATGGCTATTTTTGTTGCCTTATATGTAGTGGACATCAACTGCAGATTTTAACTTTATACTCCCATTTGTGGTCATTTGCATCATCAAACATATGTAATCATGCAAAGAGACAAGTGTTTTACATTATTTAGTTGGTAATTTATATTTTTTGCAAGATGTGTCCAATGGGCATGTTGCAGTCTAGTCATTCTGGCTTCCAAAAAAACAGGGTTTACAATTATTAAATGAAATAATACCTTTATCTCAGTCATCGATTTTCTTTCTGGTTCATTTCTTTCACTGCTCGACTCTGTCATCCATATAATGCAATGAAGATACCTGGTTTTAAGATTTTTTTGTTTGTTTTTTTACCAAAATGTATGTTCTCTTAAAGAGCATTTATACAGATGTAATGCCAAGATATTCCAGATGTATGTTGTTGACGATTGATCTAAAGCTGAAGGTGTTTATTTCTGTTGCTGTTAAGAGTGAACATAAATAAATGGCATCAAAACAAATTGGCAGTATTTTAAATAGCATGGAAGGAGAGCCTCCTGATTCACAGAAAAATGTGTTATTCCTCTACAGTCATAGAAAATAACTAGCACAATCCTAGTAGAAAAATGTACAAGTGCACTGCACTAACAACAAATACATATTAACTAACTAAAAATCAATATTAAAATTAATCCAAACTATTTTATAAATAACCATATAGATAGCAGTGTAATTATAATATACAATCAATTACAAAGTTTTACTCCTATTCAAAAAATGCCTTAATTTTATTTATTTCAGAATCAGAATCATAGATAGCTTTATTACAAAGTATGCTTAAACACAAGGAATTTGACTTGCCCTCAAAAGCTTCCAGTGCAGGAGAAGTACAGACATAATGTAACAGAATATTAAACCAGACAATTAACCTTCGTCTTATGTTAGCTTTCTCCTACTATCTCTTATGTTAACGGGTCGTTTTTGACCCGTGTCTTAAAACAGTCATAAAATACCCTCAAAACTATTATTTATCATCCAATCTGTTTCGTACCTCTTGGTTACCTTGTTAGTTTTCCTTACCCATAAAAATATTGCTTTTAATATTTTTGGTGTAGCCCCCTGGGCCTTTCATTTGATATCATACCTCTCGTTTTCAATTAAAAAAAAAGTGTAAAATGAACCTCAAGAGAATTATATAAATAAATTAAAGATTGTTATGTTGCCTGACTATTACTGAGGAGTATTAGAAAACATCTCTAAATTGAAAAATATCAAAAATAAAAAATGATTTTAATATTATTAACAATAGTAACATCTATGGTGTTCGGGTCAATTTTGACCCATATATTTTTACTCCAAAAAGAAAAAAAAAAAAAAAAAAGGGATAAAAAAAAAAAAAAAAAAAAAAAAAAGATTTTTGATTGGTTGTTGTTTGTTTGACTGCAAATTCAAAAATTAGTATTTGTTTGCAAAAACATAAATGTGTATGTGTGTGTTTAGATGCATGTGTGGCAAAAACTTGCAGAGATATTTTTTTTTCAGTAGAAGCACATTATGTTTGTCTTTCTGTCCTTATAGCTAGGGCAGACCTGACACCTCTTTCTTTTAGAATCAGGTGGCTTCTGTGGGGTTGTGGCTGTTGCTGTGCTGGTTGATGTTGAGGCAGGGCTGGCTGAGGAAGATGCTGGTGCTGATGCTTCTTGAGTTGCTGATGGCATGGATAGAGTGAAACAGGGTTTACAATAATTAAATGAAATAATACCTTTATCTCAGTCATCGATTTTCTTTCTGGTTCATTTCTTTCACTGCTCGACTCTGTCATCCATATAATGCAATGAAGATACCTGGTTTTAAGATTTTTTTGTTTGTTTTTTTACCAAAATGTATGTTCTCTTAAAGAGCATTTATACAGATGTAATGCCAAGATATTCCAGATGTATGTTGTTGACGATTGATCTAAAGCTGAAGGTGTTTATTTCTGTTGCTGTTAAGAGTGAACATAAATAAATGGCATCAAAACAAATTGGCAGTATTTTAAATAGCATGGAAGGAGAGCCTCCTGATTCACAGAAAAATGTGTTATTCCTCTACAGTCATAGAAAATAACTAGCACAATCCTAGTAGAAAAATGTACAAGTGCACTGCACTAACAACAAATACATATTAACTAACTAAAAATCAATATTAAAATTAATCCAAACTATTTTATAAATAACCATATAGATAGCAGTGTAATTATAATATACAATCAATTACAAAGTTTTACTCCTATTCAAAAAATGCCTTAATTTTATTTATTTTAGAATCAGAATCATAGATAGCTTTTCATAATTTTAATCAGAGAAATTTATAATTTTGTTAAAGAGATTTTTTTGGTTTTATTTTGTTTAAATAGAGGTTCCTAAAAAAGTAAAAAAAAAACCTTGATGCAATAAACAAATTTTTGCGGTACTTCTGTGCATTTAAACCTACAAACGGGTCGGTGCCGACCCTAACACAAGAGGAAGGTTAAATAATGCAGAATATACAGAGTAAAAATATTGTTTAAATGAATGCACAGGTGTTATTTACAAGTGTGCAGTTTACAAATGGACCATTGGATTCTATGCACAAATGTGTCAGTTATGATGGACAATGTGTAGTTATGAATATTATAATTAATCATGCTGAGTATAGCCTGCAGGGAAAAAACTGCTTTTGTGCCTGACTGTTCTGGTGGACTGTGAAAGTGATTTTCTTAACCCTTTTTTCCACTCTGGATGATTAAAGATCTTGGAGATTGGGCAGTGGGGCACCTATAATCCTCTCAGCAGCCCTGACTGTCCACTGTAGCCCCAAGATGTCTGATTTGGTAGCTGAACCAATGTAGATGTACACAGGTTTCAGCAGCTCCTGTGGCAGGTAGAATTTCCTCAGTTGGCAAAGGAAGTTCAACCTCTGCTGGGCCTTTCTAGCAATGGAGTCAATGTTATTTTCCCACTTCATGTCCTGAGAGATGGTGGAAACCAGAAACTTAAATGACTCTGCTGTTTATGATGGTAAGTGGGGGGAGTGCTGGGGAACTAAGTGTGGGGAGTGCTAGGGGAAGTGTGGAGAGTGCTGGGTAAGTAATTTCCTTATCAAAATCATCAATTTGTATTCTCGATCACTTGCCTACAAGTTTCTTTAAACAGATAATTTCAGAAGTAATTGAACCTGTTCTAAAATGAAAAAAACCTTTTCCATCAGCACTGGTTATGTTCCTAAATCCTTAACACTGGCTTTCAACCTCGTAAATAAGAAACCTGATCTTGAACTTTGTCAGTTGTCCACTGTAGGCCAATATCAATCCTCCACTTTATCTCGGAGATTTTAGAGAAGATTATATCTCATGCCTCAGTATCTGAGTAAGCTTCTTTACCATTATGATACCCCACACCTACTTAGATCAAAAGGTGCAGGCTATTTGTTGGTACCTCAAATAATGAAGACTACAGCAGATCTTTCTCTTATAAAGCCCCACAGTTATGGAGCAGCCTTTCAATTAATGTTCAGGACTCAGACACAGTCTCAGTGTTTAAGTCGAGGCTAAAAAAAATATTTGTTTAGTCAAGCCTTTTATCGGTAGATTTTTCTTAGATCAAGGAGCAGATTTGGAGGGTTTATGGATATAGAGTGTTTGGTGAACTTGGATATTTGTATGCTGTCAATCACTCAATCTCAGGTTGTTGACAGTGGTGTGGTAAGTCGTCTCTTAACCCAGAGATCCCTCATGTCTGTGTTAACTTCTAGCTCTCTCTTTTAGTAATGCTGTCAAAGTGAGTGTTGCTGGAGCCCCCAACTGCACAGTGTCCTAACCTTTAAAACAACAATAAGGATACTTATTAATCCATTTACTTCTCTCCCTGTCACCCTTCTCTCTCTCTCTCTCTCTCTCTCTCTCTCTCTCTCTCTGCTGAGGTACCAGTGGCCACTTCTTCTGCACCTGTCCACTCCTTGGATCCGCCTGCTTTCTCCTGGCCTGTCTCTGCATGGCGTTTTCTTTGATTTGAGGCAACGGAGTAAGAACAGAAGCGTTGAGGATGAATTTGGACTGTAGTTAATGTCATTAGTCTGCTTCACTGACTCTGGACTACAGTTTGCATCTGATCACCATCACTGCACACCTCATCCTCGTTTAGCTGTAATAAATGGACATTTGGTGGCACCCAGATGGGCATGAGTTTTCTCTTGAGTATGGTTTCTCTGAATGGTTCTTCCCTATGCCATCTCAGGGAGTTTTTTCTTGCCACAATCACCACTGGCTCGCTCTTATAAACTTACACTTATAAAGAAATTGTAGTCATTCTTAATCTCCACATTATCTGTGTAAAGCTGCTTTGAGACAATGTTCATTGTTAAAAGTTCTATACAAATAAACATGATTTCATTAAATTTAACTTATGCCACATTTTTTTAATTATATTTGGCTATACTGCTGACTTATTTAGCACTATGTACCATAATTAGCTGATGGTATTTATATTGGTTACCATCATTAAACTTTTAAATAATTTGCTTCCCCGTTTTATCTAATTAATTAGACAGTAAAACAAAGGGAAAACACCCAGAGAGAGAGAGAGAGAGAGAGAGAGAGAGAGAGAGAGAGAGAGAGAGAGAGAGAGAAAGAGATTTTGTAAAGGTAACTAACAAGTAAGACACACATACTCAGCCAAGAAGATGGGACACTCTGACTTGTCTAAGATGTCTATATGCTAATATCCAACAAAGAGTAAATTAAATATTGCTAAGAAAGCATCTTAGAAATGCATGAAGAATAATGAATCTCCTAAAAAGGATCATTAAAGTTCCGATGAAACACTTAATGATAGCAGTTCATTAAATTGTGAAACAGAATACAATTTATAGAGGACATTCCAGTTAAAGTGGTATAGCTGCACACTGTATTATGTTTCTATACCACTAAAGACCTTTATGTTTAACAATCTGTGGTTTTGATTGCCATTTTCATACAATGGACAACTTCATTTAGTGTCCTGCCTGGAAAGTCCTGATTCTCAGGAAATTAAACAAAGACCCACAGGCCAGCTGAACACCAGCCATATTATTTGTAGTAAAATAAGGAGACTGTTCGGGGTAACCGTTGACTGTGACCAGATGCATCCAAAGGCTTTTCCCCACCTTACAAAAAAGTATGAATGGTAAACAAATCATAAAATAATTATAAATAGCAGAAGATGTCTACTATTAGTATGTCAAGGAAGATAGGAAAGAAAAACATATAAGTAGTAGTAACAGAAAAATTGGATAACACACATTTTTAACCCTGCATATTATAAGGTAATTATAAGGAAAATTTGATACACATACAGTATACCGTACAAGATAGCATTGCTATGTAAACATGACTTTTCTCTCATTCCTTTAATAGCAAACAGCACTGTGTAATCAAAATTTATGGAAGTGAAAACATCCCGTTAGTACCATTCAAAAGTGTGTTTACCTGTCTAACTAACTATGAGTGTGTGGATCTTCACTGTCACTTTTATTATTATTATTATTATTATTATTATTATTATTATTATTATTATTATTAATATTATTAATAATATTTCTGAAATCACCATATGTTATTAGCAGAGATACGTCTATGTGAGATGTGCTTCGGTGTATTTATTAGAAAAATGTTTAATAGTTTTAATCATTTAAATACAGTTTTGTATTTGGTATTTAAAACCCTGATTAGTCAACAGATATTTGCTCCTATGCCTAATAGGCCATTCATTTTAATAGTTTGTGTTAGAACTTCTTAATCTATTTGGATCTCTATTTATTCTAATCTATAATAATAGTTAATCAATAGAATTGGTATATTTAAAAACAATTACTAGGAGATTGGTGTAGTCATTTAGTGTAACAAGAAGTTCTATACCGTTTTCAGTATTCACACTTGCAAAATCACACCCAATGCATATACTGTTGACGTTTACAGTCGGTACCACAAGTGACAGTTTAAAAGCATGATGCAGCTATTACTGCTAATGATTTTTGCACTTGAGTGAATAAGGAAACATTACCATCTACTGGCAATATGTTGCCATTGCATGATAGTTTCAGGTGAACCAGAGTCAAATTCAGTCTTATCAAAGCTCAAATGACTCTGCAGGGTTTTTTTTAAATGAAAGAGTAAAGTTTTTGAGCTTTTGTGTACACTATGCAACGTAGTATAACACTTGCATTTTAATAATTTAATAAATTTTAAAAGTACTTTAATGGATATAATTTGTTAATTAATTGTTACAATATAACTGAAATGACAATGAAGCTATTTGATTTGACTTGCTCACTAAGCTACACATTTTACTAGTATGTTTCAAAACTATAATGGATACAACATTTTGTTGGGTCAGTTCCATTCTTTAATGTGCAGTGTTGTTTTGTATGGGATTAATGTTGAATGCCCAAAGTTACTTCAAACTACCACAACCCTATGGCAAAAAAATAATTAATTTTACAGTGGGTTTGGTAGTGCTTAAACACTTTTCTTATAAAAGCATTTTATTGTGTTATAGATTTATATAGATATTGGCTAGTTGGTTTTGCCCTTCCTGTCAACTCTCAGTAATGAGCCTCCAGCATAATAAGCAGAGTGGGCATCTGTTAAGGCCCCAAATCCACCCAGGGACATGAATTTGGTCATCATGGACCACTCAATACCCAAAAGTGTTCCACTCCAAAAAGAAACCACCAGTAACATCACTTAAGAACCACCATCCTCCTCTTCAGCTGTTTGGGAATCCCTAGAGACCTCTTAGCTGACCACTGGAGCCATCAGAGCATGCAGGAGCAGTACCAAGGGCCCCCTGGTGGTTGCTCACATTGCAATACTTCTCATACTAAATCAGTGGCGGGGTGTGCTTTTAGTACCTGGGCCTTCAGTGGGGACTTACCTGAGTTAATCCACCTCTTAATACCCCCGCTATCACCTAGCAATTATAGAAACCATCAATACTGTACGAAAAACTCAATATAACAACGCGTGGCATTGCAGAAAAACAGAAAAATGCTGACGCTATTCTGGGCCAGCTAGCTGGGGCTGTGAGGCAAATATGAAATCTAATTGGACAAAAGATCTAACATCCACGTACAAGTACTGGAAGCAATGCAGCCAAGAGAAATGCTACGAAATAAAGAGAATAAACTGTTAAGAATAAATTAATAAAATTTCATCAAACAAATATTAGAATTTAGGTTGTAAATGTAGGTCTGATAGTGTTTAGGCCAGCAGAGATGGCTTTGCTGGCCCTGACCGCTTGCCACTGTAGTAGATACACTGCAACTTTGAGGAGGGGGCCCAACAAGGAAATGCTAATAGACCCCCATGGAGATACAAGTTTAGCGTTGAGGATGAGTACTGGAACAGTGGACCTTCAGTAGATACCAAGCATGTTTGCTCCACACATGGCTGCTAAAAGGGAACAGACAGCTCCTCATTTTTACAAAGAAGATGAGTATAAACATCACAGTAGCTGCAGCAGGGTGAGCAGATTTCTGTTTGTCCTATAACAGCAAATCTCACAATTCCATAATATAATAATACCTAGTCCCAATTAAACGATTAGTTCTTATTTTGGAACATGTCCAAGTGCAGAACAGCAAAGCACACAAGCAATGTTTGTATTGTTTGTCCAATTATCTTTTAACACTAACATTATTTGTCGCACACATTATATCACGTTTTACCTTTAACACTTTGTTGCAAGACCTATTTTAAAATATGTTCAGGCACATATGATTTAACTAGTGATGAGTGTAAAGATGGTAAAACAAATTCTAGCAGATTTTTTTTTACAGTACATATCAGGCCAAATAGAGAGACACATTTTTAAAAAGTTATATATAGACATGTATCCATTAATCATTGTTGCCATTCCAAGTAAATTTATCTATTCAATAAAATGGAATATAAGCTTTTAATTGGTAATCACGTTGACTGGTTTTCATTTTATAAATGCAGTGTCATCATACAAACTACAAACAATACAATTCATTTAAATAAACATTATAACAGGCTGTATATCAAAAAGTCCTTAAGATAATTATATGCATACATTTAATTAGGGGATTGGCACAATACATCAGCATTCCAGAAATGTCCAGATATGTGATTTTGTAATATCATGCTTTATATTTTTGGTTGGGGTCTCCAAAAAATCATTTTTAAGAAGTCTGTTGAAACAATTAAAATGCTTTAAACAGGAAAGTAGTGTAAACTTTTAATTTCAGAAGATATAGCTAACAACAAGGACATGTGGGGTGCTAGTAAGCGTATTTAACTTTGTGGTCTTGTAAGCTATACCCTACATTTGTCATGTTAATATTTTCTCATATTCTGTTTGAGCTTTTTTGGCCACACAGTGTAACAGAGGGTTACAATGGAAAATACCATGAGGGGTGTTATAAAGCTCATTTTCCATTTGGTCTTAGAGTGTTTTATTTAGCATTGATATATGTAATGTAACAAATGTTATTCAATGTAACAAAAACACCCATGCCAATGAAATGAATGATTATGTATTAGAAATTAATGTAATTAATTAAATAACTCCCTTAAAATATATTCCTTTTTGTAAATATTATTAATGTATAACTGGTGTATAGAATACCTATATTTATTAATATTTTATTTATTGTTTATTATTTGACATTATCACTTCATTTTCTTTTTTAGCATGACCAGAAATCCACATTTTGCACCATGCAAACAAGTGAGCTTGTAAACAAGTTTAATTCACTTAGGCTATGATGTATTTGGCGTTAATGGCTTTCTTTTTTTTATGGGCATGTCCATCAGTGTAGCCTGCATATCAGTTTCACTGAACATTGAAATATGGATTGACAAAAAAACATTGTGCTCCTTTTCAAATGTGGTGGACCTTAAAATGTGTTTTTGTAATGCAGTTAATACCTACTCTTCTGATGTTTTGCAGTGCATATGGTTCCCCACCACTAGTACAAGCAGTGGTTCCTTGAAGTCATCCTTCTTTGCAGGATGGGACTGGTATTAAATATACTAACTGGTGAGGTGCATCCGGAAAGTATTCACGGCGCTTCACTTTTTCCACATTTTGTTGTGTCACAGCCTTATTCCAAAATGGATTAAATTCATTATTTCCCTCAATATTCTACAAACAAATACCACATAATGACATCAAAGAAGTTTGTTTGAACTTTTTGCTAATTTATTACAAATACATTTTTAAAAAATGACCTATGCAGTACATAAGAATTCACAGAGCTGCCATGGCACTCAAAATTGAGCTCAGGTTCATCCTGTTACTTTTTTATAAAACGTTCTTTAATGTTCCCTTCATGCCCCATTCCCTTAATGCCCTTTTATGCGTTATGGTTTACACAAACAAAAAACTGACTTAAACAAAAAGTAATTTTTAAACACTATTTTATTAAAGTCAGACCTGCACAAACTGAATATATCACAAGGATTTCAAATAACAAAACAAGCTAAATAATATATTCACAATCAAAAACAAAAGTGACTTCTGCATCATAAAAGCTGTTGTGTTGAGCTCTTAAAAATGTTCCTTTGACAGCTTAAGTATAAAAACTATTAACAATGTACAACATAACATTGGGTTAGCTTCTAACTTCGTCGAGGCGTGGAGTTTCTGGAGGTGCTTCTAAAGATTGGAGTTGCTGCTATCACAGTAGATAAGACCTTTGAACCAGAAAGACGAAGCTTACATTTGACTAAAAGGTTTTTGTATTTATGTTTAACTAAAGTAAAATAATGAGCATATTTCCACTTTGAGAAACTCGTCTTGCTCTTACCTTGACTTGCCATTACTGCGGCACATACTTGAATAAATGGCGTCTTCTTTGTGTTTACAGTGGTTCATCCACCAATCCTACAATGCGTAGGATACACTTCAGCCAAAATTAATTCATTTAAAAAAGTAACGGACAACGCACCATACGGTAACGGTAACGGAGTTACTTTATTTAAAAAGTTACAGTATTAGCTACTGCGTTACTAGTAACGTGTTATTGCCCAACACTGTTCCTATGGTTAACAGTGCATGTCAGAGCAGAAACCAAGCCATGAAGTTCAAAGAATTGCACCTCAGAGACTTGTATCGAGGCACAGATCTAGGGGAGGGTAAAGAAAAATGTCTGCAGCAGTGAAGGTCCCAATGAGCACAGTGGCCTCCATCATCCATAAATGAAAGAAGTTTGGAACCACCAGGACTCCTCCGAGAGCCAAACTGAGTGATCGGGGAGAAGGGCCTTGCCAAGAACCTGGAGAACCAAGAACCTGATGGTCGATCTGAAATAACTTGAGCATTTCTCTGTGGAGCGAGAAGAACCTTTCAGAAGAAAACCATCTTTGCAGCACTCCACCAATCATGCCCGTATCGTAGAGTCACCAGACGGAAGCCACTCCTCAGTAAAAGGCACAGGACAGCCCACCTGGAATTTGCCAAAAAGCACCATGAAAAACAAAGACTGAACTCATGTCTGGAGGAATCACTCACTGATCATCTGGCAAATACCATCCCTACAGTGAAGCATAGTGGTGGCATAATGATGCTGTGGGGATGTTTTTAGCGGCAGAAACTGGGGGACGGAATCAGGATTGATTAATGCAGCAATGTACAGAGACATTTTTGATGAAAACTTGCTCCAGAGCTCTCTGGACCTCAGACAAGGGTGATGGTTCATCTACCAACAAGACGACTACCCAAAGCACACATCCAAGATAACAAAGAAATGACTACGGGACAACTCTGTTAATGTCCTTGAGTGGCCAAGCCAATGTTCAGACATGAACCCAATTAAACATCTCAGGGGAGATCTAAAAATGACTGTGTACAGATGCTCCCATCCAACCCGATGGAGCTTGAGAGGTTCTGCACACAAAAATGGGAGAAACTTCACAAAAAAAGGTGTCAAGCTTGTAGCATCATACTCAAAAAGAGCCTGTGATTGGTGCCAAAGCTGCTTTAGCAAATATTTGAGAAAAAACCTGTTAATACTTAAGTACATGTGATTTCTTTTGTTTTTTTATTTGTAATAAATTTGCAAAGATTTCAAACACACTTCTTTCAGGTTGTCGGGGTATTGTTGTGTTTTCAGGAAAATAATGAATTTAGTCCATTTTGGAAAAAATGGAACAAAATGTCGAAAAAGCGAAGCACTGTTGTTGGGACACTGGATCACCAAATGTATTCCATCAATTGATAGTTTGGAAAGTTCCAGTTTAAGTTATTGATCTCTGCTGCAATGTCCTGCCAGTATTCTGTGTTGGGAACAGGTGTGAAGTCCTCTACAATGGAGTCCCATTTGGCCCTTTGCCGGTGTTGTGACCTGGTAGTTGAGCAAACTCCAAAGACTGTGAATTTAAATCCCAACCAGACCAAAGTGCCACTCCTTGGCCCATGGGCAACCCATAGCTGTTCAGTAGTAGGAATGAGTTAAATGTAAGTCGTTCTGTATAAGGACATCTGCCAAATCCAGTAAATGTAAATTTGTACTAAGGGAGGATATAAAGTTAATAATTTACACATTTGCTTGGTTAAGGTAAATCATAACTCTTTATATGCATATCAATGCATTGACCCAAAAGAACATTTATTCTTTCTGTGCTCTACTGTATACTGTGGCATGCTGGGAAAGCAGGCTGAGAGTGCCACACTCAACCCAACACACTAAACAGACTGATCCGAAAGGAGCAGGACTCTCAGACAATAGTGTCTGAAAGAAAAATGCTGTACATTGCATCTTGGACAACTCCTCCTATCCACTACATGAAACACTTGTCAGTCTGAGGAGTATGTTCAGTAACAAGCTCATACAACCACAATGCAACACGGAGCACCATATGAGATTATTTCTGCCTGTTGTGATCAAACTAATGTATATAACTCCCCTCTTTGAGTGTTAAACAGCTGGTCCATGATATTTTTCACTTTCTCTAATTCAGATATAGCCGATAAAGTTATAGTTAAAGATTTTCATGAAACACTTACATAATGTTAATATCTTGGGAAATTTGTGTTCAATAATTTCAGTGCACAAATTGTTACATGTGCAATATCTTGTGTAACCATATCATTGTGGTCTGACTATTTCTGCCATCTCTTTCACAACATATGCCATCACTTTTTACAACATATATACTTAATATATAACTTAATATGTATATTTAGTTTAGTTTTAATTTAAGTTTTTTCAGAACTTTCGACGGACAGTTGTATGTTTTATCTTCGTGTCAGAAACGGCCTTTGATGTAAATGTAACAACAACAATTCTATAATAATAACAATAATAAAAAAAAAACAAGACTAAAGCATTGCCGGAAAATATATGTAATACAGCAGCAGGTCTGTGTTGACACGCGGTTGGTTGAAAGGTGCGGTGGTACCACGGGGGCGGGGCTTCAGTCGCAGCGACGTCACAAGCGTATTCTGGAGCGGTGCACTACAAGAGAAGGCGCACTTGACACGCGTGGACGTGGAGATCTAAACCCTGAGGAGCTCGCCTTACGTGGTTGTTGTCCATCTTTGAAGATTTTAGAAAATGTGAGTGTCTGGTGACGTTTTTTTTTTTCTGTTCTCATAGATAAAATAATTTCAATACGATCAATGAACGAACATCCGACCGCTGTGAATGGCAGAGTAGACAAGCCTATATGAGCATCACTTCTGTCCGGTGATACAGCCGACAGGTCTGGATGCTTAGCAAGCTAGCTTAGGTTGAACAAGATGCAGCAGTTTGTCCGATCTGAAATAATCGTTATAAATTCGGGCGGTTATTTAAGAATGTATTCAGATTTATTCTAACGGGAACAATAGAGTGGGTTAGACCGTGCAGGTGGCATGCGTGTTCTCTGTTAGTACAGCAGGAGAAAGGAGGTGGCCAAGTCCTGTCATCCAGGGCGTTACGTTAAACGCCTGCCTGTTAAGGATTAATGCAAGAATTAATCAAAAAACAGTCTTTGAAAATGCAGAATTGAAATCAACACATGCATGTGCTGGAATATGAGCAGACACGTTCATCAGGCAGTGCAGGAGACCTTGCCTATGCTAGGTACATTACTGTCCATGGACTCTCTACTGAATATTCATTACACTGGAGAAACGTGGGGAATTCAGAGATCTGCAACATAGTTATTTTTAAGATTAGCATACAATACTGCTACTAATCACCATCATAATCATCATTTAACTTTAGATCCTGCAGTATTCTTGACTGGGTTGCTTTGGACAGTTCTAATTCACCTTGTATAGGATGTTAGTCCATCACAGGGCACACACACACACACACACACACACACACACACACACACACACTCCTAGATTCCCACACTTTAGGAACACATTTTCAGTCCCACTACTTGCAATAGTAACCCAATCTCAATATCAAACCATGGACTTGGGACGTATGAAGACTTGTATAACAATATTTATAATAATAATTATTATTATTTTTATTATTATTAGTGTTGGATTAATTTTATGATTGTTTTATTATTATCCATAGTTTGATATTGAGATTACCAGGCTGGATTTTTGCATGTTTTTGTTGTAACATAAAAGAGGCTTCGATTCAGAGTGTTAGTTTTGTTTGTGTTGTGTTGAGACTGCCCATTGATACAAAATACGATTAAGATTATACAAAGTCCAGTGTACATCTCTTCCCTTAGGCGTCAGGCCTACAGGTGCTGTAAGCTCTCACATGGATTTGTCTAAATATGTACACAAACTATCCTGCTCTTCTACTGTACTGTGATGGGCTGCAACTAACAAATATTTTGATAATCAAATAATCTTTTTTTTTTTTTTTTCTTCATGATTAATCAGATAAAAAGCTTTTTTGCTTATTATACCTGTATAGAAACCTAATTCAGGATAAAAAGCCAGATACTAAGTTTAACCATCTTTAATTTTTACATTTCAAAGTGTCTGTTTGTAGAAGGAGTGCATGGGGGATTTCTCCTTAGAACAAATTCACTCATGATGCATTGTTTCTTTCTGTAAAAAAACCTAACAAAACATTGGAGTATGCAACATTTGTATTTTTTTTAATGATAATTGCAGATAGCAAGTTGACAAATATGCTTTAAAAAAATACACAGACATTTTGTTTAGTTGTGAAAATATAAGCATCTAGAATATAAATAAAAGTCTGTATAAAAATTAAATAAAATATGCATAAATTAAATGTAAAAAACAAGCATTTGAACGTAGTAAAGCAGCAGTTAATCACGTTTGAAAACAGATAAGTTACTGGTGTCGTAAACATTTTATAAAATAGAGAATCAGGCTTGATTAAAGAAAGCAATAAATATGCTATAGTGCACAGATGCATAAGCATTTGCTGGAAACCACAATAGTGACTAAAAATGTAATTGTTTAGTGCTGCTATTACTTGCTGCTTTTACATTTAGTGTTTGTTCGCACTGTTTTAATTAATTCCATCGGTATTCATGCCAGAAGCTCTAGTGTACCTGTCCCAATGTTATCGAATAGTTACACATTAGCACTACATTAAACTGTAAAATATTTACACGATGAGGATTACACAGTTTTTGCTTACCATGCAGATGTTTAGCCTTCATCCATGAGACCAGTGTGTTTTTTTTTCCTGCAGCCAGTTGACCTGTACTCTCTGCCATTTCGCTAACGTCTGTGTTATTTTGCCGTCACGCTAACCCGTAACCTGAGCAGCCCAAAAAATCAATAATGGCATTATTATAATTTCATTATAATTCATTATCGAATTTTACTAATAAGTTGTTGCAACCCTAGTATAGAGATATATTCAAATGCTGTTTTTGTTTATATTAATGTAGTCAGGTTGCTGTGCAGGATTTTCTGTTTTTTGATTAATTAATACACCACTAAACAGACTACAACTTCTTCCTGTAGCTAATACTACTGCTACAGCTAGTAATATGAATAGCAGTGTTGTAAATTAGATTTGTAATTATAGTGACATGAATGATATGTATGCCTAATATTTGGCACCCAGACATTTATCTAAAAATATTTTTGATTTTTAACACTAGAAATATATTACATTCTGAGGTTTAGGATTAAACTCTCATGATCCCTCACCTACAACTTCAAATGACTTCCAGTTAATTCTCAATTCCCATTTATGCTCACAAGATTATTAATGACACTCGCCCACTAACAAGTTGTTAAATTCTACTTTAGTATTGTATCTGTATTTAGTATTTAGTATTCTTGTAACTGAAGCTGTAGTCCATGTACCAGTTGTCACTTTAGCTTTGTCAATTTTATGCCTGTTTGCCAATCACCAGACCAGTTATTTTGCCTTTAGATGAAGAGTAATGTAGCTGCTTGTCTGTTGGTAATACTTTATTTTACAACCTCCACTTTTTAAGTATGACACACACAATGGCATGATGATGTTACTTGGGCAGCAGTATTGCTAGCGGTGTTCAGTCGTGGCACAAATACCATTGTATTTTCTAGCTACTTTTGTATCATTGTATTATCTGTTCCTCTTCACCAAGGGAGTCTTATGTTGTTTGTAGGAGCTCTTATCACAATTTATGAATTCGTATGTTTATTATTCTCACTTCAACAAATGAAAAGAAACTAGTCAGATTTATTTAGTTATAATAATAATAATTTTGGACACTAATAGTTGCCCAATAATTGAGCACACGTAGATATTCTCCTAAGAAAGCTGAAACATCACTTTTATTTTCTTAAATATTCAGGTTTGAGGTTGAATATTGTTGTATTGTACATATTATTTTTAATCATAGGAACCAGTGCAGGCTTTTTTTTAATCAGTCAAAATCTGAAGAGTTTTGTTGTTTTGTGTGTAAAAGAAATGATCTGATCTGACATAAAGAATTAATGAATGTACACCTCTTAAACTCTACCTCTGTCACGGCAGCAGGTCAAGATTGGCCATCTGCAGAGTAAGAATAAATTCCAGTGGCCAGGTCTTTTAGAGATTGATTTGATGTGCCAGTCCTGCGTTTTCTAAAAATCTTCTGATTTGTCAAGTCAAACATATTATTTAATAAATCATGACCTAGCTAGTCTTGCAGCGCTATTGGTCATCATTTTCTTCATCTTTGTTCAGCTTTTGTAAATTACCTTAAATGTAAATGAACAATGGACAAGAAGCTGCCATGTGGAGCAGATTTAAATAAATAAACATATATAAACAAACTTCTTTTATAGCAAGCACATAGCTAAAATTTTTAATTAATCTGTCTACAATTATTTACAATTCGTTTTTTAGTCAAAGTCAAGACAGTCTCTGAAAAGTTTCAAAAGTAGACACAATTTTTGCATTCAAGTCTCTTAAATAACTTTTATTAACTTCTATTCCTTAGAAAAAAACTATTTTGACGTTTTATCTTAACATTAGCCGAACTTAAGTTTAGCCAAGCTTAATCTTAACTTAACCCTGTATGATGGGCTGTTTTTTTTTTTTATATTTGGATGAATATAAATATTTGCATGAAATATACACTTGCCAATCTAGCAGCACATTGCATGATTAGTTCATGTTGGCTAATGGTAAAATCATGTTAAAATGCATTTTTTTTTGTATTCACTGGGAAAGCTTTACAAACTCATGATTTAAGTTCACAGAGGCTGGCTGTATGATTATAGATTTTATATGTGCAAATGGCATGTCATTAAAATAAAATTCTGGTTGGCTGACTGAAATGTCAAGTGACTTTCTATTGGCCTACTTCTGCTATTTATTTGGTTTTGTAATTTTCTGCATTCTAATTCATCCCTATGTTTGGTGTTACTGTTAAACCTAAAATAAAAAAAAACTCCTAAAATAAGTGGGGTTTTTTTGTTGTTGTTTGTGGCAACTGAGTGTGTGTGCTGCAATGAACAACTGTAATCTATGTGTTATAAAGCTAGTTTAAATCTTTTGGGTGATAGCCTTTTTTGCAACAATTTTAGTTTTTTGACCAACTGCTAGCCCACACTGTTTCATCAAGGCCCATTTGTGCCTCATCACTGTGTGGCAACTCTAGTTCCTGTTGTGCTTCCTGCTGTACTTTCTGCTGTACAGCCAGCTTGTAATTCCTAATATCTAACAAAAAACAGTTTTTAACTCTTTTAAAACAGTAAAATTTACCCAACATTTAAAAAAAAATGTCAATTGCCTGTGGTTGTACATGACAATTACTACTTATTTAAGCCATAGTTTCTAATAGCAGATTGCAAAATTAGCAGAGGTCTCCCATGCGATCTATGATGCTCCTGGTGTCTTTTCTGATCAGAAAAGAATCACACAGCACACAAAGTGGTGCATAAATTCTTCTTTAGTTTATTGCAGAAAACAGACAGAAGTATATTTACTCTGGACAAAACCTGAGCTAAAACTGTTCCTTATTGGGTAAGAAGACATGGAAACTAGAGATGTGTGAGCCCAGACAAAGACATTCTTTACAAACATCGTAAAGATCCTATAGACATGGCTGAGGCTGAAACTAACAATTCTTTTTAGAATCGACTAATCGGACATTTATTTTTCATAATTAATTGAATAAATTTTTATTTTATTTTATGTTAAAATAACTTTAATGTAGACATTTTAAAACTACAGCAAAAAAAAATTATAATACCACAGTATTTAAGTATGCAAAGTTAAGCAATTTGTGTAAATCAACATTTGTCTTTTTTTAATGATAATTGCAGATGGAAAATTGACAACTATGCAAAAAAAACTTTTAAAATATAATGCAACATTGTTTGGACAATTATACAAAAATACACAGACATTTTTGTTTAGTTGTGAATGGTATAAGCATCTAGAATATGAAAACTTATCAATGTGTTAGAAAAGGTTTATAAATGTGGTGAGGGAAGACATGCAGGTATTTGGGTTGAAAGATGCAGATGTAGAGAACAGGGTAGTATGGGGACAAATGATCCACTGTGGCAACCCATAATGGGAGCATCTGAAAGAAGAAGATATAATGTCATGTAGTGTTGTTCAGATTATGTTGTATTTACCTAATTTAGGGACCTGATGAATTTCATTGTCATGATACTTAAAACCATTTAATTTAAAGGATGTGTACTTTTATTTTCACATGAATATATTATATAGTATAATATTGTCTCAGGTCTGAATTAGTAACCTGGTGCCAATAAGCCAGTGGCTCTATTTTGCTGTGTGCAGCATTTTGCTGGCAGGGTTTTGGGTTTACTTATCCCCGTAAAGATTCAAACAGGATCTGGCACCTTTCAGAATTGGCATGCCAGCATTGTCAAATTCGGATCTGTAATACAAACAAAATATAATAATTAAGAATAATCTTATATAAATTGTCATTCTTGTCAACTTCGTTTCCAAACTATATGTTCAGTTATTTTTCGTGATGACCAATTGGTAACGTTAGAAGAAGATCATACATCACAATACTGCGTCAGTATCACAAAGTAGTTGTAACAAATGTACTGTGGTCATCAGGGTTAGCTCAATGTGGTGACATTCAACATTACTGTATTACTGGAAGTGTTTAGAGCACTTCTGTAATATTTCCCTCTGTCTACTTGCTGGATACACTCTCACATGTCATTCTAGTTCATTATATTTTCCAAACTAAGCAGTGCTGGTGTCAGGCGAGGAGAAACGGAGGTTCCTGTTCTTAGCTGTCAGGAGTGGCACCCGGTGTGGTCTTCTGCTGCTGTAGCCCATCCGCCTCAAGGTTTGACGTGTTGTGATTTAGAGATGCTCTCCTGCATACCTCGGTTGTAACGAGTGGTTATTTGAGCTACTGTTGCCTTTCTATCAGCTCGAACCAGTCTGGCCATTCTCCTCTGGCATCAACAAGGCATTTGCGCCCACAGAACTGCCGCTCACTGGATATTTTCTTTTTTTCTGACCATTCTCTCTGAACCCTAGAGATGGTTGTGCGTGAAAATCCCAGTAGATCAGCAGTTTCTGAAATACTCAGACCAGCCCGTCTGGCACCAGCAACCATGCCACGTTCAAAGTCACTTAAATCACCTTTCTTTCCCATTCTGACGCTCGGTTTGAACTGCAGCAGATCGTCTTGACCATGTCTACATGCCTAAATGCATTGAGTTGCTGCCATGTGATTGGCTGATTGGAAATTTGTGTTAACGAGCAGTTGTACAGGTGTACCTAAAAAAGTGGCCAATGAGTGTATGTTAAAATAATGCATCAATACTGCAATTATGCGTATTTTAATTCTATTTTTCTTTTTATTTGGTTGCCAGTAAGACGTATTATATTCCTCACACCCCACATTTACAATGTGTTATATATGATATTTTTTTGTGTTTATTGTTTTTAAGACAAGTCAGTTCTTGTTATTAATTGCGTTAAAGCAGCTATAAATTGTTTAGCCTTCATTTTGTGCACAGCCAGGATGCACCATGGAAAGTAGACAGTTTAAGGCTTTCCGCAGTGTTCTCTTTTGAAATCTTGGGTCCTAGAATTCAGGTGGATGATATGACCTACTGTAAAAAACCTTGTTGCAGACCAAGCACAACCAGTGGCCAATTAAGTGGCCTTATTCAGAAGGAAATTGCTCCCTTCCACACTGCAAAATGTATTTAGAAATGGTTTTAGGGTCATGACAGCCAATTAAAGTGGATAGTAGCCTTCTGTCCATTCTGACCAGTCTGTATGTTAGATAAAGACAGATAGATACTGTCATTTTCATACTAGGTCAGTATGTGTCATGATATTTTCTTACTAGCTCAGTATGTGTTGTGACATTTTCTTACTAGGTCAGTATGTGTCGTGACATTTTATTACTAGGTCAGTATGTGTCGTGACATTTAAGGCATATGGTAGACATTCTTACCAAGAGCAACTTGCAATTATCTTATTTAGAGAACTGAGCAGTTTAGTTGGTTAAGGTCCTTGCTCAAGCTTGGCAGTGCTTAGATTTGAACTCATGACCTTCCTCTCAGTCACATGCGTAAGGACTAAGCTTTAACTTCCATGCTTGACCTGCTCTGTCATGTGGAATTATTATTATTATTATTATTATTATTTTGTCACAAAAATGTAGCTATGTAACTGTCTTGTCTTTTATATTTGTAGCCCTGTTTGCACCATGCGTACTCTATGTGTAGTGCATACTGTAAGTCAGTCACAAAATGATTTACGATTTACTTACCCTCCAGCACCCCCTTTAAAAGTTAACACAAAAAGCTGCTATTATTGCTGAACTTCCTTCCTAGATGTTGTCAGTGAAAGCGTATGGCCTGCTTGGCTTCCTCCTGCCTGTTGTTTATGCCTTTGGCCTGTTAGCATCCAGCTATGCTTCAAAGAGCCTGACACAGCCAGGACTCCAAAACAAATACTGAGACTATTCTTAAATCCCTAAACACCGCTCACTGTTCAGTTTCCCTCTGTTTGTACTTTGAATCGAGAAAAGAATGGCTTGCGGAACACAAAACAAATGATACAGGGGGTTGAAAACTAAAAAAAGGCAAGTGACAAGTGACCAATCACAGTGCAGCGATTCAGAGTACCACTTCTGACGCGATGATCACGCCACTTAACTGATGTTCCGAAAACCTGAATTATTATTATTATTATTATTATTATTATTATTATTATTATTATTATTATTTAATATTAGATTATTAGATTAAAATTAATATTATATATTTGTTTAATAATGTTTTAGTTTAATATACAATGCCCTCGGTTATTTTCAGTCAGCACTTTATCTTAGTCAGGGTCACAGTGGATCCCAGTACACCGTGTGGTCAGAATATAATGTTAATAAGCATTTTAAATTGCATTCGACCCAGAGATATTAAGCACAATTTATCCTTCTTCCTCCAAATACATTGCATAACAGTAAAAATTTTGATTACATTTTAATTACATTGGTGAATTTATCTTAGTCAGGGTCACAGTGGATCCCAGTACACCGTGTGGTCAGAATTACATTGGTGAATTTATCTTAGTCAGGGTCACAGTGGATCCCAGTACACCGTGTGGTCAGAATATAATGTTAATAAGCATTTTAAATTGCATTCGACTCAGAGATATTAAGCACAATTTATCCTTCTTCCTCCAAATACATTGCATAACAGTAAACATTTTTATTACATTTTAATCACATTGGTGAATTTTTTCAAGCTTAGCTGATGGGAAAAAAACACTTATTGTAGGAGTGATAGGTTGTAGCAACTGTTTAACACACCAAACCAAACACTGATAAATATTCAATGAATGATTATTGAGAAATCGTAATTTCCCTTTTTTTTTTTTTTCATTTCCTTCCTGGATGAATGAAGTCTGTCTGTCTGTCTGTCTGTCTGTCTGTCTACAATATCTATCTATAGCTATAGCTAGCTATACTGTGAAATGCTAATATCCTCTCCTTATGGTTCGCATAAACTGAAAATCATTATCATGTCGTTTCCATTGAAGCATTCCAAATCTTTAGCAAATCTCATGCTTATCTGTCTTCATTGTCTCAATTGCTGCTGACTAAGCACTTGGCACTTGTGTAGACTTTTTGGCAGGAAATCACTTCATTTTGATTGCACATAACTTTTTTATTGGTTTACAGCCTTCCAAATTTTTGAAACTGATGTTTTTTTTTTTTAACCGTGCAATTGTGATTTAACAAAAACTCAAGTAAAAAATACTGATAAATTACAACATAGTTACAATTAACTTTTTACTTCAAAGCACAAGTTAGTTGTCATTGTCACTGGTATTCAGGTAACTGTGAATGTTGATAGAAGTTTGACTGTAGGTTAAATTTCTCATTTTAATCTGTAACTTGTCTTTGGTAAACCACAGTGCTTATATATTAACACACTCATACTGCATAAATTCAAACGCTTGAATAGCAATAAAGCCCTAGTGCCTTTTTGAAAAGCTGGTTATATAAACTGGCCACTGCCATGACAGTAGTGGCATTCATCACTTCTTCTAACCGGCTGAGGGAAATTTCCTCTTGTTGTTTGCCAAGGCTAAAGCAGCAAGTAATGAAATAAGCAATAAACAAACAGTTAATCTGAATGCTTAAAAAGATCTCATGGGAAAAAAACTGTAATTTGGTAGTTTGGTTTATTTAATGTTTATAGTGACTGAATCCGGGCTGATGCCATATGGTTCCTGAACTTAGTCTGGAAATGCTGAATTTAGACATTGAACTAAACTGCAACATTTCTATTGGCAAGAGTTCTGTCACAACCGATTTCTTTCACAGCTTCCTATTTCAACAGGCATTTGTCTCGTAACCATTTTTCTTTCTCAAATGTACCAATATATGTTTACATGTCTCAAGGTCGCTCTATCGGCACGTTTATCTATCTGCATTTCTTGGCCAAGGCTATGCCTCTCTGTATAAAATTGTCCTCTTTTTCTATACCTTATTTAAAAAAAATTGTAACTGTTTATTTTACCTATAACTCAAATAAAAATAATTTGAGAGCTTTCATTTAAAATATTAAATTCAAATTTTTTTTTTCATTGTGAATTTGCAGATCATATCAATCTTTGAGATGTTTATGCATTTATTATTATGGTAATCGTAGACTTTTTTTTAAAAATCTGATTTCTGAATCTTTTTTTTCTCAGGATGCTGTTTCCTACACCCAAGCATTTCTGTACCTCCTCATGATTTGTTGTAGCACAAATATCTGAACAGCAGGTCTCATCTCAGCTCAGGAAGAAAAAAAAATACAAAAAAAAACAAAGAACCAGGAAGTTAGACTCTATATTCCTTGACTTTACCCAAAGGAAAGTTATAGTGGTTTTCTAATAGGGGCCATGCCCCACTTACTAAACAATGACAGTTCCTTTAGCTCCAGGCAGGAGCTCCTGGACCTGCAGGATGGGCCTGTTGGCCCCAGTGTGGACTTGCCAAGCCCATTGGAGTCACAGGTCAGCACACCTACTGGCTCCACTTCTTTCCGACCATCTATAGATGCCCCCATCAAGACGACAAAGAACATTGTTAATATCTCTGGGAAAACAGTGGGATTAAATTTTATTTCCTCGGAACCAGAGAGCCTATGTGGATGGGGAGCTCTGACCCCTCGCTTCATCCAGAGCTTCAACACAGCGCGATGGGTGCTCTTCTTCTTATGTGTGGCATCATTCCTCCAGGGCATGATAATCAATGGTTTTATCAACACCGTCATCACGTCAATTGAGAGACGCTTTGACCTGCGCAGCTATCAGGTTTGATTATTATTATTATTATTATTATTATTATAATACTAAAGGGACCAATTTTTAGTAAAGATAGCTCAGTGAACTCAGCTAAGAAGTAAATTGTATATACTGTTTTGCAATTACTGTGATTACAGGCTGGACTCATTGCTAGCTCCTACGACATTGCTGCCTGCGTTTGCCTAACGTTCGTGAGCTATTTTGGTGGCACAGGGCACAAGCCCCGCTGGCTGGGCTGGGGAGTTTTTGTAATGGCTCTCGGTTCGCTCGTGTTTGCACTGCCGCAGTTCACTACACCGGCTTACCAGCCACAAGTACTGGAGCAAACAAGTCTGTGCTCAACCAATCACACGGAGGAGTGTGGGGACAGCAAAGGAACTGGACTCTCATCGTACCGCTACATCTTCATGCTGGGCCAGTTTCTACATGGTGTTGGTGCCACACCGCTCTATACACTTGGTGTCACTTACCTCGACGAGAATGTCAAGTCCAATTATGCACCTGTCTACATAAGTAAGTGCTTTGCCAGGATTTAATAAAAACATTACTTTGCATGAATACAATGGGCCTTGTTTTACAAAATAGAAATATATCGAATGCAACTACAAATCATAAACCACTTATTTCTTTCAACTGTACACGTTTATTAAAAGTTCTTAGAACTTTTCTAGAACACTGTGGTTTGTGTTGATTTTTTGAAAGAAAGCAATTTGCTAATTATCTTTAAATATAGACAAAAAAGACTAAACTAAAACTATATCATATAAGGAACAGTTATTTTGGGCTTAGGAGGCCCCCTTTTTTTTGTTTGGATATCATTTTGTCTTCCTGTGATCTTTGTCCTCCTATGGTGTTTTGTGGGTGTTAAAAAAATGATAATCTGCCATGTTATGAACATGATGGAAAATTCACCGGCATTTGACATCCATCAGCATAAACACGTGTATGAAGAATATTTTTGTAGATTTTTTGCTAATTGTTTTGTTTGACCTTTAAACACACAAGTTACTGATAACAGATAAATAAAGTCTGGTGTTTGAAAAATTGTACTAGTACTAGTAGAAATACCATAGCACGGAATATGTCTTAAACCATCCAAAAACCCGGAAGACTTATCATCATTTTAATATAGCCATTATAAAAGCATTTCACTTGGCAGTAAAACGTAAATTTGTTGTTTGAGAGATTATTTGGTAAATGTATTTGAAACAGGTATCACTGTATTTGTATGGAATTGGATCTTCTGTAAGACCATTTCGTGTGTTTCACATGACCACAGACGTTGCCGGTATTGTGAATAGACCAAACCACAAATGTTAAAGGACTTTCAAATCAAAGGTCAGCTGAGGCTTGTGACATTCATCAGCTCGTTTAGCAAAAACAGTATGTTTCAGGTTGCTGAATGAAAATTGTCTATATATACAGTACAGTACAGTAAAAAAGAAGAGCTTGCAAAAATATAGAGTGTGTACACATTTGTGACACTATGTAGACAAAAGAATTGGTACACCTGACATTTCCAACCATACGTTGTTCTTTCCCATAGAATTTAAAAGTACTGTACACAATTGTGTAGGACTTCTTGGTAGCAAGCTCCATGAAGATATAGTTCAGATGGGTTGTCACAAAAAATCTTGCATGGCCTGCTATAGAGTTTTGACTAATGTTCTTGAGGCTGAATGAGACAAAAATCTCCAAAATCACACAAGATTTAGTAGAACATCTTACCAGAAAAGGTGGTGGAGGTTATTGTAATAGCAAATGAGGACTATATGTGGATTTGGATATTTTAAAAGCACATAGTGTTAGAATTTTATCGTCATGTGTTAACAAACATTTGTTCAAATAGTGTCAAACTTTAAACAGAAACAAGTCAAAGTATCTGACTTCAGTAAAAGAGTGAGTTACCAACACTTTTTGAAGGTCAGTGTGGTTAATGTGAATAGAAAATAAGGAACTTGTTTTGTAATATGTATGTGTCTTTTTGTGGTGTTGCTTATATAAAAACTTTCGTGTTTAACTTCTGGTTTAAGTTGTGAAGTGAAGTGAAGTGAAGTGAAGTGAAGTGAAACGAAAGGAAGGGTTATAAAATGATTCAGTCATCTAATTTAAGTCCAAACATGGGCTATGTGTGTATGTGTGTGGACTCTAAAAGCACTCATTCACAATTCAGTCCTCCAAAAGTGCATTTCTTGTAAATTATGTTTTAAAGGCCATGAAAAACAAGTAGAAAATAATATTGAACCACAAATATTGAGCAGTGTGACATCATGCTGTCATGTACTGAAGGCCTGTTTATATTTTTGTGGATACATATATATAGGCTTCCAATGTTTTAAGTACTTCAGGCCTTTAAAATGTTAAGACTGTGAATAATTTAATTTGGGATGTTGCAGGTAAAACAAACATCCGCATGTATTTGCATTAGATTTTCCATTTGATCCTTGCAATTTTTGTTCCCGTCCAACACCACTGTAGCCAGCAGCATAATTATTGACCTTTATTGGCAACAGCAACAAAGCGTGCTACAATTGTACTGTTTCCCAGTCCCCACCATCCGCATTTCAAAGGCATTCAAAGACAATTGCATCTCTGGTTTTGAGTTTCCATTTATAAACACTGTCCAGCCTTAGTAAAGATCAAAAATCCAATATACATTCTGTGAAATAGAACAATGGAGTTTTTTTAACACTCAGGAGGTCAACCTTGAAAGATCTAGTACTAATATGCTAGACTACTAAACTAACATAAACTATTTTCCCTAGGCATCTTCTACACAGCAGCTATTATAGGCCCGGCAGCTGGATACCTGCTGGGTGGCTTCTTCCTCAACATATACACAGAAATTGGCCAAATGTGAGTTGTTTTTTTTTATTATTTCTGCCTAGGGTAAATTGAGGGGCTCTGAGGTGAACGAGGTCATGAGGTATTTAGGTTTATTCTGAGGTAACAATAAAGGTATATCGGAATTTTTTTTTTAATTATTATTATTATTATTTTTAAACAGTTTTATCTGGTCGACAAATAAATCTCTCTTTACAAATTTCAAAATGCCTGAAATGAAAAAATGGCTTAACTTTTTACAGTACTTGTCTACTATGAGCTGAACATACAAGGCTCGTTTTTATTTCATATTAACGAGAACGCCCTAGTTTGTGGACATGAAATTCCCAGGATGCCGCAGCTATCTCTGACCTGACTCATGTTTGTGTAAGAGGGCAGATAATGTTGTTCAATCGTATTATCTTGCCCTGTGAAACAGCATGAGCAGCATGTGTCATGGAGCAAAAGAGCATGTTAGCACTCCTTAACCTACCACCTTACCTTCTATAAGCAAAGGTAAGCTGGCTGGTAGAAGAAAAAATATTCTTCATTTACAATGATTCTCTTATTAGCTTCACACCACCCTCAAAAAATATCCATTTATCTTGACAAGGTGATCAGTGAGTGAAAACAGTGCTTCCAGGTGATGTCTGTTAAGTTCAAAACACCTACACAGATGGCAAATTTATTGGGGAAAATATTATTTACTTTTGCCATATCTCATTCTGTATTAGCATACTTTGATTATATAATTATGGCACTGATATTAAGAAATGTAATGTCACAGGATTGTAAAGTTTTGTAGAGTCAGTTTTCATTTGCTGCAAGCCTATTATGCTAAAACAATGTAATTAAATAGACATTATTTTTATCTGTACTAACATTATTAATACTATTATAATCAGTATTTGTACCTTCTTCAACAGCAGGGCAGGTCTATTTAGCAAGTTTGAATTTTTTTAACCATGTGTAATATTTTTAGATTTTTTTTCCTTATTTGATTTGATCAGTTAAAAATACATATTAAAAAAATACTTTACTGTTTCCTCAGTACTCTACTGACCCCGGAAAGCCCCCTGTGGGTGGGGGCATGGTGGATCGGTTTCTTGGCCGGAGGAGCTGCTGCTCTTGTCACAGCTCTACCCATTTTGGGTTACCCTCGCCAGCTGCCAGGTATAATCCATCAGTCCATGGCAAACAGTCCATTAACTTTAAACAATCAAGTAGAAGGAAAAACACACCTCTGTTACAACTGCTGAATTTTGTAATCAAAATAAATAATACTGAATATATTTCTACCAATAATATAATATTATGTAGCAAACAACAAAGTAGAAATAAAGTCAGTGACTGACCTTTGAAGCCATGGTACAAAAAGAGCTTACAAATAATGCACAGGATCTCACTGTTAAAAAATATTGATCAAAAGCATACTTTTTACAAAGTACTTAATGTACCATTGAAAACAGAGAAGACCATCATTAGGAACAGTCCAGGAACTGGACATCACTTTACAATTGATGAAAAAACAAAACAAAGGCTTACCAGGAAGGCTGCCAGGAGTCCTACAGCAATATTAAACAAGCTGTGGGAATATGGGACAAATACTTGCATTTTTTTATTTTTATTATTATTTTTTTCCTCACATACCTGGGTTGTGGGTAGGCTGGCTAGGAGACTCTACTTCTAATTAAAAAAAATACAACATATAAGCCTATCTGAATTTTGCCAAAATATGGCCAAATGTGTTATGGTTCACAAGACAAAGAAAGAACAGTGCAGACATACTGTAATTCTATAAAATATGTTTGATCAGCATCTTATCATGAAGAGAACACCAAATGGGGTGAAGCATAGTGGTGGCAGCATATTGCTATTATGCTGCTTCTTCTCAGCTGGGACTGGGCTCCTGTCAAGAAAGACAGAGAGAGAATTCCAAATACCTTTTTTTTTTCAGCAAAAAACCTGCTGGACAGCCGATAGCAGCTCAAAGCACAAATCCAAGGACATTTCAGATGAACATTTTTGCAAAGCAGTGTGGATATAATACCACTCTTTACTACCAGTAAATGGGCTGTGCATATTTATACAAGCAAGTTAGTGTAAAAAAATCCTAAAATTATTATCATTTTGCATCTTTAATTTATGTGCACATTATTTACATTTTTTACATCACAAAAATCTTCAATTTCAGTTTAGATGTATAGGCCTTTTTTGTATCCACTGTAGTTCTTTATTTAGTTTTTATGACTAACAATGAAGAAAAGAAAATACATATGACTATCTTTATGTTGTTATATGTATATAATTTAACTAGATTTTCTATTTCTCTCTCATACACTCACAGGTTCTCAGCGCTTTATAGCCATGCGTGTGTCTGAGGCTCATCAGTTAAAGGATGGAAGTCAAGTGACAGCCTCTGATCCCCAGTTTGGCAAGACAGTAAAAGACATGCCTAGGTGCAAGCACCTTCTCAAGACTGCATTAGACAAAATCCATGTGACACTAAAAAAATTGCAAACAACAACATTAAGAAGACAAACTAAATAAAAAAGGACAGCAGAGGGTTATACCACACATAGATAAAGCAGATGATGATACACAATAGGAGCATTTAGGAAAAGGAGCAAACATGTGGTCAAGCCTAAATAGTGTTTTTGGCCAAATGTGTGGTATGTAGTTTCTCTGAACTTCTGTTTTGGGCATTAATGTGAAGTATTTTAATAGAGTGTGCTTTGTTCTGCAACCAAGCACAATGACTGACTCATGAAAGCATGATTAGCACAAAAGATGAGTCTTCATTGTCATCTTTATAGTCAAAGGAGGAGCAAAGCATGAACTTTAAAAATCAGACAATATAACTGTCAGAAAATAGAGACTATTTTAAAATATATTCAAGTGTTCATAATTCATTATTTAACTGCATTGATTGCTATGTTAATATTTTATGCCTCAAATTGACTTCATATATTATTCTCTGTTCATTTAATTTGCCAAAATATTTAATAATTAATAATAGCAAAATTAATAACATTTGCAGTAACTGATAGTTTGAACTTAAATATATGGGGACACATTCTATTCTATTCTATTACTCTTATATTATATTATACAGTGGAACCCGGTTATGTCGATGTCCGAGGGGGTCGCCAAAAAGCATCGAGATAACCGATGATCGAGATAAACGAAAATCAAAATGGCGGCAGTATATTAACGTGCTTGAAATCTCTTTATGTACATGATGTGCGTTAATAAATGAGAATGTACATGCACGTGTTTTTGAAGGGTTCACAACAGATTTGCCGCGATTTGTTTGATGAAGGCATGCTATAAAAATACATACAGTACATGTTTATCTGTCAGGAATACACCTGCCACGCCCCCTTTGGCTCCCTTCAGCATGTCAAATGTTTTCTCGGCCGCTTTCTCTGAAGCTCCGCTTCAATCGCACACATATGGTGCTCGTTTATCATCATCACCAGCTCCTATTTAAACTTCCACACTCTCACTGTCTGTTATTGTTGGTATATGTTGGTTCACGGCGGTCGTTGTTATCGCGCATGCGTATCCCGTACGTGTCTTCTCACAGGCACTCTCTCACTGGCTGCTCTTTTCTTCCCAAAGCGCATCGCGGATTCCCCCGATCCTGCCGGTGTTCATTCTATGATTTTGCTGGTCATCCCACGTTCCGCGCCGCCAAGCGCGGCTTTCGGCTTCCGTTTAACGCATAACATTTAACAAAAGGCATATGTGCACTAACTAACAGCAGAGATTCACCAGTATACAATACAACACCTGTAGCAGCTGTAAGGTTTGATTTTTCCGCCACTTTCGCGAGTTCTGCGGCTGCACCGAGATAACCGACGTTAAATGGCAAATTTTTCCCCCCTTGTGCTCAAGATATTAGGGTTCGGCGACATAAAACCGACATAACCGATAAAAAAATGAATTTGGCGGTTCCACTTTAAAAACGTCGACTTAATAGGGTTGCCGAGGTAACCGAGGGCGAGATAACCGGGTTCCACTGTATTATATTATACCATGTATTTTATTTTATACCATTTTGATGATATGTGCATTTTTTTATTTAGGTTTAATTTTTGCATAAAATTCTTTTATATTTCCTTTATACTTTTACTAGTTCCAGAACAGGGTTTAAAAAAAATTTAATATACACTCACTGGCCACTGTATTAGGATCAACCATGCATATGCTTAATTTTGGTGACGCTGGCCATAGCATGGTTGTTGGTGCCAGACAGTGGTAGACAAATAAGTTTTTGTACATTATTTTAGACTTTTACTTCAGTACATTTTATTGCATAATAGCTTACTTTTTTCCCCAATACATTTTAGAAACACACGCTCTTTATATACATAATTACCGTTATATAATCACAAGACCACAACCCCACAGTAACCCCACGGTTCTCGTGAGAGTTCCCACGAGGTAGTTTCACTTGCTGTAACAATACAAAATGCTCCTAAAGGTGTGATGTGCAGGAGAATTAAACACTTTTGGAGTTGTATAAAGTGCTTTAAATACTTAAGTATGACGAAAAGCAAGAATGTCTGTACATTTATTCAAATTGAGAATGTAAAAGGATTACTTTTACTTTCAATGTGGTAATATTTTAGCAGGATATTTGTACATTTACTCCAGTACAGGAGTGGTGTACTCTGTCGTAATCTGCTAGATAGACAAGTATTTGAGAAAGTGTTGATCTTTTAAGATATCCCTCACCACAATGTAGAGTTTACAAAGTACAGCATGGAAATAAAGAACTTTTAATGAGCTGCAGTTCTACAGATAGAAGCAGCTTGATGATGAGAGAGGCTCTCTGTAGCCACAGTTCCTGCTGACAGATGTAAAACACATTGTGGTCTACTAGTATTGTAGAGCATCCACCTCATCGTTTGGTGAATGATGCCTTCTGTGATGCTTTTGTGGTCATTATATATGCAAAGGTGGATATTTCCGTTACTGTCAACTCGAAACAGTTTAACAGTTCTCCCCAGCCTCTCTCATGAACAAGGTTATACAGAACTGCCTCTCATAAGGTGTTTTTATTCTGTGTCAAGAAATTAACAGTTTCTGAAATACTTAACCCTTCTGTCCGACGCCTATATTTGTGCTAGAGTCAAAGTCACTTAGGTCCCATTTTTAATGAATGCTAAAGAAAACATTTCTCTTCATGTATTTGCATGTATATGCATCACAAAACATCACACTTTATATTAGTAGCCATTCTTTCATGTTGTTTTTCCTCTGCCTAACTCACTCAGTTTCTCTCTCTGTGTTTTCACAACTCCAGGTCTGTGCTGCTCCTGCTAAAGAACCCTACGTTTATTTTTCTATGTCTGGCCGGTGCTACAGAGGCTACTCTTATTGCTGGAATGTCCACTTTTGGGCCCAAGTTCCTGGAGTCTCAGTTCAGTCTTAGTGCCTCTGAGGCAGCCACCTGGTTTGGTAAGAGAGCCATGCTGAACTACCACAGGCTTTATTTCAGTGACTCTCACATAACCCTAGTTGAAGTGTTTTTATCTATGAGAGAGGGAAAGAGTCTCCTTTGGGTGAATTTGACAGCCAGCCAGTATAGTTTCCGAAACTACTGTAGCTAAAATAATTAACCTTTTTTTTTAAATATGTTATTTTTACCTTAGCCATTATGGCTGCTGCTACTCATTGTTCATGCTGGCATTTTTTTTAATACATTTTTTTTATCTAGTTTAAATTTTAGCAAGATTTAGTGATTTTGATTCATTGTTTATAGTAAGCTTAGTTTTTATAAGCAAACTTTAAATCATAAGGAGTCATCATAAGGACGAGCATCACACAACTGCCCACTTATGTTTTCACATAATTTATATTACTGGTGTTTAAGAGAACCAACTGTAAAGTAGACTTTATTTTCTATTCCTTAATTTTTCAGACAAATGGACACAATAAAGAAATTCCCATTTGTCAGTTCTGCTTTGAATAACCAGCTGATATCTTTTTACTTTCCAAAATGTTGACTCCCCCATGTGAAGTATTCCAAAAAATTATTAATAGATTTTTTTTTACATTTTGTCCCCAGTTTGGTCAAATTTCACCTTTTCACCATTTTCACATTCACCAAGTCTGTTTTATTCTGCTAAATTCTGCCTGCAGTTCAACAAACAGCTTTAGACAGTTTAGTCAGAAATGAAAAATGAAGGCAAACATTTATTTCCTGAATAACACCCAGAAAAGAATATAAAGATTTTACTTTTGTTTGGTTTTTTTATTTGTATATTTTTTACACTTCTGTACTTATCTAATCTGAAAAATCCTATGTGTAAATATTTGTTTGTTATTTAACTAAAAATCCACCTGTTGACGTATTTTTTTAACTAAAAAGAATAAATGCAAAATCTACAGTATGTGGTAAACATTAACCCAGTCTTAGGATTAAACCAGTATGGTATTATGTTGCTAAATGTACAATTATCTACCAGAGTATATACATAATTAGAAGAAAAAACTTGCCTGTAGTTAATGACTAGCAGGATTACACATAAACATTACTAGACAGGCAGTGAAGTGTTCATATTGACTTATGTAAATTTTGTCCTGAAAAGTTTTAACAGTGTAGGGTAAAGTGAATGTGTGCCTTTAACATACAGTCTCTTCTTTCTGGTCTACTATGTTGAGACTATAGAAGATAGTGATGGCTATCTAGCTAGACCAAAAAAAATCTAAACCCATTTAGTGTACAGTGCTCTCCACAATTATTGGCACCCCTGTTTAAGATGTGGTCATGGACTTCAAAAAATTCTCCTTTTTTTTTTAAACAACATAGAACCCAAATGCAAAAAAAGATAAAAATCCAACCTTTCATTTAAGTACATTACTTTGGTGGTAAAAAAATCACACATTTAGAAAAAAAA
>MU564352.1:17496118-17506759 GCA_024362625.1 Silurus asotus
ATATATATATATATATATATATATATATATATATAGTACAGACCGAGTACAGACCCGGCCCCTCTGTCAAATTTTCGAACCCATTGTGGCCCGTAAGTCAAAAAGTTTGCCAACCCCTGGCCTAGTGGGTTAATGTCAGTATCCCCACAAGAATAAGTTTGAGAGCTTGATTCCTGGTCAAGCTGGTTGCTGTGTTGGTAAATAAAACTTCTGGACCTTGTCCCCTCTGAAAACATTTCAATTCTGTCCTTTCTGTGTTGGATTAATTGCTTTAAAAATAAAATGCTTTTTAGCAGTGGTCGCTGAGTGGTTTAAGGCTTGTGCCTCATCTAAACATGCTGCCCAGTCTGATCTCTTCCATAGTTCAGTGGGTTAATGTTGGTGCCTCGCTGATGGTGAGGATCAGGGTTTGAATCCTGCTAATTGTGATTTAGGTTATGTTCCTGCTTCCTAAATCTTTCTTTAGCTTTATATGCTTGTGTTGATGGTTTAAAGGTAGATAAACCTGCTCTAAACAACCTTCCGGGCCTGTCTTCCCTGATGGTTCAGTGGGTTAAAGCAGGTTTCTCGCTTTTGGTGGGGTTCAGGGTTCGAATCCTGCTTTCTGTCTGCCAGTCACTATCAGGATTCACTTCCTACATCTTCCTTTAGCGATATATTTTTGTTTTTAATGGGTTGAAAAAAAAGATCGACCTGCTCTAAATAAGCTTCCTAGCCTGTCCTCACCAATGGTTCAATGGTTTAAGGTTGGTATCTCGCTGGTGGTGGGGATCATGGTTCGAATTCTGCTTTCTTCCTTTTATTTACAATGTGGGTTCATCTTGTGCTACTTACATCTGTATTCGCTTCCTACATCTTTCTTTACTGTTAAATTCTTGAGTTGATGGTTTGAAAAGAATCATAGACCTGCTCTAATTAAGCTTCCCATCCTGTTTTTTTCTGATGGCTTAGTGAGTAAGGGCTGGTACTTTGCTAATGTTGGTGGTCAGGGTTCAAACCTGGCTTTCTGTCTGCTAGTCATGATTTAGGTTAAATTCCTGATTCCTACATCTTTATATTCTTGTTTTGATGGATTAAAAAGAAAGATAGACCTGCTCTAAACAAGCTTCCTAGCTTGTCCTTCCTGATGGTTCAGTGGGTTAATGCTGGTGCCTCACTAATACTGTGAATCAGGGTTCGAACCCTGCTTTGTCCCTGCTAGTCACATTATGGGTTTGTTTGCTATGTCTGTCTTTAGCATTATATTCTTTTGTTGATGGTTTGAAAGAAAAGATAGACCTGCTCTAAACAATCACCAGAGCCAGTCCTTCCCGATGGTTCAGTAGTTTAAGACTGGTATTTTGCTGTTGGTGGGGTTCAGGGTTTGAATCCTGCTTTCTGTGTTTCTGTCTGGAATGAATTTCTTGCTATGAAGCATGAAACAAACGTTAAACCCCCCAAAAAAAGAAGGTGTGTTGTGGAACTTGATGGCTTTGTGATAAAAGCCTTGCCTCTGAGCTCAGAGGTTGCTGGTTCAAATCTGGCTTGTCCCCACATTGGATAAGCTGTGTGGAAAGTAGTGTCTGATGAGCAATGAGGTAGTTGACTGTAAACAAAGACTATGAAGACCTGCTACTTCACAGCCTCAGAAAAAGTGAGGGTGATAGGTTTTTGGAAGAATTTTTCCCTATATATGCAAAACTAAGTCAATACTTTTTTGAACGTTTTTGCTACATAAATCCCTGTTTTCAGCTTCGGGGGGGGGGGGGGGCAGATGCCCAGATATTGCCCCCCTGCTTTAGGATACGCCCACCGAAACCACATCCAACCTTCCATGCAGCCATTTCTGACACCTTCCTTACTACGGCCACCGGAACCTTCCACACTCTTAACTTGGAGCCCTGGCCAGGGTTTGAACCGGCAAACTCTCAACCCAGCGGTAAAGCGCTTCCAATTGAGCCACAGGATCTCCTGCAAGAACCTGATTTTTAGGACCTTTTTTGGTTATTTTTAAAAACTTTTTAAACAATTTAAAGGAAAGCTAAGGGGTGGAATCAAACCGGGTGAGTCAGATAGCAGCGACCACTTCACTGACCATTACACCAGCACAGGAGAGGCAAACAAGCCTTTGCTTATTGGACTTTTGGCTTTTCTATAGTTATAAGACCAGTGTTTTCTCTTAGATCATGATGGTAGAGGGTCAAAACTTCTCCTTTATGTACATTCTCAAAGTAACTTGAAGTGACTCAGGTACAAGAACCACATCTCCAACACCTGCACCACTGATATACCATGATTTGCCAGCAACCAATTTGAATGATTTTTAATTGTTCTCTTTTTAAAAACTTCTTATAATGTTCAATATGAAACTAGAGGTGAGAATCGAACCAGGGAAGTCTTTCATCATAGATCACTAATGGCATTACTTCAAAACTTAAAACTTTGTTAGACATGTAATTAAGCAGGAAAGACAAAGACAAAGACAAAGAGACACAGACACAGACACAGCTTTAGAAAGAGTGAGAAACAAATAGAGAGACAGCAAGAGAAAGACATATACAGTGAGCAGAGACATTTACTAAAAGAGACACAGAGACAATTAGATAGAGAAAATAGAGAGACAAAGATAGCGAGCTATACCCACTTCTTGTTGGAAGTGTTTATCCCAAGCGACTCTTAATGATCTCATTTACTAAGTGAGCAGTAGTGAGTTTGTAGAGAGGGCTTGCTCATGTGCCCAAAACTGGCAGCTTGGAGGTGTTAAACATGTATCATATTTACAGCATGTGATATATATGTAAGCATATGTACAGTGATTAAAAATAAAGGCTATATCAGTGCAGAGACATGCGGACATCATTTAGAGCCTTTGCTATCTTTACATATAAAATATAAAAATGTTATATATAAAATTATAGACATTTTACAGATTTGAATAATGTATTGTATTTATCTGTACGATCAATAAAGACAGGAATTTTTAGTTTTTGTCACCATTATGAGGGAAAAACCCACAAAACACCACCCAGAGGGTAAATTGTGTGAATCATGGCAGATTTTGGTGTTTGATTTGAGACTCGGAAATAAAACAAAAGTTAAAATATTTTTATCTGGAGTTAATTTATTTATTTGATATCTAAGTAAAGAAAGGAAAAAATTTTGTGCTGTTTAAAATAATTAACATTTTGACAGCTATATATATATATATATGAATTTGTCCAGGCTGAAGATCCACATATAGAACACAAGCAGAAAAAAGATGATGATGATCAGGAATATGTCTGTTATCAGTCTCATCCAACTTAACCCCAAACTTCTTACTGCCTTCTGCCCTGCTGATTCTTAGCTTCGTAAACTAGTCTAAATCTGTGGTAAGTGAAAGTCCGTACTTTATACACCAGTGGATTGATAAAGATGCGCAGTAACAGGAAACCAGTTGTTCGGCTGAAATCGGTGCACAGTGAAAATAAAAAAAACAATATTTCACCAAATCAATGAATTAAAACTGAAGTAACGAGTTATTTTGAAAATGTAATAAGTAAAAAGTTCAGATATTTGTGTAAAAATGTAATGAGTAAAAGTAAAAAGTTGTTTGAAAAATAAATAGTGTAGTAAAGTACTGATACTGAAAAAATCTATTTAAGTACAGTAACAAAGTATTTGTACTTCGTTACTTCCCACCTCTGATGCCTTCCATTCTCTAAACCACACACTAAGGTGAAATAACTTATTTAAAATGCCAACATGTGTTGGGGTGAATGCTTTAAATCTAAAAGGTAATAAATGTTTCCATGGGGATAGAATTATCGGCAATATCTAATTTAGGGTTTTTTTCACAAAAAGTGCATTTTTATGTACGAAAAGATCAAGTTTGTTTGACCCAGTAAGTTGGATTACAGAGGTTATGATCAGAGATCAATTTAGTTGCAGGAACGTCCACTGATGTCTAGGATAACGCTTTTTTCTATCAAATATATGAGGGGGAAATTTGAGCTCATCGTAAATATTGTAGCCTTTGATAAAAACTTATATTTAATATCACAATATCTACATTCACTTTTCCCATATAGGCAGCTTTAGAAATCATGGAATGTTGCTTCACTATTGATACTAATTAGCCATATCTTTGTAGTTTAAGCATGTAGACTCTGTACACTTGAACCTGAACCATTTCATGACCTTTTAGCTGTACTGAAGGAGATTCCTGTGCAAAAATTATTGTGACAAATCATCTTTATCTTTAATCTAATTAATACCCTATGAAGGTGTCCGTTTTTCATACACATCTATACACACAGATAATTGGTTATTATATGTGTGTGCTTGTGTGTGTGTGTGTGGGGGGGGGGGGGGTTTATTATTATTATTTTTTTGCAGTGTTTTGCACTTTATTACTTGATTCATGACTGCTAGCTTGAGCTTGAGCATAAATTTAATACACTTTTTGCTATGTAGACAGTATTTTTTGTTTCCCTGTAAGTCACTTATAATCATACAAATATTTATTCAATAATGCAAGGACACTGCCCAATAAAGAAACAAATTAGTAGTTAAAGGTTTTGGACAACTGACCACCATAAAATTATGTAAATCAATATTTAATTTCCAGAATAAGTCTCTCTTTGTTACAGTAAAAACCTTCACTTTCCAGGGAAGGCTGTGGGGATTTCTGCTCATTCAGACCCAAGAGAATTTGTGGTCAGGCACTAATGTAGGTAAAAAGACAATCGGTGTTCCAAATCATCCCAAAGGTGTTCAGTGGTGCTGAGGTCGGTGTTTTGAAAAGAACTTCATGCACAATGATGTCTTTATAAACCTCACTTTGTGCACAGAAGCACTGTTATGCTTAAACATGGTTTGGGTTTAAATCCTAGCTTCAGCGTGTGTAAAGTGAAAATCTTATACATTCATAATATTATACACAATTATGTGAAGTTTGTGAAATGCCCATTGTGGGTGTGAAATAGTTCACTATTTACACATTAACGAAAAGATAATGTGTATAATGTAACTCCCCAAAAAAGGGAATTAGCAGGTGCAAAGAAAACTTTGAGATGAAATGAGAAATGACAGTACTTAAGAAAAGGTGTTCTAGACTCATTTACATTACATTTTCCAAGCTGGTAGAGGGAGGCTGATGAGAGCAAGGCTGCTGTTACAGCTGTTAATGCAGCAAACTTACTTAATGAAATACTTCAACAGTAATTAGCATGATTAGGAACCAGCTGAGAGAAATAATTAAGTGTTAATTGAGCAGTACTGAGGTCTAAAAGCCCCAGCAACCTCATTTTCATTTACAGTTACTAGTTCCTCTGGTGAATTTATCACTGAATGTTAAAGAAAGAACCATGCTTTGAAGCAAGATTTATGTATGCCTTTCATTTCTGACAGTTGATTGAGTGTTAAGCTGAACTGAAGTTTACAGTTGATTGACAGTTAAACTGAACTGTACTTGGAATGAGTAATGCTAGAGAATTACCAGTCAGAGTTAGCCATCAGCTAAGGTCAATTACCTTTTAACATTATCCACAAAGATGGCACTGAGCTCTAACTTCTCAGACTGCCTCTATGTGGCTCATTGTTAATACATCTTCATCCACTATTTATACATGCTATTTTCGTTTTAGTTAATAATATACAGGTGGTCATCAACTTATGACCACGATTGGGACCAACAAATCGATTGTAACACGATTATACGAAGTAGAGTAGGCTATATGTACAGAGTAGGCTAAATGTACAGTACTGTGAAATAATGCCGGAAGCTGGTACGCATTGTCGTTTGCAGCGGCTAGCGATTGTGGTTGTAAAGTCGAATGGTCGTAAGTTGCATAGGTCGTAAGTCGACAACTACCTGTAGTGATAATAGTGAGTAGGTTTACCTTACCTAGGATGTTACCTAGCTAAAATCCTCCTCGGTCTCCACCTGGTCTCGTAGTGGTCCAGGAGAACTCGTCACCTCCTAAAGTCGCTTCAGGGCACTTCCCTCGAGAGACCGTCACCCCCAAGAGACTTCCTGGCAGCCTGTAAAGCTCTGCCAGACATGTGGGTCATGCCCACTGTAGAGTGAGGCTACTCGATTCATTTCGAGTCTTGTCTGCCCTATTTTGGCAGGGTTTTTCCAATTCTTGTGGGAACCGAGCAGGTTCTGGGCATAGAACGAGAAATAAACACTCTCCTGAAGAAGAAGGCCATTGAGGAGGCCCCTTCATCAGGATGAGAGCCGAGAACTTCATAGATCCCAGAAAGGATGGTGGGTTGCATCCTATTTTGTATCTACGTCAGCTGAGGCGCTCACTCGTGGGACTTAGGTTCAGGATGCTGACCCTCAAGCAGGATGTGTCTCAAATCAGATCCGAAGACTGGTTTGTCACGGTAGATCTGAAGGATGCGTACTTTCATGTATCCATCCTTTCTTCTCACAGGATGTTCCTTCCTCCAGACGTCACATTTGGCCTTGCCCTCTCCCCGCGCCTTCACAAAATGTGTCGACGCGGCTCTGGTCTCTCTGAGACTTCAGGGCATCCACATCCTCAACTACATCACCAATGGTTGATATTAGCTTGATCAGAGCAGTTAGCAGTCCGGCATCAAGATGTCGTTCTCGCTCACATGAAGGTTTGGAGATATCAGCTAAATGCCGGGAAGAGTGTGCTTTCTCCATTACAGAGAACCACCTATTTCGGCATTATATGGAATTCGACTACTTTGAGCGCACAGCATTCCCCTGCCCGCATCGTGGCCATCCTTACAGCCGACAGGAAAGTCAGAGAAGCACAGCCTCTCACTGTCAAGCAGAAACTGCTGTGCCCACTGTTATCCCACTTGGCCTTCTGTACATGAGTCCCGTTCAGTGGTGGCTTAGGACCTATGCCATCAATGTGCTCCTCTCAGTGAGGACAGCCAGCTGGACAGTCACCACCAGCTGGATCCAGTCCATTGCCTGGAGCCTCTGGCCAAGGCATCTTTGAGGCATCTCTCTCTCAAGACTGTGTTATTGTTGAGTGTACAATCTACAGGCACTTTTTGTGGCTCCCTCCTTCCTGAAATGTACTCCAGGTACAGCCAGTGCCTTTTGTACCCCAGGACGTTTAACGTCCCCAAGGTGCCCTCGGTCTTCCCACGACCTGTAAGGTTACAGGCATTCTATCCTCCTCTTTCTCAGGCCCCAGACCAGGAGAAATTAGACCAGCTGTGCCCGGTACACACTGGACACCTAAGTCCATAGGAAAAAGTCTGACCAACTGCTCGTTGGCACTCCACTGTCACTCCTGGCCCCTCTGTCCTTCAACATAGCTGTGCTTATACACACTAGTCAGGGACTGGTCAGTCTGGCTTGATTTGACACTCGTTCCCAAAGCATTTAAACGCTGCTCGAGTTCTTGAAAGGGAATGTCTCTAGGTTATGTATGTAACCCTAGTTCCCAGAAGGAATGAGACGTTGTGTCTCTAAGCCACACTGCCAGCGTCCCTGCATCGCTTCCTTCTCCCTTACATAAGCTGGCACTCGCCTCCCTCTATGTGCGTTTTATACTTCCTGGTTGTGACCTCACCTTCCCGGTGATGGCCAGCGTCAAATTTTTGACTGATTACACACATTATTTCAAAGCGTGATCACTCGGGCATGTACCCAAAGCGTTTTGATGCAGCATGTGGTTCCCTCAGGGAACTAGGTTTACATATGTAACCTGGAGATGTTTTGTTTTTACAATATTAAATAGATATTAATCTGATCTTGCAGAAATTTACTGGCACAACTCACAATCTTTAATAAGATGCTTGCTGCTGTTGCAACCACTCACACTAAATGTTTCAGTTTATTCTGATCATTCAGATTTTCTGACAAAAGAATTCTGGAACAATTTTCCCACACTGGGTGTGACACAAAAAACAAAAAGCAAGTTCATAACAAGGCACCATGTACACACATTTACACACTTATTTCCGGTCAACCATTGCAAGAACCTGCTGCAGTATAGTAGGCAGTGTGAAAAAAGCACAACAGTTCTATCTCTTTAATTCATCCAGACATGATGTAAATTCTTTGGAGGGGAGATAGCAATCATTTTGCCACTTTCCATGAGCAACATGCAGAAAAAAACAAACACAGTATTCATGGCTTTTTGTGTTTTCATATCATTTCAATTTAAGGGGAAACCTTGGGACTAATATTACTCAATCTATTCTCTGATGGCACTTAACTGTGACTAAAATTAAAGTGTTAAAAAAAATGGCAATTACATACAAGTCCTGTTTCCCAGGTGTCTGATGTGCCTCAGTACACTGATTGCACAATCCTGCTCAGTGAGGGTTGGGAAATAGCCACTTTATTCAGAATTTCTCTCTGAAAAGTGCCCCTAGGCATATACACAATGTTTTAAGCAGGCATTTCATGTGCATACTTTGTTTCCTGTTTTTAGCTTGATGACATTTTACATGGCAGCATTCAATCAGTGTTTTTGGCTCTCGTCTGCTAATTAGAAACCTGTCACTTTTGGCCTTAAAGCGAAAGGTTCCTAAATTATTGCCAAATATGTCTGCCAAATCAATAAATGTAAAATGTATAAACACCAGTCCAGATATTCATTTATGCTATTATCTAATCAGCCAATCATACAGGTGTGGGGCAGTATTCAATTCAATTCAATTCATTTTTATTTGTATAGCGCTTTTAACAATGAACATTGTCTCAAAGCAGCTTTACACAGATAATGTGGTGATTAAAGGTAAATATGTTCTTTGTAAGTATGTTTGTCCCTGATGAGCAACTGGCTTGACCTGACCAGTAGCTTCAATTAATAATCAAAACAAACCTCAGAATACAGGAAAAAGGTGATCTAATTGATTTCAAACATGGTATCACTGGTAGTACTAGGCTGGTTTGAGCAGTTCTATAACCAGTGAACTCCAGTGATTTTCACACAAAGATCTCTAGATTTTAGAAAGTCTCTAGATTTTTGTATAATATTATTTAATAATAATATTATTTAAAAATGAATTATAGCGGTGTAACTCATCACTTATACTGTGTGCATTCATTTAAACATATGTATAATATATATCTGGTAACTTTATACATTTTCACATGAATACAGGTGTATGAGTTAAAGATAGCATATTATATTGGAAGATGAAAATAGTGTTCCCACACTATTGTCAAGTTTCCTGTAAAAGTATATAGGTCTTCCATGACCCTGTTCAGGGTCCTATTACATTTATCCTCAATAACTGTCATTTGAGTTATTTTGCATGATTCTTCAGAAAATTTTATTTTTAAATGTTCCTGAAAGGTCAAAACTGACAATAGATCTTATCATTAAAAAAGAGTTTTTAGTCCCTATTAAAGTATGTAAAAAAAATGTGACCATATCCACTCACACACACACACACACACACACACACACACACACACACACACACACACACACACACACACACACACACCTCACATATAGGAGTGAATGAACAGTTCTTTGTTAGTGCTGTTAGACCTCTATGGTAGTTGTGAAGCCGGCTCCAAAGGTCATGTCTGAAATACGACAGACTTCATGACTCTGTGTGATTAAAGTTAAAGATCATTTAACCATGCCTTTAATTCCCTAGGACCAAACACAAACACACAGGATACTCTGGGTCAGCTGATTCAAGGCAGCATCTGCTATCCCACTTATCCACTTATGACCTGCTTTTCTTCGTGTTTTCCTGCAAGTGTAAACCTGATATCTGTTATGAAGTCATACAGTAATGATGGTGTACCAATGGTATTACATTTAACAAGTAAATGTTAAGTTCTCCTTTTTTCAGTAAATTAAAGAAATCAGAAAAATATAATAAAAAAGCCAAGCAGCTGTAAAAGAATGCCTATAGTAACCAAATTAACTTAGATGCACTTTCTTTTCCTGGAGTACATGTAGTAAGCACGTTCATTCTTTATAAAAGATTTTGTATGCAATGTAGTTACCATCAATAGAATGTGTCAAACCAAGGCAACTTGGTAAGTAAGTGCAAATCTATACGTATAAACAACAACACAGAGGCACAGGTCTAAAGCAGTGGCTCATCTTAGAAAGGAAGATAAACAATTCAAGACAAATTAAAAAACAAAGAACCAAATAATAATAAAAAAAAAGTCATCTGTTAAATGGTTATGATATGACCAGTTAATTTTATCAACCTGTTGCAATAAAATAATAAAAAAAATATTATTGTCATTATTATTATCATTCAATGAAACTGATATTGCATCCTCTGAGATATTGATAACAGAGGATAAATGTGCATATATTCTGCAGATCATTTGTGTAAAGCCATTTAATGATCAACAGATTTGTAGTACTTGATAATGTTAGCTGCACATTTTTTTGCTATAGGAGGTATGCAAGAACTTTGAAGCAAAAGAGCTGCAACTGAAAGACTATTATATGAAGACTATTATTTATTTTTATATTTATATTTATATATTATATAAATGCTAAACACCAAACATATCATGTTAAGTAGGGTCCACTTACAAAATAATATAAATTTAGCAGTCATACATTGATAAACAGGACAGATGATTACCTATAAAATTGTTTAAATGGGCAAAAAATTGACTGAACTACAATATATGTATATATTGTGTGTGTGTGTATATATATATATATATATATATATATATAT
>MU564352.1:17507369-17522631 GCA_024362625.1 Silurus asotus
TATATATATATATATATATACACACACTATATATATATATATATATATATATCCAGGGGCGTTTGTTAATATGTCAATTTTATAGTATATATTAGCATTAACTGTAGGTGTAAGCACTTTTATGTTTTGTTTAAAGTAGTGTCAAACATGCAGTTTATGATGTGGTTGCTGTGATGTTTGGGGAGAATTTTTCTCAAGCTTTTTTGGTCAAAATTGCTTATGACAGTAGAAAAGTGTGCAGGGGGTTCTGCTGGTGACCTCAATAAGATGGCTTGTGATTTCGGGTTGTGGAATATTATAGCTCTCATATACTGAAAAAACTGCTGAATTAACTTTATTTTGCAGTTTATTTTTCATTATGTGCAAACAGTTCTCAAACCATTGTAGCCAAGGTTGCATTTAAATTCACATAATAAAGCACACAGTGATTTTGTTTCCTTTAAGAGACCAATTTCACACATCACATTTTTTTGTAGTATTTTAAAAACCTAGTAGTATTTAAAAAATCCTATTATTAATTATTTAATTATAAAATGCCAAACATTTTTATTAAATGTTCTAATTCACATACTGTCAGGAATTCCCCTGCCACGCCCCCTTCGGCGGCTGTCAAACTTCAGGTTTCCACAAAGCACCTCGCTTCATCTCCCGTGCATGCCCCGCCTGCATGGAGCTGCTCGCAATCGGGCTTCATGTGGAGCACCTGTGACTCGTTTCACTCGCTTCTCCCCAGCTCCTATAAAACCCCCACATTCACCCACACTCCCTGTCCGTTATTGTAGGTTCATGGTGGTATGTGTTTGCATATGCTTCTCTCGCTACATACCTTCTCCTCCCAGACTCCTCGCTCACTCCACAGCTGCGTTTACTTTTAAAAGTTTTATGGAGGCGTACCCGTCCAGCTTCCTGACGGAAGGAGCGACTGGAGGTGAGTTCAGCTTGTGCGCCCGGTTCCTGCAGCTGCTCACTAAAGAACATGGTATGATCACGGCTGATCTTCATCTCCTCTCCCCTGCTTCCGAGAGCGCCGTTCCACACCCGAGTTTCCAGGAGATCTCTGCCCTGCTGCAGGCCCTCCAGGAGAGCTCCGCTCCACCTCAGGTTCTCCAGGGGATATTCACCGTACTCCAGGCCATCCAGGACGGCTTCCTCTCCGCTCCTAGGCTTCCAGGAGAGCTCCTTTTCACTCCAGGTCCCTGATGAGAGCTCCTCTTTGCTCCAGGTCCCTGATGAGAGCTCCTCTTCGCTCCAGGTCCCTGATGAGAGCTCGGCTCTGCTCCCAGTCACTGATGAGAGCTTGGCTTCGCTCCCGGTCCCTGATGAGAGCTTGGCTTCGCTCCCGGTACCTGATGAGCACTCGGCTTTGCTCCCGGTTCCCGAGAAAAGCTCGGCTTCACTCCTGATTCCCGAAGGAAAGCCCGGTTCCGTCCCAGGACTTCCAGGAAAGTTCCACTCCGCTCCAGGGTTTTAGGGAGAGCTCAGTTCCGCTCCAGTGTCCCAAGGAGAGCCCGGTTCTGCGCCAGCGCATCCCCGAGAACACCTCTTCACCCAGTGGGATCCCGGAGCACTCAACTCACCTCCGAGACTGTGAAAGGGAAGTCGTCCTGTTGCCCCCAGGCTCCACTGGAGCGGACAGCTCGTCCCACAGTTTACCTGAAGGCGATGCCATCTCTCAGAGCTCCGCTTCACCCAAGGGATCCCCAGAGCTCTCAACTTGGCTCTTAGACTGTGAAAGGGACGGCGAACTGCTGCCCCCGGCTTCATCCGAAGGTGACAGCTCCCCCCCATAGTCTCCCAAAAGGTGACTGCTCACCCCACGAGCACTCAGAAGATGAAGTCACGTCACAGAGCTCCTCTCTTGGTGACGTCTCGCTCCCAAGCTCCTCCAACAGCGATGTCTCACTCCCGAGCAACTCCCACGGCAACGTCTCGCTCCCGAGCTCCTCCCACGGCAACGTCTTGCTCATGAGCTCCTCCCTTGGTGATGGCTCACCTCAGGACCCCTGAGGCGACCTCATGGCGACATCCTGCCTCCAAGCTCCCTGGACAGTGACAGGTCGCCCCTGAGCTCCCTGGAGGGTGACGTTGCACCGATGAACCCTGCTGAGGTCGTTCCATCTTCGGTCTCCAGCCAGAGGGTCTTCCAGCCAGTAAGCCCCATTGAGAGCTCTGCCCTGCTTCCGGTAATCACCAGGGTTGTCTCTCCACTCCAGGTCCCCGTGGGTGATGAGGCTCCATTCCAGACCTTCCTGGGTAACGTCGATCCGTTCCAGGTCGCCGGGGTGGTCATCGCTCAGCCTCAGGTCACCGCCAGGGACGCACTGTGGGCGTCATACCGTTCCAAGTATCCACAGTGGCCGTCTCCAAACTCCAGGCCCCCGGGACCCCGCTGGGGTCATTGTTCATTCCGGCTCTCCGCAGGGGTGGTCTCTTCGCCATAGGCCCTTCCTGGTTGTTTCTGGCGGTTCCGGCCGGGTCCCCTTCGAACCTGGGAGATTGGTGGGGCCCTCCTCCAAGTGCCCTGCCCACCGGGCGTGCTGTGGGTTCAGGGTGTCAGGTGCCGCCCCTTTGGGGGGGTGGGGGCTGGTGTCAGGAATTCCCCTGCCATGCTCCCTTCGGCGGCTGTCAAAGCAATCAGACTTCATGGGGAACACCTGTGACTCGTTTCACTCACTTCTCCCCAGCTCCCCATAAAAACCCCACAATCACCCACACTCCCTGTCCGTTATTGTAGGTTTATGGTGGTATGTGTTTGCATGTGTTTGCTTCTCCCGCAACAAGTGTGCTACTATTCCAGCTTCCGCCTCCATATCTGCCGTGTTACATGTACAGTTAGGTGTATAAAAGTATTATGAAAATCAATTAAATCCTTTAATTCTTTTTTCTCTTCAAGTCTTTCTGTTTATTTGTATTTACTTAATTCTCCAGCTAAACATAAAAAAAAACATATATCCTGCTAAAAGAAATGTAAAGCTTGTTGTTTTGTGATTATTTAAACAAAGATAAAAAATGAGGGCTCCATAGAAAAGTGCTTTGATATTTCCATTTCATATATTGTCTTTTGAATTTTAATCTTTGTGTGGTCTCAAAAAAAATGTATTTGGTATATTTTTTTTTTTTAGAGATGTCTGAAAGGAATTTCCTCATGATTCTTGCATGAAAGGTTTCAGTTAGATAAATCAGAGAAGAGAAACCAGAGAGACAAATCATATGAAACGGTAGGAGAGGTGGATGGGGAAATTCCCATATAAGCAATAGTAGGAATGTAAAATCCTGAGATGTCTTGGATGTCAATCAATATGCTAAAAAATTATAATAATAATTTACAATGCCTAAAATTAATATTTTAACATGCTAAAGATTTAACTCATCTCTGCTGTCCGAGTTTTAGCTTGCTAACTGGGTTGAAATATGGTCAAAGCTTTATGAATAATGCAATAACCGATCACACCAAATATTTCCATATGTCTGAATAGTATTTTTTTTATTTATATTTAATTTGTTAAATATTTGATCAAGATTCAAATTGATATCAGTTTGTAAATAGCAAGTAGATGGCAGAAGAGACACAAGTGTAATTTGTCTATATTTTTCAGAATCAGACAAATGATCTAATACAAAAATCAAGGTCAGACCAGTGAGAATGCAGGGGGACAGGAAAACCTAGACATATTCATGGGCAAAGAATTAAAGATAAAAATAACCAACCAACTTGCAGCACAAATGCATAAATAGTTAACAACTAGATTTTTCAATGTGTGCCTAATAGTCACGGTTAGTGTGTAAAGAACAACTGATGAGTGATAACAAAAATGTGTACATGATGAGCATGCATGCATCATGTGACCTGGTTTGTATTTCTTTGAGTTAATAGGAAGATTGCTTCTGTTGCTGTAACCAGTAATGATCCTGAACTCAGGTTACTGTCTCTGTTGAGTTTAACATGTTCTTCCCCTGTGGGTTTAACTTTGTTATCCTTTGTGTTTATATTGCATTTTGTTTGTTTTTTCTCATTTTGCTGTCACCATGCTAATCCTGCTTTTTCCCTGTGACTAGGATCCACTTTCTGCTTTGTGAGCACCATTTCCACTTGATCATAATAAAGACAATTGCCTGCAGTGACTGTACCTAATTTCTGCTTCTGGGTCCACTAACTAAATGAACGTCAACATATTTCATCTGGGTTTGTGGTTCTCTGTATAACTCCTCTATTCCATATAGAAATATGTAGGTAGGCAATTTGGCTATAGTAAATTTAATGTGTGTGCATGGTGCCCTGTGATTCAACCATCCAGAGTAAATGTATGCACTTTGCAACTAATGTAGAAAAAAGGTTATATAGTAGCAAAAACTAATATGAATTAAATCAAACAGCACATGGCAATTAAGTTTCTGCAGTGCAAGTTTCTCAGTGATGTCCATTATTAAAAAAAAACAATCACAATCAGGTCAATGCCATATTGAGAAAGTAATCATATTTAAATTCACATTGAATATCAACCATGAAAATACATTTCATCAACATCCTCCTCCCATAATAATGATTTGTTTGTTGGCATGTACCACAGTGGCACAGTGCATATTAGCCAAACACACCATTTCTGGGGTCTCAACACCAGAATCACAAGTAGATCAACCATGAGCATAGAAATAAATGTGTGAGACCACTCGTCTGTGACTAGCTACTTTGGAAGTCTGTGCTTGTGCTGCAGAATTTGACAGGACGAAACAGGGTCAATGGCTTTATTTAAACACAAAAAATAGAGATGAACAGGAATCTGAAAAGAGTTATGAAGGGGTAGAAAAGAGAGAAAACTAATGAGCCCTCAGCATGTGGGCATGTTGAAAGGGAGGTTGAAAAGATCACGGATAATGGATCTGAGGCTAAAGAGACAGAATTCACAGGCAGAATCAGCCTCTAGTTATTAAATTCTTAGGCCAAAAACCTACATCACTCGAGGCAGAAAACAATCATCACCAAAATCTCAAAGGGATTCAGTTATCTGAAGGGCAACGGTAAGTCATTCACAGACAGGCTGACAAGTGGGTACTCATCCAAAATAGAATCTGACAACTAAATTATTGCACTCATATGAAGTACCCCTGAAAGTGTTCTGAGTTTAAGGTAAGCAAAATGCTTTGGCCTAAAGGGTTCAAATGTAATCTGGGGAGCTTGGAATCACAAAATATATCTTAAAATTCTCAGTGATGCACTTATAACTAAATAATGCATGAAGATATGAATAATGCTTTGAGAAGCCTGGGGCCATCTGTGTATGCAGTATTTTCTATTCAATGTTGTGTTAAAATGCTAAGTGAGGTCCCCCCTGGAGTTACACAGATTTTGATACAAGAAGAACGCATGGGAGATTTCTGTATCATAAATTACAAATTATACAGCACTGTGGCACACTGAGAAGCATTGCAATCTTACAACTCAGTGGTTCCTGAGCTATGTCTATGCAGTGTTTTTTCAATGTCTCACTTGGTTTCTTCTGCTTTCATTATCTTCCTCCTCACAGCACCCAAAGGCAGGAAGTGGGGTGACTGATGGGGATGTTGATGCTAATGTTGATGACATAACTGCTGACACTCCTATGAATACTACAGGTCATGATCTTCTTTTTCTTCTTCTTTTGGCTTCTCCCATTAGGGGTCGCCACAGCAGATCATCCGTCTCCATACCCCCCTGTCCTCTACATCTGCCTCTGTCACACCAACTACCTGCATGTCTATCTTTACCACATCCATAAACCTCCTCCTTGGTATTCCTCTTTTCCTCCTTCCTGGTAGCTCCATCCTCAGCATTCTCCTACCAATATATCCCATGTCCCTCCTCTGCACATGTCCAAACCATACTACAGGTCATAATGATCTTGGAAAAAAAAAAAAAAAAAAGATAATTACAATAAGTTAAGTGGTCAAGATATATATGTGAACATTGCCCCTTCCTATATTTTGCCTAGCCCCCCTCCCAAAATTACAATTATAATTATTGCCATTCTGTATAAATATGTTTAGCAGAAAAACTCTTAGAATGCATAGTAGAACACCCCACACTTTGAGGCAGATGACCTACAACAGCAAAAGCCCACACTGGGTTTCAGCAAATGTATGTCCACCTAGAACAGAAATTAAGGCTGCAGGGGGGACAGGCTCACCAAACTTGGACACTTTAATTAAATATTTTACTTACTTATTTTAATAATGCCACATTTGCCACATTTAACTCAGGATTATGCTGCAACTAGCTGAAAGTATTTCGTAAATAATATTCCACTCCATATATTTGAGACATTTATTATCTGTTTGTGATATATTGTGATACATCTGTTTGTGATACATTAAAAATCACATACATGGATCTACTACAGTATCTATCACATTCTAATTCATTGAACTTATCTAGAAACAAAATAAAATCAATAAATTACTTCCACACATACAGATTTAGGAAGAATAACATTTTATTGGTTATATTTTATGTAGGTTGTTAGTGTATATTATGTCATATAATAGGTTATATGTTATATATTGTGTAGTTCAATATATGTTATGTTAACTTAGTATCTCCAAACAGCTAAAATACTGTAGCTAATATAAATATTTAATTAGCTAGACTGCATGCTACATGCTAGCAACTCAGTAATGCTTATCCTTTTTAAGCGTCACATTGTGCCAGTTTTTGTATGTCAGAATATAAAGGGCACCTGAATGATGTAAAGCCTTTATGAAATATAATGTTCAAATTGATTTGTATAGAATATTTGATGCCTACCAGCCGAAGGTTTAACTATTGGGGAGAAATAGAGATTTGTTCGTTCTGTTAGTGTGGTGTGATCATGCCTAAATTCATTATATTCCTAGACTGCTGTGGTAATATGAGAGCATTTTTAATTGTTTTGCAATTAAATGCAATCTTACCTGTGTCAAGTTATTAGTATTAGATATTATCTTTTTGTACGCCTTGTATTGTATTATTAAATTAAATTTATTAAATGAAATCTACAGTACTTTAACAAACAGAAATATAATCAAATGGCTGAAAACTAGTTATATTTAGTGATGAAGCAGAGATGTGGCCAGTCGTGGCACACAATTTAAATGAGCATGCTTAATTGGGATCACTTTACACAAGGCTTTTTGCTTCAATAGTGTAAAAAAAACCTTTCCCATTAACATATGTTGTTAGCAGCTACAACAGCCAACATAATACATTAGGTGCAAGATTTGCTTCTAAGCCAGTTTTATGGTATCCAGGTGGAGATGCCCTGATAAAAATTAAGCTAAAACTTGCTTTCTATCAAATTAGTTATTGAGTTCCCCTTCAGGAACTTGAGCTGCTTCAGAAACGCTTTGGGAACACCTCTGCGTTGTCCATGCTCTAAATCAACTGTATAATCAGTCTAATGGAAAGTGCAGCATTACCAGCGGGGTGATATCATGACCATAAAGCTAAAAAGCACATGGAGTAAAACCAGTACCAGCTTCTGTTGTTCAGGAAACGCTCTGTGTGTGTTTTTCTGGTAAAGGTAGGAGCTGTTAAGATTCCTTCTTCTCGGCTATGAAAGCAACAAAGAAGACAAAGCATTGCTTCCGTCCTTGCATTCCTCCTTGACCCTGCTATATTTTAAACTCAATCAGCAAGCTGAACGAGCCTCATCGGCAATGGTGGGCAAGGCCTATGCCTTAGCGGGTCAGGCCGCAGGCTGCCTGCACACCATGACTGTGCTACAGGCCTGTCAGGCCAATCTGCTGCGGGAGCTGGACATGACCGATATCCCAGGTGGCAAGCAGGTTTGTGAGCTTTGTTGTGCTAGGAACCTGGCCCCAAGTTTTACCATCATCTCCACAGAGAGGCTTATTTGGCTTTCCAGCGCTTCCTCCCACATCGCCCCCGTGGCCACCTCCTGCCATCACGAGGTGCAAAGAGAGAGCATCACAACAAGCCAGTGCCTGCCTACCCTAGATCAGGGTATTTATCCTTGGCTGTCCAACAACTTATTAGGCTCCAGGCCTTCTTTCCTCCTCCCACCCGGCCCCAGACCAGGAAAAGCTTATCCGACCATGTCCAGTATGAGCAGTGTTAGAAAGGCCCAAGTCCATGACTAAACTGTATTGAGAATCTTGAGAATGACAATAAAGTCTATTTGAATTGATTTGACTTGTTGCCATGCTGCAACTGGTTGGGAGTTAGTCATTATTATCAGTATTATGCAAATAAAATAGGTCTGCTGGGTTTTTTTTATGCATACAAGAAGTAATTAATTATGCATTAATGTAGGCTTACAACCTGACATTGAAGTCAATAAAGTGTGAAATAAAACAGTGATTTGTAAATATTTCTCACTGTGATTTAGTGTATTGATTGACATATTCATGGCTACATTTATTTATGACATTATGTAAAATTAATAGACAAGTTTATCAATTGACAATGCTAATACTTTCATGCAAACCTGCCAAGACATAAAATTCAAGCTTGTACTCTTAAAATGTAACTGAATCTAATTCATACATGTTCGTAAAGTCAGCAAGGCCACAAACTCTCCTATTTTAATTTAAGAGTTCTTTCGTCCTGAAGCACAAAGATAGTTTTTTATTGAGTTTTCCTTAAGGACAACTCATAAAAAAAGTTACTTTCTTATTTTTTGCCTTTTCTTTGTTCCACTATTGCCACAAACTTATAAAAATTTTATCAAATCTTCTGGAACGTGTTTCACAAAAAAACTCCCTTTCTGATTCCCACCCTCAGTGTTTGATTTTAAAATGGACTGCTGAGGTTCATGTTAAGGCATAAGAATTAGAATGTTCAGTAGCAAATGGAAGAAATGCTATTACTTGTTCAATTTTGCAGAACCATTTCAATTAAGATATTGGACTTTTCATTTGCATGTTAATTTTGCCAGGTTTATATGCATTACACAAATATGCAAGTACCCTGTTTTTTTTTTTTTTTGTTTTTTTAGCTGAATTGGATATTATCTCTAAACACTCATAATGAAAACTGCAAAAACATAATTTTATAAATGAACATATAACATATAACAAGTTTCCATAATGTGCTAGCATGAACACTTGTTTCTACTCTGCATCATTTCTCTTATATTTGTTTTATATTATATAACTTTTTTCAAAGTTAGTAACAGATATCAATGCATGTGCAATGTACACTAAATTATATATTTACTATATTGCTAAAAGTATTAACTCACCCATCCAAATCATTAAATTCAGGTGTTCCAATCACTTCCATGGTTACAGGTTTATAAATTCAAGCAGTTGGGCATTCAGACCGCTTCTACAAACATTTGTGAAAGAATGGGTCGCTCCCAGGAGCTCAGTGAATTTTAATGTGGTACCGTGATAGGATGCCACCTGTGAAATAAGTCCAGTCGAGTCCAGTTTTCGGGAGATGTGCTCGGCCCTTTAGTTCCAGTGTAAGGAACCCTTAATGCTTTAGCATACCAAGACATTTTGGACAATCTCATGCTTCCAACATTGTGGGAACAGTTTGGGGACAGCCTGTTCCTGTTTCAACATGACTGCACACCAGTGCACAAAGCAAGGTCCATAAAGACATGTCATAAAGTTAGTTTGTGTGAAAGAACTGGACCAAACAAATAGAACACCTTTGGGATAAATTAAAGCAGAGACTGCGATCCAGGCCTCTTCCAACATTAGTGTCTGACCTCACAAATGCGCTTTTGGAAGAATGGTCAAAAATGCCCATTAACACATTCCTAAACCTAATGGAAAGCTTCCCAGAATCTGTTATAGTTGCAAAGGGTGTGCCAACATCATATCAAACCCTTTGGATTAAGAAGTGTGTTACTTAATGTACTTTTTGTGTGTTGATTTATGATTCATAATTGTATATGTGTACAGGGAGTGCAGAATTATTAGGCAAGTTGTATTTTTGAGGATTAATTTTATTTGAGGATTTAATTTGAACAACAACCATGTTCTCAATGAACACAAAAAACTCATTAATATCAAAGCTGAATATTTTTGAAAGTAGTTTTTAGTTTTAGCTATTTTAGGGGGATATCTGTGTGTGCAGGTGACTATTACTGTGCATAATTATTAGGCAACTTAACAAAAAACAAATTTATACCCATTTCAATTATTTATTTTTACCAGTGAAACCAATATAACATCTCAACATTCACAAATATACATTTCTGACATTCAAAAACCAAACAAAAACAAATTAGTGACCAATATAGCCACCTTTCTTTGCAAGGACACTCAAAAGCCTGCCATCCATGGATTCTGTCAGTGTTTTGATCTGTTTACCATCAACATTGCGTGCAGCAGCAACCACAGCCTCCCAGACACTGTTCAGAGAGGTGTACTGTTTTCCCTCCTTGTAAATCGCACATTTGATGCTGGACCACAGGTTCTCAATGGGGTTCAGATCAGGTGAACAAGGAGGCCATATCATTAGATTTTCTTCTTTTATACCCTTTCTTGCCAGCCACGCTGTGGAGTACTTGGACGTGTGTGATGGAGCATTGTCCTGCATGAAAATCATGTTTTTCTTGAAGGATGCAGACTTCTTCCTGTACCACTGCTTGAAGAAGGTGTCTTCCAGAAACTGGCAGTAGGACTGGGAGTTCAGCTTGACTCCATCCTCAACCCGAAAAGGCCCCACAAGCTCATCTTTGATGATACCAGCCCAAACCAGTACTCCACCTCCACCTTGCTGGCGTCTGAGTCGGACTGGAGCTCTCTGCCCTTTACCAATCCAGCCACGGGCCCATCCATCTGGCCCATCAAGACTCACTCTCATTTCATCAGTCCATAAAACCTTAGAAAAATCAGTCTTGAGATATTTCTTGGCCCAGTCTTGACGTTTCAGCTTGTGTGTCTTGTTCAGTGGTGGTCGACTTTCTGCCTTTCTTACCTTGGCCATGTCTCTGAGTATTGCACACCTTGTGCTTTTGGGCACTCCAGTGATGTTGCAGCTCTGAAATATGGCCAAACTGGTGGCAAGTGGCATCTTGGCAGCTGCACGCTTGACTTTTCTCAGTTCACGGGCAGTTATTTTGCGCCTTGGTTTTTCCACACGCTTCTTGCGACCCTGTTGACTATTTTGAATGAAACGCTTGATTGTTCAATGATCGCGCTTCAGAAGCTTGGCTATTTTAAGACTGCTGCATCCCTCTGCAATATATCTCACTATTTTTGACTTTTCTGAGCCTGTCAAGTCCTTCTTTTGACCCATTTTGCCAAAGGAAAGAAAGTTGCCTAATAATTATGCACACCTGATATTGGGTGTTGATGTCATTAGACCACACCCCTTCTCATTACAGAGATGCACATCACCTAATATGCTTAATTGGTAGTAGGCTTTCCAGCCTATACAGCTTGGAGAAAGACAACATGCATAACGAGGATGATGTGGTCAAAATACTCATTTGCCTAATAATTCTGCACTCCCTGTATATTTACATTTACAGTTGCGGCATTTAGCAGACGCCCGTTATCCAGAGCGACGTACAAAAATGCTTTGAAATTTTAGGAATTAATAATTCGACACTGGTATGCAAGATTACAAACCTTATATAAAAATAAACCTTTTTATTTTATTTTATTTTATTTTATTTTTAAAAGAAAATTATTTAATTTTAATTCTACAAACTTGGAAAGTGCTAATTTAAGTATTTTAGGAAGAGGTAGATCTTCAGTCATCGCTTGAAGATGGTCAGGGACTCTGCTGTACGGACATCTAGGGGAAGTTCATTCCACCACCTCGGAGACAAAACAGAGTAGAGCCTTGAAGTGTACTTACCTCTCATTCTGAAAGAAGGTGGTACAAGTCGAGCAGTGTTGGAGGATCTCAGACAGCGTGGTGCAGTGCTAAATGTAATGAGGTCACTGAGGTAAGATGGTGTTGGTCCATTTTTTTGCCTTGTAGGTAAGCATCAGCGTTTTGAATCTGATACGTGCAGCTACTGGAAGCCAGTGAATGGAGCGCAGCAATGGGGTGGTGTGGAAGAACTTGGGCAGATTGAACACAAGTCGTGCTTGGAGCAGGTACATCAGGGGGGTTGAGTAGTGAAGAGAAGATGTTGTATAGCTTACAAGGATCTTGTGCAGAGGCCTCAAGCTTTTCTTTGTAGAAGGCGGTTTTGGCAGAAGTCACCTCCAAAGAAAAATTTCTGACAGCCATGGTGTGGGACAAGAAGTTTTCTTGGGTTTTGTAATCAAGGGGCAAAGGAGTCCATGGTTGAGGAAAGAGATAAGAGGAAGGAGTCAGTAGCAATGTCCAAGGGTAGAAAGGAAAAGGAGTCAGGGTCAGAAAGAGATGAAAGAGTACAGGAAGCTACAGAGGAGGGAGAGATAGAGTGAAGGTTAGGACGGATAAGAGAGACATGTAAATTATTTTTAGGTTGAATAGGAATAGTGACTAAAAAGGAAACCAGGTGATGATCTTGTGTGTTGGAGGGCAGCTGTTAAATGTTAAGGAGTAGGTATTCAGAAAAGGCAAGAGGCAAGATGACTGAAGTTTGTCGGATGCGAGGTTGAAGTCACCAAGATCAGTCAGAGGGGTGTTGTCAGAGGGGAAGGTACTAAGGAGTGTGTCCATCTCTTCTAGGAAGTCTCTAAGGGGACCAGGAGGGGAGTAGATGACAATGATGAAAAGGTTAAGTGGAGAAGTAACTGAAACTGCATGGAATTCAAAAGAAGACATGGTTAGATCAGACAAAGGGAGGGGTGTAAAACACCATCTTTGTGATAAAAGTAGACCAAACCACCACCTCTACCATTTTTTCTTGGTGAGTGGGAGAAAGCATAAGCAGAAGACAGGAGCAGCTGGTGTAGCAGTGTTTTGTGCGGATATCCAGTTCTCATTTAGTGCCAGAAAGTCGAAAGTGTAGTGGGAAGCCAAGGCTGTGATAAAGTTAGCTTTCCTTACAGAAGACTAGCAATTCCAAAACCCACCTACCACCACTGTTTGAGATTGAGACAAGAGATGAGGTTACTGGCAAGGTTACTGGTTCTGTTCTGTGGATGGGAACGCCTGTGTCTGTAAGAGATGACTACAGAGATCAATTGATGATCTCCCAATTTGAGATTAATGTGTTATAAAAAGAAAAAAGTATAATTAAGAAATTCTAAATGGACACTAAGCATTACTGGCTTTAGGGGGCTACCTACCTTCAATATAAGTGAGTAACCCCTGCCCACAATTCACACATCAAGTGAGACTGAAACTACCCTTGATTAATCACCTGAACAAACTAATAAGCACAGACCAACACTAGAATCAACTGAGGTAAATAGATATACAGTTATAAAGTTACAATCCTACCTTACCAGAAGAGAGTAGATTCAAGATAGAGGTAAAGCACACTTAGTATATGTGGGGTCCAAAAGTTTGAGACAACTACTGGAAATGCTTTTGTGTAGAATTTATTTTCAATCTCAAAAGGTTTTAAATAAAATGATATTACCAGCAACAACCTAAAAAGTGAAAATTTGGAATCTTCAAAATATCTACATGAATTTCTTTATATTGGTAAATCCCCTGTTTGGTTGAATGAGATGGCATGGACTCCACAAGTTTGTGTAAAACCTGTTGTTTAATAGTAGAGCAAACCAATCTAGTCTCACCTGAACACATAATTCAGTGGAAGGGATCAATCTCAGAGAAAATTTAAAGTTAGGTAGATATGATCAATATCTAAAGTGTGCTTGCAAATAATAGTGACCGTCACTGGGTTACATAGGAAATGAGAGCTGCGTCGAAAACGCTTTGGGAACGCCACGCATTGTTCACGCTCTGAATCATGTGTAAAATCCGGCCAGACAGTCATTATGTCATTGGCGAGCGTCGTTGCACAAACCAGGAAGCTAGAAAAGGGAGCGCAATGGCAGCGACATCAGCTCCTTAAAAGGAAAAGGTAAGCGCGACAAGGATGCAGGGAGTATAGCCCATTGATGCAGCTCTTGTTTCCTCAGAGAACTAGGGTTACATTTGTAACCTAGTGAGGTTCCCTTTCAGGAACTCGAGCTGCATCGAAAATACTTTGGGAACAAGTGTCACTACCTCCAGGAGCTCCTCAAACAGGACAGGCTGTGAGGAGTCTATAGGCTCGCTAGCATCCGAAAATGGAGGAAGAAATACAGAGCTCTGTGTTACACGTGCTGGAAAAAGGAACCGCCGAAGCAGGTGCTTTCCCCGGAAAAAGGGAGCTCGGCCCAGCAAGAGAGGTGGGGCTCCATGCCGTCTGCTCGGTTGGCCTGCGAGCCCCGCAACCTTCGGCACCGCATCGCCACACGGCTAAAAATGCTATTAATTGACTCCCTCGAGAGCCGACTAAGCATGCTCCTAAGCTAAGTAAACAACACCTGAAGCGGGGCAAGAAGGAACATGCAGTCAGAATTATGCTTGCATTTAAAGCTCATGGCTGCACAGAGTCACACAAAAAGCTCTTACTTGAACAACAGAAGCTAATGTCGCTGCCATCACGCTCCTATTTTGTAGATTCCTGGTTTGCCAGATTTCCTGGATTTTACACAATTCAAAACGTAAACAACAGCTCAAGTTCCTAAAAGGGAACTAGACAATATGCGACATGTATACTAAATGGTCAAGATAATCCACCTACATATTTAATATTCTAAAACATTTTGTTTATTTCAAGTAAAAAAAGCTGTTAAACACCAGAAAAAAATTGTACTAGCAAGTAAAAAAATTAACACCAGCAAAGTGTGGATAATATTGGCACGGTGTACATTCTTCAAGTGTGCATGTGTGTTTTAGGTTTTGCTAATAGAGCATTGCTAATAGAGCAATCATAAAGGCATTTGGAAAGTTGAACTTAATAAAAAAAAAAAAACATTTTTGAATGCTTGGGAGTTGTGAAATTCACACTTGTAAGATAAGATAAGATAAGATAAGATAAACCTTTATTCGTCCCACAGTGGGGAAATTTCCATGTTACAGCAGCAAGACAAAGAAATAAAAATAGATGCAAATATATATAAAAAAAGAATATACAAAAAAATAAAATAAAAACAGAAATAAAAATAAATAATAATAATAATAATAATAACAACAAAGAAGTAAAAATAAATGCAAATATCTAAAAAATAAAAATATACATATACTACAATACCAGTATATATACAGTTCAATGTAACAATACAAATAAGAAAAAAACTAAAGTACGCTTTTTAAGTCAGTAGGTAGTTTAAGGTAGTATTGCACTTTATATTGTAGTATTGCACTTTAAGTCAGTAGGTAGTA
>MU564352.1:17523962-17586318 GCA_024362625.1 Silurus asotus
AGTTAGGTGTGTTGTGTAATGTCTGTGAGCTGATAGCAGTGCAGAGAGAGGTGGGGCTGAAGCTGCTTGCTGTAGAAGCAGAGAGGGGGGATTGCAGCAGGGGGGACTGGATGGGGGCAGGGGAGGGTAGCTGATCAAATCTGTTAAAAAATAGATTGAGATCATTCACCCATTTCTGGTCACCCACAGCCTGAGAGCTCGGCTCCTTGTGACCAGTGATGGTTTTGAGCCCCTTCCATACACCGCTGACATTGTTCTGCTGCAGCTGATCCTCCATCTTCCTCCTGTAGCATGCTTTTCCTTCCCTGATCTTCTTTCTCAGTTCTCTCTGGACAGTTTTCAGCTCTTCCTTGTTTCCTGATTTAAACACCCTCTTCTTTTCTTTAAGGAGTCTTTATATCAGGGTTAATCCACGGTTTGTTGTTGGGAAAACACTGTACAGTCCTGGTGGGTACAGTATTCTCCACACAGAAGTTAATATAGTTCGTAATACAGTCTGTTAAACTGTCAATATCCTCCCCATGTGGACTGCACAATTCCTCCCACATGGTTGTTTCAAAACAGTCTTTCAGAGCCTCATCGGTCTCATCAGACCATGTCGTCACTGTGCGGGAGGTAGCTGGTTGCCTGCATACAAGGGGTTTGTACACAGGTAGAAGATGAACCAGGTTGTGATCCGATCTTCCCAGGGGGTGGGAGAGGTGATGAAGCATAGGCCTCCTTTGAGTTTGCATAAAATAAGTCCAGTGTTTTATTGTCTCTGGTGTGGCATGAAACATACTGGGTGAATGTGGGCAGAGTGGAGGATGGAGGGGCATGATTAAAATCTCCAAAGATAATGAGAAGGGCATTTGGGCTCTGTGTTAACAATCTGTTAACAACAGAATGCAGGACATCGCATGCCGATTCACCGTCAGCAGAGGGGGGAATATACGCAGCTATCGCGATAACATGCGAGAATTCCCTCGGCAGATAGTATGGCCTCAAGCTAGCGGCTAAAAGCTCAATGTCCTTACAGCAGATCTGCTCTAATAGTGATGTGACCAGATTTACACCATCTATTATTCACAAACACTGCCAGTCCTCCTCCCTTTCTCTTACCGCTCTCCATCGTTCTGTCCGCGCGCAGTAAATCAAATCCATCCAGAGCCACGGTCGTGTCCGGTGTTAGCTTGGTTAGCCATGACTCCGTGAACAGCATGATGCTACACTCCCGGAATTCCCTCTGATGCCGGGTAAGAGCCGCTAGCTCGTCCATCTTGTTGGGTAAAGATCTTACATTTCCCATAACGATGGACTGGAGAGTTGGTCTGTAAGTCTCCTTTTATTCCGACACAAAGCTCCAGCACGGTTCCCCTGTCTTCTCCTTCTTAGCTCGTGGGGAATATCCGGTTTTTCTCCTAGTAGTATCGGCATGTTGCGGGATGCTAACAGCTGATCCCTGGTGTAAACAATAGGACCGTGGCTATGGACAGAGTTTCCAGATGCGACTGTGAACAAAGTCCAGAGAAGCAGAAAAAGTAGAGCAAACTCGATGGCTTTGTTTATGTCCATTGTGCAGTTTCCAATCTTACGCGCATACACTTAAAAAGAAAAAAACACAAAGTGCCGGAACACTATAAAATAAATAAAAAAAGCACAAACTTTACGGGAGCTGCTGCAACAGGCTGCCACTTGGGTGGCGCCTTACTACTTACTACTTATTTGTATGCATTTGGTTAATTTGTCTTTATTATATAGTAAACATTTACTCAATTTACTCTTCCACTATACATTTTATTAGATATACAGTGAGGAAAATAAGTATTTGAACACCCTGCTATTTTGCAAGTTCTCCCACTTAGAAATCTTGGAGGGGTCTGAAATTGTCATCGTAGGTGCATGTCCACTGTGAGAGACATAATCTAAAAAAAAAAAATCCAGAAATCACAATGTATGATTTTTTTACTATTTATTTGTATGATACAGCTGCAAATAAGAATTCTAACACCTGAGAAAGTCAATGTTAATATTTGGTACAGTAAACTTTGTTTGCAATTACAGAGGTCAAACGTTTCCTGTAGTTTTTCACCGGGTTTGCACACACTGCAGGAAGGATTTTGGCCCACTCCTCCACACAGATCTTCTCTAGATCAGTCAGGATTCTGGCCTGTCGCTAAGAAACACGGAGTTTAAGCTCCCTCCAAAGATTCACTATTGGGTTTAGGTCTGGAGACTGGCTAGGCCACGGCAGAAACTTGATATGCTTCTTACAGAGTCACTCCTTGGTTATCCCGGCTGTGTGCTTCGGGTCATTGTCATGTTGGTATACCCAGCCTCGACCCATATTCAATGCTCTAACTGAGGGAAGGAGGTTGTTCCCCAAAATCTTGCAATACATGGCCACGGTCATCCTCCTCTTAATACAGTGCAGTCGCCCTGCCCCATGTGCAGAAAAACACCCCCAAAGTATGATGCTACCACCACCATGCTTCACAGTAGGGATGGTGTTCTTGGGATTGTACTCATCATTCTTCTTCCTCCAAACATGTTTAGTGGAATTATGCTTCAAAAGTTCTATTTTGGTCTAATCTGACCACATGACTTGCTCCCATGACCCCTCTGCATCATCCAAATGGTCATTTGGACATGCCAAGACATGCCTGGACAACAGTGGACCTTTTTTCACCAAGCTGCTTGGCAATTTCCCTGTAGCCCTTTCCAGCCTAGTGGAGGTGTACAATTTCGTCGCTAGTGTCTTTGGACAGCTCTTTGGTCTTGGCCATGTTAGTATTCGGATTCTTAATGATTGTATGGGGTGGACAAGTGTCTTTATGCAGCCAACGACCTCAAACAGGTGCATCCAATTTAGGATATTAAATGTAGTGGAGGTGGACATTTTAAAGGCAGACTAACAGGTCTTTGAAGGTCAGAATTCTAGCTGATAGACAGGTGTTAAACGATAACAATTTCAGACCCCTCCATGATTTTTAAGTGGGAGAACTTGCAAAATAGAAGGGTGTTTAAATAGTTATTTTCCTACCTGTAGCTATTTATCAGTACATTGTATTAGAGGCAGACAACAACAGACTAAGACTAATGAAACTGAAACTTTACCTGAATTTTATAATTGGGTAAACAATAAGCAGCATATTCACATGTCAGTAAAGCCTAGGTATATTAATATATGTGAGCTTTATAACACAGGGTCCCAGCCCCGGTCCTGGAGTACCCACAGTATTGTACATTTTGTAGTATTTCCCCTGCTCCCAAAACACCTATTTCAGTAATTTCCTAATTACCAGTTCTTTCTGAGTTTAGGTTCCTGAGATAAATTATATTCTTTTTTACATACAAAACCAATCAGTAAGACTTTTATAAATAGAAATAGGAAAGTAAGAGCAGACAACATATGACCAAGTTTTGAGCAGTTTTAGATGCATCTTTGTTCAGCTGTGTTAGATACATCAATCACACAGAAAAGGTCATATTTTTAAACAGAGATACCAGGTTTTGGAAACATTTCCAGCCCAACTACAAGTTAAAATCACAGAAATTACATAAAACTTACTCCAAAAAAACAGGCAGTCTGCAGTGTGAGAGTGAGAAAGTGGTAGTACACCTGTCTCTCATTTGTAGATGCCCATTCAACATGCTGTTTATTTTTTATTTCTCTTTCTTTGTCTCCCTCAGTCAATCACTCACAAACACTTGCAAACAAGTTGTGGTGTTATGTGTGGGTGACAATGGAACTGAACTAAACTGAACCTAGTTACTGGAAGGCTTCTAATTTTTTGTTATTATTATTATTATTTATCTGTGCTAAGTCTTTTTGCTTTTCACACAGACAAAAAAAGGTAACAGCGGAGAAATTATTTTTACAAGGACACAAAGCCAGTTTTTTTGCCAGGTTGATCCGGTCACTACCACAGACATAGATGCAAACTCTCCTGAGATTGTTACCTGGTGGTTGGATGAGTGAAGCCCAACACTGACTACAACAGTCCTAACATGTACATGATCGGGAACTTGTGCTTTATATTATTTTACATACAAAACCAATTAGTAAGACTGCTTGGGGAAGTTCACACAAAAAAGAACACTCTATAAGGGGTGCCAGGCTATGCCAGGCTATACCCACAAGCTATTTGCTGATTTCCTTATCACCAAGATCTAGATAAAAATGGTTTTGTTAATACTCCAGTTCAAGATTTTTAGGATAATGGCTATGTTCTATGGCTATTTGGATGACATAGTATTTGTTCCCTGGGGTCTAGTGGTTAGGATGCGGCGCTCTCACCGCTGCAGCCTGGGTTTAATTCCTGGTTAGCCAGCCATTAGGGTTGCACAAGCCAGTGCACTCTTAGTGCCGGTCCGGATAAATGGGGAAGGTTGCGTTAGGAAGAGTATCCAGCTTAAAACATCTGTCAATTCGAACATGCGGATCATGAATACGGATCATCCGCTGTGGCAACCCCTTATGGGAGAAACCAAAATAAAGAAGTATTTGTGATCAGAATGTGATCTCAAAGTAATACTGCTAAATTGTACAGTTGGGTGGAGGCACTGTAGCTTTCTATGCCTCGGTAAGTCCGGCAGCAGGCTGCCTGCACATCACGGCTTTGCTACAACTGTGTTTCTCTTAGCCAATAGGCTAAGCCATTAGAGAATAGGGGATCTTCAGGCCCTTTATGTGGCCCCGTCTTTCCTGGAGTTCCCTCCATGCCTGGCCAGTGCCTTCCCCTACCTGTCATCACACAACCTTTTAGGCTTCAGGCATTCTCTTCTCCTCTCTTTCAGTCCCCGGACCAGGAGAGGCTTAACGACTGTGTCACTGGACATATACGCTTACAGATCAGAAGTGTGGAGGACGTCAGAGAATCTGGTCTCCCTGCAAATAAGCAGACACTCAGCAGATAGATTGTGGATGCTATTTTTTCCTCTTATGAGTCCTCTGGTCTCCCCACTTCTTTCAGGGTCAGAGCACACTCCATTCAAAATGTGGCTGCCTCGAAGGCCTTGTCCTCTTAAGTTTCTCTCCCAGACATTTGCAATTCTACAGGCTGGTCCATCCCAATGACCTTTGTCAGGTTCTATAGCCTTAGCCTCAGTGCCACTTCTGGCCCCTCTGTCCTACACCCTAGCTGTGCCCATCCACACTAGGCAGGGATTGGCCGGTTTGGCTTAATTGGACTCTCATTTCCCAAGTGTTTCTGACACAGATTAAGTTTCTGAAGGGGAACGTCTGCAGGTTACATATGTAACCCTGGTTCCCAGAGGGAACGAGATGCTGTGTCTTTATGCCACACTGCCTGCATCTCTGCAGCACTTCCTTCTCTTTTCTGAAGCTGGCACTGGTTTAATTCAATGTGCTTTTAAGCTTTCTGGTCGTGATGACACCCAGCTAGTGACACCCAGCTCGTTCCCTCAGCGAACCATAGTAACATACGTAACCTGGAGCTGTTATTGATTTGTTCTACTCTAACTCTGACACTACATGGGCACTGTTTCCCAGTACAGAGAAAGCCTTTTGTTTCAGAAGAGTCAGATGACTTTAACATAGGGTGCAATCTCCCTGGTACTACACGTAGCTACCTGCTTGATTGTGATTGGTAAGCGTGAGAATACCTACCGCTTGTCTGATCAAACTGCATAGTGAATGAAGGTATTTGTCAGCTAGATGGTTGTGGGACAGAGAAAAAACAGGTCTTTAGCAGTCTGGAATGTAATTAGCCCAACAGGGCAGTGCTGCTATAAAGAGAAATCCAAATTTCTTTGTGTGGTATGATGGGGAGAATAAAATGTGAAAACTGACAATACGGAAAATTGTTCCAAGGTGCATATGAGATCTGATAAGTATGAAAGAAAAAATTACAAATGGAATAATGCCAGTATGACATTTTTGTTCAAATACTGCACCATGCAGACATTTTAGCATTTTGTTGAAGATCTCAGAAGCACAGAAAATGTACCAGTTGCTAATACTCAGGGTGTTACACACACACACTGACAGGGAAGTGTACTGTATAATCATAGAGTGTAGATGAGACACACAGAGTTCATCAATAATCTGTGACAGACAGAAGTTTAAACAAAAACATTCTAAGCTAGCCCCAACAGATCGACTAACATCTCAGAGCACTTAACACCCGAACAAAAGCATCAAAGAAGCGATCGTCTTGTACTCAATATTTCATTTGCATTTTCATTTGCATCATTTAAATCTCCAAACAGTAGAGAAAAAAGGAACTGAAGTTGTGTAGGAGAGGTGAGTCAGAGAAGGATGTATGTAGGGGTTCATAATCAACTCAGTGTTTCCACTTGAGTGTACAAGAGCCCTTCTCATGCTGTCTGTCACTGTCGGTAAAACAGTATAATTTCATTTTGATTATACACAGCTGCTTTCTTCAACATCCCTGAGCATCTCCTTAATGATCCAACACTCTGACCTATTACCAAGCTTAAACCTTAAGTGAAAGTAGCATATCCTGCTAGCCTCTTTTTGGATGGAATATTGTGTTTGATGACTAGATTTATTTTGTAAGAGCAGCTATGGGGTTAAGGGCCTTGCTCAGGGGCCCAGAAGCAGCAGCTTGGTATTTCTTCAGATCCAAAAGCTAATGCTTTAACTACTAAGTCACCACACATCTATTGTCATAAATCCTTAAGTTCAAATAATTTGAATTATCGTGGGTTTTTAAGTAGCTAAAAAAAATATACAGATTTTAAGAATAGTGAACAGTGGAATTATATATTTATTCAACCCTATTTCTGCAGGTGTTGTCACGAACAGGAAGCTATAAAACACACATGGAGTGAAACCGGCACTAGCTTCTGAAAGAGGAAGGAAGCACTTAAGCAATGCAGGCAGCGTGGCATGGCGTCTCATTTCCTCACTGAACCAGGGTTGCAAATGTAACCTAGAGACGTTCCCTTTCAGGAACTTGAGCTGTGTCAACAGTGCTTAGGGAATGAGAGCCCAATCACACCAGACTGACCAGTCCCGGCTTAGTGTGGAAGCTCTGACATGGGTGAGGTGCCCAAAGGACTTGTAGTAGGATGAAATAGCATCCACAATCCATCTGCTGAGCATCTGCTGGTTCGCAGGGAGGCCTCTCCTCAGAGGGTCATAGCAGATGAGCAGTTGCTTCAACTTTCTCCACAGACTTGTTCTGTGGACGTATATGCCCAGTGCTCCCACCAGGCACAGTCAGTTCAACTTTACCTAGTCTGGGACCTGGAAAGAGGGAGGAAGAATGCCTGGAGCATAACAGGTCATTGGATGGCCGATGGTACCTTGGGAACATACACTGTTCAAGGGTATAGAAAGGGACTTGCCATGCCTGGAGTAAACTCCAGGAAATAGGGGGCCACAGAGAGGTCACGAACATCTCTCACTCGCTTGAGAGAGGAAATGGCCAGGAGGAACACAGTCTTGACTGTGAGGAACCTCAAAGGCATCTAGGCCAATGGACTGAAAGGGAGGATCCGATAGGGCATCTAAGACAAAAGCCAAGTCCCAAGCAGGCAATCAAGGTCGTGTTATGGTGGAAGGAGCCAACCTTTTGGCGGACTGTTCTTGAAAGAATTCCAGCACTGAACCAACAGGGCAGTTAACTGGATCCAATCGGTGCAGATCGCACCATGCCATGAACAGACAGCATCTTATGGTGTACGACCTCCATGTGGAGGGAGCTCTGTATTGGAAAATGGTCTCCACCACCTCAGTGGAGAGACCTGAGGCTAGGAGCTGAGACGGACTCAGTACCAGTGAATTCTCTTCAGAACTCCCAGAATCATTGTGACAGGGGAAAAGACATACAGGCCACGCCTGTTCCATGGCATCCTGGAGAAGCTCTGATTTCAAAGTCTAATAGCAGAAGGGAGCTTGTTTGAAGCACAGCCAGCATCTCAAGGCAATTGATATGCTATGTGTGATAGGGCCTTCCCCAGAGACCTTGTGGGGAGCGGCCATTCATTACCTCTCCCCAGCCCGTGAGGGACGCATCTGTTGTAATGACTAGTAACTCCCAGCACGGGGCCTGATACAGGAATCTCTCCACATGTCTAAGGCACGTAGGACTCGCCGCATAACCTTGATTGCACAGAGTGGATTGCCCCTCCGAGAGAACCCCCGGGCTCTGAGCCACCACCTTTATGTGCAGGAGGCTGCCACCCTCAGACCCAGCAGTCTTAAAGCTGCTTCACAGTGAGTGACTGGCCTTCCCTCATTTTCTTAACGGCCGTAAGGATGGATTTGACCATGTGGGGAACTGTGCCCGCATAATGGTCGAATCCCATACTACACCTGATAGGTGGTTTTCAGTAATGGCTTTTTCTCTGCCTGTAAGGCTACCCAGGATTCCTAATTTCCAGACTCTATTTCACAGTTTTAGGCAATTATAATAAGGTTGGCTGGTACAAATAATAGGTGGGAAATCAGTGGTAGTGGCCCCAGCACCTAATCCAGTTCTACCAATAACTTATATATCCAAAAGAAAAATCTAAAATCTAAAAAATATCTAATTAAAATATAACTGAAGAGATATATAAATATAACTGAACTTTTCTTTTTTTTTTTTTTTTTAAATCCATTACTTAACCAAAGACAGTGTAAGAACATACTATAACCACTTTTATTTGTCAATTTTCAAAAAGGAAATTAATGAACACTTTTTTATTTAGTTTTTTCCCTCACTTTATCATTTTATAAACAACACCAACCTGAATTTGTATTGCTTTTCAGTTAAATTTCTCATTTGTTTACTGTCTAGCTATTATTCTGTCTATCCATCCAAAAATCCTTACAAATTCATCTATGTCAAAGTATTTGTTATGGATTTCTCATTGCCCAAGAGCTCCAAATTCCATTTTCTTTTTTGCAACATGGTTTGATGATAGGTGTTTGGATTCTTGACAGTGTGGAGAAGGAACTCTCAAATGATGCTGAAGTCACCAATTCCCAGGTCTCAAAGCCATGGTTGTGTGCTGTACCAGGAAGTATTAAAAAAGCGGTATGCATTATGGAAAGCACACTGGAATGGAGCGTTGTTATAGAAATCACTAACAGCCTGAACTGGGGCTGAATTGGGGCACCTGCTGAGAACTGAGCACTGTTGAGTGCTTGTGGAGGGTAAACTGAAATTACCTGTAGATTCTGATGTGCTTTCAGCAGCATTGCTGCAAACACATGCAGCACTAGGATTGATTATCACACACGTTGTAATGACAGTTGAATAATTTAATTTAATGTCAGTTAAATAATCAAAGGTTAGCTGCTGCACAACAATCACAAACTAAGAAAAGTAGACAAACTAAAAGCTAAAAGCTTGTAATCATGTCAAACTGAAAGTAGTGTGAGGAAAGTGGTGAAAAAGTAATCTGTACTGCTTGGGCGGAACTTTTGATTTGGCTGTAGAATGCCAACCAAATCAGAAGTTAGAAATCATGCCGGTGTTTTCTGGGTTATATTTCCCATTGGCAAAAATATTAAATTAAACAAAATTGCCTACCCCTGCCCCCAGCCCTGCTCTAATTCTGGAAGCTCCTGCCTAACTCTGATTATAATACAGATTTTATCTGAATTCTTTGAACTTTGTTTATACCTGTTTGGCTATGTATTCTGGCTTAGGACTTTTGAATTTTTTTAATTCTGATTTTGTCTTTCCTGCCTTGCTCTGTTACTGGTTTGGACTTTGGACTGCTTATGGACTAAGTTTCGTCTCAGCCTTAATTGCTTTTTATTTATTGTTTTATGGACTGTATTTTTTCAACTTGTTTAACAGCAACAAGACATAAGGTAGTTATACTATATCAGCAAGATCTCTCCCAGGCAAAGATTTTCAAACAGATTGGGGTTTCAAGATTCAAGTTATTTTGAAGAAGCACAAGGAAACAGGCAATGTTGAGGACCATAGATGCAGTGGTCGGCCAATGAAACTTAATGCAGGAGATGAAAAGACACATCAGGCTTACTTCCTTTTGACATCGGAAAATGTCCAGCAGTGCCATCAGCAAACAACCAGAAGAAAGAAAATAAAATATATACAGTGCCCTCCACAATTATTGGCACCCCTGTTTAAGATGTGGTCGTGGACTTCTAAAAATTCTCCTTTTTTTAAAAACAGCATAGAACCCAAATGCAAAAAAAAAGAGAACAATACAACCTTTCATTTAAGTACATAACTTTGGTGGTAAAAAAATCACACATTTAAAAAAACTTGCAAAATAGCAGGGTGTTCAAATACTTATTTTTATATATATATATATATACATAAAGAACTGAAATATGAAATGTATCCAGACTCTTTAGCTTAGGTGCCTCCCAATTCTGTTGATCGTTGCCGAGATGCTTCTACAGCTTGACATATGTGAAAATGGTTATTGATTGGACATGATTTGTAGGGTACACACCTATTTATAAAAGGACTCAAAGGTGACAATGCATATCAGAGCAAAAACTGAGCCATATGGTCAAAGGAGCTGCCTGCAGAGTTCAGAGACATGCTAGTTCAAGGCACAGATGTGCAGAAGGCTACTGTCAGAGAACCACCAGCAACAACTCCTCTTAGTCTTTCCTTAATACTGATCACTCACACCTGTCTCCAAGCTATATACACTCCCCTTTATAAGGCCCCCATAGCCACTCGCTCAATGTCCAATCTTCAGTTTGCACTAGAGATCATCCCTAGAATTTCTATGCTCTGTACTCTACCCGTTTTATGGTGTTTGCTTCTCTGGAAGCTCCTGCTTCGTGTACTAAAGCAAATAAAGCTTAATTTAAAGCTTAAAGCTTAATTCCGGTTTCTGACTTTTGATCTGTGTGTGACAACCACAAAAAGAAGATTCCGAAGAGCATCTTAACAATTCTCCAATGGAAGCAGTGTGGCACAACCAGGACTCCAGGACTAAATTCCAAATACTTGTTATAAAAATAAGCTTGTTCATGTCTCCAGCATTGCTTTGCTGGCAGCCATAATGTAAAAAAGCTAACACAGTGATATACAGTAGGAATAAGAAGACTGCAAGTATTTCAATAGATTAGCTTACTTGTTGTAGCAAACTGCTTATAAAGTTCTGTGCTATTATGGCATATTTAACATTTTATATGTAGGTTTGTTAAATTAGCCTTAAATTAGATTGACAGGTTGTGGTCCAGATACACTTATTGTCAGTTCAAGGTTAAAACATATTATCCTATATGAAGATTAACTGTAGATCAGCAAGTACAACAAAACAGTGTCTGGATTCTTGGCTTTTTAATATCTATTAAGTTTATACATTGAAAATACTAACCATCAAGGGAATGTTAAATAAATCAATAATTATAAGAATTAAACTGGTGTATAAAGTTGTGAAATAATGTAACTTTATCTGCATTCTTCTGACAATAATAAAACAGAATGAAGGTTTATTGAATAGGATGGGGTTAAATCTCAAGAATTCCATTAAAGTATTATACTTACTGATTATACTTACTATAGTAAACTGAGTAAATAATTTAACTAAATCATTGTCGTCATCCAGTGTTTATTTCATTTACACTTTAAATTTTTCTGGGATTGGCTCAATAGAACACATACACTCTTATTTCCTTTCCCAAATAGGAAAAATGTATGCACCTATTCACTGACATAAAATGTTTCATTTAAGCATGTTCTCCGCGACAGCTATATTTTATGCATTGTTTTACAATGTAGTTTTAATGTGTCCATTACATTAATACTTACTATTATAATTAACATAATATACTTCTTTAAATCTCCTGAGTGGCTCAAAAGCTAAATCTTGGCCCTATCCTTGGTGGATCAGAAGTTAAAATACCAACAATTGCACAGCCTTTTATAGCTGAAAGTCAAGAGAGCACCACTCAGTGCAATCTTCGAGAAGAGGATGGTAATACCATGTTCTCCTCATGACTCAAAGAAATAATAGCCAATCAGTGAAGTCTGTAAATAGCACTTTTTTATGTTGCCCTGTCATGCAGCAGTGAGTAGAGCTTGGTAAGGCAGATAAAATGGGGTGTTGGGTGGAATATAAATGCAAAGAAAATATAATTATTTAAAAAACGATTGACAAAAATTATATTCCAAAAATGACTAATGACACACAACTGCTTATTAGTCAGTTTCATACAGTTTCATACAAAATCACACCATGTGTGCTCTAAATGCAACACATTCGCTTTGTTTTGTAACTACTGCTAAATTATTTTGTACAAATATGTGCTTGACTGAGCAATTCAGCATTGCTCATCTTTTTGTTTTCTTCCATTTGTTTTTCATTCAATTTCAATTTCTCCTGTTGCACACTCTTCTTCCCTTTTTTTTTTTTTTGGGGGGGGGGGGGTTGGGGGGGGGGGGGGTGTTAAAGCTGGGGGTAGGTTGGGGGAGGTGAGGAAGTATTTTGCACGATGAGGACAACAAACAAATAATTAGAAAACACAAATTATTAGAGAGAGAGAGAGAGAGAGAGAGAGAGAGAGAGAGAGAGAGAGAGAGAGAGATAACTCATTCCCTCTCTTAGAGTATTGCTCAAGAGAAATGCTCAAGAGCACAGCAGTAAATGAATACAGGGCACTACTGTTTGCCACTGATTAATAGGGTAGGGTGGTAGCCATTATGGCCTAGTAACTGAATATAGATGAAAAAGAAAAAAAAGGAAAATGGATGGATGAACAGGAACACAACATGTGAGACAGTGGAAATAACCATAGTAACAAAAATGGGAAATCAAAAGGCATTGCAATTGTAGCCAATACAGTTATTTGATGAGCAATTTGATGACTGCACTATCATGCATTTGTGCAGAAGTCAAAGCGTGATTGCTGGTGTGAGCTGATAAGTACAAAAGCTCCATCTCCAGAGATTTAGTTATGGGGCCTAATTTTAAAAATGGCTAATTAAGTGAATTTAGGTTTGATTACCCCTGCAGTATATAAAGATCAGAGAATCCAACCAGTCGTTTAATCATCATTTAACAAAAAATTTTCGCTCTCACATCAGTTGACATCCAGAATATTTTCCTTTTAATAATGATGTCATTTACTGACTGTATAATGTATTTTATCATCTAAAAGATTAAAAAAAGAATAGATGGTATGCTGGAACATCAGAAAAGTCTGTTTAGTACCAAAGGTTATTTCTATCATCATCATCAACATCCAATCATCATTTAGCCAAAAAAAACTCTCTCTCTCTTTCTTTCTCTCTCACCAATTGACATCCCAAAATGTTTCTTTAATAATGTTATTTACTGATTATACATTTTTATTAACTTAAGCATTACAGAAGAAAATTATGGTTCATGTGTTTGATCATCAGAAAAGTCGCTCTAGATCGAAAGGTTATTTTGCATTTTATTCTTTCCACCTTTTTTTGTCTGTTTGTTTTTGAAATATTTATATCAACACTCTGGCCCATGCCGTAATTTTTGTGCATGGTAATTCCAAATTGCAAAATAATAATAGTAATAAAAACAAAATACCACCTACAATCTCTGGCTCACAGTTTACTTCACAAGTGTTACATGGATTTGGTTATCAGATGCTGTCCGCTCTAGGCACGTCTTTTCTTCTCTACTATTGACATATATTCAAGTGTCCTGTCTCTGAGCAGTCAGGCTACATCATGCAGCAATACAAAACAAATAGCGATTCTATGTTTGTGACCTGCCATGAGACATGCTCAAAACAAACAGTTATTCAAATTTCATGTTTTATGAATAAGTTTTACTCAGATTTTTTTCAGTTTTTTCTGTTGTTCCTTCTGGCTATGTTACTCTTGGGTTGTGATCAATCCCCTAAAAATCAATCCATTGTGAAATCAGGGGAAAATAAAGCTGTTTATTAATGTAGACATAAATAATTTACAAATTGTGCTTCTCAAATTATTTTTACATATGAAAGCATTTACTTTTATCAAAGTAACTAAATAACAGTGATTTAGCATGATATTTATAAAGCCATTATCTTTCATCTTTAAGTCTCCTTTTTAATTGTCTGTATTATTTTTTTATATATATATTTTAAAACCTACAATATGGGCATTATAATAGCATGATCCTGACAGTTGACCAGTTTAGCTTGTGACCATAGTAAAGGGAAATGGCTCTCAACATCCGAAAGTATCTTTGCTTAATTATTCATTTAGCTCTGGGGAGGGGAGGAAATATCATGCCATTTTAAAGCAAACCAGACAATAGAGAGCCAAAGAGCAGAGTGCTCATGTGCCTAAAGAGAGAGTGAGCTTTCACAATCTAAAGAAAATAGAACGAGAGCACAGGTGAACAAGTACATTTATAACCTTTCATGCCATAGTATTTATTGAAAAATACTGTGTTCCAGTTATTAAGCCATAATGAGGTTTCCCATGTATGACAGGTGCTGCACCAGCACTTCAAATATTTGCCCTTCATTTGATGGCAATGATATACATCAGCAAGTACAAGAGCAGTTTATGGCTTTATAATATATAAAATATCACTTGGGTGTACACTGAATAAATTACCCATCATGTTAATTTTATCTAAGCGCATAACACTGGTTATTACACTATAACACACATCTGTGAAGCATTTAATCCTAATGTCAAAGATATATTCAATTTGATAAGGTGTTTAGCAGTTTCTATTAACTGAGCCACAGAAATTAGTGAAGCTTTTATCTATAAAATTTAATAATGATGCTTGAATCTTAGCAATAGTAAATAAAACACAGTGTCCGGCAATGTTGGGTGAGCATCAAGTAAAATAAGCGTTCCAAGCTTCATTACATTAACATAAGCATTTCTTACATTCTAAGTCTATTGAATGATATTAGATACTATGACATTCTACATATTATTGCTGTAAATGTTTTATATTTGAATGCTTCTTTGACCAGGTCACCGGTTATTTACACTACATTAAAGCACATTGCGCTAAAAGACGTCCATATTTATACGGTTTAGCTCTTGAACAATGGACTCCCTCTTAAGGCTCTCCTCCATTTATGTAAAAATGAATCCTATTCAGCAAACATTTCAGCAAGGACGGAGGCAGAGAAACCTTTTATTATGAGTGATTTCATAAATCTTTGCAGTTTATTTTTTAATTTATCAACTCGCACGTCTTTTGTGCCTTTCTTTTTTTATATAAGCACTGTCAGCTTTAATGCACACAAAAAAATAGCAGACAGTGAGAGAAATTTGGACTGCGGCAAGCAATATCATGTCTATTTGATATGCTTCTCCACATATTGGAAAAGACAGACAAACATTAAAGAATGGCACAAGAGGGGAAAATTAAATGTTATTGTAGAACAAGACACATTAGAGGGCCTCTGCACTGAAGTGCCAACTGGCTGGATCCAAGCCTCGGGGTGTAGGATTTGTGCAAGCAGCTTTGGCTGTGATGTGCCTTTGCCATTAAGAGCCCATTGCTTTGTTACGCATTGGATTGCTTTATTTTTAAAGGATCATTAGCCTCTGTATGTTATAATGTGAGAAAATGTTGATTAAGTACTAAAAAGTTGTTGTTGTTGTTGTTTTGTATTTACATATGAATTCATTTTACATGATTTATTCTCTAAATCATAAAGGGATTTTAATAGCCATTTCTTCAAAGGAGTCATACTCCATGAAATTTTTAAATATGTTTATGCTGAAACATTTAGCGATTCTGGTGCTAATTTGTTGGTTAGTGCTGTATTTTTATCATTCCTCTGAGATGTTAGTTATTGTGTGCTGCACTGGTATCACAGCAGGATATTGCTTGTGCAGTTACAGTGTCATTCAATAGAGGAAAAAATGTAATGCTCTCAAATATAAGGGATAATGGTCAGTTTGCTGTTTGCGCTTATAAAGCTTATCCATTATTTTGCATGGACTTTCAATATATTATAATGATGACAAATCCAATCCAAATGTAGCAGAAACAGAAATCATTGGAGCCAACATTACAGAGAGCAAAGCTACAGAATAACTATATTTCAAGACATACTGTAGAGCGTATACAGAATAATAAATGAGAAGACATGACACGATGGAGTGGATTGCAGTATAGGCATCAAAGCTGAAGCTTTGAACCTGCTTGAGGAGACATGTATGAATGAGGAAGTGTGACAGCCGGACAACTTCAGTCTCTAGAGATGAATTCCACTAGCACCATTATCAGCAGGTAGTCAAATAATATTCAAGTAATTTAGAAAACGAGTAAATAAACAAACTAGATCAACTTGTCATTAAAAAGGAGGTTTAAAGTAAAAATGTCATCTCTGAATTGCATTATGAAATCTATAATATCACAGAAGACCACATTTTAATTATAGATAATATTATGCAAGCTGTAAACACACATTTTTTTCTTAATATAATTCTTTTATGTTAAGACATTGCAGGTTGATGGATGCTCGCCACTATTTTCCACATTTACCTTTTTTGGTCTCTTGGTTTCTTCTCTTGCTCCACTGACAGATAATGCATGCATATTTTTACTTTAGGTTGAACTATTTTTCACATTTTATGTAATCAGAAGAGTGTTCAGGTATTTTGTCTGTTCAAGGCTGCATTCTGAGTCTTCCTGGCAGAAAACATTCAAGGACTCATCAGTGAATTAGTTATTTGTCCTCAGTACTGCAGTACTCAGTAAATGCATCTTAAAAAGCAGAGTCCTAATTTAATTTCCCCCAGGACACAATGCCGATTGTCTAACTGTTCATTTAGAAGACTACATCACAATTTTTAAACTATATTTACTTGGAGGGTGGATCTCCACATAACATGTGCAATACACAAAAAATAAGACTTTCATATAAATTGGATATATTGAATTGAGGCCAGAGAAACAGCACAGAGAGTGTGGTCATTCTGGCCCAGGCAAACTGATTTAATTAGACATGAGGCATAATGAGGATATGTAGCTGTCTGTCGAATACTGTCTGGTCCAACCACAAAAACCATGAGCAGAATCAATATTTAGATCATTAGCATCACTGCACAGCTATCTAGGGTGCAGTATGTTGAAGTGTCATGATTTTGAAATGCCAAAATGTTTGTGATTATACACTCCGTAAACCCTACTAATAAAGTCCAAAAATGTCCTTCATAATGATGAAGCAATGCTTTTAGTAATGCTTTTAGTAATCCTATAAACAAAAGGAAATGACAAAACACAAAACTGACAAAATAAAGTGCACATTTAGTAGTCAATTAGTAATTATTAATAGTAAATGTTTAGTATCACGTTTGTTAAATATCATTGACTTATGTACTATAAATAACCATCTTATTATTATTTTTTTTTTTTTAGCTGAAAACTATTTGTTAGCTCAAAAGACAGACGGCAATGTATGTTTGAGAGGAGTGTAATGTTCGGCTGGGATTGGAGACTAATCATCAAGGCAAATAAATAAATAAATAAACAAATAAATAAATAAATAATCTACGTCAACCAATGCGTACACGTCACTGTCTGCTCAGCCTACCCGCCTCCGCGCGCGCGCGATATAAACGTGCACAGCCTGTATCGCGCGCGCGCGTGTCTGTGGACGAAGAGCGCGCGGTCACCCCTCTCCTGCTCGATCTTCGGTTCCACTTTAACAAACCTATCCAATCAAATAAAGCAGAGTTTCTGAGTGCGCGCCTTGTCCGCGATGGAGTGATTTCACATTTCTGCAAAAGTAACAAATCTCGCTCATACGCTATGGATCAAAACCGCACATTAACAGAGCTCGACCCCTTCCAAATGCGCGTCTTGACGGAGCAACTTGTGGCGCGCGCGAACAAATCGGCTCCGCTGCGCCACAACGAGACGGATCTCGCTACTCAGGAGGACTTGGACGTGAACACGGACATTTACTCGAAACTGCTGGTTACCGTGATTTACGTGGTCCTGTTCGCTATCGGCTGCCTCGGAAACTCTATAACGCTTTACACCTTGCTGACGAAAAAGTCTCTCCAGAACCTGCAGAGCACCGTGCACTACCACTTGGCGAGCCTGGCCGTGTCTGATCTGCTCATCCTCCTGTTCAGCATGCCCGTGGAGCTCTACAACTTCATCTGGGTGCACCACCCGTGGGCGTTTGGCGCTGCCGCATGCAAGGGTTATTACTTCCTGCGCGACGGCTGCTCGTATGCGACGGCGTTCAACGTGGCGAGTCTGAGCGCCGAGCGCTACATGGCCATCTGCCACCCATTTAAAGCGAAAAGCGTGATGTCGCGCAGCCGCACGAAGAAGCTGATCAGTGCCATGTGGGCCGCGTCCTTTCTGCTCGCCACACCGATGCTTTTCACCATGGGCCAGAAGAGCGTGGACAGTGAACTCATATGCACCACCATCGTGTCCCAGGTCACTGCCAAAACTGTCCTTCAGGTTAGTAGTTAAAAACTTTCAAAGCCGATAAATACTTCATTCATTCATTCATTCATTCATTCATGCATCATGATGCTTTCTTATATTGCCTGTTAAGTGTTTGTCATTTTGGATATTCTTGCATAAAGGTTTAACTTGCAGCATTTAATTTCTGCTTTAATAACTACATTGTTGCATGTACTAGTTACATTATTACTTGTGACTATGTTACTACCCTTAATTGGCACATGTATACACTTTTTTCTCATTAGAATTGTGTACCAGCTGTTGCTTTACTGTCATTACCTCATGTTTATAGGATTTATTTATGTTGTTGTGTGCAGTTTGCTATACTCCTGTGTATGTTTTCTTAGTTAGTTCAGTGTTGTCTCACATAGGCCAGTGTTGTTTTATGTAGCATGGTCCTCAGGGAACCATCTGTAGAATAACATTCTGATAATTAAATAATACATGTAACCTCACATATGGGGGAGCATTAAGCTAAAAATCTTGAGGTAGAAGACATTTTATATGCTTTGTACAAATCTAATTTTATATGCGTTGGCTATTGGTTATCATGTATGTCATTTATGAGTCAATTATCAGGCCTTAAAATTTATTTTGAAAAGAAACAGTAATGTTAATGTAATCAACATTTATTAAAAATATACTGGAAATTGATTTGTCAGAGTTGTAGAGAGGCAGCAAGAGAGAGGATTGAGAGTTTGGCAAATGTAAAAAAATGAAATATGAGTTGGATGCAGAGATTTTTTTCTTCATTTGCTGTATCTATTTGATTTAAGTTGTTGACATTTTTGATATTGTATTATGCTGCTACTGCAAAAAAACATTTTGACTACTATTTTTTCTTAATCAAAAAAGAAAAAAGATCCTAAATTTAAATTACTAAAAAAAGTATTTTGTTATTGCTATAACATAAAATGTGGTTTGGGCAGACATTGAGCGCACATAAAACGTAATCTCTATAATTTTTTACCATGACATAATTGCTTAAAGATTTATGACATATAAAGATTTATGACACATAAAAAAAAATCCTAAGTGTCTTTTTAGTCTTTACATAGAATGTTGTATTAAGGAACAAAAACAAAAAAACACTAGATTCTAGATTCATTCTAGAGAGAAAATATCCAGGTTTTTAGATCTGACTGATAAGTTTTGTTAATTAACTCAAATAATCATTCCTTACATCTATGTTGAGCAAAGAAGCATCCTGAGATCCAAACACATTGAACCTTCATGTGGATGATCTATGTCAGTGCTTACTGTGGTCATCTATTGATTTGCACCTGCTTCATTGTAGGCATTACACTACTACCACATGATGTGTGTGTGTGTGTGTGTGTGTGTGTGTGTGGATGTGTGTGTGTGTGTGTGGATGTGTGTGTGGATGTGTGTGTGGATGTGTGTGTGTGAGGGTGTGAATGTTACAAATTAAACAAAGGTCTTCATAAGGTTCACAATCTGTCAGGAGTGTCTATTTTATAATTTTATCATGTTCATTTTATACAAGTCTCTAGACTGTTACTGAACAGTTTGGAACTTTCTTTCGTAACAAAAACATTTTTTGTTAATTCTATCTAAAATATTACTGCAAAAACATGGCATAACAGGCAAAGCGTGGTTTATATACCTTTTTTACTCCAGTATACAACGACATAATGGCATAACATTTTGGCAACCAATGAGGCATAACATTATGACCGCCTGCCTAATATTGTGTTGGTCCCCCTTTCCTGCCAGAACTGTAATGACCTGTTGAGCATTAACAGCATTATCTTGTTCAGCTATTTGTGCTACATTAGCTAATCTGTTGGATCAGACAACACAGTCCAGCGTTTTCTCCCACTTTTAATAGATGCTGACCACTGCACAACACCCTACAAGAGCTGCACTTTTGAGATGCTCTGACCCTATCAATTAGCCATCAAAATTTGCCCCTTGTCAAACTCTGTCAAATGCTTACACTCGCCCATTATTCCTGCTTCTAACACATCAACTTTGAGGACAAAATTTTCATTTGCTGCCACCCACTAACAGGTGCCATGAGAGATAATCAGTGTTAATTACTTCACCGGTTATAATGTCATTGACATAATGTTATAAATGTCTGATCGGCGTATGGTAAACAACTATATGATGACCGCATGGTGGACAGACCGCAGTGATGCAGATGTCCTGGAGTGGAACTTCAGCAGAACAGGCCGTAGAAGCCGCCACACTCCAAGTGGAGTGAGCCTAGACCCCAGAACAGAGCGGGAAGACCAGGGGACTCATTTGATGATAAAATGGCATCCACAATCCACCTAGTTAGAGTCTGCTTATTGGTAGGAAAATCTTTCCCAAGGGCCATAGCAGACAAACAGCTGCTTGCACTGGACACAGCCAGTTTTGCTTCTCCTGGTTGAGGGCTTGGAAAGAAGGGGGGCAGGTCATGTGGGAGCCGCAGGCACCTTGGGTAGGTACCCTGATTTACGGTACAAGGGCCACCTCGTCCAAGGGCTGCCGGTGCCGTGCAGGAATCGTGTCATCAGAGGGTCCACCTGCCGAGCAGCCCCATGAGAGCAATAGGGAAGATACCAGTAAATTGTTGCAGATTGCTTTTTGGTTTTCTGAAACTTGTTTACTACCACCCTTACCTACAGCGTCACCGAACAGACCAGGAGGAGCCACCAGGACATTCAGAAGGAAAGCCCTGTCCCTATCAGGAATCTTTGACAGGGTGAGCCATAGAAGCCTTTCTTTGGCTACTAGGGCTGACATGGGCCGACCTACAGCCCACGCCGTTTCTTGGTGGCCCTAAGGGTTAGGTCGGCAGCGCGACGTAACTCCTTAAATTGTCAGTACCAGAGCTGAATCCCTCGTCCATCTTTGGCAGCAGGTCAGCCTGGTATGCCTGCAACACACCTATCGTGGGGAGCCTTACCCGCTGCCACAAAGTGGCTCCCAATGATTTAGTAGGCAATATCTGGGCCTTAAGCGATGATGCTATACCGGGGAAAAGATAGCTAGCTAGCGTCTCTTTCACCCTAGGCATAGACGCTCTTCCAGGACCTAGACACTTCAGTGTGCAGATCAGGAAAGAACGTGGAGGCAGTGATGCGGGCTCAGGAAACGCTTATCCAGCTTACTGGGTGTGCGCTGCTTCCACTTTTCGTCCAGCCAAGCTAATTCTAGCTTGGACACCGCCTCTGTCAGTATCTTCTGGAGCTCCTCATACAGCACAGGCTGTGAGGAGTCTATGGGCTTGGTAGCCTTCAAAATCTCTCCCTAATCTCTCCCTCCTTGAAGGAAAAAATATGGAGCACAGGGCAAGAAGGTACATACAGTCCGAATTCTGCTTGCTTTTAAAGCTTTTGCCTGCACATATTCACACACAGAGCACTTACCCGAACAAACAGAAGCTAGCGTCGCTTCACTGCTAGCTTTCTGGTCTCGGCGTCGCCCCACCGGTGATGTCACGCCTTGACGTTGACCGGATTTCACACCTGATTTAGAGGGTGAGCAAACACGGAGGCGTTCCCAAAGCGTTGGGACGCAGTTTGAGTTCCCAAAATAGGAACCGAATTTGAAATTATGATAAGACTACAAACGAACTGATTGATGATCTATTCAACATCTTTATTTATAAGCTGGAATAGCCAAATGAAGTGAAAAGCAAAATATTAAACTTCTTTAAATGGTTTATGTATTTTATCTACTAAACATTAACATCCATACATTTTTAACATAATGGATTAAAAGTACAATTTCAGGGACATAGTGAAATTAGTCTCCGTCATATCTTAAACTTTAAACTGTTTCAGATAACAGTAAGACAAAACAAGATTAACAGTAAGCTATAAATTGATTTTACAAATGATAAAAAAAAAAAAAAAATCAGATGAGATTTTATGCTAAGAAGGATTTTTCATTTATATTTCTTAATGAAATGGAAAATACTGCAATGTGAGCTAGAGACAGAAACAATTAAATATTTTCAGATTCTTAGAGATGTGGCTTTCGACTGTGAAATTATGTAAATATAATTTATTTTCATTTTTTATAAAATTTTTATCATTCAATATTATTAATATCTAATGCTCTAATCATTTAATTACAAGGTTTCCGACTGGCTGGTCTAATGAGACATTGGGGCAACTGTTTTAGAGAAGTGGGTGGGAAGCAGATTTGTAATGAGTTTTAGCTCTTTTCCTTCAGAAATTTCCTTTGCAACATTTAATATTTCATACCATAATTATTCAGCTCTAATTCCATGTTGTTGAGCTACAATCACACATCCATTATAAAAATACAAAAGCGATGCCAGTGTGGAAAAAGGTCAAAAATACCCTTGTAAAGTTCAATTAAATGACCCAGGGGCTTTGATTCCTTTTGTTAAATTAACTGCTAAAAATATTTTTTTTGTATAGCACTGTTTATAATTAATATTGTAACAAATCAACTTTTTATTATTCTCTACAGGAATACATAAATACCAGATAGATATTTTAATTGTGCAAACAACCCACAATAATTTGCGGTTCAGAACTCGCAGCTCGGAAAATTAGCAGGTTCTCATTTGGAATCTAACTGACAGCTAGTTGCTCTCAACGTTTTAGTAGGTAATATCAGGCCCTTAAGTGATGATGCTATACCGGAGGCTATACTGAAGGCTACTGAAATATTGCAAAAAAAAAAAAAAAAAAAAAAAAACTTGTTCTTATGGACACAGGCTTTAACATTTATTCTAATGAGGCCTATAATATGTATTTTACAGTCAAAGGTTTCACTGCAATTGCAATATATTTTGAAGAAAACTGGCACTTTGGGGAGCATTCTTGGTTCCAGAAACATGTTGTGAGTGATAACTTCATCTCCTATCGGTCGACCTTTGAGGTCTGGAACATGCCTGGGTTCCAAGAAGTTGTAGTGTAAATGAATGTGTCTGCCCAGGTCATAGTTTAAGGTTCCCTGTAGCATTGCACTGACAGACTTAGTGTCTTAATGATGCAATTCTACAAACCACAAACGTTAAGATGTATACATTACATTTAAAAACAATGTGGTGATTTTTCAGATTATTTAAGTGATTTTGTGCAATTCTACTGTAACAGGTGTCTGAAAATGTGCAGTTTAGGCAATGTTTACACCTTAACGTTTGTGGTTTGTTGGCTTGATGGAAATTAAGGGTAGAACACTGTAGAACATTGGCACTTGGTTTCTCTTTAAAGTAACCATGTAAAGCATTCAAAGGTAAAACCACAGATAAAAGAATTATTTCAAATGCATTAGTAACACGTGAAGGTGAAGACGGATACACTTACAGGTAAAGCAGTTTCCAATAAAAACAGACACAAATGCAAAACTTGTAGTCATATCAGGCAAACAGCAACCAGTTTTAACTAAGCAGGGCAATTGCAAAATAAGGAAAACAGTACATTTCAAACTAAAGGCTCAATCAGTAACTAATCCTGGTACAATCTGCCATACAGGGATAAAATTAGGCATATCCTTCACAATGTGTAGTGAACGAGTGTTTCTCTTGAAGAGTCCTTGTATGGGTGTGAGTGATTGAGCACAGGTGTCACAGGTGTGTTTAATCAGTAGCTCAGTGACTGTGGAAGTGTGTGTTTGTGTATGTGTTTGTGTGTGTGTGTGTGTGTGTGTGTGTGTGTGTGTGTGTGAGAGAGAGAGTGAGTGAGTGAGTGAGTGAGTGAGTGAGTGAGTGAGTGAGTGTGTGGTCTGAAAATAAGAAATATACTCCAAAGCATTCTTGGCTAACTGTGATATGACACTGGGAAAATAAGGATGTCTACAGTACAGTAGGTTGGTGCCTTTATGACAATCTTAAACTGTTCCACAATCTCAGAGCCACTACAGAAAAGGCCTGGTCAACTTTGAAGTGAAGTGAACAAGTAAAAGTTGTTCATTTGATGATCCAAAAACCTCCGGAGGTTTCTGGAAGGCAAAAGAGATCAGAGTTATACCGCAGTGCCAAGCCAAGCAGAGATATAGCAGTCTATAATTAAGTAAAGTAAACAATGGTGTATAAGGCAAAATGCTGGTATTTTAGTGGTTGTAGTGGAGAGCTGTATGAAACAGCTGTCTATTATGTTGCCGAAGTATGCAATTAGGAGATCTTGTGACTGTGGTCATACTATGATTGGCACCATTTTCAAATCATTTAAAAACCCCATAGAGGTTCTGTAGATAAGTAAATTGTCATGCAAGGTATTCATTCAGAATTTGTGTTTTTCTTTTGCAGTAACTTCTGTCATAGGGCACAGATAGACTTAAACCATACCAGAAATGTCTTCCAACATTACAGTCACTGCTTTTCTTCCCCTATTAATTTGTTGCCTGTGTCTAGTTTCTCATTTTTATACAGTGCCACAATTGTTTGTAATAACTATGTTTTGTGTGTACACACTTTAAATGCTGATAGACTAGCAGTGCATTGTAGATATGCCTCAAATACTGTGTACAATAGATTTTTTTCCATCACAAAATAAATAAGGTAAAAGGTAGACATATAAAATAATAAAAAAATATAAATAATATAAAGTAATATGAGCATGAAGAACATGTTAACAAAAGAAGCAGATAAAAAAAACTTGAATAAAATGTGTATTGAAAACACTGCACTCAAAAGGGATTGTGAATCCAAGTAAATGACAGCTGGGTTTGACCTGTACTTTTTCAATAGCTAAAAGGCATTTAAATATTTGAATACTTACAATAAGCTATTTTTTTTCTCTCTTCTTATTTACATCTTCCTCCTGTGCACATTTCTGGGTTATACTCTATAGCTGTTTATTAAATTTCACGTGAGGTGTTAGGGTTTATTATTGTTCACATTTTATATATGTAATTATGGCATTTTTTAAACAAAAACTTTACTGTTCTCCACAGTTATTCATGTTTTACAAGTTATTAAATTTCAATAAAAATGTGCATAGAATAAGCTTCAAAGCATTGATTATCCGCCCAAGAGAAGCAGGCTAAAATATAACATAATAAAACATTTTATGGCATAGAGATCATTAGTACATTCTATGAAAGATTAATTTCATCACAGCCATTTTTTACTTTATCCAAGACTAGACCAAATATTTGTCTTAAAGTTCAAGGAGGCATGATTTGCAGCACTGTGGCTTGCTAATATCTCATTTCTCATTTTGCACCTCATTTATCTTTAGCTTCTAGTCTGTTTGCTGTTTCACCAGACTACTCTTTAACAGAATACAATATATTCTAATTTATCAGTTCTTATTAGTAACAGTTACGTGAAGGTTCTGATGTATGTGCTATACAATGATGTGCAGCATTAAGCTGAAGTAGTTGCAATAAAGAAATCTAACAATATATTATAAAAAAAATATATATAAATATAAAAAAAATTTGGGATATGCCTTGTGCTGACAAAAATGTTGAAAATGGGTTTTATGCAAATAAAACAAAGATTCATTATGTGTTTGGGTATGTATACAGTAAATAGTACTACAATAGTCTTAGTCACAATAGTTCTGTGTGTGAATAAGTTTATTGCTCCGAATATCCAAATCCAGGTTAATCATCCCAACCCGACAAACTTAAGGATGTTATAAATGCATTGCAATAAAAATATGTGGTTAAGTGTTATATTTATAAAATCCAGAAATATCATTTATAAACACAAAAATATGAGAGACCGGAATCTGAGAGCCATTCACAGGAATTTGATTTGTGTCCTATGAAATGGCAGACTAAATGCCTAGTGCACCTTTCTGGCAAACCTTCTTTTACTTGTTTGAATCATTATTAGTATTGGAATAGAGTAGGATTTCTGTTAAAAAAGTATTCCTCAGTTACATTCCTAGCATATATTATATTTCTTGTAAATGTTCTAAAATATATATATACATGACATGAGCAGATTTTATCCCTGCTTTTGTGCCCTCAGTCTGCAAAATACTCAGTCCCGTAAAATTGGCCTTAGTGCTCTTAGTGTTCACCATACAAGTGAACTCAAAATAGGACTAGTTTCTCTTTCTCAAAATCTTTTGCATTTATGCAATCTCAGACTACTACCATGACTCTTTTACCACAGTGATACAGCTGGGTAACCCTAAAGGTTCAAACAAAAGGATGATTTAAATGATGATATTAATAGTTAAAATGTATGATTTGTCTTAAAAACAAATTTCAAGTCAAATCCCATTGTCATTATTTAAATGCTAAACCATCAAAATTAACTCAATTCATTCCAGAGAGCTATGACTGCTAAGGTCATGTGATTGCTAGTGTTAAAAGAAACAGTTATACATTACATATCCATACTGGATAATAATATAATACAGTATTTATAATTCCTGTCACTAACTTAAACTAATTTTTAGTTTAATTAAAGTATTATTCTGTAGTACCACTATAAAGCCACTCATATGGCTTTATATGGCCTCAGAGTCACATGTTCTTCTTGAACATCCAATTCAGATTTAGTGCCTTTATTGCTGTTACTATACCCCAATTTTCTGTGAAGTCTTTAACCTTAACAGGAGTTTGGAGCAAGAATGCAGAAATTTGCCTATTTTGCCACATGGCATTCTGTCCAGCCTTAAGCTTAAGCTAAAGAGAAATTATACTTGCATTTTTGCTTTAAAATAGCATTCAACTTGTCACATATATTAACATATATAAGATTATATTTAATTCTTTATTCCGCTATTCCATAATCTGATGTATAGACAAAAGTATCCAATAGTTCATAAAGTGCTCAAGATAAGATTTGGAAATCAGAACCTCCTTATGTGGATGCGTATTATGTATGTATTGTATTGAGGTGCCTACTAGCTCACTATCAAGTAGCTGATGACAATAATAGCTAATGAAGTGCAGTCCTAAAAGTCTGCTGTACTTGCACTTCTCATATTTTATTATGAGCCCAGTGTAAAAAGACATTACCAGATTGCCATCAGTGTGTTTGTCGTCTTTAAGTTTTGTGGAACATACAGTACATATGAACCTTAAAGGTTTTTCTTAAAAAAGGTGTTGCTGAAACTGTGCTACAGGTTTTTTTTTTTATTATTGTATTTTTTTTAATGTCGGACAATATTTTCACGGACCGGCCAATAAGTATTGGTGGATAAATACAACAAAATAAAATGATGAAAAAATTGTGTTTTCTAAATATAATAATAATTGTGAATCCATTGTGTTGTTTTTTGTTCATTTTGCTAGCTTGGGGGTTTAAATTTAGCAGTAATTTATTATACAGTGGGTACGGAAAGTATTCAGACCCCCTTAAAGTTTTCACTCTTTGTTATATTGCAGCCATTTGCTAAATCATTTTCTTCCTCATTAATGTACACAAAGCACCCAATATTGACGGAAAAACACATGATTGTTGACATTGTTGCAGATTTATTAAAGAAAAATTTAAATATTACATGGTCCTAAGTATTCAGACCCTTTGCTGAGTATTTAGTAGTAGCACCCTATTGAGCTAATGCAGCCATGAGTCTTTTTGGGAAAGATGCAACACATTTTTGTCACCTGGCTTTTGGGATCCTCTGCCATTCCTCTGCAGATCCTCTCCAGTTCTGTCAGGTTGGATGGTAAATGTTGGTGGACAGCCATTTTTAGGTCTCCCAGAGATGCTCAATTGGGTTTAATTCAGCGCTCTGGCTGGGCCATTCAAGAACAGTCATGGAGTTGTTGTGAAGCCACTTCTTCGTTATTTTAGCTGTGTGCTTAGGGTCATTTTCTTGTTGGAAGGTAAACCTTCGGCCCAGTCTGAGGTCCAGAGCACTCTATAGAAGGTTTTCATCCAGGATATTCCTGTATTTGGCCGCATTCATCTTTCCTTTGATTGCAACCAGTCGTCCTGTCCCTGCAGCTGATAAACACCATCACAGCATGATGGGTGGCAGCATCATGCTGTGGGGGTGTTTATGCTTTAAGCTTCAATGTTGGGACTGTATTGGACCGGTGATGAGCGTCTGGTTTTCTCCACACATACCGCTTAGAATTAAAGCCAAAAGTTCTATCCGGGTCTCATCAGACCAGAGAATCTTATTTCTCACCATTTTGGAGTCCTTCAGGTGTTTTTAAGGAAACTCCATGTGGGCTTTCATGTGTCTTGCACTGAGGAGAGGCTTCCGTTGGGGCACTCTGCCATAAAGCCCCGACTGGTGGAGGGCTGCAGTGATGGTTGGCTTTCTACAATTTTCTCCCATCTCCCGACTGCATCTCTGGAGCTCAGCCACAGTGATCTTTGGGTTCTTCTTTATCTCTCTCACCAAGGCTCTTCTTCCCTGATAGCTCAGTTTGGCCGGACGGGCAGCTCTAGGAAGGGTTCTGGTCGTCCCAAACGTCTTCCATTTAAGTATTATGGAGGCCTCTGTGCTCTTAGGAACCAGCAAAAAGTGCAATAAAAAAAATTTGTAACCATGGCCAGATCTGTGCCTTGCCACAATTCTATCTCCGAGCTCTTCAGGCAGTTCCTTTGATCTCGTTATTCTCATTTTCTCTGACATGCATTTTGATCTGTAAGGTCTTATATAGACAGGTGTGTGGCTTTCCTAATCAAGTCCAATCAGTATAATCAAACACAGCTGGACTCCAATTAATTTGTAGAACCATCTCAAGGATGATCAGAAGAAATTGATAGCACCTGAGTTAAATATTTAAGTGTCACAGCAAAAGGTCTGAATAAGTGTCACCATGTGATATTACAGTTTTTCTTTTTTAATAAATCTGCATAAAATGTCAACAATTCTGTGTTTTTCTTTCTATATGGGGTGTTATGTGTACATTAATGAGTAAAAGAAATTACTACTGCTGTATATTACTAAATTGTAGACTTAATGCTTTGCATACGGCAATGGCATCTGCACATAAAGTCATTTGAATGGAATCAAAGTCTCAGCTCTTAAATTATATGCAACCATTAACCAAAGCAAAGTAAACAAATAAGCATCAATCTTGAGGAAAGCCTAATGTCTACTGTAGTTTTTCAGATAAAGCATCATTAACCTTTGTGACAATTCCAGTCTACCTCCTTTTGTGATATTGTGAAATAGACCAAAGCAATTATAAGGCAATTTGTGGCTATACTTATTTGTGCTCAATTTTAATGCATTGTCATGCTTTTATTCAGTCAGTATTTGCATGATTTTTCCCTTTTGTTATTCAAACAGTTATACAAAATATTCAATTTATTTCTTTTATATTTAAAACAAAAATGGTTTTTCACATCAAATCAGTGTAAGCACTTTAGTGGAGCTCACATTTAGTAAGGATCACATTCTTTTCATTAAAGTCCAGTCAAGTCAAGTTTATTTCTATAGCGCTTTTCACAACAGCTATTTTCTCAAAGCAGCTTTACAAAATTTAGCAGTTAAGGTGAACGAGGTGTATTTATCCCTGATAAGCAAGCCATGGCAACTGTGGTAAGGAAAAACTCCCTTAGATGTTATGAGGAAGAAACCTTGAGAGAAACCAAACTCAAAAGGGGAACCCAGCCTTGTTAGGGTGACATCAAGAGTGTGATTATTTTTAAACAATATAGAACACTGGATAGTGAGAACTAAAATGGGAACTGGAGTGTAAGATTATGAGTAATGTCCTTTCTACAGTCTTATACAGTCTTTTGAGGTATAGAACCAGGATCTACTGAGCAACTCATAAAATAGCTCAACATTTGCGATCATCATAGATCCAACACCAGTTCCTCCATGCCAAGGCCTTTAAACTCTTTAAGAGGTCCAATGTTGAAACTCCACATGAAGTGGTATCCAAATGGCACTGGTACATCTTTAGATGGTTCGGGATGTTTGTGGGGTCGGCATCTACTGCTTTAAAGGTCCCCAATTTTCATGAGGTGGGACGTGACTGGCGCAAACTCAGGATGCCTCGGGATGGATAAAGAGAGAGAAGCAGTGAAAAGGAATTATCGTAGATGCTGTTCATGATATAAACATACAAGTTGATAATGTGAATGTGATTAAATGTACTGGAGCACAAGGTTATATGTGATGTGTGTTATGTGTATGACTTGCTGAACATAAACGTCTTTAAACTGCACTTAAACTGGGAGAGTGTGTCTGAGCCCCAAATTTTGTCAGGAAAACTATTCCAGAGTTTAGGAACTAAATGTGAGAATGCTCTACCACCTTTAGTGGACTTTGCTATTTTAGGTACTACTAGAAGTCCAGAGTTTTGAGATAACAAGGAGCACTACGGATTGTAGCATGTTAAAAAAAACTGGAAAGGTACATGGGATCTAAACCGTTTAGGGATTTGTGAGTAAGTAGCAGTAGTTTGGAGTCAATTCGAAGCTTAACCGGTAGCCAGTGTAGGGATGAGATTGGGGTTATATGATCATATTTTCTCGACCGTGTGGCTGCTGCATTCTGGACTACTGTAGCTTGTTTATTAATGGAGGTCATAAAAACATAGACGAGATTCTCTGCATCAGATATAGACAACATGTTTCTTAGCTTAGCAATATTTCTAAGGTGGAAGAAGGCTGTTTTTGTGATATGGTTGATATAATATTTAAAAGACAAGTTGCTGTCTCAAATAACTCCCAGGTCTTTTACTGTTGAACCAGTAGTTACAGAACATCCTTCTAAATGCAGGTTGAAATGCTGGAGCTTCTGTGTATTAGTTTTTGGGTCGATAAGCAAAATCTGTGTCCTATCAGAATTTAATAATAATAAGTTTATGCGTCATCCAATCTTTTAATTCTTTGACACACTTAGTTATCCGAGCCAATTGGGCTGTATTAAAAAAGACTATTTATACAAAAGGGAATTGTGAATTTTTGTAAGCAATGCCCATGGAATTCATGGTATAGGGAATAGTTCACACATTAAATCAGACAAATAGAATAGGATAACTAAGTGTTTTTTATTCTTTTTGTCTAATTTAATGTATATAGATATATATTTTTTTAGCTTTTTTTTTACTCCGGATTGCTAAGCTTTTTATCTTTTAAATAGCTTAGCAATCAGGGGTCAAAACAAGCTAATGCTGCTTAGGAATTAACAAAGAAATAGACACATTAATGATTAAAAATTGGTATTTTCAAATTTTTTTATTTGTTGTTGCAATGCTATGGCTACATTCCCAGAAACAACGGAACATGCTCTATTATAAGGCTGCAAAACTGAAAAAAAAAAAAAAGATTTTGTTGAACTATTACAGTTCCATAACCCCAGCTATTTCACTCAAGTTCATTGGTTTTAACCAGACATTCTGTGGACACTTCTGGCAGCCTTCCTATTGAATGTGACTAAATAACTTAACAACCTTTCAAAACAACATTTTTCAAAAGAGTCCACATCTTTTATTTAATTTTCTTCTCTGTCCAATTAGGTGAATGCATTCCTTTCATTTGTTGTTCCAATGGGTCTGATCTCAGTGCTGAATGGAGTCATTGCCAGTCAGCTTCTACGTATGTTTCGTGAGGCAGCTCAGGACAACCGAGTCTGTCTGGTTGGGGGTAATACCACTACCCTCAGTGTTGCTGTGGAGCCTAACCGTGCCCAGTCTCTTCGTCATGGTGTTCTGGTATTGCGTAAGTAACAGTCAGATATCTTTTCAATGTACATATTGCTTACACTTGAAAATATTACCACTATGTAAATAAGAATGTACAACTTCCATTTGTTTTTTAGATTTTATTTGTCAGAAGCTAAATTATAACTGTGTGATCTTAACAATTTCCATAAACAAATAATTACAAATAATCTGACAAAAAATTCAATTTTACTTATTTTCACTGTGGAATAGTGCATTTAGAATTTTTGGAAATGGCTTTATAAACTTCTGATAAGCAGGACACTAATGCTTCTCTAAGACCACCTTTGGGTTCATTTCTAATGAGCATATTGTAGCCATATATTTTCAAAGCAAAAAAACAATTGTCATTTAATTTTCAAAAGATTTGTATTTATAGAGGTACCTCCACTCATGATTACCTGTTCTTGTAAATTTCATTATTAACACCTAGCTGTTATTTACTCTGTTAATGTTTTTGGAAGTAGGAAGTGAAGGTTTTAGGAATATATTTTCGAATCTGTTGCGTTTGTGTTGTTGTCATAATGTTTGTGTACAGTAGTTGGTAAAGACCACATCATTTATTAAGCTATAATAATATATTATAATAAGTAATATATAAATAAAAATGTAATTGAAAGAGAAAGCACTTTGTTTTCAGCATAACTGTATGAGGCAAAAAAAAAAAAAAAATAGTTTGAGTAATTTAGACAGTTTTCTTTCTAGCCACCACTATCTTTAATCACAAATATACAGAACTAAAATTATTTATTTTATTCATTAGTGTTATACACACATGCACTTACTGGTCTGGTCTCTAACATGATTGCAGGATGTGGTAGGGGAGGGAGGACTGCTGTTTTTAGGTCTGGCTATTTCAGTTTAACTTTATTTGTATAGTGCTTTTACAATAGACATTTTCACAAATATCCATATTAAGATTTATATTTCTATTTCTATTGAGCAAGTCATTGGCCACAGTGGCAAGGAAAATATTTCTGAGAAATCTTGACCAGGATTCCAAAAGCGAAAGCATATTTTCTAGTTGACCCTAGATAGTGGAATTATTATTATGCACTACTATTTCACAATGATTAAATAGGGGACTATTTAAACACTAATGCAAATGAAAGAATGCTCAGTATGGGCATTAGTCTTAGTAGCTACACCCTCAGGTCTTAGATACAAGTGTGAACAGTATAAAGGAGAGATTATTGATTCAAGTAATGGTAAAAAAAAATTTTTTTTGGAAGTGCAACCATTAGAGTATCCACATGTAACTATCAACAGCTGCAGAAGGAGAGTTACACAAACACAAGTATCCATTTTCAAGCAGAGATATCAAGATGAATCAGACAGGTCCCGAGGGTAAAAGCAGTCACAGCAGTAGGAGTGGGTTACAATCAGGTACCAACATTACATCAGGCAACAGGAGTAGAGATATAGCTAGCACATAAGATGGAAAAAGAAAAAAAGAGAGTGGGAAAGATTATTATATAAGCTTATAATAAAGTGGTTTACAGGGGTATGCAATGTGAGCATAGCTTAAAGGAAGATTCAAAAGGGAAGACATGCATTAGTGGGCCCAGTGGGACTTAAGGCATCTTGCCTCTTCACCATCAACAAACCTATGCGACCTATGTATTACATAGCCAAGGGCTTTGTGGGGAAAAAGCTCTGCTCTTAGCTGTAGACTTTATTATTATAGGCACTAATAAAGAACCTGCAAGATCAAAGCTGATATGGCAGATCATAAAACACCAAGATTCACTTAGGTAATGTTGGCAAGATTGCCAGCATCTATCATGATGGGGTTAAAGGCGAAAGAAAATGCTTGTTTTTCTTTACACTATAGCAACTGTTTCATCTTTGCATGTAGCTTTTTAAAACAGGCTCCTGAACCACCTGAGCACACTGCCTTTTACCATCTGTATGGACCACTACTTCCATACAAAAAAAAATGTTCAAGCTGTGCTTCTTCAAAGGATCAGCAAAAAAAAAAAATAATAATAAGTGATTTGTTCAGTTGAATACAAACGCATCACATTTTTTTTTTATTGTAAAAGAGAATATTTTGCAGCTATTACTCAGAAATCATCCATGAAATACATTAATTCTACACACAAAAAGTAAATTTCTCTCCCGATTTCTGATTTTTTCTGAGATGCCCAGGTACCTACTGTGAGTCTCTACTGTGCGATCTGCTGCGCTGTGTCAACACCGTATAATCTCCATTTTATAGAAAAGGCTGCTGCTTTCAAGCTGTGCAGGTTTTACACAAGCTTTTAATATGGCAGGAGATTTATTTAATACCTTAGGGTTAACACCACTTACTGAGAAGAGGAGACTCAAGACCACTTAATCTAAACTGATGCTTGGTTCTTAGAGGTAGATTATTATTTATCTTCAAATTTAAGGTTTGCTTTCTTTTAATGTTGTAATTTTTTTTTTAGCTGTTTTAAAGAAAATAGATTTAACAGAAAAGCTGTGCACAAAATATTTATGCTACTTTGTGCATTTGGATGGATGCCTGTAAAGATCACATGGAACTTTGAAAAGAAGCCATTTTACCAAATGCAGCAGTAAATGCTGTCAGTCAGCCTAAACAATTTTGATTGCCCAGTTTGCTTTCTCAACTTCTTTTGAATGGGTCTATGATAGGTAAAAATAAGATAATCAATCAATTCAAAATTAGTGGTAAATTATAGTCCCTTGTATGATTTCAGCCTCAGATGCATCCCCAGTCTTTTTTGAAGTGGCATGACAAATAATCATGTTGGTTATTCTGATAATCAAAGTGATTGTTCATTTCTTGATGAAAAAAGATGAAAAAGTATATTACATAAGTAAAGGTAGGTGGGCATGAACTAATTTTATGAGTACTTTTGGTTTCATTAGGAAAATGTAAAAAAAAATACAAAATAAATAAAGATTAAATAAAATAAAAATAATTGGCCACATTAAGTTTTTTCCAGACTCTCTCTCACACACACACACACACACACACACACACACACACACCACACACACACACACACACACACACACACACACACACACACACACACACACACACCTATTCAATATATGATTTATTTATAAATCATATATTGAAATCCCATTATAATGTTATATGTTGATTAATAAATAAAACATTTTTTATAAATTAACAGAAATACATAGTTGCCTCTTATTTGCTTCTTCTTTCCTTGTTGGTCATTGAAAGCCAGTGGTGAAGTGCTGTGCAATTTCCAGAAAAAAAATCTCCCAGACAATCAGAGGCCATAGATCACGCTGCAAAACAGATTTTCCAGCTTTGCTGTCTAGCAGATGCACTGATCCACAACATTGTAAATCTGAAAGTCATTGGCACTTTGCAATTACAGGCAATCCATGGAGAAGTCTTGCCTTTTTTTCAGGGTCACAACATACTAAAAATGTTTTAGGGTCACAGTGTTTATCCTCCTCCATTTACAGAATTTCTCCCTAAATTAAATTCAGCCTATATAAAAGCCAAGTAAAAGCCTGAGTCCTCTGATAGAACAGGGTAAGCCAAAGGCTCTCTGGAGAAGCATTTGCTTTTAGAGTTAGACTGGTTCCAATATAGGCACTTACTTCGAGTACTAAAAAGAGATTTCTACATCTGAGATCTCATACACTTGTTTAAAGGAAAGAAATATCGAAAAGCCGGTCATACTGGGAATTAATGCTGAGGTAGTTGCATAGTTCAGCAATATTTTCGGCACAAAGTGAAATGATCTACACAAGTACACAAATAAAGAGAGGGAGAGAACAACAGAGAGAGAGAGAGAGAGAGAGAGAGAGAGAGAGAGAGAGAGATAAAGAAAGCAGTCTCAAGTCCCATTCATATGCTAATAAGGTTAAAGAACCACAATCCATTCCATTAAGTTTGGATATTCTTGTTATATTTCAACAGAAAGCAAATTTATAAGTGCTTTATGAATTATTCATGTGATGTTTATTTGTTTAATGCCAAGTAACTTTCTGAATGAATGTGAATCTGAAGTACACAAAAGGACACGATCAGTTTAAATGGATATAATGCTCAACCGCACTGTAATCATTCTTTAGATTTTGACACTAACCACACGACGTGAAGACACTGGTCTCATTTTGATATCATTGACAATGTAGTCACAGTGACCACTCAGCTAACAGAGAATAAAAACAAATTTATTTTGCATAATCCCCTGAGAATAAATATTTAAAAGCTGAAATGCTCTAAATTAATGTGGAGGGGTTAGTTAGCTTTTACATTTTTGATCTGTGCAGTTAGCTCAGTATATAACATATCTTAGGTTAGTATAAATCATGTCATAAATCAGCTAGATAGTTCACATTATCATGCTGGCGCTAGAGTTCAGTCAATAACTTTCGATTTCTACAATAATAAATGCTAACTACATGCTAAAACCTAGCCAATTAAGCAAAGTGTCAAAGCATTTTATTTCTTTGCTCCACATTTATGTCATATTAAAGCACATGCAAGAGGAATATATGAGAATATTTTGTGTGTCAGTTACTTGCTGCAAATGATTGCAACCAATAGATAATGATTATAAGGGGTCCGTGAGGTTTTTTTAGTAGAATGAGTTTTAATATTTTCATGCGATCAAGTCTTTAATAGCTGGAAGGCCAAGACACCACATTTGAATATACTTCCTTAGTTTGTCCATGCCATTCGTTAAAATTACTCTGTTTAACTATCAGCTCTGGAGGAGACGGAACAAGACAGATGAAGCAGAGAAGGCCTCGTTCATACACCAACAGCTTCAAACTTCAGACCGACAACATGGTTACTGGTGGATGCACCAAAAATGTTGGATGTATGATAAATAAAGTAGAATTGCAAGGAATAAAATGTCAGAATTGAGAGGAATGAAGTCAGAATTATGATAAATAAATGTGGAATTGCGAAAAAAAAAAACAGCCCGTAATTAGGCAAACTTTTGTTTCATGTGGCAGAAAAAGGCTTCCATAGGATTCAGGCCAAAGAAAGGGACAGAGAGTTTCCAAAGTTTGGGATAATTTCAAACTAAATCTGAAAGTTATATTTATATTTTTATTTATGATTTTTTTTTTTATGATTGATATATTTGTATTTACATTTTGATGTAATATCTCAATTAAATGCACTAAATGGGTTTAGTTTTTACAGATATTCTAGTATGCAATTTTGGCAATTAAAATGTTAATTTCCTACAAAAAAAAAACAAAGGAAAGGAAAGGAAACAAATTACTTGTTCATCTTAAAAGACCAGTTTTATTTTCTCTTGTATATTTAGTATTGCTCTTTAATAAAGAAAAAGTACTTCTTATCCAATTAATCAATGGACTAATCAGTAGAATACTAGATTACTAAAATATTTGATAGCTACAGCCCTAGTTTACTGTGCATTTGCTGTGCAAAGCAGGTTAATGCTGTTTATCTAATTTAGCTAGACAGTCAGATTGTCCATAACTAACAAGCAAACCTCTGCTAATTCACCTGCTTTTGCTAGAGCAGATATTATGGGTTTTGGTTCTTTATTTGAATGCGTTATGTAAGCTGTTTGTCTTACAAAAATGCCAGGACAGTATGCAATGAGCTAGTTGGGCAAAGACTGATAGGATTTTGATCAGTGCTAGCACTTAGATTTATTTTGACATTTGCAGTGAGTCATTTTTATTATTCTCTGTTATTAGGCTGAATAAGCAGCCTAATTTTGGATGTTGAGATGTTTTAGAAGAAAGTACAATGGGTTTGATGTAATATATAAAATGAGGAGTTTATTATTACTAGTTGCAATTGTTGTTCATTTAACTATAATGCTATAATTTGTAAATTAAATTTGAATAAAATGATATAACACATGATGGAGTAACCTGCTTCTCAGTTGAATCTCATTATTATATATACAAATATAAAATATATATATTATTATTTGTATTATTTTTTAATTTTTTTGATCAAATGAATTGGAGTCTGCTTTATTTTTCCGTGGATAGACCTGATGATAAATGTGTACGTTAGAAATCTGATCAATATTTTAATGTGTTTTAGGAAAAAATGAAAAAAAAAATGTGTACATGATGAATATAGATGTAAAAACAAAAATTTTTGAAAACCATGTCTGATTAATAAATTATGTTTACTGATATGTCAATTGTGCATAGAGTATCAATGTAAACAATGTAACATTTTTTGTCACAGCAGCTTTAGCTATTAATCTAGATACTCTACCTCTTAATGTGGAAATGGAGACTGGCGTCTTAATTATCATGACGTGTGGACTTGCTTTGGTTCTCAAGGTCATAAAATGACATAGGGCTTAACACATCTGCTGCATTGACTTCTAGTCAAGATGGGTGTGATTTACAGTATTATCCTTCTAATGAAATCCTGGCTCACCATCATATCATGAACCACATGCACATACTGTGCTACGTGCACAATATAAATAAGAATAATTAGAAAATAAGAATAGTAAGTCAGTTCAAAATGTAAGATAAAACTTTGCACAGAGGCCATGATATTCATTTGTATAGTTTTTACCATCTTCATATGAACCATAAATGCGGCATGTTCTTTTCCCTTTGTTTTTGGACAGAATTTTTGTTTGGTTATAATTATAATTGTCTTCATAAACCCTCTGAAACAAAATAATTTGATTGGCAAAAAACATCAGCCATATCAAACCTGCGATGCACACTGAGATAGCATTGATGGGCAGATGGATACAGTGCTATAAAATAAATTTAACATTTTCAATGTGAATTGTTTTGTCATCAACGAGAAAATCCACAGTGAGTGTTTCACATGTGCCAGCAAAATTGTTATGAATAACAATGTTAATTGTTCATCTTTTCTTTCCAGGAGCTGTAGTTATTGCGTTTGTCGTCTGCTGGCTACCCTATCATGCCCGTCGTCTGATGTACTGTTATGTGAATGATTGGACTGAGTGAGTATTTTAAGATTCTGCCCTGAACATTTGGTCGAAAATCTACACCATAAACATCTTAAATGCCTGCCGAGCTATTACCCGCTGACTGAATCAGCAGTAAAACCATAACTACATGATCAAATATACAGCACGGATATGAGCATGTTTATTTTTAAAGCCTTTCCTAAGGCCAAGGGGTTATTTGTAACAGTCTATGTAGCATGGAATGGATTCTTTATGACTTGGGGTGAATCCAAAAAGTGCCCTGAGGCGTCTTCAAAGCAAATGGAATCAGCGGGGCCCAACCGGAAAATGTCTTCTACAGCAGGGGGTTATTTACTATCATAGTCACACATAGATACAGTGTTTTGCTCCCAACATCAAACATACACTAAGCTATATTCAACATCCATATTATGCCTCATGAGTTCATTACAGGCCTTCAGATACATGGGTTTAGAAAGCTTATCTATCTATCTCTCCAGCAGATGACAGCCTCAGAACTGTGAATTATCTGCTTTCTGCAATTTATGTTACATGCAGTGTGGGCACTAAATTAATTGAGTGGTAGCTTACAGGTGTTTGGCAGTTTTCCTAAACGTATTTAGAAGCTGGAGTATAATTCCTGAAATGCTCTAAAGAGTTTCCACCAATCCATTACAGAAGTGTTCCACTAAAGACATTTTGGGCATGAGAGCACTCTATACATCACATCACCTTCCCCCACTGCACACTAATAGTGATCATTTGGTGGATCTGGGGAAAATTACTGGTTTTGATCAATGCCAGCACATACTTGGATTTATTTTGACATTTGCAGTAAGCAGGTTTTATTATCCTCTGTGTTATTAGGCTGAGTGAAACAGGTCTTATTACAGATATGTTTAGGGAGATAGAAAATGTGCAATGAAATCAATTTGAGATGCACTTTATATCTCCAATGCCTAAATATAGAGTTGCATAATCTACAAATATTTATTGCCTTAATATATGTTTAATATAGTATAAAAGTTTTTGAAAATTTACGTTTTTTTAATGCTCTATATAAAAGGTCAGACAAGATATGCTAGAGCATCGTTCTTCTTTAATTTTATTAGCTTTTTTATCCAGTCTCTCTTTAAAATAATTGTACTGTGATGAGAAAACATTGGAGTCTTACTTAAAACTTAAATTTTAGAAATATCATTTGGAAGATCATTTGGCAGAGCCTCTTGAAATTAAATCTAGAGATGTATGTTTGTCTATATTTGTGGTAGCATGCACAGTTTTTGATAAATGGTTTCTGTTCCTTTTCTGAAGGTTATTTCTTTGGCTAAGTGCTAAGCCAAGGTAGTGTGTAGGACAAAGAAAAAAAAAGTGAATTAACTTTCACAATAATATGTTATCATCCAATCAGGCTGCATTAACATCACTACACACAATCAACTTAACTCTGGAGCACTTTGGACAGGAAACACAAAAGACACTGCAGAATGAAAAGATGTAGGAACGGGGAGAAAACAGCAAGGGGTGATGAGAAGATTCATATGGAAGCCCAATTCTGCCACAGTAAACTTTTTTTGCCTAATTCTGACTTTTTTTTCTGGCAATTCTGACATATTTAGTTAAAAGTTTAAGTACTGACTCAAGTTAAAGTAAATAATTATGGGCTCTGACATATACTTAAGTAAAAGGTAGCCATTATTACTACCTCTTTTAATGACACACCTCACATCATCCAATCAATGTATCCAGGCTGAACAACCACCATACTGTATCGAACACTTGTAGAGTAAAGATGATGATGATGAGGTGATCAGAAATGTCTCTGTTCTCAGTAATGTATGTTGCTGACTCCCTCTGTCTGATCCACGTTAGCTATACTTGTTGTTGCCTTCTGCCTTCTGCCTAGTTGTTAGCTTTGTAGGCTAGCTTATGTCTGTGATAGCCAGGAAATGATACACCAGTGGTAGGTTGAAAATGGCAAGAAATAGATAGGTTGAAACTGTGCACAATGAGAAGAAAAAAATATTGATCATGTCAGAAAATAAATTTAAATTAAAGTAACAAGCCTGGCTTGAAAATGTAAAAAGTAGTAAGTACAGATATTTGTGTAAAATATTTATTAAGTGAAAGTAAAAAGTTGTCAAAAAAATAAATAGTGAATTAAACTACTGATACCAAATAATCTAATAAGTAAAGAATCATTTTTACTTCATTGCTTTCCATCTCTGAGCAGAAGTGGCCTCATTCATACACAACAGCTTCAGACTTCTGGCCGACAACATGGTGAATGCACCATAAGGTCGCAGTTGTGAGAAATAAAGTCAGAATTGTGAGAGGAAAAAAAAACAGAATGGTGAGAAATGAAGTCAGAATTACGAGAAATAAACTCAGAATTGCATAAATCTTTTATTTTTTAACAAAGTTTGGGATCATTTCAAACTTAAAAATGAAGAAAACACTGTACAGTGTGTTTACTTTTTCTTTCTTTATTTTTATATTTTTATTAAATTGGTTTAGTTTTTACAGATATTCTTGTATGCAATTTTAGCAATAAATTCTTTTTATTTTTCTAAAAAGGAAACAAATGACTTATTTTCTTATTTTCTCTTGTATATTTAGTATTGTTTTTTAATAAAGAAAAAGTGCTTCTTAGTTGCTTCCTTGATTAATCAATTGAATAATCAGTAGAATACTTGATTACTAAAATAACCAATAGCTATAGCCCTAAAATAGACCTTGTCTATTAAGTGGGGGAAATTTTGGTATGCATATATTTTGTCAATCCTCAGGTGATAGAGCAGAGGTCCCCAATCTTTTCAGCCAATGCAGTTCAGACAGGTTTTTCTGAAGAATGTAATTGTTGCAAGACAATAAATTGTTAATAATAATGATACATAAATACATAGTGAAACATATGGCTTTTGAAAACAACACATTTCAAATTAGGTCGTTTTAATGTATATAAATTCAGCTTCAAATCTTTTCAGGCAGAAATAATTTTGTGGCTTTTTAAAAAACTAATTTAGACTGGTGATGCCTAAACAAATAAGGCTTAATTTAATAACTAAAATAGTTTTATCTGGATTTGTTTAACAAAAAAATTTATTCAGCCAGTCACATTATTTTAGTTTTTAAAAAAATTTATCGTTTCTTGGACAATGGACAACAATTTTTTTAGGTTGGAAATTGAAAAAGACTTGGACCGTGATAACACATTTATGTTTATATTCATACAAGTAACTGTAGTATGTCTTTCTTTATTTCTTTTTTCTGTCCTGCTTAGCACTCTTTATGACTTCTACCATTACTTCTACCTTTTCACCAACGTGCTGTTCTATGTGAGCTCAGCAATCAACCCAGTTTTGTACAACCTCGTCTCGACCAACTACCGCCAGATTTTCTTCTCCACGCTGCACAATTTCTGCTTGCCATGCCGACATAAGAAGCGAACACGCATGCTAACCAGGCACTCTATCAGCATCTGCAGTAACCACACTTTCTCTACCAATGTCATTAAAGAGACTGTCTACTGATAAACAGCAAAAGCAAAGTAAGTGTAATCCTAGCAAAGATACTGTTATTACATTTTATCATTTTAGTTCCTTAGCCTTAGTGGTTAGAAAAAAGATCCAAGCAGCATTGCAAACTTACAAAACTAAGCATAAAATTTAAATTAAGTACTGTATCATTGGTTCTGTTTACATGTTTTATTTTATTTCTTTTATATTGTGTAAATACTGTATATACTGTAAAATGCAATTTAAATGGGTATCCAGTTTCATATACATCTGAATTCCAAGACACACAAGATTACTGTACAATAAATCTTTATCTTTATATCAGTTTTTCTATCATTGCACTGGCACAGTAGAGTTAATGTCTCAGAATTCGCTGTGAAAACATTGAAAGTGGACTATTCGGAATCCACCTCCTATTAGCAAAGCACATTTAAAGCAGACCAAATGCATTTTAAAAAACATGGTTAATTAACAGCGCAGCTGCATTTCAGCTGACACAATTTCAGGCAATTCTGAGTGGCTCAACGCAATGATGCTTTGTGACAGAGAAATGAAGAAAAGAAAGGAAACTAAAGATATTCCTTAGCACCATTAATCACTAAAAACTCTTTGGTGTAAGTGAAAGGTAGTTTATTGTGGACATTAGATCTTAATGTCTTAAAGATCTTTAAGATCTTAAATAACCTAATGTCCTTCTTTGCCGCATCTGTGCTTTGGAACGCTGCAGAGAGCACAGATCATTAAGACTCTTTTGCAGTGTATTTATTAAATATATTAACCTAAACCAATATGGAATTATTCCATAATACACAAAGTAGATGTGTGTGGCAAAGAAAGGAGTGCTGATATAAATGGACACATGGCCAGTCTAAGGTGTGTTTTATATCTGAAGACTGTACAATGATTGAGGCGAGATGAGAGACATAATATAGACAAGGTACAATTCAACAACAGAGACTGACACTGTGAGAAGGCTAATATTGTTTCCCATAAAGGTTGTTTGTTCAAGTATTGATGAAAAATGAAGGAAAAGTATCAACAGGATATGAGCTGTGTGTGTGTGTGTGTGTGTGTGTGTGTGTGTGTGTGTGTGTGTGTGTGTCTGTGTGTAAAACCGAAATGTTTGTATCGTATCATATCCATGACTATCCACATTTGTGCTGTGAGAATTATATTTCAGAGAATTATATTAAATCTGCACTGACTTGCATTTTTTTTCGTATCTCCTACACTCTAACATAATCCCAGTGCAATTAACAATGTATCAAAAATAAATATTATGAGGTTTCTTGTGTAAAACAACCTAATTAATCTATCAGTCTATTTGTTTAAAATGTACTTAAGAAGAATGTTCAGAGGCTATGAAATACTAGGATCATTTCTGGCTTAAGCTTTGAAACAAATAGATGAATGCTGAACATCGATTTTTTTTGTTGTTTTTATTTTTGTCTCATTGGAATCATTGCATTACATTGTAACAACTGTCTCTGTGTCTCATTGGAATTCTATAAATCAAGGAGTCATAAAAAGCTTTAAAATGGATGTATACACATCTTTATATCCACCATACAATATATCTTGAATTTTTGTTTTTATTTTTTTTTTCTAGCTTGCATTGCATTACATTGTAACAACTGTCTCTGTGTCTCATTGGAATTCTATAAATCAAGGAGTCATAAAAAGCTTTAAAATGGATGTATACACATCTTTATATCCACCATACAATATATCTTGAATTTTAAATACATTTAAGGCCTTTTAGATAATGTTTAGATGTTCTGCTACCCTGCACAGAGTAGCTGCCTTGGCAGAGTGAATTTATTAGTGCTTTCACTTGTGCTAATTCAATTTCATTCTAGGGATCAGATCCATTAGATCAGGCAGATAGAACTAATCTTAATAATTGATTGTAATTTCCAGCCGTATCAAAGGCAATGATTAAACATGATCTAAACTGTATACTAATGATCATGTCCTGAAAGGAAAATGTAATGCATAGAGAAAACCGAGGTTTTACTCTGTATTATATATTCACTGTCCGAAAATACTGTGCTGTGTGTATGTCACCTGTGATATATACCTGTGAGTGTATTTTATGTCATTGAGGATTACTGCTCTATGTGGTGTATGTGTAATTTTGCTTCTGTCATAGCACAGTGAAATGGTAAAACAACCTGTAATTATTTATTTTTAATAGTATGCAAGATTTTCAGAAAATTTAAGTGTGTAGGTCTAGTTAATTATTATTTGGTATATTATTCTAATCGATAGTTCACATTATTTTAAGAAAAACAAAATTTGGAGGAAAAACCTGGTAGGTTTTAAATGGTGCAGGGATGGACAAATGTCGATATAACACACTTCAAAATTTGGAGCATAATCTGGAATAGCAATTTAATGCATAAAATTGTATAAGAACTGTAAAAAAAATAATTATTATAAAAATGGTGTTAGTAGTTGTTACATCCCAAGTACAAATTGCAGAGACTGGTAGAATCTATACCCAGGCCCATTTAAACTATTCTAGCAGCTCTATTGCCAGGAACTGTTAAAGAAAGTGATCACTTTGTAGCTTTATAAGAAAAATACATACATTTCTATAGAAAGGTTAATTTCAACTAAATTTGGTAAAGACAATACAGTGTAACTAATGGAGAAGCATTTTCCACCTTGTTGACATCTGTTTCACTGGTTCTTCTTTTGTCATATCTTGGTCTTCTCCTTTCAAACTAAGCTCATTTCCCAATTACATGGTATTTGTGCTGCATGCTTGTTTGGTTTGTAGATAAAACATGTCTGTCCAATGTGGTTAAAAAAAATAGTATGTGCATTACAGAATGAATTACACAGTATTTTTTTTACTGTGGACTAGGCACTTACAGGGGAATAAAGAAAACTGTAAAAGCACCAAGTACCTACCAAAGATGTTAAAGTGCAGAATCTCAGCTATTTCTCAGATCTCAAATAAACACACATTAGTTTTATTAAGGTTGTGTATTTTGCCTAATAAAGCTCCCTGGTGGTCTAGTGTTTAGGATGTGGTGCTCTCACTGCTCCGCCCTGGGTCAGGGAACCAACCCCAGCCACTCTTAGTGCCGGTCCCAAACCCGGATAAATGGGGAGGGTAAAACGTGCCAAATCAGACATGTGGATGATCCGCTGTGGCGACCCCTAATGGAAGAAGCAGAAAGAAAGAAAGAAAGAAAGAAAGAAAGAAAGAAAGAAAGAAAGAAAGAAAGAAAGAAAGAAAGAAAGATTTTGCTTAATAAAGCTCCTATTAGACACTTGTAAAAAGGTTTATTCACTATGTATTCATCTTAATTTATAGAGACCTGTGTTACTGTGAGGTAATAATGAGTAATAATTCTACTGTTAGTTGTGTAAATTCACAAATAACATGCTTTAAGAACTGGTAATGCAAACTGTTATGGATGTAGTGGATGTATATACAGTGTATTCGGTGTAAATTAAAGGAGACATAGGATCAAAAGTGAAGCAGACAAAACTAAATTTTACAATGACATTTTACAATAGGAAAATACTTTTTTCTTTTGTCTTATTGAAAATTGTCATTTAGAATTAAGTGTAAAGGAGGATTCAAGTTTTGAATAATCATTTGCACAAACTTCTGAAGGAATTCCTAACACAGTTGCTTTGGTAATCATTTAATGGAAAATAAACCTCAAATAAATTCCTTGCACTGTGGCAACTGTGAATCCCATTGAGACCAGCATTGCGTGAAACACATTTAGTGCCCCAAGTTAATCATTTTCCAATGCCGCTTGGCCACTACTGATGCTGCCACAGCTAGTTTAGGAACTAGCAGTGTTGTATTCAGTTGATAAAGGAGGATCTACACTCAATTGTGGATGCTACATGGCAGATTCACCTCCCAGGTTTTTATCAGCCTGGAAAAAATTCCCCGTTGTTTGTTGTGATTATGGTCATGCAGGTATATTTTAAGACATATATTTACCAGTCATATAATTTAATTTCACTAGAAAATTGATACAGGACTCAAAAATAAAAAAAATGAATAAAAAGCATATAAAAATGTGTGTAAAGTATTGATTCAAAACCAAGTGTGCATACATATCAGACTTTATAAATCATAGCTAAAAGACTATCTGAATATTCACACTTGCCTTTTTTTAGACTGGAGACATTTATATGGAAAATTGGTTCAGTTATTCAAGTGTGAAATCTGATTGCATTATGCTTTCCATGATTTCTGTTTTAAAATGATTAGCTGAACTTGAACTATTTGCATTTACATTAATGGCATTTGACATCTTTATCTAGAGGGACTTACATCATTGCTTTGAATACACTTAGACTAAAAGTTTTGTTGGTATATATTTATTTATTAATTTATTTTTTGGCAAACATGAATTAATAATATAATTATTATAGCAGATAATTCTTAATAGAATATTAATGGGATGCACAGAAAATCCATAAGTGTGTGTACAAGGATACTACATAAGGCTACAACTTGGCACATAATAAATAAACCTTTTAACAAGTGTCTAATACATAAAAACAGGAAGCACCACTGACTTTTAGAATCCTCTTAAATGCAGCTGCTAAAAAATATTTTTTTACATAGTGAATGTCATATATACTGGTTTAAATTACAATATGCCACACATAAAATGCCTTCTCCCAACCTTAATCTAAAAAAAGTTATTAGTAAATATCCAAAACTTAATTATCTACGTAAAAACAAGAAATTATAAAAAAAGTCATACTGGAATTTCCTTTTCATTGTAAACAAGCTGATCATCATCATTAAATCATGCTTTGCAGCAAAGTGACAAATTATGAAGTACAAAAAGTATGATAATTATATTGTTCTTTCAGTGTATATGTAAGCTTCCTAAATTAAAGTTTGCAGTTTGTACTTTTACTTCAGGCATTCACTTCTAGTGCTGTGATGTGATTTTAGAACTACAGAAGCCGAATACTAATGAGCTTTGAATTTTTTGTGAATTGTGTGAAAACACTCATAGTAAATACATGAATATAGGTAAATAAATAAGGGAATATATTAAATTGCAATCATGTGGTGATTTTTCTCTTGCACTATCCTTTTTTTGCATTATCCTGATACATTGCTTTCGAGATAAAACACAAAGTGTTATGAAATATCCTATTATATCTGTTGTGAAGTTCAATCTGCCTGAAACAGTCATGCATACTAACCAGACAACAAAGCCTGCACGTTTGACCTTTATCACAGGGTCCTCAGCAAAATTGATCCCTACATGGAGCCTGCGGTGTGATGGATGTGACTGCTGTGTGACAGATGCATCGGGCTACACCTCCACAAGCATAAACAGCATTGTCCAGCTGTCCGATGTTATAGGATAGTCGATCATTCTTTCAGGTGCATCTAAAAGCCAGCAGCATTCTTATAAGTAATATGTCTAAATGTGCTATTTAGGAAAGCCAGGAGCTATTCAGTCATGACCATAAAAATCTTGTAAAAGCCTTTCTCATGAGTGCTTCAAATGTCTGTACATAAAAAATTGTTGTAATAATATGTATATGTGTATGTCTGGATAAACCAAAGGGCAACTTGTGTGTAGACAACATATGTGTTCTTTCTAAGTCTGGTTACTTTCAAGGTTTCTTCCTCATTCATCTAGGGATTTTTTCTTTGCCGCAGTCGGCCCAGGCTTGCTCATCAGGGATAAATACACAAAATTCCCTTTAATATTTAAGTTCTGTAAAGCTGCTTTGAGACAATGTCCATTGTGAAAAGCGCTATAGAAATAAATTTGAACTTCATCTTGAACTTTCTGACTTTTCTACTGAGAAGAAACTCTTTAAAAATCCTGATATTCTTGAATTTCACACATACAAACACTGACCCCTCGCACAAGCTCATGCTGAAAGTTCCCTAACATTTCTGTGTTAATATTGCACAGAAACTACAGTTAATTCGACAATTATGTTGAGCAAAACTGAGATATAAAACAAATACTTACATATGTTATTATATAAAAAATATGAGGATGTTATATAGTATGCACAGGTGAAATGATTAACACTGATTATCTCATCATCTTGCCACGGGTTAGTGGGTAGGATATATTAGGCACCGAGTGAACATTTTGTCTTCAAAGTTATTGTATTAGAAGCAGGAACATTGGGCAAGCTTAAGGATTTGATGGCTAAATGACTGGGTCAGAGCATATCCAAAATTGCAGCTCTTGTGGGGTGTGCACAGTCTGCAGTGGTCAGTATCTATCAAAAAATGGTCCAAGGAAGGAAAAGTGGTGGACTGGCAACAGCAGCCAAGGCTCATTGATGCACATGCGGCGCAAAGGCTGGCCTGTGTGTTCTGATCCAACAGATGAGCTTCGTAGCTAAAAATGCTGAAGAAGTTAATGCTGGTCCTAATAGAAAGGTGTCAGAATACACAGTGCATTACAGTTTGTTGTGTATGGGGGTGCGTATTCACAGACCAGTATTACTTGGACAAGTACTACCTACCTAAGCATTGTTGCAGACTATGTACAATCTTTAATCTTCCATGGCCTTCTTCAGCGGGATAAAGCAAAAATGGTTCAGGAATGATTTAAGGCGCACAGCAATGAGTTTCAGGTGTTGACTTGGCCTCCAAATTCCCCAGATCTCAATCCAATTGAGCATATGTGGAATGTACTGGACAAACGAGTCCGATCTATGGGGGCCCCACCTTGCATCTTACAGCACTTAAAGGATCTGCTGCTAACATCTGGATGCCAGATACCACATCACAACTTCAGGGGTCTAATGGAGCCCATGCCTCTATGGGTCAAGACTGTTCTGGCAGCAAAAGTAGGGACCAACCAAACATTAGGCAGGTGGTCATAATGTTATGCCTGATCGGTGTATATATTGTATGTTTGTGGGGATGGTATAGTTTTTGTTTACATATATATATATATATATAAACTCTAAACATTTCCTATTAAGTCAGATTGTGGCCTTAAAATGCTAACAACTCATGACATCATAACATTTCAGAGAACTCCTGAACCACTAGCTAAAACACTGCACAATGGCATTAATAATCTAGCAATACATCTTGTGTTTTTTTTAATACTTGTGATGACTCAGTCAATTAGATGGTCCTTTATTGCTGCTCAGGTCATTTGGTCATTTGCGTCAAAGGTGGTTTGAGTGATTGGCTCATAATTCATCTCTGACCTATTTCACACCTGTTCTTGCAATTGTTTTACCAAGGGCACATGTTAATGGCAAATGTAAATGAGGATTTGTCAGAGAAACTATTTTGTGGTTTATATAAATAAAATATTAAATATTTTGTAACTTATCAAAATGAAAAAAAAAAATTAAAAAACTATCCTCTACTCAATTAAATTATTTAGAATGACTGTAATTCATTAACCTATGTCCCAAGAGTAAATGTAGGGGCAGTATAAAGTATAGCACATAATGGTAATATTGCACAAAATGGTACTTCACAGATATTGCAATTAGAATATGTTAAATTATATTTACCTCAGGTGGATAACATTGAAGTGCACATACACTAAACATCATACCTATCTCTAGGCTTTACCCATTATACGACTGTATAGGATTATATGTTTTCTTTAAATGTTGTATCTTGAGAATTCGTAGGATAAAAATATATTTCAGCATGGCAGTGCTCCTGTTCACGAAGCAAGGTCCATGAAGACATGATCTGCTATAGGTGATGTGGTCGCACTCAAATAACCTTAACTAAACCCCATTGAACACCACTTGGATGAAACACTAATTGCACCTCAGACCATCTTACTAAAGACTTTAATATTCATTTTGATAATCAGGAATACTCCTTAAGAACAGTAGATAAGTCTATGTTAGGTTCAGTAGGAATTGATTAGAATGTTATAGGCTTACTCATAGTGGTGGACACACTCTTAATTTATTACTAACATTTGGATTAGATATTTAAAAAAAAAAAGTAATAATTCCATAGTACTGAAGCTATTTCAGATCATTACCTTGGATTCTTTAAAAAACTTCCTCAGTCAGAGCATAAGTACTTTGCCACATTCCGTGACAAGCGAACATTCACAATGTAACTACAGCCAGTTACATCAACAAAACTTGCGTTATCGACATAAATTGGATTACCGTCTGACCCCGCAGAGCTCGACAGGGCTACTAAATGCCTAAATTCAATGTTTTCAATGTTCTGTTATACCCTAGATCAGGGGTGGACAGCCAGTCAAGAGACTAAGAGTCACATTTTTTACTGTGTTACTGCAAAGAGCCACATCATACACATGGGCACACATGAATATCACCCATCCCTTCCTCACACACACACACACACACACACACACACACACACACACACACACACACACACATCTCTGCTCAGCCAGATTTATTGTAAATGTCACACACCAACATGATAATGACAGAAATTGACTCCTACAGTACTAAGACGACAGACCAGTCATTTTCAACAATGAACATTGTGTGCACTGTCTCACACACACAAACTCTCAGTTCAACCAAGTCCACAAACAAAAATATAATAATTTACAATAGCGTTTTTCCTTTACTATGCATGTTGCTTAGTGGGACTTCTGGCATTCCAGGTCAGAGTGCAACTGTGATTCAATAGCCGTGTTAATGTCCCATATTCTGTGTTCAACAGTGTGGTGGGACAGTTGGATGTCTGATACCATGCGGTTCAGTTTGTTGTTTTCAGAAGACAAGATTTCAACGTCACTGAGGCATTTTTAATGAACTCCCCTTCAGTTCAGTCCCTTTTGGAAATTCTTGGTTGATGTTAGCATGGAGTGAGCTGAAGTGGCGCTGAAGATTTGAAACTTTGAAATGCGCTAATGACGCCTGACATAAGGCAGAATGACTTGTCATTACGTTCAACAAAAAAATATAAACTCTCCCACTCTGTCAAAAACGTCCTGTGTTCATCTTTATATTTTTGTTTTGCTGTGCATTTTTTCCTGCCATTTTGAACGCGAACTTGACACAAATTGTTTACTTAAAATTTAAGGAAACAATTTGCATATCAAAGTTTGTGTTTGTGTTTTTCGCTTGAGTTCATTACAGTATTTTCATCAAATGCCCATGTGCGCAAGATGAAAATACCGCAAAGTTTCCCAGTAGGGGCAAGATCATTTAAGTCTTAAAAATGCCTTATTGAACTCAAGCAAAGCGAACACGCACATTAAAAAAACACAAACACAAACTTCGATATAAACATAAGATGAAACCAGGCAAAGAGCCGCAGGTTGGCCGCCCCTGCCCTAGATGATGAAAAAAATAAGCATATAATAAGCATATTTCTCTTCCCTTGTAGAAATACCATTTTAATTATTTTATATTTGTATAAAAATTAACATTGTCTTAAAGTATCTTTACACATATAATGTGGTGAAAAAGTATGAATAATATTCTTTATAAGTGTAAGTTTGTCCCTGATGAGCAAGCCGGTGGTGACCCATTGACTCTGCAAGCATAATCCTATATTTTCGTTCAGTCCTGGAGCAACATTAACAGGAAATAAAAGCACTGTACTAACAAGGAAACCATCAACAGGCAGTAATAACTTCATTAACTTCTTCAATAATCAAATTTAAACTATCAGGCAAAAGTTAATTCCAAATAATTTTATAAATAACCCTGTAGATAGCACTGTAGTTATATTAGATAATCAATTAAAAAGTTCTCTTCTATTCAAGAGAATAAATTATTTTCATTTATTTCTGCATCAAAATCAACTTGTGTTGTAGATCCTTTCCTACAAGTTTCTTCAAACAGATAATTCCAGACTTACTTGAACCTGTTCTAAAAATAATAAATTCTCCCATTAGCACTTGTTATGTACCAAAATCTTTTAAACTGGTAGTTAACAGCCACTTAATTAAAAAAAACTGACCTTAATGCTTGTTAGCTGTTCAACTATAGGACAAAATCAAACCTCCCCTTTATCTCTAAGATTCTAGAAAATGTTGTAACACAGCAGTTAAGCTCACACCTACTTAAGAATAACGTTTTCATAATGTATCAGTCCGGATTTAGGCCTCATCATAGCACAGATGTAGTGGATTTGCTCTGCGTTGTGTGCATTTATAATAAAAAAAGGCTTTACTTTCAGCTTCTGGGTTTCTGTATTGAAACAAGAGACACCATCAGACAATAAAAGGGAGAATCTCTAGTCTAGCCTTGCCTCTCATCACTATCACATTCTGCAAAAGAGAGGGTTTATAATATACATGAACAATTATAGAACTACAGTAATGATATAATGTCAAGAGAAAGGAAAATACAGAAAATTAATAAAATACTATAATGATACATTTGCATACCTGTACTGAAATAACAGACACCATCAGACGATAAAAGGGAGAATCTCTGGTGCCTGTCAATCATTAAATACTTTTTCAATGTATATTCCTTTAGAAGCGAATGCATTTAAACCTCTCATGGATCATTAAAAATGACGTTATTTAGGTCAATCATAAATGTATAACTAGATTAAATTTTTTAACTCTGTTTTATTAAAGAATGCCATACGTGTAATGGTGCCCATTATCCAGAAACATACTAAAAATAAACATACTCTTTACAACATTTATCATTTGGATTACTAACCTGTAAATAAAGTATAATTTACAAATAATCATGTTTTACCCAGAAATTCCATAACCGATTTGTAAAATAATATTTTAACACCTTTTTTGAGGAGCTGATAAAACATACCTCTCTCACCATTCTCCTCACTCTGTTAGGTAAAGTTTGGTGTTCCTCAAGGATCTGTCTTAGGCCTACTGCTTTTCTCTTTATATATGCTGCATCTCTGTGAAATTATATGTAAACATGGTATTAGCTTCCATTGCAATGCTGATGACAGTTGTATGTTTCAGCGAAATCAGATGAGAGAGATTACCTTAAAAATGTTGTGTGTAAAGAACATTTGTCAGTCGATGCTTTATTAACTTCTCAGCGTGTACAGTATTCAAAGACCCTAGTGTGATTATTGGCTCTAGTGTGTCCTTTGAGGCTCATGTGATTAACATTACCAGGATCGCCTTCTTTCACCTCGAAATATTGCAAACATTTTAAATATGATGTAATTACAGGATGCAGAAAAGCTAGTTCATGCTTTTGTTACATCTAGATTAGACTACTGTAATGCTTTACTGTCTGGGTGTTGGAGTAAGTGCATAAATAAAATTCAGTTAGTCCAGAATGCAGCGGCAAGAGTCCTAACCATACTAGAAAATATTACATTACCCCTGTTTTAATCAGTGTACACTGGCTCCCAATTATATACATTGATTATAAAATAATACTAATAACATTTAAAGCACTGAATGGTCGTGCTTCAGTATCTGAGCAAGCTTTTTTACCATTATGATCCCCCACGCCTACTTCAAAAGGCTATTTGTTGTTACCTCAAATAATGAAGACTACAGCAGGGGGGCACTTAAAGGACGATATTTAATGTCAGCAGTCTGCTGCAATTACTCAGGGCTACAGGTTGCATTTAATCACCTATCACTGCACCTTAACAGTGTTTAACAGTAATTAATAGACATTCGGTGTCGCCCAGATGAGGATGGGTTTCCTCTTGAGTCTGGTTCATCTCAAGTTTTCTTCCTTATTCCATCTAAAGGAGTTTTTCTTTGCCACAGTCACCCTCAGCTTGCTCATTAGAGACAAACGTACACATATAAAGAACAATCTTATTAATTGTTTCTTACCACATTATCTCTGTGAAGTTGTTTGAGACAATGTCCATTGTTTAAAGCGCTACACAAATAAAAAATAATTGAAATAAAACGCCTTCAACATGCACTTTCATGTGCATGACAATTTACTATTGAAATTTCTTGAGAAAGATTTGTCCATGTGTGTGGCCATGATTCTAGGACTGTCTTTCATTTAAATTTAAAAGCATTTTCATAGTTTTTTGGGTGGGCATATAAAAGCAAAATCATATCTATTGAACTTGCACACCTAGTTTATTATATATTTTATTTATTTTTTATTTTTTTGCATAGGAGAAATGTAAATGTAAAAGGAATGGGAACTTTACTCACTCACAGCACACCTGAGCTTTTGAATTTTGGTAGCAAAATAATGCCACACACCATAATTTACCTGGGCTGAGATAACCCAGAGAGGGAAAAGAAAATTACTCACACTATGATACCTTTCTCTTTTCTCAGCAGCAAGCAAGACATTCTCTCCTTGTGTTTGTACACACAGCAACACTGAGCACACAGAAAAATGTGAAGCTAAAAAAAACAAGTTTCCTGCCCTTGTGCCAAAAACACAAATCCACCATTATGTTATGATATACTAAATCGATTCTATGGTTTTCCTGTGTTGATTAGCAGGTTGGTTAGTTAGTTAGTTAGTTAGTTAGTTAGTTAAGATAAGATAAACCTTTATTCGTCCCACAGTGGGGAAATTTCTATGTTACAGCAGCAAGACAAAGAAATAAAAATAGATGCAAATATATAAAAAAGAATATACAAAAAAATAAAAACAGAGAAATAAAAACAAATAATAATAATAATAATAATAATAACAAACAAAGAAATAAAAATATATGAAATATATGAAAAAGAGAATATACATATACAATAAAAGTGTATACACAGTACAATGTATAAATACAAATAGGGGGAGAAAAAAAAAGTACGCATTTCAGGTAATATTTCAAGGTGGTATTGCATGTAATTGCGGGTAATATTGCACATAATACTGTACATGATTCATGTAATATTGCACACAGATAATGTTATTGCACAGCTTAAAAAGTAATAACAGTGTTGTATTTTGGTGACTGGTTTTACTGGGAACAGCTTTGGTTGTAAAGTCTAATAGCAGCAGGGAGAAAAGACCTTCTGTAACGCTCCTTCAGACACTTAGGATGTATCAGTCTGTCACTAAAAGAGCTGCTCATCGATGTGCAGCATACAGGTTTCATACAGGGGGTGAGAGGTGTTCTGCAGCAATGGTGATAGTTTTGCTACCATCCTCCTCTCTCCCACCTCCTGTAAAGTGTTCAGGGGAATCCCCAGGACTGAGCTGGCCTTCCTGATCAGCTTGTCTAGTCTCTTCGTGTCTGCAGTAGATATGCTGCTGCCCCAGCAGACCACTCCATAGAATATGGCTGAGGCCACCACAGAGTCAAAAAGGTCTAAGTTAGTTAGTTAGTTAGTTAGCTAGTTAGTTAGTTAGTTAGTTTTTAATGTACACAGAGTGGAAATTTGTCCTCGGCTTACTATACCACACAATACAAACAAACATAAAATATAAAATATAAAAGAATAAAATAAAAAAAATAATCGAATGAAATAAATGACTGAAGGGTTTATGATTGTAAATCTAATTGTATTTTTTTTTTTTTCAACTTCTCATTACTTTATAATTGCTTAAATATCTGAACTCGACCATTCGTGACCATTTTTGTAGCTCTCTGGGGTAGATAGAAAGAGTTTCAAAGGCATCCAGCATATACGTACCTAAAAGCACACATTATATAGTTAGTTCATAGTGCACAGAATGTACATACATATTATTATGTATGTATGTAAGGACATCAACAATAGCATCACTACTTTTGTGTTTGGATAATTTTATGGCAAAATTAGGTTATTTGAACACAAGCACTGATAACCAAGATGGCTAGTAAGTGGCTTATGACTGGGTATCATTTACAGCATCGATACTTCGAACAAAGTGATCAGCATCCTTGGTGGGACTGTATCTCTGGAATTTTCTATAACAAAAAAATCTTATCTTAGGAAAAATCATGTACACTCATTTAAATCAATGGCCAATTTAGAGTGGCCATTTCAACATGATTTAGGGAAAGGTGTGAAGAAAAATGAGAAAAACCCAGGAGAAACCCAATCAGACATCTGGGGAGAACATATGAACACAGCAAATCCTGTAACCCAAGCTAAACACCAAATTGAGTATCTTGGAGTTATGAGGCAGCAAATCCATGTACTGGTTTACCATTTTACCTACATTTATAATAAACATACCTATATGCATTAGAATATTATTACTTATGCCATTGTAGAAGAGACTCTGTGTACAATAAACAGCTTTTACTGTAACCAATGCAGTAAATAATGCATTCAATGAATGAGTCGATATTGTTCATATAGCGTGCGCATTGTTTTCACAGTGCAAACACGAAAATAGAAAAAACATAACTTTCTAGTGGCCTTGAGTGGGAAAGACAATTGTGTTTTCATTTGTCTTTGCTCTCAAAAGATGAGTTGTATCAAATCTGATAGATCTTAGTTTTTGAGGGTGTGTGTGTGTGTGTGTGTGTGTGTGTTTGTGTGTGTTTGTGTGTCACAAGACAAGAAGAAAATATTAGACAAGAACTTGTTATTAGTGAAAAAATAATAGAAATTCATTCTTCATCGGGTGTGGGTGATCATCATTCTCAATACCCCCTGTCCTCTACATCTGAGAATGAAGAGTTGACTTTCAATTCTTCATCCTCTTTATCGCTGCTCTCACTTCCTCCTTACTACTCCTATTCACTTCCTGCTTCACCATCTTCACACCATCCAACCTTCTCTCTCTCTCTCTCTCTCTCTCTCTCTCTCTCTCTCGCTCGCTCTCTCTTATATTCTGCTCAAAATACTCCCTCCATCTTTTCAACACACTCTCCTCACCAGTCAACACATTTCCATCTCAGTTATTGCTCTAACTTGCAGCACATCCTTTTCAGCTCTGTGCCTCTGCCTGGCCCATCTGTATGAATCCTTTTCTCATTCCTTAGTGTCCAACTTCACATACAGCTCATCATAAGCCTTTTCCTTGGCTTTTGCCACATCCCTCTTCACCTGCTGCTGCATCTTCTTGTAATTCTGCCTACTTTTCTCATGACTCTGTCGATCCCAATTCTGTTTCGCCAAGCTCTTTCTCCTTATGCTTTCCTGCACTTCTTCATTGCACCACCATGTCTCATTGTCTTCCTTTCTATTCCCAGATGTCACACCAAGTACTTTTCTAGCTGTCTCCTTAATCACTTCTGCAGTTGATGCCCAATCAATCAGCACCTCTTCACCACCAGCGAGCACCTCTCTGACCTCTTCCCTGAATCTTACACAACAGTCTTCCTCCTTCAGTTTCCACCATCTTGTTCTTATTTTAGTCCTCACTCTACTCTTCTTCTTCCCTTTCAAAAGATCACAATCTGATGCTATCTAGCTACACTTTCCCCTGCCAACACCTTACAGTCTCCAATCTACTTCTGGTTGCATCTCCTACAAAGAACATAGTGCACCTGTGTGCACCTTCCTCCACTCTTATACGTCACCCTATATCCTTCTTCTTCTTAAAATAAGTATTTATTACTGCCATTTCCATTCTTTTAGCACAATCTACCACCATCTACCATTCCACATTCCTTTCCTAAAGGCCATACCTTCCCATCACCTCCTCATCACCTCTGTTCCCTTTACCAACATGCCTATTAAAGTCTGCCCCAATCACCAATCGTTCATTCCTAGGTACACCTTCTACCACTACATCTAACTCACTCCAGAATTTTTCCTTTTTCTTCATCTCACAACTCACTTGTGGAGCATAGGCACTGATGACATTTATTATCACCACTAACAACTTTCAGCTTCACGTTCATCACCCTTTTAGGAACTCTCTTCACCTGCACTACACTCTTACTAATCTTTTCCTTCAGAATCACCCTCATACCATTTCTTTCTCCATCCACACTATGAAAGAGAAGTTTAAACCTACCTTCAATGTTCTTGGCCTTACTCCCTTTCCACTTGTTCTCCTGAACACACAACATATCTATCTTTCTCTGCTCCATCATACCAACTACCTCTCTCTCTTTACCAGTCATGGTACCAACATTTAAAGTACTAACCTCCACTCTCCTACACTTCTCCTTCCCCTGCAGTCTCTGTAGACGTCTTCCTCCTCTCCTTCTCCTCCTTTGGCCAACAGTAGCCCAATTTCCACCGGTACCCTGTTGGCTAACAATACATGTGGCGGTCGTTGGTAACCCGGCCCTCGACCGGTCCGGTATAAAATTTTATTTCGTGATCCGCATTTTTGATTTGGCACATGTTTTACCCTCCCCATTTATCTGGGATTGGGACCAGCACTAAGAGGCTGGGTTAAAAGTAATTTTTATCTAATGTACGTAAAACTAAGGAGCAGGCCCGGACGGGTCGAACCCTGGAGACATTAAACATAGGGTGGATCCGGAGTGCTTTGGGGAGCCTGAGTCGCTCATACCAGGTAACGTCGCTCAGGAAAAGGGGAATGGGCCTGTTGAGAAAAAATATTCTTATCTAGCGTGTTTAAATCAAACTAATATTAAACTAACAAATTGACCTAATAATTAGTATAGAACCTATTAGATATAATAGAAGTAGCTTGATTAAACCTAGTAAATGAGTCAAAAGCCACAGGATTGATGACTTTGGAAAAGGGGAATGGGCCTGTTGAGAAAAAATATTCTTATCTAGCGTGTTTAAATCAAACTAATATTAAACTAACAAATTGACCTAATAATTAGTATAGAACCTATTAGATATAATAGAAGTAGCTTGATTAAACCTATTTAGCTTATATGTTAAACAAACTTATGTAACCTATTTACTCCAAGTATAATTAAAATAATAATAATCAGATACTAATACATAAGAGTAGAATAAATTCTGACTGGTGTTATGAGTGTGTTGGAGAGACAGAAAAAGACAAGGGATATTTAAGCATGTTTATTGGGAAAAAAGAGCTTGTGGGCCTCAGACGCTGCAGAAGACATGGATGAGTAATCAGGGTCAGAATCAGGTGAAGTTTTGGTAGGATCATAATAATCAAGTAACGGAACCGGAGAAGTAGGAGAATAATAAGTAGGAGACCAACATGAAGAGAAAGGAGGAGATGGTTGGTTTGTTGGAGGAATTCAGGTGTCATCATCAAAGTCCTCATAATAGGTTTGGGTTTTCTGATGATAAACAGCACAGAGGTCAGACAAGGTCAGTGTACTCATATCATGTGTAAAGGTGCGCTGCATGATGCAAGGATGCAGACAGGGGTTCTCTAAAATAGTTGGGGTAGAGAGGTGTTCAATAAATCGAGCAACCTCAGTGGCGAGAGAGAAGAGTTGAAACAGACGATGCTGTCTGCGGAGAATAATCCTAAGAGATGTCCCAGAACATCTGCGAGTTGGCGCTGAATAAAAGAAACCAACAAAGATACAAACAGAAGACCAGTGGGGCAATCCTCTGGGACAGGGCCCCTGTCCCAGGCATTCTTGACCCGCTCCTCCAAGGCGAGACTGAGGGTGCGAACCGACACGGATTCAGCTCACTGAAACAGCTAAGAATCGGCTCTCCTTGCGCTCTGCATGCTCGCATTTCTGGTGCGGCTGGGGTTAGGGTTAGGGTTAGCACCGTCGCGGCATCCGCCTTGGATCCTAAACCTGAATAGCTGACAAAAAAACCTGGCCTTGATCTAAAGTCTTGTGTGTCCCTAAATACCGGGCGGCGTGGGAAAGACGGCAAGATGGTCACCGACCCGGAAGTGCGCACCGCGGAACCTGACAACTACAGTATGATCAGTGGATCTTCAGTGTCAACTAGAGTCAACTAGATGAGGATGGGTTCTCTTTTGAGTTTGGTTATATATAGCAGTGGTGGCCTGCCAGGGCCAGCAAGGCCTTTTTTGCTGTCCTAACACTATCAGAAGCACTGACCTACATTTACAACATAAATTCAAATATTTGTTCCATGAAATTGTATTACTTTATTCTCAACAGTCTATTCTCTTCATTTCGTAGCGTTTCTCTTGGCTGCACTGCCTCCAGTACATGTATGTCAATGTTAATTTTTTTGTCCAATCAGATTTCAGCCTATATGTGCTGCCATGACAAGCTAATCTGCCCAGGGCCTTCAGAATCATTAGTGCTGGCTGATGTAACTTAGACTATTTTAGCAATGGTACCACTGGCTTACAGCCTCTGAGGAGTGGTGCAAATTATAAGTATGCATCTCTGGGGAGTAAGTTGTATTTAATTACAAATTTGAAGTTTTTTTTTATGTTATTAGACAAATAGTGATTCTGAACTGCTCCAGATGATGTAGGTGGCACAGTAGTGTAGAGGTACGGAGCTTGCTTTAGTGAAAATGGTATTCACCCTCCATATGTGAGATGCCTCTCTTTCTGTAATGTGCTCTGCAATATATACATAAAAATACATATATGCATATATACAATAAGCTATTGATTTCTACAAAGCTGCTTTGTGATAATGCCCATTGTTAAAAGTGCAATAGACATACAATTCTATTTGAATTCAAATGAATGAAGGAATAAAATGAATTTACATTATATGAAATTGAAAATATTTTTTTATGATGATACCTAATCAAACATACAACATAAAAGATTATCTAAACATTTATTTACATATTTCTTATATATACTTCATATATTATTACATATTATATATAAATAATGTTTTAAATGTATTTTATTTTAGGATTTAATTTGAACAACAACCATGTTCTCAATGAACACAAAAAACTCATTAATATCAAAGCTGAATATTTTTGGAAGTAGTTTTTAGTTTTAGCTATTTTAGGGGGATATCTGTGTGTGCAGGTGACTATTACTGTGCATAATTATTAGGCAACTTAACAAAAAACAAATTTATACCCATTTCAATTATTTATTTTTACCAGTGAAACCAATATAACATCTCAACATTCACAAATATACATTTCTGACATTCAAAAACCAAACAAAAACAAATCAGTGACCAATATAGCCACCTTTCTTTGCAAGGACACTCAAAAGCCTGCCATCCATGGATTCTGTCAGTGTTTTGATCTGTTTACCATCAACATTGCGTGCAGCAGCAACCACAGCCTCCCAGACACTGCTCAGAGAGGTGTACTGTTTTCCCTCCTTGTAAATCGCACATTTGATGATGGACCACAGGTTCTCAATGGGGTTCAGATCAGGTGAACAAGGAGGCCATATCATTAGATTTTCTTCTTTTATACCCTTTCTTGCCAGCCACGCTGTGGAGTACTTGGACGTGTGTGATGGAGCATTGTCCTGCATGAAAATCATGTTTTTCTTGAAGGATGCAGACTTCTTCCTGTACCACTGCTTGAAGAAGGTGTCTTCCAGAAACTGGCAGTAGGACTGGGAGTTCAGCTTGACTCCATCCTCAACCCAAAAAGGCCCCACAAGCTCATCTTTGATGATACCAGCCCAAACCAGTACTCCACCTCCACCTTGCTGGCGTCTGAGTCGGACTGGAGCTCTCTGCCCTTTACCAATCCAGCCACGGGCCCATCCATCTGGCCCATCAAGACTCACTCTCATTTCATCAGTCCATAAAACCTTAGAAAAATCAGTCTTGAGATATTTCTTGGCCCAGTCTTGACATTTCAGCTTGTGTGTCTTGTTCAGTGGTGGTCGACTTTCTGCCTTTCTTACCTTGGCCATGTCTCTGAGTATTGCACACCTTGTGCTTTTGGGCACTCCAGTGATGTTGCAGCTCTGAAATATGGCCAAACTGGTGGCAAGTGGCATCTTGGCAGCTGCACGCTTGACTTTTCTCAGTTCACGGGCAGTTATTTTGCACCTTGGTTTTTCCACACGCTTCTTGCGACCCTGTTGACTATTTTGAATGAAACGCTTGATTGTTCGATGATCACGCTTCAGAAGCTTGGCTATTTTAAGACTGCTGCATCCCTCTGCAATATATCTCACTATTTTTGACTTTTCTGAGCCTGTCAAGTCCTTCTTTTGACCCATTTTGCCAAAGGAAAGGAAGTTGCCTAATAATTATGCACACCTGATATAGGGTGTTGATGTCATTAGACCACACCCCTTCTCATTACAGAGATGCACATCACCTAATATGCTTAATTGGTAGTAGGCTTTCCAGCATATACAGCTTGGAGTAAGACAACATGCATAACGAGGATGATGTGGTCAAAATACTCATTTGCCTAATAATTCTGCACTCCCTGTAGATTA
>MU564352.1:17587662-17627832 GCA_024362625.1 Silurus asotus
TATATATATATATATACAGGGCAACCCAAGATCATTGTAAAAAGCACAATAAAAATAAAATGCAATTTAAATTATATTTAATTAAATTAAGTTGAATTGTACCTAATGAAATTGCATTATATAAAAATTATTTACTATATGTAAATAACATGTAAATCACAATAACACATGACACATAAAAGCTTATCTAAACTAATTTAGGCTATTAGTTGTGTCTATTTTGAGAAATAGAACCAACTAAATTCATAAGAAAATGTCATTGGCAGGTACAAACTGAAATAATAACCCCATGATCAGGATTATAAATACTCCTGTGCACTTTTCTAGTTGAAACCAATTATGTAATTATGGCTGAGGCTAAGGAACTTTTAGAACCAGAATTTGTGCATGCACAGCAATTGTAGACTAAGTACAGTAAAAATGAGCATTTAAGGTAACGTAGAGATACACTAGGTAAAATATTATACCAGCAGAAGTGAATGTGCTCCCTTTAAGTTTTTACTTAAGTAAAAATACAAAAGTATTAAAGTATCCAAAGAACTATGATTAATTATGGCCTTTTACAATTTTTTCTCACAAAACTCTTGTGAAATTAAGTCAGTTTATGTAAAAAAAAACATAAAAACATTACAGAGCTAGCTGCATAGAGATAATCCATTTAACATAATGTAACTACTTTATTAGTTACATTATTAGAGATTAGAGTATGAAAAGATACATAAAGTGTTGATATTTGCTGCAAAGTTGTGAAATAAAATATGTCTACATGCCAAACAGCACAAAAGACAACCATGGTTTTGCATCCAGCACTATTTATCACCAGTGTCAAGGGCACAGGGGAAAATTTTAAATATCGCATTGGGGTTTTATTTGCTTAGTTGATTTCAATGCAAATTAATGATAATTTCTATTATTGTAAATGTATACTTTGGAAAAAAAAAATTTCTTACTCAGACAATAGTAAAATCAGCAATGGGTAGCTTTATAGACATAAATTAAGCTTTGAAAAACGATTATAAACATATTAATGCACCAGTTTATAATGATGTAAAAAATCAGCTCAGGTACTTTTTTTGATGGAGACTTCAAAAGTACTTCTCTAAGTCACCCTGTATAAGTCTATGTAAATGTAAATATAGTAATAAGTGGGTAAAAAATCCACTGACTCTATACCTTGCCTTTAACTTGTTCCTAACCTTTTATAAGGACTTGCTTACATTACATTATTTTTTAGAAATTTGTGAGCTCATCATGGACTGGAGACATAAGATAAAAGTATTATATATTTTTTGGGAATAACTGCATTGGGACTCTCTATGGCACATTAGCTCTAGCCTTATTTCAGAAAAGTGTTTTAAGCTCCTATCATTATCAGTTATGGAACCCAGTCTCGTGGTTTCAAATAGTTTCATGGTATTAAATTAGAATTTCTCAGAAAAGAGGCAAGAAAGTTTGAAAGTTAAGTTACGAACAGAGAAAATTAAAAGTGTCTGAACAAATACTAAATGAGGCATATTCTGTTCTAAAACATGTTAAAATATATTACAGAGTCATGATCATTTTACACTGTATTATTTAAAGAAAAATATAAATAAAAATTATAAACTATGTAAAATATAAAATATATAAAGATATAAAGATATATATTTAAGGAAAAAGTGTGTATACAAGGTATACTTATGGATACAAGGTATGCTTATGTACAGTAAACAGTAATCACATGAGGTGGTTGATGTGATTGTCCTTAGAGTGACCGTGTGCAGTGTGGTGTGGTATAAAGTGCACTGTGCTGTGCAAGTCCACAGTTAAATTGACAGTCCAAAGTGTAAAGTGTTGTAGTGTGAAAGAAAAATATTTGCAGAAAAGTGTCATGATGGAGAGAGTGGACCAGCTTTTAGATCCTGGGTGTTTCCTGGTTCAAACTGGCCTGCCGGAAGAAGCTCCTCCTCATTGTCTCTGTGTTCGCTTTCAGGGAGCTGAAGCGTTTCCTGACGAAACTCCAGCATTGGGCCAAATGGGCAGTTAACTGGATCTTACTGGTGACCTTTGTACCATATAGTAAACAAGCACTACTTTGCGGTATACAACCTCTTCATGGAGGTAGCTCTGGATTAGAGAATGGTCTCTACCACCTCGGTTGAGAGACCAGCGTCTGTGAGCTGTGCCCCCTCAGGGGCCACAGCCCCCACAGCTCGGGGTGGGGTGAAGCAAAGTTGTCCATGCCTGATACAAAAGATCCCGCCTCCGAGAACTCTTCTAGGGAGTTTGTTCAAGAGGGTATAGCAGGTTGGTGAACCATGGACAGCCTGGCCAGCACGGGGCTACCAGAAAGAGACAACTGCACCATAGCGTCTAGTCTTAGAGGAGCTTGGTGAGTGAGGGAAAACCCGAGTGGTCCGAATCCCACACCATGCCTAGAAAGGTGGTTGGTTCGCTGTACTGGACAAAAGTTCACTTTTCGTTTAGTCTTAACCCCAACTCCTTCATGTGGGCGAGAACAACATCTCAATGCCAGGTCGCCAAGTACACTGATCGAGCCAATATCAACCAATCACTAATATAGTTTAGTATGCAAAGCCAAAACAGCATCCACACACTTTGTAAAGGTGCGGAGCAAGAGTCTAAGGCCAAACGAAAGTATTAGATATTAGTAAGCTTCAGTTCGGAGAGCAAACCTCAGGAACTTTCTGTGTGAAAGAAGGATGAGTATGTGATCTCCTTCAGATCTATCATGACAAACCAGTCCTCTGTATTGATTTGAGACCCGATTTGTTTTAGCGTTAGCATCTTGAACCTGCCTTAATAATGAGCGGTTCAGCTGATGCAGATCCGATCCAAAATAGGACTTGGGAACTATGAAGTACTGTCTGTAGAACCCAGACTCTGTCAGTGGGAGGGACAACATAAATGACCTGCTTCCTCAAGAGAGCTAACACAGCTAACTGCTCGAGGTTGACGAGACCTGAACATGGAGATACATTTGGCAGGGCTGAGAGAGGCACTTGCTGGAAGAGATAGAGAGCCAGCGTATCTTCAACCCAGGGAATTGTGCCGTAGCTGCACTCTTTCAGTCCCACTACATTTGAGTAGAGGAAGACATTGGGACATTGAAGAGGCAGGCCAAAAAAGGATTACCCCTGGATCTAGATACCTCAGAGTGCAGATCTGCAAAGAAAGGCAGGCCCGGGGGCAGAGGCAGTGATTTAGGTTGCATGAAGCGCTTATTTAATTTATTTAGGAAGGAGAAAGGGACAAGCCCATGTCCATTCCCTTTGCCAGTTCCAATTGCAAAACCCCATTACCTCCAACACTGCTTCGCCTTGGCAGAAGCAAGGCCAGAACCTGGAGGAAATCTAGTAAAGGGGCACCCGCTTCAAAAAGCATTCTGTGGGAGCAGAGCACTCACGAGAACATGCTTCCGCACTGCGAATTATTCAAGCAGGCTCAGCTCCCAGACAAGCTGCACATAGGCTGTGTGTATTCAGTCGGGCAGTATTGTACAGTCGTTATTGTACTGTTCACTCGGTATTGTGTCACCCCGCCGGTGATGTTGCGCTTTTCCATTGGACTGATTACACACGTGGTTAGGGTTAGGGTTAGGGTTGTTGATGAAGCTCAAGGGGAAGCATAGTGGCCTTTATTTTTGGATGCATTTTTTCATAATGCTTTTTTGATTTACATTGTAACAAATAGATTCATGCTTGGGAGAATCTTGATCAATGTGAGAAGTAGCTCTCATCTCAAGCAACCTGACAAGACTAAAGGGGTATTCACACTGGCAGTTTCAGATGAACAATTCTTCATGTGAAAGCTGTCATGCGTACAGAGTGATTTGGCCTGTAACAAATAGATTCATGCTTGGGAGAATCTTGATCAATGTGAGAAGTAGCTCTCATCTCAAGCAACCTGACAAGACTAAAGGGGTATTCACACTGGCAGTTTCAGATGAACAATTCTTCATGTGAAAGCTGTCATGCGGACTGTGATGTGCACCTGAGAAAGAGGCAGTCTGAGTTTGGCAGCACTTCAACTCTGCTCCAAATATCATGAATGTGAAAACAACTCTGCAAATGTTCAGGAAGTAAGCTGCTCATGTGTTTTAGCCAATTTACATCATCAATATTTCATTAATATAATGTTACCTTGTTATTATAACTTACACACAATAAAAAATAAAATTGTTTATCGTTGTGTTCTCCATGTGTGTTTGTGATGATGTAAGATAAATTGCATATACACCTAGGTTTAATCAAATCAAGTGAATCCGAAACCAGAGCAACAGTGTGAAGAACACTGGGACTAATGACACTCTACACTATACATATCCTTGAGGCATGTAGAGGACAGGAGAGAAAAAAAGAGCTGGAACTAAAGTGGTAAATGGCAGTGCACAATAAGCTTTATTAAAACCAAATGATTTTTCTTAGTGCCCGTGGTACTTCTCTGAACAGTTTCATAACAACACCCTCACATTACTGTTTAATACTAGACAATATTTGAATCAAAGCAAAAAATAAATAAATAAACTAGATGGAGTAAAATGTGAATAACCAGTAAAATTTAGCTTACTACTTAAATTCATTATGCACTGCAAGTTTTAGCCTTCTGTCCAACATTATTTGTGTTTTATTATTCGAATATAATGTTTATATTTAACTAAACATAATTTTGATATAATTTTTTTCCACTTTGATGAAAGATTAATAACCTTCTAGATTATAAACATGAATGGAGCAACAAAAAGAAATGTGTTAGAAAGAGTTAGAGAAAAGAGAAAACTGATATTGGATTACTGCAACTTTTTTCCATCAAAGTTTATGGAACCATTTTAAATATCTAAAATCTCCAAAATGTATGAAACCTTGAGATCACAAGAAAAATAATGTCATTCATCAGGATTTGATCTCTCGCATACTCCAGTCCTGTGGGTTTGAATATGGATTGCAATAATAGTGAGCTGGTACCATAGCCAGATCTTATCTTTTTCTGCTCATTTTCCAATATTATTATTGTATATTACTACATTTCCTCCACAAGGAAATCTAGATGCATAGTTGTAGAAAGGCACAAGACATAAGACAGCCACCTGGCTTTCTCTGAACTGCCAGATTGGTATAAAGCTTAAAAAAAGAAACTATGGCAGTTTAAACATTCATTTAAATTAAATTGAATTCATTCATTCATAAGCATTGATACTTTTCTACTAATACAATTGTGTTCCTCCAGTTTTTGCAAACAGTTTGGGGAAGAAGCACATATGGGTGGACAAAGTTAGATGTCCCATTACGTTTGGTCCTTAATTTATTTGGTCCTTAATTTATCTCAATAAAGAAAATATTTATAATCTCATCATAAAGAACAGGTTAAAATAACAGATTTTGTACAATACACAGAATAAAGTCAGAGTTTTCAAGGAGAGCTATTTATCTAAATACACTGGGTGTAGTACTTTATATTTGATTTATTATATTTTTTATTTTATATTATTAGATTTAATCTAATAATTAGAATTAGAAAATTAGAAAATTGCACTACAATTAAGGTTATCATCATTTGTCATATAAAAACATTCCATTGTTTCATTTGATCTTTTATTATTAACTGTTTTTCAAACCTATTTTGTGTAGTTTCCTTGCTTATGAAACTCTTTTTTTAACTAGACATAGCTTTGGAGGAGGAACACTGAAAAATACAGCACCTTTGGAGACATTGCTTTTCATTTATAGAAAGGTATGAATTCATTTAAAGTGAACTGTAATTGAAAAATTGCTGTATTACTGAATATTAATTAGACAGCTTCTCATAACAACTAAAAACAATGAATAATAGATTACATTAACATCTATTTAGTACAGATGTTATACATAGATAATAATCTAATCATACATAAATTAATAATAAATAGATTACAATTACATCTAGATACATTTATGTTTCATTGTATTAATAATGAAAAACAGATTCAAAGATGAAATAGATTATAGCATACAGCAGTCACATAATATGATAGAGCCATAAAAGGATCAATTTCCTTTTAAATCTTGACTTATTGTTAATTTAGGTATTCAGATTTTCAAGCAGATTGTTTTTTTTTTGGCAATGTCTATTGTTAAAATTGGCACACAAATATAAATTAATCTCATCCAAAAGATAATACTGTATGTGTGTAAAAGAATGTTAGGTGTGGACATCTAACAATCTCTACATGAGCAACATGCAAATTTGGTGAATTGCAAAAGCTTCTCAGATTTTTTTGGAATGTTTCTTGGCTATGAATGGAAGGTTATATCCTGCGGAGTTTAACTGACAAACACAGACAGACATATTACACCCAGGAATATTTCAATTCGGTTAATGTTAATTTAACACAGTATTAGTCCCTATCCTCTTTCCATGTAGACCACAGGTGAACAAATATTGTGCAAGGTAGGGTGACAACACAGGACAAAAACAAGCCTTTATAACAACAACATATAAATATGAAGTTTAAATGCTGACTCCATAAAACAGGAGTAATACTCAATAAACTTGAGAGAAATTTGCTAAACTGCAAACTGCACAAGATGTATCAAAGTAGCAACATGTGAATCTAGCAACCAATTAAATACATGGAAAAGTGTGTACATCTGATGTAGGCAAACAAATTACATATATGATACCTCATGATCTGCAGCATAATTGCATAGCATTCATTTCATAAAGTGGTAAATGTGTGCCTGTACAGTTCAGTGGTCACATGTGAACACCTCTAACATCTTGATAGCAGATGATAAAAAAAGCTAAAAATAGCTAAATGAAGAAGGAGAATGGAACTCCAGGTGAGCTTTTCTTAAGGTCACACATTAAAAGAAATGCCATTGTGCATTAGCAGAAATGTCAAATTTGACTCAGCTAATACTTTGGATTGTCAGAAGTGATTGTCAGATTTTTGTACATTTTAGAGATAAATCCCACGACCTCTCTGATTTAAGACTGTGGGTTGCTGATCAGAAATTTTAAGTTGCTGCATTGCCTAGTGGTCAGTGTATATTGGGTCCTTAACTCTATCTGCTTTAGAGATGCTGTCATGACTGACCCTCTGCTCTTACACCAGCTTCCTAACCATATGGAATATGTGAAAAAAATAGTTTTTTTATGCTGTAAAGTATATGACAAAATAAAGTCTTCCTTCCAAATATCTTAATTTTACTTACAGTTCAAGCAGTCAGTTGTCAGTTTGCCTAAGTGATATTTTAATATTGTATACATTGTGGAAGATGCAAGTAGTACGTATAAATATTTATCATTCCAAATAATAATTGTTTAAACACCCTAGGGCATAGAAAATATAGTAAATGTAAAACATTCAGGACAGAAAGCAATGTATGTATAATTACACAATGAATGGCTTTACCTGTGATCAAAGATAATATAAATCCAAATAGATAAGGGACTAAGCCATAATATTCTATATGTATCTTCTAATATAAAAAAAGTTCATCAAAAAGACATGATACTGGACTACACATTGTGTGAAATATCCAAAACCCTCTGCACCAATAAAGTTTAATGATGCATTCCAGTCCTTCTCATCTCATTGAAATATATTTCCTTTAGTGCAGCTGGTGGCTCTCAAAAAGACTGGCATTTTACACACACATACATTTGCGCACACTTCTATAGACATCCCTGGCTAATTATGTCATTATGGGCAGAGGATTAAGTGGTTGAAATGAGTGACTGGAGAGCTAAGGGAAAGGAAAAGTGAAGGAGATAGGCCAGTTGTGTGAAGTCACCTTTTTAATCTTATTATCTTCCTGTGAAAGAGCTGCAGGTATTGATTAAAGTTCATACACATATTTGCTAGATTCTTACTCATTGCCCATTTGAAATAAGGAGGATTCATTAGCATGGCAGATTTTCTACAGCATATAGACAAGAAAGGGTACTGTGGGATATAACATTTTGCAGTTGGGGGGAAAAATACATTTTATTGCAGAAGAATGAAGAACTGTGTTTTTAAGCTTGTTCTCATACTGTGAACAATTCCTAGTATTGGAAAAACTCTTGTTCCTAGTATTGGAAAAACTCTTGCTCCTAGAAATCAGCAGTTAAAAAATGGGTACTGTAATGGCAGCTTTTTACCTGATGTTAAAAATGTGCATGCAGCATGGCAGTTTTTCTACATGGAGAGATTATTGCACCATATGCACATTTAATCCAATTTAATTCGTTTTTTTTTATAACTTTTTTTAACAAATGAAAATGTTGCAAAGCAGCTTTGCTGTACATAGATAAATTAGTTATAAAAAATAAAAATTAGTGCTTGTATGTTCATGACCTATAAGCAAGCTGGTGGTCACAGTGGTAAGAAAAAACTCACAAAGATGGTATGAAAAAGCCTTGTAAGGAATCAGACTCAGAAAGGAACATATCCTCATCTTTGTGGTAAATATCCATGGTGTGACAGACATCCCAATTGTAGGTGATATTCACAAAATAGCTGCAGTTTTAGGGATGCTTTGATCTAGTTGTCTAGTCACTATATTTGGCCCTTGTAAAACTCGCTCAAATCCTTACGCTTGTAATGTTATAATGTTATGGCTGATCGGTGTATGTGCCATGTTTACTGCTGGAATCAGCAATACATTTTTTGTATACTGCATTATGGTTTACAAGCGTGACTTATTATCCCCAAGCATACAGCATCACTGTTGATGTTCACCAGATTACTAATCATACAAACCTGAACTCAATCACACACATACACACATCTCTATATACATGCAAACTACATGCCAACGGTTTTGTTCTCAAGTTTCCAATTTTAATATTTTATTCAGAATACAACATAGATGACATATCAAATGTTTAAATTGAGAAAATGTATCATTTTGAAGGAAATAAGTTGATTTAAAATTTCATCAACACATTTCCAAAAAGTTGGGACAAGGCCATGTTTACCACTGTGTGGCATCCCCTCTTCTTTTTATAACAGTCTGCAAATGTCTGGGGACTGAAAAGACAAGCTGCTCAAGTTTAGGAATAGGAATGTTGTCCCATTCTTCTCCAATACAGGTTTCTAGTTGCTAAACTGTCTTAGGTCCTCTTTGTCGCATCTTCCTCTTTATGATGTGCCAAATGTTTTTTATAGGTGAAAGATCTGGACTGCAGGCTGGCCATTTCAGTACCTGGATCCTTCTTCTACGCAGCCATGATGTTGTGATTGATGCAGTATGTGGTCTGGCATTGTCATGTTGGAAAATGCAAGGTCTTCCCTGAAAGAGACGACGTCTGGATGGGAGCATATGTTGTTCTAGAACTTTGATATACCAACATTGATGGTGCCTTTCCAGATGTGTAAGCTAACCAAGCCACACGCACTAATGCAACCCCATACCATCAGAAATCCAGGCTTCTGAACTGAGTGCTGATAACAGCTTGGGTTATCCTTATCCTCTTTAGTCCGGATGACATGGCGTCCCAGTTTTCCAAAAAGAACTTCAGATTTTGATTTGTCTGACCACAGAACAGTTTTCCACTTTGCCACAGTCCATTTTAATTGAGCCTTGGCTTAAAGAAAACTCCTGCGCTTCTGGATCATGTTTAGATATGGTTTCTTTTTTGACCGATAGAGTTTTAGGCATTAACGGCGAATGGCACGGTGGATTGGATCACGACAATGTTTTCTGGAAGTATTCCTGGGCCCATGTTGTGATTTCCATTACAGTAGCATACCTGTATGTGATGCAGTGCCGTCTAAGGGCCCGAAGATCACGGGCATCCAGTATGATTTTCCGGCCTTGACCCTTATGCACAGAGATTGTTCCAGATTCTCTGAATCTTTGGATGATATTATGCACTGTAGATGATGATAACTTCAAACTCTTTGCAATTTTTCTCTGAGAAACTCCTTTCTGATAGTGCTTCACTATTTTTTGCCACAGCATTGGGGGAATTGGTGATCATCTGCCCATCTTGACTTCTGAGAGAGAGACTGCCACACTGAGAGGCTTTATTAACCTGATAAAATGACCCCATTTTATTTTTTATTTTTTGCATAAAAAATTTCCTGGGGATTTAAAATGAAGGGAAATTGTGTGCTTTTGTGCATATTCCACAGGAAAGAAAATGTAAAAGTATAAATGGCTTTTAAAAAATACCTGTTTTGAACTGTTTTGGCTGACCTTTCCCCATGATGTTCATTTTTTTCAAATCGGTTTTGTAAATATCCTTGTAAATATATCTACAACCATATAATTTTCTTCTCCTCTGTCAGCCATTGTTAAAGAAAAAAAACAGCTATTAAATCCACAGGAATATATTTGTGCTTGTGTTGTTTGCAGCATTAGGCCAACAAATCAAAGAACCTGAAAATGCAGCCGTATTCTGATGCCTGCAAAGGGGCCTTGGAGTGGCCAGTTTGCAGTCTGATTTTTTTACAGCAATAGCTTCAAGAAACTTGATAAGCAAGACTTATGCACTGTTAACTTTGACATTATGACAACACATAATGTGATGACTGAAATCTGATAGACATCTACAGACATGCTTTGAAATGTGAGGGGGTAAAAAGAACACTTTACTTGTCACATGTACTTTACAGCATAGTAAAATTATTTCTTTGCATATTCCCACAATGTTAGGAATCTGTGGTAAGAGCAAGAGTGGCAGCTTTGCAATACTGGGATTTAAACCCCCAACCTTCCGATTCATAACCACTGAGTTATCACTTGCTATAAAATAAAGAGAATGGACTATAAAAAATATTTTTACACATATTTATTTAAAAAAAAATATTTTTAAATATAAGTCAATGATTTTTATAGATTTAGGCCAGCAGAAAAGGCCTTTTTGGCCCTGATGACCTACCACTTCTATATATACTAAAATAGTAATTGAAATATGGATTATTTTGCACAAAGCATATAAAGTTACTCTATTTCCAAAATATTAAATTATATTTTAAAACCATTTAAAATAGCATATCTAAAATATTCTAATTAACAGTACATTTTTGCAATTATTTATTGGTGTCTTTGTAGTCAACCTAGAAACCTGTATAAGATTGCTTGTGTCTTTTGTCTTAGGAAATTATCTTGAGAGACAGCCTAAAGCAGACATGTCTTTTTGCTTATCTCATTGACGAAACTACATAGATAATATGAAAATCTTTATTCGGTTTTTTTTCTGTGGGATTTGCTTTTCAGACAGTGATGCTTTATGGTGCTTTTGTTTTTACTCCTCTAGAGATATGTTTAAAGTATAGGAACAGCAAGGGCATTTCGTCTTCATCTTCTGTATTTTTTGATTATACACTGAAGACATTTGAGTTTGAAATGAAAGGCTGAATGAGACCAGTGGTGGACGAAGTACACAAACCATGTACTGGAGTGAAAGTAGAGATACTGCAGTAAAAGTAAAAGTGCTTTCTTTAAACTTCCACTTAAGTAAAAACAAAAAAGTATTTGCCTTCAAGTGTACTTAAGTATCTACAGTACTATGATTTATTATGGCTATAATGTTCTATTATCATTTTTGTCACAAGACGCTTTCTTATTGAACTCGGTTTATGTGAAAAGACTCACATTTATTTCTCTTCGCACATTAATCTATTAGTAGATTGCTATAAATTAGTCAAACACTGATTTATATTGATTAAAATGATCATAAGCCTAAACCTTTTGTTCAACTACTACAATAAAAATGCTGTTGTGGCAAGTTAGTGTCAAGTTCCTTCCATCATTTATTATTTTGAAAATGTTATGCTTGCTGTTGATCTGCTACTAAAAGCGACAATCAAAACAAGTTCAAAACAGAGCATGCGCTCTACCCATGCTGTGCTCTATTTGTGCTTGACCATTGAAGTTTTTATCCACTCAAAAAAAACCGAACGACTGATTTGACAAAATGTCTTTGTGTAAAAAGTACGATATTTGACTTTGAAATGTAGCAAAGTTCAGGTAAAAGTTTTCCCAAATAAAAACACTTCAGAAAAGGATACGAAAAAGCTACTTAAGAACAGTAATGAATTACATTTACTTTATTACTGTTGAACACTGAATGAGACAGTACACCAAAATTTTAGCTTCTGTTTCCTGAAATTTGTATTTGATTTGTTGAACAACTTAACCCACTGCACCTTTGGTGGAACAAAAACTCACATCAAATTCAAGAAAGCAGTACTTAATATTGGGTTGCATAACCCTTGCTTACAATACATCAAGATGGTGATCCACTGACTTCACTTAACTGTTATGTTCTTGTGATGCCTTTACCTTCTGCTCTTTATAAGTTGAAATACATGCTCAGTTGTGTTAAGTTCTGGAAATTGACAACCAGTATAAAACATTCCTTTATTTTGTTGTTTTATTGTCTTTCTGTATGATAAAGCCTCTCTAGATAAGCTTGAAGGCATTTCTCTGTGAATTGGCAGGTATGACGTTTTTGGTAGACTTTAGAATTGATCCTGCTACTGCCATCATGAATTACAACATCAATAAAGATTAGTGAGCCCCTCCCAGAAACAGCCATGCAAGCTCAAGCCATAACACTAACTCCAATGGACTTGACAGATGAGCTTGAAGATCATGAGCAAATCCATTCTTTTGCCTTTCTATTAATTGTTAATCTTTGATGCAGAATGTTTGTGGCTTCTGTTTGTAATTATTTGCTCATTTTAATATGGCATTCTGATTACTGCTGAGGACCCTTTTGCATTTTGTGGAATGGCCTCTATATTTCTGCAATAGAGCAGATGTCTTCCAGAGCAGGCTCTGATTGATTTTTCCTTTATTTAAGCTACAATGTCTTGCTTTTCTCTGGTTTTTCTTATAGGTCTACATTTTAACAACAAATGCAGGCTTCACAGGCAAAACCCTTCTCTAATCTGGTACCCATTTATTACCTTTACATTGATTAAACACCATCATTATGCACATTGTTATTGTACCTTGTCTTGTGTATTTTGTTTAGACAGTATAATCAAATGTTAAATCTGAGTTTTTAGACTGTTTGTAGCCAAGCAAGAGGATGAGTCATAGCATGAGGATATGTTTAATGCAGACAACTAGGGAAAAGCAATTTTTTTCCCCCGGGCATAGTTAATGCATAACATCAGCTCAGAATAAAATGTAGTTGTCTTTGTGACAATGTGATACCTGGTGAATAGTGACATTGTATTTAAGCCATTGGGTTTAAATTAATTGTTTAGAAGAAAACAGGTCAGGTGTAATGCAAGATATTGTTAGATCTGTTATTAATGTTAATACAGATCAGATCAGCGTACTTCACAAAGCAGCATCATGACATACATTAGAATTAGATTATTATAACATAAGAAACATTATTTCTAGCACAATGATATAACTTGTTGACAAGAGACTGGGCAAAAAGTGACATTCCCGTTATCACCAAGCAAGGTCTTAATATTTTAAAACGAACCTTGCTTAATTAATTTTCCTGCTTACAGGCAAAATGTTTGGTTTTATTTCATCTGGTTTATGAAAATAATTTTGCAATCTGACAGGTTTGTAGAATATATAAATGTGGCAGCGGGGGCATGGCCGAGCATCGGTTTGTGAATGGAGGGTGGGGCCGGGTTCAGATAGGCAGGGGATTGCCTCACCTGAAGTCAATGTGACCTAATGTGTATTCTTGCTTTTCCAGTGATCAGAGGGTGTATTTAAGGAGGAGAGTGTGTGTATATAGATGGTGTGTGTGCGTGTGTGTCAGAGACATGCTGCGTGGGCACTAAGCAGACAGACAGGAGATGAAACTCAAATAAAAGTGGCTGTAAAGCCTTTGCACCTGACCTGTTGTGGCATTCCTGCTTTCCGCATTCACATGCTTTCCCACAGTGGTGCTGAAACCCGGGTGTGGCAGCGAGGGCGTGGAGAGAGTGGAGAGAATGTGTGTGAGACAAGTGGTGTGTGTACGCGTGTGAGCCAGAAGACGTACTGCCTGAGACACCAAAACAAACAGACACGACAATCTAAAATAAAAGTGGCTGTGAAGCCTTTACACCTGACCTGTTGTGGCGTTCCTTCTTCCCGCATTTATACGCTCTTCCATACCGGGAAAAAAGGAAAGGGGGACACAGGTCAGGAAATGATGGAACCTTCACCGTTGGTCGTGAAGGCGATCACTGAGCACCTTTCAGGTGGAGCAGGAACAGCAGTTCAAGAAAGTGACCCGAGCACAGACGGAGGGCATTCCGGAGCGCTCTGAGCTCAAAAGAGGCTCCGGTAAACCCCCCCCTCGCCCGCCACCTATCATCCTGCTAACTAAAATGGGCATGCAGGACGATGTGGAGGCTTTCCTGGAACAGTTTGAGCGTTTAGTGGTCGCCGGGGAATGGAGAGAGCTGCTTTCCGGGTAAGCCCAGCTCGCTGCTCAGCAGCTGCTGGCCGATCGTATGCTGGAGTATGATGATCTGAAGCAGGTGGGGCGGACACCGGTACAGCACCGACAGCGGGTTCGTGCATTGACACTGCGCGAGGTCAACCGACCATTCACCTTCACCCACCAGCTTCGCGATGCATGCCAGAGATGGCTGCGGGAAGATGACCGGAGCACGGATGAGGTTCTGGATCGCATGGTGTTGGAGCAGTTCATCGCCCGTCTTCCGCCGCGGACGGCGGAATGGGTTCAGTGCCAGCGACCGGAAACCATGGAGAAGGCGGTACAGCTGGCAGAGGACCACCTGGCGGCATATGCGGGGGCAGATCCCCTGGCTCTCCTTCCGACTCTCCTTCTTCCCTGTCACCTGGTTCTTCTCCCGCTCCTTTCATTCCCTTATCCTGGAAACGGGGGCCAGTTTCCCCAAAGCTGGTGGCCCGGCCGCGATCTCCTCCCTCTTCCTTTTCTGCTTCCTCTTCTTCTGCTCTCATCTTTGCCTCTGACTCCACAAGTGGGTGAGACAGCCGGCGCAGGTGCGGAGTGGAAGCACTGCGGGGAGCCGGGGCATTTCCTGGATCAGTGTCCTGTTATGGAGTTGGGGTTAATGGTCCGGATTCCCGAGGCGCCACAGGTTGCCCCTGATCAAGCAGGAACGTACCATATACCGGTGAGTATCCAAGGGGGTACACACCAGGTCGATTCGGGCTGCGAGCAGACCGCCATAAATTAAAACCTGGTGCAATGCAAAGTTTTTAAAAATGCACGTGAAGGTAAAATGTGTGCTTGGGGACAATCACGAATATCCACTGGTGGCCATTTCGGTTCGTTTTAGAAAAAAATAATAGAGTGGAGGCAGCGGTTAGTCCCCACCTCACCCATCCGCTAATCTTGGGTACGAATTGGGCCGCTTTTCCTCGCTTACTTAGGGAAATGTGTGTCGATGGGTCCTGCTGTAAGGTGAAGCGGGGGGGGAGGCGCGCTATGTTGTCTGGGGAGGCGGCACTGGGGACGTCAGTTCCACGTTAGACAGACTCCGCCCTACGAGGGATTCCCCCCAGGGATTTCCTCCTCGAGCAATCGCGGGCCTTTCGAGGTTACACGGTGGGTGGGAGATGTCGATTATGAGGTGCGGCGCACGGACAGGGGTGGGGCGCTTCAAGTATATCACCTGAATCTTCTAAAATTATGAAGCGAGGTGGTGCCTTTGTCTCTAGCGACGGTGATTCCAGAGAGGGAGGAGCTGGGACGGAGTTAAGTCAACATTGTCCCGAAATTACAGCAGAAGTTTGCGGATGTGTTCTTCCACCTGCCCGGGTGTTCCTTTTTCCTACATTCAAACGCTTTCCCACAATAAACTACTGAGTGTTATCTAATATCAAAACAACAGACTGCAACCGATAATGCCTTAGGATTAAAATATCTAGCTGCTGGCAGTAGATCGTCTGAACCATGCCTCACTGTCTAATTTAGTCAAGGATTTAAATAAGATGTTATCCTTGTGTTGGTTTAAAGAGACAGCCATTCATTTTTGTACTTTCTAATTGACATAGCCACAGTCAAAAAAATATCTATCTTTGCTCAAATATCTGAAAACTATGCAACTTGCAAAGTACATTGGCCAAATTAGAGCACCAGTAATGCTTCTAATGTAAGCATTCCAATCACATCAACCAGTGTCTTAGTAACTGGATGGATAGCCCATTAGAGACCTTTCGCTAACACATAAAAATCAGAACCTTCTACTCAAACATTTCTTTTTTAGTTCAAATTATTAGATTATCAAAATATCAAGTTTGCAATCTCGGGAACTCATTGACAGCAGAGTGGCAGGTAACTTTATAGATAGACCCCATTCACAATCATTAGATAAAATTTCACTGATTATATGTCCAGTTCAGAGGTGGCAAAAGTACACACATCCTTTACTTAAGTAAAAGTACAGATTCTCATGTTTTAAAATACTCGGGTAAAAGTTGGAGTACTGATTAAACCCTTTTATTCAAGGGAAAGTAAATAAGTTTTGGCTTTGACATATACTTAAGTAAAAAGTAGTTATTACTGCTACCTGTTTTAGCTGTTAACTGGACCTCACATCATAGATAGATAGATAGATAGATAGATAGATAGATAGATAGATAGATAGATAGATAGATACTGGTAAACATTGTTCAATTTACCTTTCCCCTGTAATGCCCATGTTTCCCCTAAAGATGTCGCACTTCAGCTCCATTGAGGTTGTTCGGGTGCAAGACTCTCTTCTTCTCTGCGACAGTTTCTAACGAACTTGAGTTTTTCTGCTGTGTTTATTGATGCACTGGCAAATATAAAGATCAACAAATTGATCTTTTGCCACTTGATGAAACTGAATTTACCAAATCTCTAATGTAATACACACACACACACACACACACACACACACACACATATATATATATATATATATATATATATATATGGCGCCTCTGTAAAATTTTAGAACCCATTGTGGCTCGTGAGTCAAAAAGTTGCCCACCCCTGGCCTAGTGGGTTAATGTCAGTATCTCCACAAGGATAAGTTTGAGAGCTTGATTCCTGGTCGAGCTGGTTGCTGTGTTGGTAAATAAAACTTCTGGACCTTGTCCCCTCTGAAAACATTTAAATTCTGTGTTGGATTAATTGTTTTAAAAATAAAATACTTTTCAGCAGTAGTCGCTCAGTGGTTTAAGGCTTGTGCCTCATCTAAACATGCTTCCCAGTCTGATCTCTTCCATAGTTCAGTTGGTTAAGGTTCGTGCATCGCCGATGGTGAGGATCAGGGTTTGAATCCTGCTAGTTATGATGTAGGTTATGTTCCTGCTTTCTTTAGCTTTATATTCTTGTGTTCATGGTTTAAAGGTAGATAGACCAGCTCTAAACAACCTTCCGGGCCTGTCTTCCCTGATGGTTTAGTGGGTTAAAGCAGGTTTCTTGCGTTTGGTGGGGTTCAGGGTTCGAATCCTGCTTTCTGTCTGCCAGTCACTATCAGGATTCACTTCCTACATCTTCCTTTACCGATATATTTTTGTTTTTAATGGGTTGAAAAGAAAGATAGACCTGCTTTAAATAAGCTTCCTAGCCTGTCCTCACCAATGGTTTGATGGGTTAAGGTTGGTATCTCCCTGGGGGTGGGGATCATGGTTCGAATCCTGCTTTCTTCCTATTATTTACAATGTGGGTTCAACTTGTGCTACTTACATCTGTATTCACTTCCTACATCTTTCTTTACCGTTCAATTCTTGTGTTAAAGGTTTAAAAAAGAATGATAGACCTTCTCTAATCAAGTTTCCCATCATGTTTTTTTCTGATGGCTTAGTGGGTTAAGACTGGTACGTTGCTAATGTTGGTGGTCAGGGTTTAAACCTGGCTTTCTGTCTGCTAGTCATGAGGTAGGTTAAATTGCTGATTCCTACATCTTCATATTTTTGTTTTGATGGGTTAAAAAAAAAGATAGACCTGCTCTAAACAATCTTCCTAGCTTGTCCTTCCTGATGGTTTAGTGGGTTAATGCTGGTGCCTCGCTAATGGTGGGAATCCGGGTTCGAATCCTGCTTTGTCTCTGCTAGTCATGTTATTGGTTTGCTTCCCATGTCTGTCTTAAGCATTATATTCTTGTGTTGATGGTTTGAAAGAAAAGATAGACCTGCTCTAAACAATCGTTGCAGCCAGTCCTTCTCGATGGTTCTGTGGTTTAAGACTGGTATTTTGCTGTTGGTGGGGTGCAGGGTTCGAATCCTGCTTTCTGTGTTTCTGTCTGGTATGAATTTCTTGCGTTGAAGCATGAAACAAACGAACAAACAAAAAAAGAAGGTGTGTTGTGGGACTTGATGGCTTTGTGATAAAAGCCTTGCCTCTGAGTTCAGAGGTTGCTGGTTCAAATCTGGCTTGTCCCCACACTGGGTAATCTGTGTGGAAAGTAGTGTCTGATGAGCAATGTGGTAGTTGACTGTAAACAAAATCTGTGAAGGCCTGCTGCTTCACAGCCTCAGAAAAATTGAAGGTGATAGGTTTTTGGCAGAATTTTTCCCCTATATATGCAAAACTAAGTCGATACTTTTTTGAACGTTTTTGCTTCATAACCCCCTGTTTTCAGCTTCTCAGACACCGGGGGGGCCAGATGCCCGGATATTGCCCCCCTGCTTCAGGATACGCTCTCCGAAACTACATCCAACCTTCTACACAGCCATTTCTGACACCTTCCTTAATACAGCAACCAGAACCTTCCACGCTCTTAACTTTGAGCCCTGGCCGGGGTTTGAACCAGCAACCTCTCAACCCAGAGGTAAAGCTCTTCCAATTGAGCCACAGGATCTCCTGCAAGAACCTGATTTTTAGGGCCTTTTTTGTTTTTTTTTTAAAACTTTTTAAACAATTTAAATGAATGCTATGGGGTGGAATCGAACCAGGTGAGTCAGATAGCAGCAACCACTTCACTGACCATTACACCAACACAGGAGAGGCAAACAAGCCTTTGCTTATTGGACTCTTGGCTTTTCTATAATTAGGAGCACAGTGTTTTCTCTTAGATCATGATGGTAGATGGTAATAACTCAAAGTCTATGAGAAGTGACTCAGGTACAAGAACCACATCTCCAACACCTGCACCACTGATATACCATGATTTGCCAGCAACCAATTTTAATGATCTTTTATTGTTCTCTTTTTAAAAACTTCTTATCATGTTCAATATGAAACTAGAGGTAAGAATCGAACTAGGGAAGTCTTTCATCATAGATCACTAATGGCATTATTTCAAAACTCAAAACGTTGTTAGACCTGTCAATAAGCAGGAAAGACAAAGAGACACAGACACAGCTTTAGAAAGAGTGAGAAACAAATAGAGAGACAACAAGAGAGAGACTTATACAGTGAGACAGAGACAGTTACTAAAAGAGACACAAAGACAATTAGATAGAGAAAATAGAGAGACAAAAATAGCGAGATATAGAGTAAAAGGAAAAGTTGTCTAAAAAATAAATAGTGAAGTAAAGTACTGATACCGAAAAAATCTACTTAAGTACAGTAAAGAAGTATTTGTACTTTGTTACTTCCCACCTCTGGTCCAGTTCACATTTATGAACAATAATTTAGATGTAGTGATTTTCTTTCTTGCTACCTTTTGGCTAATTATCCCTATGTCCCTATGAGGATTTCCTGCCCTCAAATGCAAAACAAAATGTACAAAACAGTAAATTATAAACTGGTCCCCCTCAATCGGACTCTTATTTCACCAAAGAAGATGCAATAATTGCAGATCATATCAGAGAGCACATTAAATTATCAATAATGCATTTAAAACATGAGGTTCCAAATAAAAAATCTTCACAAAAAAAATTGTTCATTACATTTGGCCTAATAAATATATCTACAGTAATGTCTTTGGATAAGCCTTACTCTTCAACCAATATCTATTTGTTTTATATCAGTTTGCACAACATCTAATTATTTCATTGCTGTGCTCTTGTTATGGTTGTTTATGTTAATTGCTGATAAACGTTTCGCTGCTCAACCACTAATCATGAATCATACAATCAAACAAATTTTCAATATAAACACTAAATCTGATTATGTTATAAAAAGTTTATGGCCATTGTAAATGTGAAAAATAACTAGTTTGTTAGTCGTGTCAAATCATGTGTTTCATTGAGAAATATTGTTCAGAGAGATATAATGTTCAGTGTGAAAGATCATCCTGCATCATTTGACATAGAAGTGAATGCTAAAAAAGTACTGTAAGTGAAAAGAGAGAGTTATAAAAGAGAGTTAAAGCATCTCTATGGAAACCAAGGACATCATGCATAAAAGACATAAGTCTGTTTTGCTGTATTTAGTATATTGTATTTTATATACAGTATGAAATAAACTGTTCAACTGTGTGTGTATATGTGTGTGCGTGCGTGCGTGTGTGTGTGTGTGTGTGTGTGTGTGTGTGTGTTTAGACTAGAACATAACCAAATTATTATTTTTTTCTCACCAAACAAGAATATATTGCTAAATGTATTTAGTATAATGATGCATGGTACCAAAATACCACAAATGACAACAATGTTGACAATATGTTCATGCTAAGATGCTTTTCTGCTAACCATATTTGTAGAAGGTGGTTATGAATTACTACAGACATCTTGTAAGCTCAAACCAGCCTGATCATTCTATTCTGATCTCTTTCTTTCATAAGCAAGGTCCCTCATCTGGCAGACCTTTCACTTACAATATTTTTCGCACTAATGCAAGCCATCTGGCACTAATAGCCATGCCAAAAAAAGAAGAAATTATGTTTTTTTTCCTAATTTTGATGTTTGATTGTTGTGGTTTTTATATTCAAAGGATCTACTGTTGTACAGTCTTGCTGAAGGCCATAGCTAACACCCTGACTAAAAGTGAATTCATCAATTATAGAACAGTAGGACAGTACTGTTTATTGTAGGACAGTATAACACAATTATAGAAAACCTATTCCAGTGGTTTACCTTTTAACTAGCAAATAATACTTATTAAATATCTTATTAAATACCTAATGTTTTTAAATATCTCATGAAATATTTAACTAAAGCTACTGAATCTGTAGCAAGAGATGAAAATTGATATTCACCAGTGGGCTCCATCTAGTCTGAGTTTTCCATGAATAACGTTTAATAATGTCAGGTTTCAGGAAGGCAAAACTGATTGCGATCATTTTATACAATTTTTTGTAGACCACAACAGAGTCTATTTTAGTTGTTACACTTCAAAATGTGGAAACATTCAAGTGAGTGAATAAGTGTGCCAGGCACTGTATCATATAAATGCAGATTTGTGATTGTAAATGCAGTCATAATTTACACCCACAAGTGAAAACTTATTTATGGTCAGTGACGGCTAATGGCAGCTAGCTGTCACAGCAGGTGAGTAAAGAGAGATGCAAATGGAATGAGTAGAATTAGTCCCGGACCATAGCCACACCAGAGGTCAGTCTCGAAAGACTGATTCCCTTAAGACCCTATCTGGCAGCCTGAAAACGCCTGCCGGATGTGTCTCAGTGGGTCCTGGTAGAGAGAGGCTATATGATTCAGTTCAGGTTTCTTTCGTCCCAGTTTGAGGTGGTCTCTCTGTTCGACAGACAGTCCAGATTCTACAGCCGTACTCTATAGTTTCCAAGAAGGATGGAATTTTGCTTGCTTATGCCTGCTTATTTTTGATGAATTAAATGATTGAGCCTATTTATTGCAGCTGACAAGCTAAATAGACTAATTGTCAGGACTATGATCATGAACTACATTTTCCATCAGCCACTGCACCTCATGATACATGTTTGCATACCTGAATCTCATTGTCTGTTATTTAACACTTGCATATTGTCTCATTTGCTGCATCTCTTGCTTGTCTATCCATGCGTTTTGGCTTGTTATCATTAATTTTAATAAATTAATTGTGTATATAGTTTAATTGTTTTGGTTTGTACGTATGCATTTCATAAAATGTGTTTTTGCACATGTTTATATTCCATGACACCAATCACTATAGGAACTCAGCTGCTGAAATTTCCAGCCCAGTAAAAAAAAAAAAAACAATGACAGACTTTTTATATGTTCATATTGCTTGTTTAAATGTTATCTTTGCCAGAGAAACATTACAAGATATCTGGGGTAATTTTGTTGCCATCACATAAAAATCAATAGAAGAAGGAAAGCACTTCTCTGAGTATATATTAAGCGTCATTGGTAGCTGAGAGGAATATTCATTTAGTTGCATTATGCCAAGTTAATATATGATACAGACATGAGGCATTGTTTGGGTCCAGTAGCATTACTACATTAGTACATGTAAAAAATAAATCCTGTTAAAGCATCAAAATTACATGGGCCAAAAATTTATGTTAATACTGAATTTGATACTCAAATTTAATTTTTTTAGGGTTCCCCTAATTTATGATTTCATTTTATTAATTAAATGAATATTGAACCCTGTAATCTGCTTAACTAATGAAGTTCTGGTTAAAAAAAAAAAAAAAAAAAAAAAAACAGTTAAAAAAAACTAATAGCACAATCAAAACAGAAAAATATTTGTAGTCTAATACAGCTATTCATAGCCATATGCTTAACAGCAGTGACCTCTAGTGGTAGCAGTTAGGTTTTTCCAAATTTTGGCTGCATCTTACTGATAAATTCAGGATATTATATTATTAAATTACATTATCATATTATACTATTATATATCATTATATAATACTACTATATCCTTCAGTATTCATTTAGTCTACTCACAATAATAGGTATTGCATATTTTGAATAGTTTTTGCAGTTTAAAAAGAAAAACACACTATTCTTCTACCATTATCCTATACCGCCATCTACTGGTGAAATATGGCAGTTACAGAATAATACTAAAGAACTGGCTTTAGGATTTATTTTAGCACACTTGTATTTATTCTTTATTCACGGTAATAATAACTTCTACTCCTCTGGGGACGAGTCCTGTTGTGCAGTCAGCATTCCAATTCATCTCAAAGATGATCAGTAGTGATGAGGTCAGGAATCAATTTGAATTCTTCTACTTCAACCTTGGCAAAACCTGTCACTTATGGATATTGCACTGAAAATATACTGCAGTATATATAATATAGACAATAAATATAATATACCAGGCCCAATGCTGGAGCCAAAAAAAAGATATGATGTACACTTTATGCAATAATTTACATGATACAATAATTTTTAGTAAACATAATATAATTTATTGTAAACATCTATAAATATTCTATACAATCATTCAGGGAGGTAAAGAGTATCCTCGTATGTATTTTTTTTATCATTCTAGTTTTTACAGGTCTGCCACCTGGCAGCCAGTGATTTTCTCTGTACATTTCACAATGTTCAATAGATTCTGTTAGCTGTGAGCAAAACCATAGCTACATACTAAATGTCTTTGATAAGTTTGATTTGTATTTCAAGACGTTTAATTTTGGCGTTAAAATCATACAAAAGAATGTTGTCTGTTTTTGTTTAATTTAATTAAACAACTTGTGTTCAACCTGCCCAAGTTCTCCCACACCACCCCACTGCTTCGCTCTCTCCACTGGCTTCTGGTAGCTGCACACATCAGATTCAAAACACTGATGCTTGCCTACAAAGCCAAAAATGGACCAGTACCTTCTTGCCTCAGTGACCACATCACTTCTTGCAATGCACTAAGCAACCTGAGATCATCTATCACTGCTTGACTGGTCCCACCTTCTCTTAAGGTAAAAGGTAAGAATACTTCAATGCTCTTCCCTGTTCTGGCACCTAGGTGATGGAATGAACTTCCCCTAGGCTTCCGAACAGCTGAGTCACTTTCTATCTTCAAGGAACGGGTGAAGACCTACCTCTTCTTAAAACGCTTAAACTAGCACCTGTTTTGTTTTGTTTTTTTGAGAGAGAGAGAGAAAGAGAGAGAGAGAGAGAGAGAGAGAGAGAGAGAGAGAGAGATAAGAGGGGTGAAAGGGAGAGAGAAATATGGATTATTAAGTATCTTTTATTGGATTATATGGAATATTTAGTATCTTAAAGGGACGTCTCACCACACCACTAACAACAAACCTGAGGGAACGCGTGAGAGTGGGGGATGACAGCATACAAATATCCCAGTACACCAAACACTCTATATCCATGATCCGTGGAGATCTGCTCCTCCACCTCAGAAATACCTACTGACAGCTTAGACTTCCCAAATAGTCCCGAACAATAATTGGAAGGCTGTTCCATAATTGTGTAGCTTTGTAATATCTATTTAATCTATGGCAAATATAGCATCAGCTTTACTGCCTAACAATATATTCATAATTAATATGATCTAGCACTGAATAGGATATTGCATTACAGATATAAAGCTAGAGCATTTGATCATGTTAGCAGTGACGCGGTTATTTGATACACCAATTACCTTCAACTGTGCAGATAACTAGAATCATTTTGCACTGCTGAATGGAATCCTATATGTCTGGTTCTTAGAGTAGGTGATAATTTTTGTTAGCACAGGCAATAATTTTCTCACAATACCTTGAACTGAAGTATACCTTGTATGAAATTTAACATTTTGAGTGTTTTTGGCTATCCATGTATTATAGTATTATATTAAAACTTATAGATTATCAGACTTCTGCCTAGTTAATGAATTATACTAAATTATTTATTATTTCCATCTAACAGGTAGATGATTAACAAACATTTCCTAAACGGGTCCCAGAAGTCTGAAATTTTTATTTTCTAAAGATATGATCAACTTAACTGTTCTACTTATTTTAGCAGACTTAAAAAATTCATTTACTCCCTGGATATGTGGAATATTTAGGATTTTATCAATTTAGGAGAAATTCTTAAAGCAGTAAATAAAATGCTTATGAATCAATAGTGCTAGCATGGATACCAGCTGGAATGTACACCAAATAAGACATTTAAGATGTCAGTTAAATATTTTCATTAAAGAAATTCAGTCACAAACAAGTCAATATACTGAATTGTAATTGTTCAGATCATAAAAGAAAGTAAGGTAAGAATCAAGAATCAATCTGGTCACATTGTGGAGTGTCTTAAACATTTATGTAACAATAAAAATACTTATTAATGCTAATTTCTCTCTCTCTCTCTCTCTCTCTCTCTCTCTCCATTTAGTTAAACATGATCCTGAGGTATCATTTAATAGTGATCCTGTCCCTTTCTTTTCTTTGGCTCTGCCTGATTCATCACTGCACTTTACCTCTGGATGAAGTTCTCTACAATTGGAAACCACTCTGTGCAGCTGGGAATGGTTTCAAATAAACAATCTAAAGATCCTTGAACTATGAGGATGGGTTTAAAAAGTAATTCATATCAACAGTATTTACTGCATTTGCATATGAATGTACATGTCAATCACAACAGTTTACTTCAACAATGATGGAACTATAATGAATAGCTATATAATAGTTAGACGATATAACTATTCATATAACTATAATATAATATAGTTATATACTTTTCTTCTGAGTCTGGTTTTATTCAAAGTTTCCTCCTCAAAGCATCTCAGTAGTTTTTCTTTGCCACAGTCAACATCCACTTGCTCAATAGGGATAAACAAATAAAGCACTTATGGTGCTTATAAGGCACTAAACATACATTCCATCTTTATAACCTCTTCATCTCTGTAAGGTTACCTGGGGCAATGTCCTTTGTTTAATACGCTATATAAATACAACGCAATTAAAATAATAACCACAAACACTTCACAGACTTTGTGTTTTAAATTCAGTCTGTTTGTTGTAATATAATCCCTATTCTTTAATTCCTAGTATAATTTAGTTTGCCTGGTGGAAACACAAAACAATATGTCCAAAGTCCTGACAGCTTCTGTCAGTACCAAGACTCAAACTCAAGCCAATGGCATGATTTTGTTCAATGTTCAAGAGTTCAACCATGCAAATCAACGATGGAAATGTGGGAAATTCGTGGGTTATCTCTCAAGGTTTGGTCATCTACTCATTGCAAAGGACGGCCTAAACACCAGCTAAACACCAAAGGGACAGCCGGTGTGTACGTGCATGGGGACAGCGTGTTTCCATCACGAGCTCCGGTGCACTCTCACTTTCTTATCGCGCTGCGTTCCTCTTTAAGGAGACCTGACGTAATATTGCGCGTCTGCTTTCGTCTCATCTGTGATGGGTTTTTTTTCCCCCCAGCTCCGTTTGCAAACAAATCTCACGCACAGGCGCCGCGTCCCGCCAGCCTTCCCTCTGCGCGCTTTCGGTGCAATCTGCGCCCGAGCTGCGCGGGGGAAACGCGACCACAGCTCTTACATGAGACGGGGAAAATCCTGCACCAAACCCGGAAGGCGGTAAACAGGTACTGTATGCAGAATGTGTCGGAAAGCCTGCAATGTGATGTGATACTGATCCTGTAGGACAAACGAAGGACTGCATAAAGGACACAACAAATGCAGTAAAGGGGATTTGTGTTTACAGCATTGTATAATGCACGTAAGCATTGTTTGGTTTTTGGTGCCATCTGGGCTGCAGTGTTGTGTTTGGAAGTGTCTAATCGAATGCAGCTGTGAATGCGCACTACAGATGTTTGGCTGCAGAGTGCGGGTCGGTGCGCTCTTTTCCTGCTGCTGCTGCTGAAAGTGTCTTAAATGCGTTTGCGTGGATGTGTTTTCCTGTAAGTCCTCCCATTAGATGGTTTTACTGACGCCTGGACGTTTGCAGGTTCTGTGCCTCATGAGTCGTGACAGGTGCAGGATGCTGTGGGTGATAGGGCCTGGTGTGACCTTGCATATTTTTTTTTTACTTGTGTCGGAAATATGTGAATTATTATGAAATGCCCTTAATTATAAACAATACTCAAACTGTATATAGGTGTAGATGCACAATCCAGATGTTTGTCCTATACAATCACTGGGAAGATTAGTCTCTTCTAATTTCTCCCAATTCAAAACTTGTTATTTTTGTCTTACATTACTATAAGAACATTCTTATGTACAAAAGAATTATCCTGCTGAAAATTCCAGCTGCCATCACACAGGCCAAAGCTAGTCCAGATGGTAAAACATATTTGCCACCTGGTAAGATATTTTGCGGTTTTGTACTTGACATGTCTTATTATTGTTATCTTGCATTAAAAAAAAAACCATGCCTGCAGCACTGCTTTAATAGCAGTACTTTAGCAACGATTTCCTTTTTCCCAGCAAAAATGTCTATAGTTTACCCAGTTTAATTTGTTTTTGGTAACAAACTAAATTTGAATTTTTTTGAAGGCCTGTTAGTTTCTTGGTCAGTTCTCTGATGTGGCTCACTCCACTAACACAGCATGTTCAGACCCAATCATTACACTTTGCACTCATCACATTCTGGAATAGTGTCCGTCTCCATGGAGACGTATTTCGGCCCTGTCAGTGTGCAGCCTCATGTGTTTTGTTTTTCTGTGCATGCCTTTCTTAGTGCATTCATTGCCATCCACTGCAAAGCACCATTTTTTGTAGAATTTTTTTAATACTACTAATACCAGCCTATCCATAGAGCTACACTGTAAAGGGCAGTCCCTTTCATAGATAAACCTACATCTGCATCTGTATTGGCACCCACAGCAGATGATATGCATATGTCAAACTTAATGCAGATCATTTCAGATTTATGTGGAACCAAGTATTTATAGATATATAGATAGATAGATAGATCGATAGATAGATCGATAGATCGATAGATAGATCGATCGATCTTTGTCCCGAGGGCAATTTGTGATTCTCGATGACCACCTTTTGTCCTAAGAAAACCCAAAGTTTATGGTAAGAGGAAATGTAGCTGGGTTAATTTATATGTAGCCCAGACTCATGTAGAATCATGCAGCATATCAGTGACAGTTACGTCAGGGTGATCACCCAGAATTAAATACCCTCTTGATTTCTATGCATTGGAGCTAGGAACTTTCAGCCATCTTCAGTGACACAACCATAACACATCACCAGCAGCAAATAAGAGTTCAGTGTTTTACCTAGTCGGATTATAGTTTGAACACATGTCAGGCAATAATATGAAAGTCTGTAACACTTAGCATGTTGGGAACTGCTAAATCTGTACTAATAGATGTCATGAGACACCATTGTTCATCATTTAACCATGCAGCCAAATCCCAAAATATTGACTGTCTAATTCATTGGGTTGCATTGTAAACAAAATGTTGACAAAATAAATGGTCTTAGTCAGGTAAGAGCTTCAGAGCTCAGTTGCTCAAGTCTGCACGTCTCTGCAAAAAATACCTTGTGTTGTTACCGCAGTGCTCCAAAAAAGGACAATTCTCATGCATATGTACTTTTTCAATGCATTGTCTTATTATTGTTATCTTGCATAAAAAAAAAAAACATGCCTGCAGCACTGCTTTAATAGCAGTACTTTAGCAACGATTTCCTTTTTCCCAGCAAAAATGTCTATAGTTTACACAGTTTAATTTGTTTTTGGTAACAAACTAAATTTGAATTTTTTTGAAGGCCTGTTAGTTTCTTGGTCAGTTCTCTGATGTGGCTCACTCCACTAACACAGCATGTTCAGACCCAATCATTACACTTTGCACTCATCACATTCTGGAATAGTGTCCGTCTCCATGGAGACGTATTTCGGCCCTGTCAGTGTGCAGCCTCATGTGTTTTGTTTTTCTGTGCATGCCTTTCTCAGTGCATTCATTGCCATCCACTGCAAAGCACCATTTTTTGTAGAATTTTTTTAATACTACTAATACCAGTCTATCCATAGAGCTACACTGTAAAGGGCAGTCCCTTTCATAGATAAACCTACATCTGCATCTGTATTGGCACCCACAGCAAATGATATGCATATGTCAAAACTTAATGCAGATCATTTCAGATTTATGTGGAACCAAGTATTTATAGATATATAGATAGATAGATAGATCGATAGATAGATCGATAGATCGATAGATAGATCGATCGATCTTTGTCCCGAGGGCAATTTGTGATTCTCGATGACCACCTTTTGTCCTAAGAAAACCCAAAGTTTATGGTAAGAGGAAATGTAGCTGGGTTAATTTATATGTAGCCCAGACTCATGTAGAATCATGCAGCATATCAGTGACAGTTACGTCAGGGTGATCACCCAGAATTAAATACCCTCTTGATTTCTATGCATTGGAGCTAGGAACTTTCAGCCATCTTCAATGACACAACCATAACACATCACCAGCAGCAAATAAAAGTTCAGTGTTTTACCTAGTCGGATTATAGTTTGAACACATGTCAGGCAATAATATGAAAGTCTGTAACACTTAGCATGTTGGGAACTGCTAAATCTGTACTAATAGATGTCATGAGACACCATTGTTCATCATTTAACCATGCAGCCAAATCCCAAAATATTGACTGTCTAATTCATTGGGTTGCATTGTAAACAAAATGTTGACAAAATAAATGGTCTTAGTCAGGTAAGAGCTTCAGAGCTCAGTTGCACAAGTCTGCAAGTCTCTGCAAAAAATACCTTGTGTTGTTACCTCAGTGCTCCAAAAAAGGACAATTCTCATGCATATGTACTTTATCAATGCATTTTCATTAATGTTAACTTTCACTTTACCACACTTTTGTAATATGTACTATCTTACTTATTACTCCACTATATTCAGTAAATTACGCTGTTTTTATGCTGAAGTGAAAGCATAAGTTTAATGATTACCTGTCTGAAGACTACAACTATAACCCAGTAACTTTCAGTACTCTCACACTGTACCTATAAAAATAGAAAACTCTTTTCTAAAATTGTATGATCTGAAGGAGCATACATTGCATTTAAATTAGTAAAATGTTCATAGATCAGTCGTTTTACTTTTGATACATAAGACAATTTAAAAGTAACTGCTTTTGCGCTTTTTCTAAAGTACAATAAAAAAAATATTTATACTTTTACTGGAGTAGTGCTTAAATACAGGAATGGTGCTCTTTATCCATGACTGAATAAAGATGATCTGTCAGAATAAATCTGTTTTGATTTGTAGTGATCATTGCCCCTAAAGCAACAAATGTGAACCCAAACCATGATTCATTTTTGGTCCTTGGTTCCCTTAAATGTTAATTAGCCTTATAACTAGTGATATGGGACAGGTACATTAGCTTTATACGAGTCTGTTTCTTATCAACCCATTTGTGTGTTTTTATTAAACCAGTTGCCTGTATGACAACATGATTAAAGCTATGGTTAAATACTATATTAGTGGATGAGGTTGAAGGTACCACTCCCTTGACTTTAGCAGTATTTTATCATCTAAATGTTTTTATTGTTATTGTTTTACACAATACTGGTGCACAAATTTGAAAGAACACAATTGTACAGAATGTCCTCGCATACGATGGTCCTTCACTGAAATTAAAGGACCCAAACATGTTTTAGGAATGCTCCTGAAGCTCCATGAAGACCCAAAGCACCCCAGACTCCCTCACATGACATCAATAAGAAATCTCTTGTTGCTGAATGGGCATAAATCTGTATCAACACTTAGAAACTTTGGGGCAGATAGGCTAAAACAGCACAAGACCACAACAAGTTGGAAGGCCATTCTTTTCTTTGCTTTTATATGCTGGCATAGACGATTATAGACTCATATTTATGCTGAACCAGACCGTTTTGTTTAATCTACTTTGTTTACATATGAGTATTTAGTCAGTTGCTTACATCGATGGCATTATTAAATGTTCAGCATGAGTATAATTGCTTCAGCATAATCCTTTCCGCAAGTAATAAATCATTAAAACACAAGCATGCTCACTAGTAAATTCACTGTGGTCTGTATGCCACCCCACTAAGGGCAGGTTATCTCTGGCTTTTATCCTGTATTAAATGGTATTGGCTCTATCTGGGTCCCAAAGCCTCACCCTCATTGTGTGTTTATTATCTGTAATAGAAACCTGGAGGGAAAAGGGAAAATAGTGAATGACAGACACTCAGCTTCATCTGCAAACTGTGTTCAGGGCTGCTATTCCTGTCTCCTACAGACCAAACTGAGGTCACCTGAGTCACTGTAAAGGAGGATGATACAGCACATTTTGATGTGAAATTATGAATATATCCTTGGGAGGTAATGCTAGAGTCTGGATTTTTTGTTTAAAGTTATGTCCTTTAGTGTAAATATTTATGACCCTTTATGTCAGATGCACCAGTGTGTATGTTTTTGTGTGTCTGTGTGTGCATACATGTGCATGTGTGTGAGTGTGTGCACAAACTTAGGTGGGGTGTGGGACGTATGAGGATGGTGGAAAGGAGTGACTCACTTTTTCTCAGTGTGGTAGTGAGTCATGTTAGTGGGAGTCCCAGGGTGCATTATTGCAGTTAGCACCCTATTATGAGACATTATGAGATAACTCATTTCATATTTAGATGCTCTCTAAGACATTCTTAAACGTAAATCCTTCCTAAAAACTACTGTGCAACATCAGCAGTGCTTATTGCTGACTTGTATACTTTATTCGAGCGGTATATACCTATAACACAGATGAAGTCTATTTGTAAAAAATACCATACAAAGTAAGAAAATATACTGTAAAGGGACTACTTGTACAAAGAGCAAAACATCAGAGTTCTCATGGGGTAGCAAAATTGTCCGGGGTGTAGATAACCAAGAGAATGCATAGTCATCAAGTAAACCAGTTTTAGCATTTTGGCACAGTTAAGGCAAACCCTTGCAGAAAATTTACAGTGTACAGTACAGAACAGAAAGGTATAAATTCACTTATGCATGTGTCCCCTTTTCACCATCAGCTTTATTTAGCAGGGTTTGTTTAAAGTTGTATACAGCAAGGTGTGTTGTGTATTTCTACATCTATAAAGGTGCCTTGATATAACAGAGCTTCACAGAGGACACACATTGGTAGATATGTACACCTGTTCCTGTGTCCTGGGAAAGCAAGAACCTAGGACGTATTTTCAAGTGGGAATTTTCATCCATACACAACCAAAAAAATTACATTAGGATTGGGATTTGTTACATATCACTTTGTTTTTTATTTAAAAGTAATAAGAAAATAGGTAAAGGAATACCTTTCTTTTATTATTTGCTTATCACTTTCTTCTTTGTTGTGGTATCTTAACATGACTGAGCATTTTGCCATATACTTTTTCTTTATTCTGCTGCTCCCATTAGGGGTCGCCACAGGGCGACATCTCTCTCCGTACTGCCCTATTCTCCGCATCTGCCACTTTCATATTAACCACCTGCATCTTTTCCTTAATTTCTGGTGGCTCCATCCTCAGCATTCTTCTAACTCTACCCCATGTCCCTCCTCTGAACATAAACAGACCATCTCAATCTTACCTCCTTTACCTTGTCTCAAAAACGTCCTAAACGCACAGGTACTCTAATAAACTTATTTCTAATCCTGTCTATCCTCGTCACTCCCAATGAAAATCTCAGCATCTTCAGCTCTGCTACCTCCAGCTTTACCTGTCTTTTACTCATTGCCATGTCCAGGCTCTTCTCAACCTGCTCCCTACTCTCACCACAAAACACAATATCAAATGCAAATATCACAGTCCATGGAGACTCCTGTCTGACCTTGTCTGTCAACCTGTCCATCACCACTGCAAAAAGGAAAGGGCTCAGAGCCGATCCTTGATGCAATCTGACCTCTACCTTGAACCAGTCAGTCATTCCTACTGCACACTTCACTGCTGTCACACTGTCCTCATACATGTCGTGCACCACCCTCACATACGTCTCTGCCACACCTGACTTCCTCATACCATACCACATCTTCTCTCTCAAAACCCTGTTGTACGTTTTCTCTAAATCTATAAAAATCACAATGCAACTCCTTCTGACCTTCTATATACTTCTTCATCAACATTCTCTGGTAACCGGGGCCACGACTGATCCGGTATAAAATTTCTGTTTGTGATCTGCATATTTGATTTGGGGCATTTTATGCTGGATGCCCTTCCTTACACAACCCACCATTTAGAAGTTGTTCAGAAACCTGTATTAACAGTGTTAAACAAATGCCTCTTCGATTCTGTTTTTTGTTACTTTCCTGGTTAGTCTTAAGTGATAATATTAATGAATTTTTTTAACTCTATTATGTGTTAATTATATTGCAGATTGGTACAGTGTAAAAGTTTAATGTTAAACTCTAAAGCACAGTGATCAAATTGGCATCTTACATTAAGTTATGCTCAAGGTTACAGTGGCAGCTCTGCAATTCTGCATCGTTACTTTTTTTCATTTTCATAGGTTGGTTTGAGCTAAGGTGATTAAGCTGTGCTGAGTGAGAGAGAAACAGAGGGAGGAAAGGAGTGAAACAGAACTGCAGAGAGTGTGCTAGCTTGCTTCGATGTCTTCACCTGTCAATAAGAGATCTACTTCTGGGACCCGAAGGTAGGCTGCTGACTTTTATTTTGGCTCTGATTCTCTGTAATCTGTTTCCTGTTGCATTTTTGAGGCTGCACTCTTTATCCTTCCTTTATTTACTCTTTGCTTTATTCTAAAAATTATTCATGTCTTTCTTGCTTTATATTGCTCAGCAGTTTTATTTTGATCATGCAAAATAAGACGTATTGTATGCTGTTCCTTTTGACTATATTCTTCACTAAACTGAATTTGGATACCGAAACTTTGGGTCAAGATATCTGTATATTGTATCTTGAAGATTTATTTTATTTAGCAGTTTTAGTTTTAGATTTAGGTTTTTAGTTTTATACACAGACCAGGCATACCATTATGACCTTATAATATTATAAGCGGTGAAGTGAATGAAATTGATTATCTATCATGACACCTGTCAGTGGATGGAATATATTAGGCAGCAAGTGAACATATTTTCCTAAATGTTGTGTTAGAAGCTGGAATAATGGGTAGCATTAGGATTTGAGCAAGTTTGACAAGGGCCATATTGTGATGGCTATATGACTTGATCAGAGAATTTCCAAAACTGCAGCTCTTGTGGGCTGCAGTTTTGGTCTGCAGGGGTCCCCGGTCTGCAGGGGTCAGTATCAATCAAAAGTAATCCAAGGAAGCAACAGTGCTGAACCAGTGACAGGGTCATTGGCGGCCAATGCTCAGTGATGCATGTGGGAAGCGAAGGCTGGCCTGTGTGGTCCAATCCAACAGATGAGCTTCTTTAGCTCAAATTGCTAAATAAGTTAATGCTGTTAATGCTTGATAAGTCAGAATGGTTTGCGCAGCAAAAGGGGGACTAGCACAATATTAGGCAGGTGGTCATAATGTTATATCTGAACGGTAGTCATAATATAATGCCTGGATCCCTGGTGGTCTAGTGGTTAGGATGCGGTGCTCTCACTGCTGCGGCCCAGGTTCGATCCCCGGTCAGGGAATCAATCCCAGCCAGTGTGCTCTTAGTGCTGGTCCCAAGCCCGGATAAACAGGGAGGGTTGGGTTAGGAAGGGCATCTAGCGTAAAAACGTGCCAAATCAAACATGCATATCATAAATACGGATGATCCGCTGTGGCGACCCCTAACGAAGTTAGTCATAATATAATGCCTGGTTGGTGTATTTCTCTTATTTTCTGTGCTGTACTAAAGATAACGAGTCTTCAATCTCCTTTTCTCTGCTCAGCTATTCCAGCTCTTTAACTTTTTGCTTTTTGCCTCTTTTTCACCAAGAAGATGGATGATTGCCTTAAGTTGCTGAGTAAAAGACTTTAAAGCTGGCCAGCTGTGCCTAGAACCAATCACCAAAATTGCTTCTCATAATAAGATGCTTTAATGTAATTACTGATCAGATTAGTAAAACAGAAATGACAATGGACTGAAACATAACACCATGCTAATGATCCATTCTGTTTTGGAGTTGCTGTTTGGTTTGATTGTCTTCAAATCTGTAAGGTATGATTGCACGTGTCTGCATAGTGATTGTAAAATATTTGCAGATATAAATATTTGTATTAAAGTATTTGTAGTAGTAAAACTAGAGTAAGCATTACTTAATAAAATAAGGATTTTTAGAAGCACAGCTTTGCGTCTGGTAGTGCCCAGCTCTCTGCCTCTCTGTCTTGTCTTTCTCCTCAGATTCAATCCTCTGAAGGCCCTGCAGCCCAAATGGCGCTTGCAGCAAATACTGTCCTCTTCTTCTGCACCTCCTCCGTGAGCCTCAGATTCAGTACCCTACACAGGGCATGGTTATATTAGAGAGCACTAATGTAGTTTTAGAAAACTGCAATTTACCCATGAAGCCAGGTCCAATCTAAAACCACCCCCTACTGTAACTCACACCAGGGATGTAGAGGCATTGTTTAGACAAGGTACAGATTGTAATTCTGGTCACTACTTAGCAATATCCCATTTAATCAAGGCATCTATCTTTTGAAAACTATTAACCATATATAGCAACACTTTTCAGTTGTGTGCATCTGTGAGCTCATGTATGTAGAAGCGACCAGTTTTTCCCTCTCAGTGTCCCACTCACGTATCATGAGCAGAAATCCAAAAAGACGATATTGGCAGACTTTATGTGTCTTAAAGAAAGCATGTGCTAGACTTCTCCCTAGCCAGTTGAGAAGAATATAGAGAATTTTCAACTACATTTTTAGTGCCATAAACAATATTAATACGACTTATATCCAAATGTCTTTAAATGTGAGGATTGTCCTGATTGCAGGTGCATTTTAAAACATGATTAGCTTATCAACATAGTACCACAATTCCAATAACATTGGTAAATAAGCATGTTACACAGCAATGGATTGAAATCTAAAAGATAAAGAGTTTTAAATGCTAGGATAATTAAAGAAAGTCAGAAATGTGTAATGCCTGCAAATACTTTATGGTCTTTTTTATGCTATTATCTAAAGAAAATATCAATCGCATAGGCCATGTAACACAAATAAACATTATAACTTAACACATGAGCTACTCAGGTTTATGTTGATTAAGTATGGTCATGAGCATGTTTAAGCTTTCAGCTAACAGCTTTAAAGAACAGAAGATTCCAGGACCATATAAAATTGTTATCAGTTCAGTTTACTAAGTGCACAATCTATAAATCTCTATTGTTATGTAAGAGTTTTTATTATTATATTTGTTATTATTATTATTATTATTATTATTATTATTATTATTATTATTATTATTATTTGTATTATTAACATTCTCTTATTTTCTTTTGTTCAAACGGTTAAACAAAAAGTTTTCTTTCCTTGTTTTCTTAGCCAAAAAGTTGAATAAATACAGTGGTCAGGGACTGGTTAAAGGTTGGGCCAACACATGGCTTCCATCTTTATCATGGGAAATTGCACCCCTTAGTGGCTGTTTTGTCTGTGCTGCTTTAACTCTTACTTAAGATCTGTGTGACAGAGAAACTAAAAGTCTAATATAATACTTAGAGAGTAAAGAATTTATTAACATTATAACTTTTTTATTATTATTCGCTCAACTACTGCACAACTAAATATAGCATCTCTTTGACCACACAGTATCATTAGTACTTGGCTTGAACCAGTCCATCTTATAAAACACACTAATGCTGACCACTGTCCCTGCTGTCTCTTTCTCTGCTATCAGTAATGATACCAGATTTATTATGTTTGCATTCTTTTGCTTTAGCTTTGTCACTTCTTTTTGCATCTTTGGCTGTACATTAATATCTAACCATATACATATTCCTACAGCTCTGGGAGAAGTAAGCTGGTTGAAGGCATGCATTTTAAATAGAACATTGCTTATAAATGGTTTGTTGCTATGGGTTAATCATTCTGGGTTGGGAGATGAAGCTACTCTGTGGCTCATTAAGTTTCTTGCTGCAAAAAAAAACACTTTTGATGCTTGACACACATTGAAAACTGTTGGTTCTGCTTGGTATATATACAAATGATCTTGCAGCCTGCATAGGGACTCTGCATTATTATTTCATTAGACTTGACAGTATGAGCTCCTAGTCAACCTATAAATGAACATTGCTTCCATTCAATTTATTCCAAGGGATTTTATTCCTCACTGAGGCGAAAATTAAAATGGATTTGTTCATTAATCTTCCCTTAAAAAATAGTTTGTAGGATGTGTCTAGTGCTTTGCCTGTTGCTTTGTTTAATATTTTCTGCTTCTGCGACAGACACCTAAGGTGAGGAGTCTGATTGAAGAGCTGGCAGATTGTGCCCGCAAAGATTTAGCTCAAGGCTAAACCTACGATGTCATTAATCACAGAAAAGGCAGCAACATTCATTCCTGTCTAAGGGACAATGTTCATAAGAACTAATCTAATAATAACAAGGAGGAATTCTTACTTAAAAATGTACACTTGTTGGACACTTTATTAGAACACTTGTTCATTTATTTAATTTTCCAATTAGTAAATCATGTAGCATCAGCAGTAGGCCACAAACATTCAATTATACTCTTCAGTTTGATAATCTGAATTAACCATAGACTTCTTGTCAGTTTGAACCAGTCTGGCCATTTTCTTCGCTTAATCCAGTATAACACAGTATAACAGTTACAACACAAGCCATGATCTATTTTTGTTTACATTGACTGAGTCTGCTCAATAGCAGTTTGGGTTAAAGTCTCCACATATTCAAATAAAATGTAAAATCAATTTAATGCAGCTCACTTAGTGGATGGCTAATAATAATGCCATCTATATTACTATCTTTGTAATATAGCTATTATTATGTTAAATACCTATAATTATTAAGTTTGTATATGGCTACAGGGTCAGTATGTTCTTTCCTCTTTCTTCTTATTACTTTTTTGTTAACAGCAGCTTATTGCTGCATAAAGCATATGACCTATTTTCAGAGAAGATCTTAGAGTGAGAATTTTTTTGGTCTCTGTAAAAAGGTCACAATATAACAAAATATCAGCACTGATATTTCAGAAACACATTGCAACTAAATGTAGAAGTAAAACTACATCTTTTGTTAGCATGCAAAATATGGTTTAAATGCGTGTTATATATTTGGTTGTTTAATGTGGTTTAATAGGTACTTAATATAGAGTTTTTTGCTTCAGGTGATCAGGGTCACAAAAAAATTTTTTAACCCTTTTTTCTTACAATTAATTCTTTGCCTGAAGCTTGAATCAAGATAGGTGTCTGGTTAAATGAATAAATCTATATAACAAGATTGTTTAGATTAAGACAAGCATCCTAATACTTTACAGGCGTTTGGGTTTATTCAGTTATGAGGAGTCCTGTGAGTAATAGTGTGTTCTTGTATGTGGGTCAGTTTTGATTATTGCAGGTTTATAGAACTAGACTACACCCCCATGGAGGCAGGCATTATGGTCTCTATGAGGCAGAGCCGAGGATATTTGACACCAAAGTCTCCGGAGCGCCACTGTCGGTCAGAGCATCATCCATCGATTCCCCATTTTTATGGTCTTACCCTATTTTCCTTGTGCTTTTTCCAGTGTTTTTGTTTTTTGATTCTCTCTCGCATTGCACTGGCATGAATTTTCTCCTCATTTCACCATTTTTGACTTTGACTGAACTTTATACAGTGTGGAAAATAAGTATTTGAACACCCTGCTATTTTGCAAGTCCTCCCACTAAGTAATCATGGAGGGGTCTGAAATTGTCATTGTGGTGCATGTCCACTGTGAGAGACATAATCTAAAACAAAAAATCCAGAAATCACAATATATGATTTTTAATCTATTTATTTGTATGATACAGCTGCAAATAAGTATTTCAACACCTGTCTATCAGCTAGAATTCTGACCCTCAAAGACCTGTTAGTCTGCCTTTAAAATGTCCACCTCCACTACATTTATTATCCTAAATTAGATGCACCTGTTTGAGGTCGTTAGCTGCATAAAGACACCTGTCCACCCCATACAATCAGTAAGAATCCAACTACTAACATGGCCAAGACCAAAGAGCAGCCCAAAGACACTAGAGACAAAATTGTACACCTCCACAAGGCAGGAAAGGGCTACGGGGAAATTGCCCAGCCGCTTGGTGAAAAAAGGTCCACTCTTGGAGCAATCATTAGAAAATGAAAGAAGCTAAACATGACTGTCAATCTCCCTCGGACTGGGGCTCCATGCAAGCTCTCACCTCGTGGGGTCTCAATGATTCTAAGGAAGGTGATAAATCAGCCCAAAACTACACGGGAGGAGCTGGTCAATGGCCTGAAAGGGCTATGGGGAAATTGCCCAGCCGCTTGGTGAAAAAAGGTCCACTGTTGGAGCAATCATTAGAAAATGAAAGAAGCTAAACATGACTGTCAATCTCCCTCGGACTGGGGCTCCATGCAAGCTCTCACCTCGTGGGGTCTCAATGATTCTAAGGAAGGTGATAAATCAGCCCAAAACTACACGGGAGGAGCTGGTCAATGGCCTGAAAAGAGCTGGGACCACCGTTTCCAAGGTTACTGTTGGTAATACACTAAGACGTCATGGTTTGAAATCATGCATAGCACGGAAGGTTCCCCTGCATAAACCAGCACCTGTTCAGGCACGTCTTAAGTTTGCCAATTACCATTTGGATGATCCAGAGGAGTCATGGGAGAAAGTCATGTGGTCAGATGAGACCAAAATAAAACTTTTGGGTCATAATATCACTAAACGTGTTTGGAGGAAGAAGAATGATGAGTACCATTCCAAGTACACCATCCCTACTGTGAAGCATGGGGGTGGTAGCATCATGCTTTGGGGGTGTTTGTCTGCACATGGGACAGGGCGACTGCACTGTATTAAGGAGAGGATGACCGGGGCCATGTATTGCGATATTTTGGGGAACAACCTCCTTCCCTCAGTTAGAGCATTGAGGATGGGTCGAGGCTGGGTCTTCCAACATGACAATGACCCGAAGCACACAGCCAGGATAACCAAGAAGTGGCTTTGTAAGAAGCATATCAAGGTTCTGGCATGGCCTAGCCAGTCTCCAGACCTAAACCCAATAGAGAATCTTTGGAGGGAGCTCAGACTCCGTGTTTCTCAGCGACAGGCCAGAAACCTGACTGATCTAGAGAAGATCTGTGTGGAGGAATGGGCCCAAATCCCTCTTTAGTGTGTGCAAACCTGGTGAAAAACTACAGGAAACGTTTGACATCTGTAATTGCAACAAAGGCTACTGTATCAAATATTAACATTGACTTTCTCAGGTGTTCGAATACTTATTTGCAGCTGTGTAATACAAATAAATAGTTAAAAAATCATACATTGTGATTTCTGGATTTTTTTTTAGATTATGTCTCTCACAGTGGACATGCACCTACAATGACAATTTCAGACCCCTCCATGATTTCTAAGTGGGGGAACTTGCAAAATAGCAGGGTGTTCAAATACTTATTTTCCTCAGTGTGTATATATGTATATATACACACACACACACACACACACACA
>MU564352.1:17628775-17663493 GCA_024362625.1 Silurus asotus
TATATATATATATATATATAATTATTATTATTATTATTATTGTGTGTATATGTTATCTTATTTCCTAGGAGATAGTGGTCCCCGTCAAGTTGTGGCATGTTAGTCCTATTAATGTAAATGTAAATGGCCATGTTTTGTTGTTATGCTCCGCTAAGCTGTGGTTTATGGCTGATTTTTTGTGTATAATTAGTGCCTATAATCTTCACAAATTCCTCTTAACCATTGGACTGTGTTGTATATCTTCTTTATGAAGAAGCTACTTTAACAGTGTTTCCCCCTGTGCTGTAGGCGGAGTCCAGCACCGATCAGTAACCGTGATCCTTATGGCAATGCCTCTCTCAGCAGCAGCAGCAACTCAGGCTCATGCAAGGGTAGTGACTGCAGCCCCACCCCCAGGTTTGATGCACATAATTAATTAAATTATTGCATTCAGATTAAAGGTGGAGTTTTATGAAAGGTTCTTAGCATGAACATTGTACAACCCAATAGCCTGCTTTTATAGATTGTGCTCAAAACCTTACATAGAAAGAGAATTGCTTAAACTCTATCTAAATGTATTTCTTTCTCCCAAGGCACCATATGAAGTACACATCCTGCACAGATAACCATGGTATTAAGCCGCCTCCTCCTGAGCAGTACCTGACCCCTCTGCAGCAGAAAGAGGTTTGCATCAGACATCTGAGGGCACGACTCAAAGAAACCGTTGAACGATTGCAGGAAAGGTAAAATGTGAAATATGCAATTACCAAAGCAAATGCATTCACAAAACATTGGAAAAAAGTTTCAACCATTATTTCATTTTTCAACTAATAAGCTAGATAACCTGCACCTCCTCTAGCTATCCCTAACTAAATTCATTTATTTTATACATTTTATCTCTGTTTAAGTTGTTTTTTACCACTTTATTATTTTTCAATTTAACATATTTGGTCACCTTTCTTTTTTACTGTTAATTTTTCTTTGTAACATATTAATCACTGTAAGCAAGTTGAATTACAAAAAAACTTGTCTTACCTCTCTCCTGCTCCCCATTCAGAGACACAGAAATAGATGATTTGCGAACTCAGTTGTCCCGAATGCAGGAGGACTGGATTGAGGAGGAGTGCCATCGCGTTGAGGCCCAACTTGCTTTGAAGGAGGCACGTCGGGAAATCCAGCAGCTGAAGCAGGTCGTCGATGTTGTTCGCTCCAGCCTGGGTGAGGCAGACTCGGGTGTGCAGAAGTGTTTCCAAGACATCAATGTCCAGAATCATAAGTTGGAATCCCTGCTGCAGAGCATGGAGCTGGCACAAACCGGAGTGGCAAAAGTTACAGAGGCCCCAGTTGGGGGTGGGGCGGTGGGGGCAGGGTCGTGGGTTGGTGAGGGGTCAGTGGGCTCTGGTGAAGGCTCACCCGCCCGCTCACTAACCCGCAGCTCTACCTACACTAAACTGGGCGAGGTTGCACCACCCGAACGCAATGAAAGTGGCAGTGGCTCAGATGTGGCATGTTGCTTGTCAGCCGAGGGTACTCAGGACAGTGGTTTTGTGTGTTGTGGGGAAATGGCAGGGGGTGGAGTCACAAGGGCCGAGCTGCTCCTGGAGGCTGCTTGCCTATCAGAGGAAACGGCATCGCTGCTAAACGCATGCTCACACCTGCCTCACTCAGCTACTTGCGATGCACTGTGCTGTGGAGAGACACGGATGCTGCCATTTCGCTGTAGCCTGGGTAGAACAGCTGGAGGTGAGGGTGCCACGAGCTTTAGCCACCCCTGCCTGTCACATCACCACCTGTACCTGCACCACCTAAGAGAACAGGCAATTCAGACAGAATATGACTGTGGACCAGCCTCAGCCCCAGCCCATGGAGCTGCATTTGGCTCGGACTTGGACACTATTGCTGAGGTTCGCACTTTCCGCTCTCAGGCCTGCAGCCCTACCTCTACCTGGCTGTCAGATGAGGTTGACGATCTAGACTCAGTCACCACTGAATCTGTCATCACAGCCACAGCTGCAGCTGCAGGGAAAGACATTTTTACAGACACTATCTCCACTGCGTCAGCTCTGGCAGTAGGTGGCACTCAGTCTGCTGTGACAAAGGCTGTTGTTGATGATTCTTTTGCTATATTGCCCACTGCATCAATAATGCCAGACAGAGATGATGCACTAAAGACTACTACTCAAGATCCACCCTCATGTTCTGATACAACCTCCTTTCCTGTGCCATTAGTGAAGGAGAATGAAGAGCCCATCCCGCAAACCACCCAGCCACAGAGTTTAGCCTCACAAGACAGCATCAATGGGGTCACTGTTGTAGAAGTGGATGATGATAATGAAGAAGACCAAAACAATGAATCAGTGAGCGCAAACAACTCGGACTGTGACATGCCTGTGAAAAGCTATTGGAGCCGTCATTTTTTAGTGGATCTCTTAGCTGTGGCAGTGCCAGTGGTACCCACAGTAGCATGGCTTTGTCAAGGCCCACAGCGTGGAGGCCATCCCATGTACCACATTGGGTCATTGCTGCGCGGTTGCTGTACCGTAGCCCTGCACTCCCTACGCCGAGGGGGAGGTCTGCGCCATTACCCTGCAGGAGGAGGCGGGCCAGGAGGAATAAATATATGAAATCAAACCCTGAGTATCCAAGAGAGGATCATCAAGCTGCTCACAGTGCTGTTTGCAGATCAGACTGGCAGAGACCATGGGGTGTTAATGAACAGCCAGGCTAGGAGGCAAGATTAGCACTGTTGCTTCGTCATTAGTTAAATCGTAACCATCACAGCTCTAATCTTGATATACTACATAGTCCTGATATAGGGCAGAAGGAAATGAGAAGTGTTTTACCGATAAATCTTTACTGAAATTATGTAAGTACTTTCTGGGTTTATACAATGGTACCTTTTACTTTCAAAACCTGAGCTCTAACCCAATTATTCTTGATTAGATGGCAGGACAAGAAACAGCTAATGATCCTGACAGACATGAACAATATTTTGGTAGTTTCAGGAGTGAGGAAAATAACAAAATGTCTAATTCTCTGTCTTCCTGTCTCCTGATCCTATGGTGTACTATTTTGGTCCAATCTTATAAGACAGGGGTTTAAAGGAACAAAAAAAAAACCTATATGTGTGTTGATATGTGTGTGTTTGTATTTGTGTGGTGTTATTGTGCAGTGTAGCTGAAGCACCTGAACAACTGGAGATGATCATTGCTGCAGCAGTTGTAGGTGCATGGTTAGTTCTCTCATTATAGTACTGATAATCAATTTATAAACTTCACATAGTTCAAGGTGGCTTCTCCTGCTAAAGCGTAATCAATAGGCAAAAAGTACATGGAACATATTAGCTTTATTGTGTTATTCTGAACCAAAATAAGTGAGTGAAAGACAAAGAATATTGCTATCAAAGCGCATAGGAGCCGCTAGATAGGCTAGGTTTAAAGAGTTGAAGGATGCATGGAGAACAAGCAATCATGTTATGTTTCTAGTAATAATAATGATGCTTAATTATGATTATCAGAACAGGTCTATATGAGACATCTGTAGAACACTTCATGTTTCTTTTGCACTTCAATCATTTGTTAATTTTAATAGTCCCTGTACTGTAATTATACCAGTGTTTTTTTGTTTTGTGTTACCAAAGTGACCGAGCCCCCCCCCCCAGGAAATGTTACTTTTAACCGAATCAGCGCTATGTGGTGTGACTTTACTGATATCACTTGCACTAAAATTCACTTTATCACCTAGTTACTTGAAGTTTAGTGTGTATGCAATGTTAAATATTTGTAGGGCAGATATTCACAGAGATCACAGTTTTTACTGACTCAATCATGTACATCTATGTAGATGTACATGTTCTCAATAAAGAACAAATAATAACCATAAGTGCAAATCAGTTGCTAAAATCAGAAATTACTGTTTTATTCTTGTGAACATCTCTCTACTGTAGTATATATGATTACAACCTTCATTAGTTGCCTTTTCCTCTACACTCCCCTCTGTGTGGAGTCACTGTTTGTTCTGTCAGTTGACTATGTATCAGATGATTTTACGATTTTATTTTATTTTGTAGATGTTTTTGGTTTTTTGCTGCTTTCTCCTGAAACCACATGACAATCTTTTGTGTTGTGCAGTGTGTTTGGGAACTTTCACCAATCTGTGGTGTGCAGTTTTAAGTAAATATGCTAGCATCACTCTGGCTGTTTTAGCAGATGTATGTGATTGTATGACACTGAACATATGAGGTAAACTGGATTTTTTTTAATCATATATAGAATTTTGAATTTCACAATGATTGTGTGGCTTTTGTGTAGTATTTGTCTTCAAAATGGTCAAAGGATATTGGATACACAAGGGATGGTCCAAACTTGACATCAATCAATTACCTCTAATTTATGAGCCAGTAAAGAGCCATTTAAATGTTCTTCAATGCTGTTAATAGCAAGATGAAAGCAAGAGGTTTGCATTGAAGTGACTAATAAGGCCTTGAAAGTTTGCTGTAAAGCCATATTCTACTAAAGGATTGTATGTTGTATGTAAGCAAGGGGGCTTCAGTTGTGTGTGCTTAAAATGGTGCTTGATGGTTATTCTTGATTTCGTTGCAATATTTTTCATCTTAATGTCTTACTCCAAATCTGCTAGTATAATTCCATTCTAATTAACCACACACACAAACACTTACAATTTGAAAATGAATGCATTAGCAACGTTGAACCCTGATCTTTTACAAACCTTCACAGGATCACAATCTTTGCATTGTATGGAAGGCTAAGTATTAAACGGCACTCTCTTTACCTTATACCGATGCACAAAGCTTTTAGAAAGTGAAGGCCAGCATTGCTGAAAATACATTAAAATCTTTGCATTTGGGACTAGCATAAGAGGTATTCCATTATTAAATTGAAGCTGAGCTTTAACTCCTAGGTTTGGTATTTGTCTCTGCATACAATAAAATAGAATGTCATATGCCAGCATTGTGATACGTGTGAATGTATCTTACACTTCCAAGCAATGTGCAAAAATTTACTTTAAAAGTGAAACAATAAAATTGTTTCTTGCAATGTTTAAAATGTCATGTCAATTGGTTTGGCCAACAAATATATGTAAATAAGTATGTTCTCTACTGTAAAACAGCTATTTTAATAGTAATAATAGAGTGTACAGGAATCCTTGTGCACAGCTGTCATTTCATTTTCATTCACTATACTGTATAAAAAAAAGACCATATTAAAAAGCATGGTGTGTATATACTCCTTTCTTTCTGCTTTCAAATGATTGGAATTTTAGATATTTAAACATATATTTCACTATTTTGCTGAGTACAGGTTTTTTTTTTTTTTTTACCTTATCCTGTCACATTTATCTGCAATTGTTGCACTGAAGTGAACAGCTGCCAAAACCACATGTACCTTTGGGAGTTGAGTTTTGGGCCTAACAATATAACACCATGTTATACCACAATGATCGTTTATATACTTTTATTACAAGTATGTTGAGGCTATATTTGAATACATTGTCATAGAATTTACATAACTGCAGAAAGTGTAATCAATGATTTATACATTTCAAAAAGACAACTAAAATGAATATATATTTCTTAAAACAAAGACTTATCAAATGAACCTTGTTTACAGTGTGGCAATGAAAGTCCTTCTTGGCACATAGGTGTGAATTTGAAATTACTCAACCAGGGGGACTGATTATACCTGTGCATAGTGGGTGACTTTTCATATTTTGGAAATCAATGCCCGCAATCCTTATTTGTCTTCGGAAGCCCAAGTACAAACCTAGTCCTTATTTTTCATTGCCTACAAACTAATCGAAAGGTGCAAGTATAAAAAAAAAAAAAAGATAAAAGATGAATCTCAAAGTCATTAATACTCAGGGATTATTATTGTTACATATAAAATACAATTAGACAATGCAACTGTAACAAGGAAGATAGAAAAAAATAGATATACAAGAACAGCTAAAGTAGAAAAAGACAAATTTCTGATGTTATACATGAAAATGATTGAAGAAAGGATTAATTCTAACACAGACCAGCCATGTGCTAGAAGGGCCTGATGGAGATTGCAGATGTTCTGAAAGAATTAAACCTCAGGCACCGAATGATCCATTGAAGACCTCAGCAGGCCACTTGACATCCTGTAAAAGCAAAAGTGGGTTACTATTTAGCACTAATAGTTTTACAAGTTAATATGAACACAACAAACCAGCACATTTTATACAACCCTAATTCCTATCTCATCAGAAGCGTCCCATTTTCTGTTAAAAGTGTATATACATTTGGGAAATGAGGTGACCAATTGCTGGACTTTTGGAAAAAGAATATTTTCCCATTCATATCTGATACATAATTCTAGATGCTCAACAGTCCTGGGTCTTTTTTGTCTTTTTTTTTTTTCGTTGTTGCAAGGTTTACAATTGTTTACACAGCATCCCAACCTTCTTGGAATTTGGGTGGTAAAAAGAAAAGCTTTTATGTTTCTATAGTCGGTAAATATGATATTAGCATTTTCTATATACGTTTGAACGTATATAGAAAATACTGGATATTCTATGCAATCGCTTTCTCTGTACTTATCCTGCTATTTACTCTTCAAAGTGTCATGCTAAAAGTTCATAAGGGGAAGCTTTTTATTTATTTTTCTATTTTAATGTAACTGCTATATGTTCAATATAACCTTAATACAACTGCACTAACAAAGCTGAAAGTAATGTTTGTATTAGTGCACCAACCTCTTAATCATATGCTCGTAGATAACCTTAGGCATGATGGTGATTGTCATAGCGGTGGGAGATGTGTTCAGGATATCTTTAATCTGAGGATCCTGTGAGAAAACGCAATATGAGCTATTAAATACATTACTGCAAGAACCAATGTCTTGGAGAAATGCACAATAAAGTTAGACTATAATATGAACTATATTAATATTTAAGTTTATTTCAATTCTGATGGCCTTTACACATTTTTTTTTTTATGTTACCTTGAGTCCAATGACATTCTGGCCATTTATCTCACAAATGTAATGATCAGTGAGAAGTCCATTGCGGGCAGCAGAACCATCCTTCACCAGAGAATTGATACGGCCGGACTTAAATATAAAACCAACATGGCCAGTGCTGTCCTTATGCATGGTGATTGTGCGCTGGAAGGGCCTGTGGTCAACAACAAAAAAGTGTCAGCCTGTCAACTGTAAGAAGTGGTAGATGCATGTGTCAACGATAAGAATGATATTGTACTACAGTTGCATTAAAGTACCTTCCCTGTTTTTAAACAAAACACAGAGTTAAGATTCAGAAACATCATTATGATTATTACATTACGAGGCATGTTTAGTGTCTATAGGGTGGAGCCAGACCCACACATGCAGGAAGTTATAAGGCAAATGACATAATAATCCTTGTTTTGTGAGATATGTTTAAATTAATTTTCCTGGAGACCATGTATACACCACTGACTCTCAATAGCCCATTGCGTGTGTAACTGAATGGATTAATACCAGCAAGATCTCATTGTTTATACTCCACAAATATTTACTTAACCATAAAAGGTGCTGGCATTATTACCCTATAAGCTGGTCACCTGACAGACCTTTTGTATGTTGTGTTAAAGCAAAGGAAAACACTAACATGGTACAGGACACGGGGTACTAGAGGAGCATGGTTAACCTTTAAGAGGTTATCGAGATGAATGGTAAGTGTACAAATCTATGGCATCAACACCACTCACTCAAGATGAATCTAGATTTAATTTTATTAATTAAAAATTATTATATATGGACAAAATATATAGGATTCTCATGTTTATTACAGAAAAAAACAGCTTATCTGACTAACATTTACAGAGTGTAACGTGTAGTGACTGGACTGACCTATCACGGACCACGAGCTCAATGCGCTGTTCGGCTGCTGCCTTCAGGGCCTTGTGTGCTTTGTCTGTGCTCCAGCCAGCACAGTTCTGGCCGTTAATCTGCAGCACCTGGTCTCCAAAACGCAGTCCAGCCAGAGATGCAGGTGAATTCGCCTGCACCAATTGAATGAACACACCCTAGAAAGAAAAAAGATGGGTAGTTACAGAACTAGAATTTTGCTGGGTTTTATTTAGATTTGTAAAGCCAAAGCCCTGTCACACAGGGAAAATTTGAAATATTTTACTACAAAATAATCTGAATGCACGCATGACTTTATGCCTGGAGTAAGTAACATTTGCGCAAGTGCCCAATGCTCACAGTCTGTCAGGTCTGGATTTGAAGCCACAACCTCTGAGTCGTTAGTGAAGAACCACAGCACCATGGTTTACATTTAAATCTCAATTGATGTGCAGCCCACAAACCACGGTGTCACTGCATGCTAATAAGATTTACTCACATTGTCAATTTCTTTCAGCCGCAGGCCAACCTTTCTATCCTGGTCTTTGCAGAGGATGACCTCCCTCAGACCTGGGCGAATTTCAGCTCTCCTGATGCCCACATCATTGCCCGTCACTGGGCGTACCATGCCCCCGATTTCTGATGGCACTGCAACTTGCTACAGATAGAAAATACAACAGTTTAAGGAGGAACCACAAATAAGTGGAAAAGTTTGTGTCCCAATACTTTTGTTTGTATGTCTCTTTCTTGGTGATAATTCTTCTTGATCTCTAAACATAGCTTAGATCTTGAGAAGATCTAAGCTGATTAAAGTAACCACGATAAACAAAATACAACACCAAGATCAGGGAAGAGATGATGATACTAGCAAGAGCAAATTAAACTAAACAGATATTTGGTGCATGTATACAGATATAAGCTGCAAGGCAGCTGGTCCATCAGTGGAGATGTACAAAGCGGAAATAAACATAAAGTGAGTGTATGGGCATAAACACCCATCTTCGCTGATTTCACATGCTTTTAGGTTTATGAATCAATCTAAGATTGGGTGATATGACCAAAATATATCAGCTCACTAAACATTTCACACCATTCTATCTATCACTAAATATTTTCAAAAGCAATTTAAATGGGAAAACAAAACTTTGCCAGGGAATTTTCTGTGGCTTTTGAAGTTTGGCTTTTCATTATATGCCCTCACTGAAAGATTGGATGTGTTTCTCCTTTTAATAACGTTGACCTACCTTGCGTAGCTTGTGTACTTTTCCACAACAGTACTCTTGATAAAGGGTCTGAGCACTAAGTTTAATTCTCCATTTACAAAAACACAGTATTGCAAAACATGGGATAAGGAGCCGGCCTGGTAGAGTCACACTGTACACATCTACTTCCTTTAAATGCTAAGGATGACCACAGGCTGTATAATACAGTACTGAGTCACTGTAAACACGCACAGACACTGATGCACAGACACTGATACAAAGACACACACAGATGCCACACACGCACACACACCCAGACAAACATACAGAGACAAACATACAGAGGCGCACACTCGCACGGAGGCGCACACTCGCACAGACACTTACTCACACACTCATACACAGACACTCACACACACAGACACTCACTCACACAGACACTCACTCACACAGACACTCACTCACACAGACACTCACTCACACAGACACTCACTAACACACTCATACAAAGGCACTCACTCATGCAGACACTCACATTATCAGCAGCTGGGATAAGAGCCAAGTTCTTCTGCACCTCATCACTGGTGAGTTTGAGTCCCATGTACTCTCCTAGCTCCTCCAGGCTTGGGTAAAGACCTTAAATAAAAATAGCATTTAAAAAACATTCATTCTCATACACAAGTAACAATAATGAACTACGGTTCATAAATCATTCGTATGAATTGTTTCTCAAACTGCAATATATAATTTACACAGCGCTAATTATGGCAACATTGCTTTAGGATGACGTCTTTTCCTTCCTTGTTCTGTTACCTAAAATGACATATGTCATTACTGATGTTTTACAACCTTTTGAGTCTACCACACATAACAGCTATGTGCATTTAGCTGTGCTTTAAAAAAAAAAAAAATAAATAAAAAATACAACAAGCTACATAATCTTAACCATTTTTTTTTTTTTTTTTTTTTTTTTTACGGGAAAGGGTTTTTTTTACTTTTTTTTATATCTACGAGTAAGAGTATTGTCTACATTTCTTAGCTAAATCCTTCAACCCAGCTCAGGGACGGAAATGAAAACCAGCCTTGTTCCTTTTTTTTCTCTAAAGTAATCCTGGGATTCTACAGTGTATACATTCTTCCTCCTGTCCAGCATTCCCACATGATCCCATTCCAATTCTAACAGTGTAGCAGACAGACATTACGCAGCAAACTTTTGTTGGATTTATATAAAAGAATCGGACTAAAACGTTATTAGCGGTGAATGAATAATTAACATGTTGGGTCATGTGAGAGGAACTGATGAGGGATGTACACAGTGTTATTATGGGTGCTGAAACTAAGTGAGACACAGCTCAATAAGATTTGAAATAAAGAAAATGACTTCTAAGCATCCCCTTCTTCCTAGTCCAACAGCACCAACACTAATCTTTCAAATAAAATAAAAACTTTCCCCTTCATATACAAAGCTGCCAATGAAAAACACTTTACACAGAGCTTCCAATGAAGTCTCCATGACTACATAAAGTTAGTTCAGCTTAGAGTAAACAAAGGCCCCATAGTCCCTGATGGCAACCCTGTGTGTGTGTGTGTGTGTGTGTGTGTGTGTGTGTGTGTGTGTGTGTGTGTGTGTGTGTGTGTGTGAGTGTGTGTGTGTGAAATAAAAAAAGAAATACAAAACTCCCCCCTCATATTCACACATTCCCCAGTTTTCACTCTCAAAGAGTTTCTTGCACCTGGATGTAAATAGACTCTAGTGGCACACTTGGCACTAGAAGAGAGAGGAAGTGGAAAAACGAGAACCTCATAAAAATATATATTTTTTTTTTATTTAAAAAAACCTTAGAATGTGTCATGCTATTATTGTCTAGTCCATTTAGTCTATATTTTTAGTCCATTATTCCATAATGACTTTCATTTTAGTCCCCAATTTAGTCCATGACATGATTTCAGGCAAAAGAAAAAAAAAAGGAGGCAGGACGAAAAAAAAAAAAAAAAAAATTGCATTCATCTGAGAGGAAAAAAAAAAAGAAAGAAGAAAAATAAATAAATAAAAAAGGAGGAAGCTACTGACTTACTTGAGCTTGGCATGCCTTGTATGGCAGGCTGGTAGGCACCTTCAGTGACAGCTGGAGCAGAGGAAGTGGACTGGGCAAACTGGGCCTGTGCCTGTCAGAGAAAATATACATTTACATAGAGAATAATTGAAACATAGCACAGAGATAGCCTGGTCTTTAATCCTTATCTTCTTAATAAAACATTTGTCATTCTGAAGTAATAAAGTCCAGGAACACCACAATGCTAGATGATTCCACAGTAAGCCAGCATTAAAACGCTTGAGAGGTCAGGTCTAGTATTTTTATTACCCTCATGACCTTGTCCACCTTCAGGTCCTCAAGAGATGGATAGAGTGACATGCTGCAAAAAGACAAAAAAAAGAAGAAAAAAAAAGAGATAGTTATTGATGGGATGTAATAGTCGGACATAGTGGTTTTTAAATGCACTTGACATGAAATCTGAATGCAGGTATAATTCCGTATGGGGGAAAAACTCAAATATAATCCAATGCAGGGGACAATTTTTTTGTTTGGCTCAATGCTTCACCAAAATATTGTCCACATGTTATACAGCCCGTGACACAGATCACAGCACAAACGACCCACTATACTTACACAATGATAAGCCACACACTTCCTGTTTCCTTCTTCTTCTTCATGCAGCTCCACACACAAACAACATTTAGGTCTAATGCAACATTCAAGATGTTTAATATAAAAATGCAGCCTTCACCTTCAAATAAATATTTACTGTAAGTAATTATTTGTAAATGTAATATACACAACCTGCTATCAGTAAACTGCCACATTTATTTACCACCAGTTAGATAGTATTGTGGTTTTCACTTCTCTAATCGATGAGATTCCACTGACCTCTTCTGCACATACACAGTAAACAGTACATTTATGTTCTCTTTAGAAACTGCCATGATAGTAATCATTTTTTTTATTATTATTTTGGTCTGTACTAGGGATACTAGATCTCTACTAGATTTAATGAGATTAAGTGCATGTTAGGAAACACTTTCAGAGAACAATTTGCTGATTTTCCACAACACTAACAAAACAAATGGCAAGGTAAAGATGGATGCCGAGCAGACAGGCACTCAACTGGTAGCCAAAAAAAACACTACCTCTGTTATATGGTGATATTTTAGCTTTACCAACACTGAGCAGAGAGGGGAACTGTACACGATTTGTTGCTACATTACGTGGCAATATGACAAATCTGTTACAGATCTCATTGGTTCCGGGTTGGAAAAACAAGTCGACAGGTGACAGTTCAGCATTTTTTTTTACATTTAAAAATGTAAAAAAATCAAATTAAATAAAATAAAAGTTAAGGAAACAAATTACTTGTTCATTTTGATAGACCGTCTTATTTTTTCATATATTAAGCATTGGTCTTTAATCAATAAAAAGTAGTTATCCAAATAATCGATAGACTCATAAGTGATAGCCGCAGCCCTAGTCTCTACAATCATTGAGATTGAGAGAGAGAGAGAGAGAGAGAGAGAGAGAGAGAGAGAGGAATCAAATGATATTAATAATGAGCCTACATGTCAAACTGAGCACTTTACATACACCACATTGCTGACTTTTTACAATTGCCACAGTTCCTTGCTGCACAGCTGAAAACATTAGTACACCCTACTGTACTTTTCTTCAATCTTAAATAGAGGAAATACATGATACTCTGTATTTGTTTTTTGTAAAAAAATTACTAGATTAAATCGTTCGTATTTCGTTTTTATTGTTGAATGTCTTCTATACAGTTGACCATTTTTATCGAATCTGTGGTACAGTGAATAAAAACTTTTTGGCAGAAAATAGTGAATCATAAACAGCATCATCCGTCAGGGAGGAAAAGACAAAGCACCATAAACAAAGACATGAACGTTCATATGGGTAGTTCATATTCAACGTTCATATGGGTAGTCAATATATCACATCAATTGGAGCAAAGCAAACATTTTATGTTCAGCATTAAAAGTGACCTATAGTGAAACTCCAAAAGGTTACATATATAGGTATATTAAGTTTGTAATCTTGCGTACCAGTGTAGATTTATTCATTGCTAGAGGCTCAAAGCACTTTTGCGCGTCGCTCTGTATAAGGCCGTCTGCTAAATGCTGCAAATGTAAATGTTACATGACAGCATTACATTACACTTAACCTGTGCCAAAACTAACAAGTACAGTATCAAGATAAATAAGAACACTGAGGAAATGAAAACTAAAATAAACCAGCAATGAGCTCAAGCTCAATACCAAATATTTGTCTCATTTTAAGTAAAGATAAACAGACATTAAAATGAGCAAGCCGCTGGCTGAAAGAAAATCGGAATATTTCCATACTCGGTAGCATTAGCCAACTAATCCAGAAAGAACAAAAACAGTCTCATGGGAATATTTTTATTAGGTAATCTAATAGCTTTAAGCTATAACCTAATCTGTATATTTTGTTATCCAGCCAGTTAAACATTACACCAACAGTTTAGCATGCTAGCTAACTTAAAGAGCAATAAATATCCACACCCATGTCAGCTGATGACTCACACTGGCTGTCATAAGACCTACAGCTAAACAACATCACAACTGGTTCTAGGTATGAACTAGCTGAATTATTTGCTCACTTTCCAACAAACAAACAACTTATGTGTTCATCAGTAGAATATATATTATATATGGTGATATATTTATGGTTTAATCCTGAAATAGGCTTCAGATCCACCATAACCCCTCACAGGACAAAGCAATTACAGAAGACGAAAGACCAGGAATAAACAGACAAATCATACACAGTATAGCTTTACTGCTTCCTGTGTACTTTTAGTGTACAATAAAAGGATTTGCAGGTGCCTACTTATTAGCTTCAATCCCTATGCAACGTGCACTGAGGTTATGCATGTGAAAAAGCTTACTGGCTTATTGCATTCTTGAGAGTTTTATTTTTTATTTTTCCTGACACAGTATAGGTATATAGCAGGGATTTGGAAATGTAATCACACTTTATCATCTCTTTCCTCCTTTGTGTAACTGAGAAGAATGGTGTTAGATGTGGAAAAGCATTCTTAATCTAAAACCATACCGGTTTTGCACAAAGCTTTTTTATTTACATAAACAATTACATTCAACAACTTTTGATTACTTCATTGAAACAGGCTAAATATAAAACTAATTATTTGTCCAATATAATCTTTTCAAAAGTGTGACGCCTAAGCAAAATTAGATGTGACGGATCAGCAGCCAAAAACCGCTTTGATATTTCCATTTTCAATTTCATCCCCACTCAGATTCAACGCACTTGCGGGTATCAGAAATGTGAGCCAAAGAGTGGGCGACTCCACCTCATCACAATTTGAACACTCCATATAAAATAAGACCCATCAACTCTTTACAACAAGAAACCTTTTGTACTGGTTGTCCTAAGTGCATTATCCTCAAGTCTCTTAGCACTGCAATGATTCAGCACAATGCTGCCTGAGATGTATGCTGCCATTTTATAGACTCATTGGTATGCTGCTCAAGAAGTGCATTATCAGCAAAACCTGAGTTAACAGTGTGCCTATTTCGCCTAGAAACTGATTCAGGAAGTGCTTGGGAGGAAAAACAGGAAACTCATCAAGAAAGTCATAGTTAATGACCATCATCTAAGACCACTGCCTGCTACCATCACCAACAAATGACAAGGTTCAGTGATAGAGATGTATTTTTGGATTGGGATACAGAGTCCCTATGAAGCTCTTAACCATTTTCAAATATATAATAAAGACATTTCTTGTTGGCATATACTGTGGACTTAGGCCTGACTCATGTCTGCAATGCCATCAATACAGCTAAGATTAGGTTTGCTTAACTGTAATGCACGTATGGAAGGAATCCTCAGTCGGAGATAAAAATAAGCAATGGCAGCCAGTGTTTGAAATAGATTATTTTGCAATTATTGAAATCACATGACACATGACACATGCCAGCAAGTGACAAATTTCTCATTTGGCTAAAGCTAGTAAGCAAGCTGCCGTCACGTATTTGCCTAATCAAGTATAAATCCTAGGCAGTAAAACATTTTGGGGGTTTATTTTAACCAGTTTCCATCCCAGCGCATACACAAAGAATTATCAACTGGTACTACGTTGTGGAGGATTATGTATTCCAGGAAAGTCACAGCAAAGCAATAAAACATTTCAAAAGATTTATATGTAACTACTAATCTTCTGCAGTATTAGTATATAGTTTAAAAAATAATAATAATAAAAAACAACAACAACATATCTGAATACCTATTTCAAGAAGGCTGAATGAGAGTCTTTCATGACAAATGGTTTTCCCATGGCACAGGACCAAGAGTAAGCAAAGGCCAGAACTGGTTTTGTGTCTTTTCCTAAACTTATTATGGAGTAATCAAGAGTCTCAGCATGACCGGATTTCATGATGTCACCAGAGGGGAAAGTCCCTTCCAAAATGTCCTGTATGTCCAAAATCATCTCAACCATGGAAGAAAATCTACAGGAGACTCCTTCAAACCAAGCACCTGACTGCAATCATTCCGCATACATTTAAGTTTCAGTCTGGGCCACAACCCTTTCCCGATTTCCACCTGACAAACATGGCAAGTACAGGAAACTTTTTTTTTCTTCATACCTTCCCACCCACACACACACACACACACACACGTATTACTGATGCAGCTTGTTTTGAATATTAGCTGAAGAGCTTAGTTACTTAGTGAACTGTTGTACAAAACACCTAATTTCATCCCTTCATTTACTTTTTTTATATTATTTATTCCTGGGTGTCGTCAAAACAGTTATACTTTACGGTTATGTAAATTAACAAGTTACCCACTAAAGCACTGATCATTTCTTAATTCTGGTTAGATGGCTATACTAAAAACCCAGGAATATATATTATATAATATTTTATTATATGTTTATATATATATATTAACCTGTTTGTTCTTCCGAGGTGGTTTATTTGCTAAATAAAGCTCGGTTTCGAGTTGCTGCTCCGCTAGCTGTGTTTACTAGCTAACTAGCTGCTTAGTTAACACCAGGTCACTAGTTTAGCATATTAACGTTACGTCGTTAAGTCAATGATCTGAACGAGAGAGTGAATAAATGTGAATATCTTACATTTAAAGTCCTGATTTGTCGATTCCGGATGAAACAGCGAGAGGTTCGAGTAGGAGAAGAGATGAACGCAAACAAAGCCGTATTCAGTGCTCGCTATCTGCGTTTGGAGGAGGAATGGAAACTCCACCGTTAACTTCCTGCTCGCCTGTGTGACGTGTCTGCCGCCTGGTGCCGCTATAGCGCCTGAAAGTGCATTAGTCACAGCTGCACTTAGAATCATACAGTTCTAACTTTATTATGGATCAGAATGATTCGGCATATACGGATTTTTTTTGTGACATAAATAGTAAGCCTATAAATAGTAACAGGGGCGAATAAGGTTTAAGGCGTTAAATACAGAAGGGTAGGTGCGTCATGCAGTCGTCCTTTTTGAGTGGTTTTACACACACACACACACACACACACACACTGCTTTCTCTCATTATCATTGCAACATAGCAAAGTGTTCAAGAGTTTACTCATAGATCCGATTCACTCGTAATGGCAGTCATACTGGCAAAGATACAAACAAGGATATTCCCAGTAGTATTGATTTGTTTGTTTGTGAAAAGCAAAGAAAGTCAACAAACATACAAATATATATTTTCAAACACACACACACACACACACTGCTTTCTCTCATTATCATTGCAACATAGCAAAGTGTTCAAGAGTTTACTCATAGATCCGATTCACTCGTAATGGCAGTCATACTGGCAAAGATACAAACAAGGATATTCCCAGTAGTATTGATTTGTTTGTTTGTGAAAAGCAAAGAAAGTCAACAAACATACAAATATATATTTTCAAACTTTTGTTAAGTTGCAAAGGAAATGAATTTTGAAACATTGAATAGCTCTCCAGTTTTGGGGAAGTTCTAGCTCAGTGGTTTCGATTTTGAATAATCAAAAGGTTGTGAGTTCAAATTCCAGCACTACCATGCTGCAACTGCTGGGCCCTTGAGCAAGGCTGTTTTTCCTCAACTGTTCCCTCGCTCTGGATAAGAGTGTTTTGCCAAATGCATCCTGGAGTGGGGTTCGTGTAAGTTTGGACAAGGAGCTTGTTGTCCCTGTGTGAGAATGGTATATCATCATTTATTTTCACTCAAGTACTGTAATTTCCAGACTATTAAGCGCACCCAAATATAAGCCGCACCCACAGAATTTTACAAAGATGTTTATTTTGAACATAAATATGCTGCACCTGTCTATAAGCCACAGTGTCTACACTAAAACGAATGAACTTTACACAGGCTTTAACGAAAGACAGTGTCTGTTACACATCTTGTATCAGCCTTGGTTCAGACCGAGGCTTAATCTCGCTGTTAGTTTTACTAGATCTTAGTGCTGCATTCGACACCATAGACCATGATCTCCTCCTAGATCGCTTACGGAATTACATCGGCATTCAGGGACAGGCATTAAGCTGGTTTAAATCCTACCTGTCCAATCGTTACTATTTCGTAGACTTAAATGGAGAGTTATCCAGGCTAATGCTAGTAAATTATGGCGTGCCACAAGGTTCAGTTCTAGGACCCCTGCTTTTCACAATATACGTGCTTCCCTTAAGAAATATTATTAGAAGGCATGGAATTAGCTTCCATTGTTATGCTGATGATACCCAGCTATATATCTCAACAAAACCAGGTGATACATCTCAATTAGCTCGCATAACTGAGTGTATTAAAGAAATGAGAGATTGGATGACCCATAACTCTCTACTATTAAATTCTGATAAGACGGAGATTTTGCTCAATGGCCCAAGAACCAGTATACAGAAGCTCCAGCATATCAACTTGCATTTAGACAGATGTTCTGTAACCACTAGTTCAACAGTAAAAGACCTGGGAGTTATTTTAGACAGCAACTTGTCTTTTAATAACCATATCAACCAAGTTACAAAAGCAGCCTTCTTTCACCTTAGAAATATTTCTAAGTTTAGAAACATGTTATCTATATCTGATGCAGAGAAGCTTGTCCATGCGTTCATGAGCTCCAGAATAGACTATTGTTATGCATTACTAGGTGGATGTCCTGCATAATTAATAAACAATCTTCAGTTAGTTCAGAATGCGGCAGCAAGATTTCTTACAAGGTCAAGAAAATATGACCATATAACCCCAATCTTATCATCCCTGCACTGGCTTCCTGTTAAGTTTCAAAAAGACTTCAAACTTCTGCTTCTTACTTATAAAGCACTAAATGTTTTGGCTCCCATGTATCTCTCCAGTCTTTTAACACGCTACAATCCGTCACGCTTCCTGTGATCTCAAAACTTTGTACTTCTAGTAGTTCCTAGAATAGCAAAGTCCACTAAAGGCCTACCGATCATTTTCACATTTAGCTCCTAAACTCTGGAATAGTCTTTCTGACAGTGTTCGGGGCTCGGACACACTCACCCAGTTTAAGTGTAGATTAAAAACATATCTCTTAAGCAAAGCCTACACATAACACACCTCACATCATAATCTTGTGCTCCAAAACATCTGATCAATTGTGCTGTTAATATCATGAACAGTAGCTACGCTAATTTCTCTCCACTGCTTCTTTTTCTCTCCCCATCCCAAGGCATCCTGAGGTTGGCCAGCTCCAGTCACGTCCCACCTCATGAAGATTATGGACCTTTGAAGAAGTAGATGCCAAACTCACAAACATCTCAAACCATCTAGAGACATACCAGTGCCAATTGGATCCCACTTCATGTGTGGAGTTTTTACATTGGACCTCCTAGAGTGTTTAAAGGTTCTGGCATGGAGAAGCTGAGGCTGGATCTGTGATGATCACAAATGTTGAGCTCAGTAGCTCCTAGTTTTATAACCATAAAGACTTTATAAGACTGTAGAAAGAACATCACTTATAATCTTTTACTCAAGTACTCATGTTAGTTCTCATGTTAGTTCTCACTCTCCAGTGTTTTGTATTGTTGAAAGATTTATGATCAAACTCTTGATGTCACCCAAATAAGGATAGGTTCCCCTTTTGAGTCTGGTTCCTCTCAAGGTTTCTTCCTAATTTCATCTAAGGGAGTTTTTCCTTGCCACAGTTGCCACGGCTGCTCATCAGGTATAAATGCACACCATCCACCTTGACTGTTGATTTCTGTAAAGCTGCTTTGAGCCAATGTCTGTTGTGAAAAGCGCTATAGAAATAAACTTGACTTGACGTGATGTGATGTGACTATCTAAACAGTAGCCTACCAAGAAAGTCATTGTTCACTGTCTTCCTCCTTCCTTTCACAACAATTTCTCGCAAGAGTTTTTCTTTTTGCATTGTCGTGCGTTTAAAAATCACCATCGGTGAAGCTTTTCTCCCGATGCCGTGCTGCTCAGAACACAAGTTTTTTCACGCCCGGTTGTTTTTAGCGTGACAAATGATTCGCATTGTGGACTATGATGTTTGCAGATGATATTGTGATTTGTGGTGAAAGTAGTGAGCAGGTTGAAAAGCGCCTGGGAAGCTGGAGGATGGAGCTGGTGAAGAAGAGTGATAGCAGGAGAGATTTGTGATAGATGGGTCAAAGGGAAAGTGTATAGGACTGTGGTGAGACCTGCAATGTTGTATGGCTTAGAGACAGTGGCACTGACTAAAAGACTAAAAGTGGAGCTGGAGGTAGCAGAACTTAAGGATGGACAGGATTAGAAATGAGTTTATGTAGGATGTTTTGGAGACAAGGTGAGGAAGGCGAGATTGAGATGGTTTTGGACATGTGCAGAGGAGGGACATGGAGTATATCGGTAGGAGAATGCTGAGGATGGAGACACCAGGAAGGAGGAAAGGAGGAGGTTTATGGATGTGGTGAGAGAAGACACACAGGGGGGTATGGAGACGGATGAGCCGCTGTGGCGACCCCTAATGGGTGCTGCCGAAAGAAGAAGAAGAAGAAGAAGACATATATTAAACATAGTTTACTGTTTAAATGTGATTTTTCTCACTTCTCTCTCTATTCCTATTAACCTGACCACCAGTAAACACAATCATGATTTTTTTATTTGCAGCAATAAAATAACCAATTTATTTATAGTTAATAAATGGTTCTAAAAAAGTCAAAAAGGATTTCCAGTCCTCTGACAGACTGGAATGGCAGTTTTCAGCAAAAAAGTAAACACATCAAGGTATAACATATTACAGGTGTAAGTACTAAATCACTGCGATTCCAAAAAATGACATACATTGTTATAGTCATTGCTGCTCAGCTGGTATTATTAGCTGTATTATTTCTTCATTATTACACTAATAAGATAAAAGATCTAGATTTGATTTCAAGTGTTGCATCTGCATTTAGAATGTGTTGTTGAAGAGAAATGTTTTTTTACACTATTCATCTTTTTGCACAAGTAACACTATTATTACTAATGAATTACCTAAAGTCTGGGTCAGAATTCATAAACCTTTCCTAAACCTTTAGGGAAAACATTTATTTATAAACATATTCATTCTAAATAATAAACACATGTATTCTAAAAACACACTAACATGATAACATTTCTTAAAATGTATTGTTATAATTGCATATTATTACATACACAGTAAGAATATGTACCAGCATTTACTGAAAGTCCTTGATATGTAAGTCTGGTTTATAATTTCATTGATTCTAATTAAATTATTTGCCAATTCTAAATTGTTAATTTTTTTTTTTTTCTAAATTACCGATGCACCTTGCAATAAAAAGGTGTATTTATTGTCAAATTTTGCAATTTCTGCACTTAGGTGACAATCTGAGCTGGACACAACATTAGCATTTTGAATATTCTTTTACAAAATATAACATTATTGATAACAAATCATACATTAAACATATGCAATCATTTATTACAAACATTTTAATTTGTGTCACACAAGCAAGTGTTTACAAAACTGCATAGAAAGTATTCCTTAACAAAGGTCATTTATCTTTACCAAAACAATTTCACATATATTTGTCTTAAAGACTTTAGAAAAGCTGCACATATCCTATACAGTCAAACAGTACATCCATTACTATTGCAAGAGCTACATGAAAAAAGGAAAATCATTCGAAATTAACAAAGTGACGAGATCCAGCATGAATTCTTTTAAGAAGAATCGCCTCTCATGTCTCTTCCCTGTTTTCTGCACTGTATAAACAGAAGAATAAATAAGAGCCATTTGTAGTGTCAGCCATTTTCAATTAAACTACGCATGTATTGATTGGTACATAGTATCCATATTGGGACTGATGCTGGCCTAAGTCTCTGGATTGGTATTTAATTCGATTTTGGTAAAGTGCTTTGCCATAATTAATTTCTTTACCCCAATATTCTTAACAACATAATTGGTCAATGTGATAAGCAGCAGTTGATGCTTTCTTCGATTTCTTTTCAAGTAAAATAGATCAGAAGAGTTGCATTTGATTAAATTAGACTCTAAATAATGGTCATTCCAAACTCTATACTTAGAAAACAATGAGATAAAGCTGTCAGAACAGAGTATAATTTGCGCTTATATATAATTAACTTACGCTGCTTGTTGAAGTGTAGCCTGGATCTGCCAGCGTCGCTGTTCATTTATGGGGTAAAAGTAGAAGAATGTCATTCCTACTAGTAGCAGACAGATTGGCACCGGGGCAAACAGCATGTGCAATGTAGTGATTACTCTTGAGTCATGCCTACAAGCACCTGGCTGGTACCCTGCAAAGCTGAGAGGGTGATGTGTCGGTTATGTATTTCATGTGCTTTTAAACAGTATTTTTCTCCTTACTTACTATCTTCCAGCTGTTGTCTAAATCTATAATGATTCATTAAGTATAACAGTGACCTCACTGGTTAGCTTTATAGCATTTATGGCAGATCTACAGTAGTTAAACAATTATTAAACACATAATTACTACCCAAGTAGCTAAAAATTTAAATAAAAAGGCAAAAAAATAAATAAAAACATTAATCATCTAATTAGCAGGCATTTGTGAAGTTGCTGGATATATAAGTGCTATAGCAAGATATACATAAGCCTATGTTTGCTAAAGCTTGTTGCATCATACCAAAAAAGACTTGAAGCTGTCAATTCCTGCCAAAGGTATTTCAACTAAGTACTATATATACACACACCGACCAGGGACAATTTTATGCCGTTATTATTGAGCTACAGCACCACACAAGCCAGCGTTCACTCCCCAAATGCATTACTGAGCCTTGACCTCACTGGTCTGTGTATATATACAAGCTTTTGTGTGAGCCACAAGGAAATAGTAATTAAAAATTTGTAATGAATAAAATGAATTCTTACTGAAGTGCAAGTGTAGAAACACCTTGTGACACACCTCCACCAAGCTTGTTAAAAAATACATAGCAAGCGTAAAACATGGGCTCCAGATCAGTGTATGACGGGTTCTTCACCTTAAAGTCATCCACCACATCTGGTAGCATTGACCTGCAAATAAACAAGATAATACTATAAAATAATAAAAGAACCAGTATTGCGATTTTTCTTTACCATAATCAAGTATTATATCAAGTAATTTTGACAGATGGCAAATGGCAGGCATGAAAACACACAATAATGATAAGGTATTTACTATAATGTCATATACAGTGAGTAAAATAAGTATTTGAACACCCTGCTATTTTGCAAGTTCTCCCTCTTAGAAATCATGAAGGGGTCTGAAATAGTCATCGTAGGTGCATGTCCACTGTGAGAGACATAATCTAAAAAAAAAATCTGTATTAAAGGGAGGATGACCGGGGCCATGTATTGCGAGATATTGGGGAACAACCTCCTTCCCTCAGTTAGAGCATTGAATATGGGTCGAGGCTGGGTCTTCCAACATGACAATGACCCGAAGCACACAGCCAGGATAACCAAGGAGTGGCTCTGTAAGAAGCATATAAAGGTTCTGGCGTGACCTAGCCAATCTCCAGACCTAAACCCAATAGAGAATCTTTGGAGGAAGCTCAAACTCTGTGTTTCTGAGCGACAGGCCAGAAACATGACTGATCTAGAGAAGATCTGTGTGGAGGAGTGGGCCAAAATCCCTCCTGCAGTGTGTGCAAACCTGGTGAAAAACTACAGGAAACGTTTGACCTCTGTAATTGCAAACAAAGGCTACCGTACCAAATATTAACATTATATCATACAAATAAATAGTTACAAAATCATACATTGTGATTTCTGGATTCTTTTTAGATTATGTCTCTCACAGTGGACATGCACCTACGATGTCAATTTTAGACCCCTCCATGATTTTTAAGTGGGAGAACTTGCAAAATAGCAGGGTGTTCAAATACTTATTTTCCTCACTGTATTTTAGCTAAAGAACTACAAAATGGAACACTATTATTTTACCAATATGTTTTCTTTTGATTTAGTTTTTTGATTATTGGGCCTCCTGTGAGAATATATACGTTTATATAAATCCCAGAGTGAACTCACCAGGGCAGTAAATAAAGGGCTCCGAGACTGGCACCAGCCAAAATGGACAAGATGACAAAGATGAGAAAATTAGTCTTTATGATAGATATCATGATGAGAACAGGTATATAAATCTGAATATCGAAATAAGAAAACAAAAAAAGTGATTTAGTTTCTTAATTTTAGAATGTGTTAAAATGTGATGCACGGTACCCATATGTACAAAACATAAAAAACTAAGAGAAAAGTAGAAAATGCAAATATTAAAATCAAACAAAACATAAGCACAATAGCATATCCAAAAGTACAGTCGCAATTTCAAGAACAACAAACAACAAACACAATAGTAGTTGTGCCTCTAAATTCTCAGTTATGTTTCTTTTGTGTTTTTGGTAGGTTTAAGTGTATGGCCCTTATTAACCATTTTACAATTAACCTTATTTTTTTTAATATTTTTCAATAAAGGTACTGTGTAATGTCGACATTGTTAATGTAGACTTGGGAATAGATTAGAAGACAATCTCACTGTTAGTCCAATGAAGATGGTGGTCTTCTTGCCCAGCCGGACTAACAGTATCTGCCATAATGGAATGGACAAAGTGGCTGCTGCCTATTCACAACACAAGAGATTTAGTTTTAATTAATAATGTGGAATTATTGATTAAGAACAACACACTGGATATATTTATGTAACTGTAATTTTGCTCAGGCCCAAGTCCTAAATGTGAAGACAAAGACAGAGAAGGGTGAACATGCAGGCCTGCTATTACGTCTAGAACACGTGACATTGGGTAAAACCATATCAAACTCAGTGTTAGGAAACTGCATAATAGTCCCTCTATAAATATCACGTTATTTCTGCCTTTTAAAATATACTAAACCTGTCAAATGCACACACACATACACACACAAACACACAAACACACACACACACACACACACACACACACACATGCACACACCACAATAAATTTGTCTAGGCTATAGGGCACTTTACCTTAAGGGTTTAAAAAGTTTAACCAAAGGCTTAACATTTATCAACACATGTGGAACCCCTGGCTTTGAGATCAAAAGGTGTATTAAAGACAATATGAATTTCTTTCACTTGATTTCGTGTGTAATTCGTATTGCGTTTGGATTTAGATTTGCATTATCGTGTGTGATAATTCTCACATTTTGTGTATAATTCATTGTATCAGTGCTAACTCTGAGTAAAATGCCTCCTCTCTAAAAATATAAATGTAATCCTGGTAAAATGAATACAGAGGCAGAGCATTTACCAGTAATATAAGTACAAGGTGCTGGAAGTAAGCTCCCATTCCAGCTGCATATGTGCAGAATAGAGCGAAGTTTCCTTGGCCCATCTAAAACAAACAAACAAACAAATATGAGAGATATGTGCTAGCAACTTGGATTATCATAATAGCGTACAATTAATAGTAAACAACCATATAATATATGTTTACAGTAAATTACTTTAATATCTCAACATTGTATTAAAAGGAGCATAATACAGTATGCCTGCTCATTTGGCTGATGCAGGATATAACTGAGGTTAAGGTTAAGTATCTTGTCCAAACATGATAGTGCTGGGATTAACTACTACATCACCACAACAATACCACTACTAGCTTGCACTGATACAAATATTTCTACCACTTAATTTATTTCACCAAAGACTGCATTGAATCAACAAAAGCTACTTGTGGTGGCTCAGTGCTTATGGTTTCCATTCAGCAAAAAGAGTGGTAGTCTGTTCAAATCATCAACCAAACTTTATTAGAATTTAAGCAAGATCCTCTGCTCAGTTGCACCCTGTGTCAGCTGAAAAAGTAAATAAACGTTTAATATATTATGCTATAATATGTACAATATAATATAACAGTACTTTACTGCACGTTTTACAAATGCTTCTAACCTGAAAAGCGACTGAAGAAAAGAGAAATCCAAGCACAAGTCGCACATATGGATTATGTCTCACAATCATTTTCATACTGGTTAGGTATGACACTTGTATTCGGTCCAGCCTACTCAATGGTGCTGATAAAGAAACAGATGCACATCATATATATATATTATTTCCCATAAGACAAGATAAATACAAACTATGAGAGATGTTTAGCACAGCAAACACAATTGACTCTGATTGATACATTGAAAAAAAAAATGTATACCTTTACTTACCCAATTGCTCCTTCACTCCCAGGAACAGCACACAGCAGCACAGGAAGTAGAGCGCACCTAACACCAATGCAGCAATCAAATAAGCTCTTTTCTGTAGGATTACAACACACACCGCCACTCTTTACGTGTAAGACTTTTGTATAAATGACCCAAATATAAATGTATTTTTATTTTAATTATTTTCGAAAGAAGACACAAACTGAGTAAATACTAATTTATAGAATCGAACTTACATGTGTGAACCATACATCTTAAACTAACCTAATAATGGTATCATTTGTTCTAAATTAAAATGATCTTGAGGATCATAATTAAATTGAAACCACTGAAAAAAAGCTTGTCTCTGTTTAAAACAAAACATGAACCTGTTTTTTTTTTCCAAATAAAAAAAATTGATTTCTGTTTGTTTCATTCATAAATCATTTTTTAAACTATGTAATTTCCACTTACTTCCACATTGTTTTGTATTTTGCATAGATACATGAATGTCTATGAATGTCAATTAAGTCCATTTAGAGAATGAATATTTATGAAAGACAACCATAATTCATAATATGCATTGCAGATTTTTTTTTTATTTCTTTTACAGGTAATATATGTTTACACAGTACTTTTTACATGCTGATAAATATAAAAAACTGTTCTTAAATAGATTTTGGTGGGTAAAAAAAAGATGTGCTGCCCCGTGGCAGTGTGTTTCTGTTTTGTTTATGTTGGTTTTTGTTCATATTGCAATTATTTGTTTCTGGTTCGTTAAATAATAAAGCACCTTGTGCTGACGCAATTGAAATCTGGTGGCAGTGTGTACAAACTTAATTCTTTAATTGTAGCTCAAGAAAAGTTCTTCTTTCTGTTTTAGGAACAGTACATTATGTAAAATATGTACTATGTGCATTTCTCACTGTATCCTGAAGTGTGTTCGTGAAAGGAGCGGTAGAGTTCTGGTACAGTGCAGATGAGTAGTTTCCATTGAATGCATTGCTTTCATTCAGCTCACTGCATGAACGTGCTTTTTTAGCATGATACACCCCTACAATCTGTCCCTGAATGGTGGCTCCAGCCAATGTTGCAAACATTTCCATTCCCATCCCTACAGGATGAACAGTGTGGAGGAAAGAAGAGATAAAAAGGTAGGACAACAAAAACACAGATTAACATTTTTTTGCTAATGTAAGCTAATTTGATCTTTACAAATATCAATTTTCTGGCAATCATGAGTAACCATATATCCAAAATAAATATAAACAAATATTATTAAATATAGTTTCGATGGAGCAGATTGGAATATCTCTAGAACTATGAAAATCAGCTGAGCAGGACATTTCCTCCTCATCACATGAAACAGGAAATATCTTGCACATTAACTTGTGTTTCAAAGAAACCTGCCCACTTATTTACCTCTAGGTCATTTACACTGAAGAATACCACTTCTATTTAAAATATTGCTTTACCTATTTTTAGAATGACACATTGAAGTTGTAGCTTGTTGAAGACACAAAATAGCTTTCAGTGTAGATTTTCACATGCACTCCATGGAAATGCCTTGTAGGTTTCATTAACATAGCAGTATGTGGATATGCGATTCTACATTATCCTGAGTGTGATTTAACCCCATTTTTTCACCTGGTTGTCAATTCTCCCTCATTATCAAGCCCTCAGTTATTGTATGACACCCAACAACAAGGAAGATTGGGGCAAGCACATGTCAAGTCATGTTCTGTTAATTAATCAAATGCACTTTTTTGCCATACGGCTAATTTCAATTGCACTTGAAAAATGATAGAGGATGCGTCTTACTGTAGCCAGTTGCAGAGTCTCTGTCTTTTTGGTCACCACCCAAAAACATGTTCAGAGAAGTGTAGGGCACATGGTAACACTAAGAGAGAAAAAAATCAAAACAGTTTACGTAAATCATGAAAGCAGTGTATTCCTGCTGCTCATGTTATTTAGATTAGATTAGATAAGATTAGATTAGATTAGATTCAATTTTATTGTCATTGTGCAGGGTACATGTACAGAGCCAATGAAATGCAGTAACTTATGCAGTAATTTAAACGCAGACCATGTGCATTAAACAATTTTTGTTTTTTAAATGTCTTTGGAAAGACGCTAAGGGGTTCTACTGGCACTTTTTTTTGCAAGTGGCAGCTTGTTATTCCTTATTTTAGGAGACTACTGGTGCTACCTGGTTAAAGATCTAAAGTGGACAAAATTGGACTGTATGCATGACCTTTGTTTTGTTTCTCCAGTTGTTTAAGCAGGGGGATGTGGGGTGTGTGTGTGTGTGTGTGCGCATGTGTGTGTGTGTCTTTGTCTGGGGTTTTGTCTGTGTTTTGGGGGGTGGGGGTGTTTTCTTTCTGTGTTTGTTTAAAAAGAAAAAACTGAGAATTTCTGTTTACATTTTTTTATCTGTCAATGTTGATTTTTCAATAAAAAGAATTGGGAAAAAAAATGTCTTTGGAAAGAAACTAAATTTCACTTTTACTAGCAGAAATTATATTCTAGCAGACAATTACTTTTAATAGTGGTGGCAATGTGGAAGCAACAAAGGGCTTCACCAATAATGTCAGTTCAATAATTTTTTTAAAAGACGTGAGCAAAAAATAGATACATCCACAGCCATAGGCATCAGGAGAAAGTAGAAATCTCTGTGGAAGCTCTGTAGAAAGTATAGCAAGAGGTTCAATAACAAGCATGCTTATATTAATGGTCTTACACTCATTAATGTGTTAAAGAGACAGCACCAGCCTAAATACCAGCAAAAGCTGAAGGCAGGAGACATGTTTTCTTGGGGGGTGTACCACTGCATGATGTAAGAGATCACTCCCATTGGCATGGAGTACACAATCCTAGTAGAAGAGAAAATGTAGAACAAAACAATGCACGCAAGAAGGTTTACGAGGGACAACACTAAAGTATTGGGATTAGAAATATAATGAATGCTTGAGGGAAAACTGGGAGCACAATTAAGTGTTTGTCATCAATACTCAGTCAGTACAAAGTTCCTTGTGCAGAGGCTTTAGCAATACATATTGTATATTTTGAAACAAAGCGTTATTGAAATAAATAATAATTGTCCTGTTATGTATCGTGATTATTATTACTAAAAGTACTCAAGTAAACCTCTTGGTTTTACATATGTTGAGTGAACTTAAATAACCCCAATGAAGCACAAACCTATAATGGGTTGTACATGCATAATGTGCTAATTACATAAAATATCAGGGTGTGTGCTATTTTATGTAATAAACACATTTCAATCTAAAAATTCTTAAAAATTGTATGCTCAATAAAGAATTACATCATCCATACATCTTTACATATGGCAACATTAATTTTTATATAATGTTTGATATAATGCCACATTTATTTTCAGCCTATGCCCTCCAGTCAATTTTAATCTTTGCCTTTTTATAGACAAAGGTTTGGGTACCTCTGCTATAGAGTAATGTAAATCGAAGCAAACAGAGATAAACATTTCAGTTAAGTCTTGCTTATGTGCTTCATCCTATCTTATACCTTACCAGGGAATAAGCTTTCCTAAGCGAGTTTGTCCACTCTTGCTGACCATGTAGCCCACTAAAGGGTCTGTAATCGCATCCCAGGCTTGACAAAGGAAAAGATTTACAGACACATAGAAAGGCGTCATCTGAAATATAGAATATAAATTATGCTGAGTTTGAGAAAAATGCATAAAGTCATAGTATATCATTATGCAAACTTTATTTTATATGTTTTAAAGCTTTTTCTGTTGGAAATATATATTCTGTAATCAATACAGAGTAAGACATGAGCACAGTCATCCCATATTGTAATTCTTAAATAAAGAAATTTGGAACAGCAAGAACATTTCTGAGAGTCTAAGTGAGCAAAGAAGGGCATTAATTAGTAAGGCAACCAAAAAGCTGAGAGTCACTATAGTTTAGCCCACTTTAACGCACCCTTTAATATATCTTGGGTATTCATGTGTCAGGTCAGTCTGCTGTAAAGCCCAGATTGACTGACTGTTGCAGTAATCTTTAATAACATGAAAATCCTTGGTTAAAAGCTTGAAACTTGAGTAATTGTTTTTGTTTACCAAAGATTCTTTTAAAATGGATTGGCCTGTGTTAACGAGCTCTGTGGACTACTAATTCCCACAGGAAAAAAAACCCAGATCTTAACAGGATGCCAAATGCAAAATATCTAGTGCCAAATACCTAGCTGAAATGGCAAACTCAATGGTACGTGTTTAGACCTAATAATTCTGCAAATTTGCTCTGTTTCTTGGTATGTGACATATTGCACCTTGTCTAAAGCATCTACAGTGGCAGGAAGCGATTGCTATCTATGACATATCTAGATCAGTGATCAGCTTTAAAAAGTAACAACAGTTACACTGTTTTCTTATAATTATAGTGTTTAATATAACAGATTCAGTGAATGTCTACTGGATTAAAATTTTTGCTCGAAGGTTTTTATACATTATTTGTGCTATCCATTCAAGTTATAGTGTTTACCATATTCGAAATACAAGGTGATACCGTTTCACCTTTCGGCTGATCAATGTTTCCGTGAGCAGTTTCTGGGAAATTTGAGGTCTAAGAATTTTTGTTAGTGTGAAAGCTAGAAGTGAGCAGGAAGTATGCCAGACCAAGTGATAAAATATTGCATAATTTGCATTGTTAGTCACATTTGGCAGTCTTAACACCACATTCACCAAACAACAGATTTCATAGACAAGTGTTATATTCAGACAGGAGTTTTGATACAGTGTCTGTATTAAAAAGTGACATATAAAGATCTGACCTGCACAATATCCAGCAGGAAGATCTGCATGAAAAAACTTTTGGCGTTAATTGTCATTTGATAGGGCATGCCTCCAATGGCATAGCACAGTTTCCTACTAAGTGGAATGTTTGGCTCTTTCTGCAAAGAAACAAAATCAGGGCAGTATGTCAAATCTGGATTTATTTCAGTGCTGTTTACAAATACATGGTGTAGTAGTGGTAGTAATGACATTTACTGTAGTATCATTTAATCATAACACAGAAAGACAAAAAGTTATACAGAGCATAGAATTGTTCTAAATAGGAGCATATGACATGTGATACATTTCAAATTATATCCAAAATCACTTCAAAATACTTTTCAATTATCTGTTTATCAATTTTTTCTTGGGGAATTCAATTTTTTTGTTGTTTTATTCTAGGAAATTCTTGTCATGCGCTGAAAGTTAAAAAAAAAGTTGAAAGCAAAATCTCAAAATCATTTTTAGTTGTAAATTAGATTTGTGCGGTTGAATAAAGCCAGACTTAATTTAAACCAACCCTGTAGTGTAAATTGCAGGTATACTGCACCTTACAATCGGAGAGAAGTACTAAACAAAATACCTCACATTCCTACGGATACACAATGCCACAATCGATTACAACAGAAAATCCTTAGCTACTAGGGAAAAAAAAACTTGCTGAGATAGAAGGAGAGTGATCATGATTTAACAATATGAAAGACACTAAACAGAACCCACTGCTCAACAGGGAAAACAGCAAAACTCATCTCGCATTTTCTAAAAAGCATACGATTTTCAGGAAACATTTTATTGATAAATGATTCAAGAGTGAAATAGTACACATCTCCCTATGCCTGGTGTAATGCAAGATGAAGCTAAAATGTTTAGGAGTTAATGTCATGACTCAAACCCAAAAGAATTGCCTGAATGGGCCAAGAATTCTCAAGAGAGATTTACACATATAAGCCTCTGTCTGCAGTCATGGAGGTGGTCCAACCAGATGTTACCAGATGTTAGATTTATAGAGGCATTTTATTTTGAATTTTAATATACTAGTGAGTGTTTATTGATTATATGGTAATTCCAACCATACATTTTTTTTTTTACAAAATTGCGTTTATGGGTTATTTAAGGTTTTTTTTGTGCAGTATCTAAAATCTTAAACCATAATAAGGACAGTGTTTTTGAATCAGTATGAGGTTAAGAATGATGAATGAAGTTACCTGTTGGATGTAGTTTGGTTCATCAGCACAAGCGATTGCTGAGCGCTGTGTGTGAGAGTCCATTGTCATCTTTGCGAGCCTTTGGAACAGATGTCACTTGCAAACACTTTGCAATTTGCAGGGAAAGAAGCTGCTCCTTTGGACGATTAATCCTGCGCCACTGAATAACGTTATGATGGCTTCTTTGGTAAAACGCCCAGTTTCACAAAAAAAAGTTATATTTGATGTGAAGGAGCCGGTAGATGATTGTTCTTCTTGATACTTTAACGCGAAAGAGAAAATAAACACGCAGTGGGTTTGATTTATTTGCACACCACCGGTGTGTATGCAAACTGAAACCCTAAAGCAAAGCAAGGGTTGATTCGCCACGAAGTGAGGAAATGCACCCTAAAGTCATTGGTTTTGTCCTACTTAGTAAGTCTACGCCCTCTTATTCTACCCCCTTTACAAGAGTAACGAGATTGTCCCTGGTTTTTAAATCCACAAAGCCATTCGACTGGTGCACATTTTCCAATTAAAGTTCATCAACCTGAACTTAACATAGTGTATCATGATCCTAACTTACACATGAAAAGTGCATCAAAGAATGCATTCTTGTCCAATAGAAGTGCCCACTGTCCAATCTCACAATGCCCATGTGGTTAAAAGGGCTAATCTAATCAGCCTATTATGTGTCAGGAGTACAGTATAAAAATTTCTTTGGTGCAAGTCAAGGGCTTCAGAACATTTTTATATCCAAGATCCGAATAGTGGTGGAAAAGTGTGATCTCTGTGATTTTAGAATAAATGTTAGTATTAAATAGCCAGGTTTGAGTATTTCTTAATCTGCTGAGCTCTTTCGCTCACAACGATTTTGGAGTTTACACAGAATTGTGCAAAAGAAGAAAGAAAAAAGTGACAGTTCTGCAGGTGGAAACAAATTGTTAATAAGACAGATCAGAGAAAAATGCCCAGATTGGTTTAATCTGCCGGAAAGGATTTAGAAATATAATTAGTCTTTGCAAATGATCTATCTGTAACTTATATGGTGACATCAAGTTCCACTCGTGTCATGAACAGGAAGCTGAAACTATCATTGGCACAAAAATGGTTGGCAAAATGGTCGATCATCTGACGTTTTACCAGTCTTTATTTGTCCAGGTTTTGTTTGTGCCCATGATAGCCTCAGATTGCTGTTCTTGGCTGTTTTGAGTGAAAGAAGTAATGTGGCATAACAATAAGTCGGATGAGGAAATTAAATTAAAGCTTAATAAAAAAAAAAATACAGTGGTTGCTTTTGTCAATACTGTTTTCTCAGAACCTGAATTTTTGTTAGTGAGAAACTCATTGGAATCTGGATGTGAATGTTAACAAGTTCAAATGGTAGCTGCTGGTGTCCAGTAGATTCCAACATGTGATATACCATTTGTCAAAGGTGTTCTATTTTTCTCTAATAGGGTCCATTGGAAATAACACTAATAAAGGGCAGCAAATTAGTAGTAGAGATCCACATTGACCAATTTGGTTTTCATTAAAACAATAACATTTCAGTTAGAACAATTTTCAAAGTTTAATTCATTTTTGTTTATTGTTTGTTTGTTTATTGTTTTTTTTTTTTTAGCAGTGATCTAAAAAAAGTACATGCTGGGTCAACATTTTTCTGTTTTTGCTGTGTTTTACTGTTGGTTGATCCAAATGGTCTTGCTAAAGTATTTTATATTTAGTTAACAAATTACAAAGTGCCTTTTTAGACATTTAAGAAAACAGTAAGTGGGACTTGATCTCAATTCTGAATGATACTAGCTCAATGGCTCATAAAATAAGTTAAACCTAGTAATTTAAAAACAACCAAAATGTAATTTATTCCAAAAGGCATAGTCTGGGAAAACTAGAGCAAGTTTTGTTTGACATTTTGTGTGTGCATGAATTGTTGTTTTCAAGCTTATCCTTTAAGTGAATTTATCATTCTGCTTCACATGTGTACATTATAGCATGCCATTGGTGGATTATTGAAAGAACACACATATTTAATGAGACAAAGTGTTGAGTCTGAACAAGAGCAGTTAAAAAATCACAGTAATTGAACTATAAAAACCCTTTTGTTTTCTGCAAACTGAGTCCTACTTTTACAAATATGTTGTTATCTGTATTGATAAGCAATTAATATATAATAAATATGTGGTATGGAGAGTGGTATGGAGACGAATGATCCGCTGTGGCGACCCCTAACAGGAGCAGCCAAAAAAAGAAGAAGATTCATTATAAATGGTATCTTTAACCTGCTGTAAGAAGTAGTAATTACAGTGCAACCTTGATACTTGAGGGAGTTGCGTTCTATGACCCCTCGTAAGTAACAAAAAATGGCAGAAATCCTTTTGATGGTTTCTTTTCAAAGGGAAATGTACATGTACTGTACTGTAAACTCAACAAAAATTGTGAATTATTTGTCATAAATGTTTTATTTACTACTTTAAATGAATAATACAATAATAAAACAGTTCTGGCGAACTATCAGATTTTTCGCGGGTTAATATTTAGTCTGGGTCCAAATGAAAAGTCACCAACCATTGAGGTCACACATGTTGAGGTCAAGAGTATTGAGGTTGTATGTATGTGACTGAAACATCGAATTAAACATAACAGTTGTTAATCATTCTGAAAGACGGCTGGACAGGAAACAAATCCCCAATGGGAATGCTTTACAGAGCCAACACCAGGGAACGCAGAGTGCAGTACCAGCAGTGATGTAATGAAAATGAGAGGTGTAACAGTTTAAACATGTTCACTGAAGTAATAATTACTTTTTTTACATTTTGTAGATTTAATATATATATATATATAACAGGAAACAAATCCCCAATGGGAATGCTTTACAGAGCCAACACCAGGGAACGCAGAGTGCAGTACCAGCAGTGATGTAATGAAAATGAGAGGTGTAACAGTTTAAACATGTTCACTGAAGTAATAATTACTTTTTT
>MU564352.1:17666116-17766304 GCA_024362625.1 Silurus asotus
TATATATATATATATATGGCCCAGGGGAATCTCCACCCTTTTACTGACTGGGAAAAACCCAATGGAAATTAGGACATGGATTTCTGACAGTTCCGATTTGTCAAAGCAAACCTGGAAATAATGACACTGACCACTTAACCATAAAAAATAATCTTATGTCAAAAGCTATTAACTTTATGTTTCAGTTTAAAATATATTAAACTGAATAACTTGTGATTAACCTAATAAGGAACTGTTTTTCCTAATTCTCCAATGGATCTACTCTGTATGAGTTACATAGAGCATATATACATTTATGCAGATTTCTTAAAAAAAAGTGTCATTTTCTTTTCCTGTGCTGAAATGAAGGTTTGATTACTTCAAATATTTAGTATTTAGTTCAGATCTAGAATTAAAGGCAAATCCTGTTCTTTGTTCAATAAACACTTACAGGGCCAGATAATAAATCAGAAGTTGCTACTGTATTACATTGAGATCCAGGACAAAGACCTCAAGATGACTTCTAAGGTGCCAAAACAAAGAAGAATGGCTTTTTTCGCATGCAAGCGAGTTGTGAGTTATGACCTTTTTCCACATTAGGCTATTCTTTTTTCATTGTGACTAAATTATGATAGTGTTCACTGATCCAGTGCTTTCAGTTCTCTTTACCCCATAGTGATTATTTCTCTTTTTCTTTGTTACATAACATGAACTAAAGCAAACTATAGTCCTTAGAATGATTTAAAAAGTACAAAAAAATGAAGGGCTGCTTGATTCATAAGTATCCCACCTAGAATCAAGAATCATTCGCTGCAATGTCGCTACTCATTCATTCATTTATTCATAGTAAATAGAAAAATGGGAGGACGATTTAGGAAAATAATGTACACTAGCATTTTCAGCTACTTTGTTGATTGAGTTGCTTTTAACAGTAAAGCAATGAGCAATGTGAAAAGCTCAGAGGCTTACCAAATACCTAGCAATAGAGTTGGTCATGTGCTGTTCAATAATGTAGTTAAAAGCTAATGTAGAAACTCTGAATGTGTCACACTATAAATGGTTTAAGTGTCAATGTCAGTGTGTATCACAGGTCCAGGGCGCACATGTAGTCACGCAGCTGCAATAATGTGGAAGAGCAGTAAATTAAGTAGAAATGATGACGACCCACTTTAAATAAAGTGTGTTTAACGACTAGGTTTTAACATTTCAACTAATCCTTTAATGCAATGCACTGTGCATCGTGTAAATAAGTATTTACATTGTGCTTGTATTTACCTTAACATCCAAAATGACACTGCTACCCCTAACCCCTTGAAACCTTGTGCCAGCCTTATCCGTTTCACACCTCAGTGCCATCAAGTGTATTGCAGTACATAAACACAATTAGTCTCATTGTACCTTGGTCATTTTTTATAATTTTTTAAAGATGACTGTATTATAATATTAGTATTTCTATTAGTATTAGGCTAGTAGTAGAAGCGTAATCTGAGGGCTAACTAGTGTTTTACATCTAAAAGCTACAATCCTAGGGAGGCAAGAAAATTAATAGACAAAAAAACTATTATTTCTTCTATAATGCAGTCAGGCAGAGCAAGACAGACATTTTAAGCACTCTCACAATCCATGCTAACTTTAGGTTTGTGTATAAAGTGCTATGCTTTAAGCCACTAGTTAAGTCTGGTTATAACTGCAACCGCTAACAGCACATGTTGTTTCCTGAGCTTTTTAATGTCACTTTCACATATTCCCGCCTAAAAAAAAAAACCGCAGACATATTGCTGTCGGCGCAAGTCAGTCACCGCTGCTACTACCTCAGAAGGAAGTTGTACCAATAATTTTTTTTACAGCATCAGGAAATAGGTGATAGCAAATCGTCTTTTTGTTTTTTTTGTTTTTTATCTAACATATCTCTCTTGTTTTTTGCATTTCTTCCCATTTCTCAGCACAGTCTCCCAAATTAGATGGAGAATTTTGTTCACGGCTAAGTACAGAAATTTTCAGCTGGATTTAAGTCTGGGCTTTCGGAAAACCTTTTTTATACGTCTATTTTTGCTCTGTGCTTTAGCTCATGGCCATGTAGGAACATTTTTTGCATGCTTACATGTTGGCCATGATGGCATCAAGATTTCCAGTTCCTCTTTTTGAAAACCAATTTAAAGCTTTACAGTCACAGCAAAATGGGTAGTAAATATTTTCTGGATGAGCTGTATGGCTGATCTTTGTTTCTCTGAAATGCAATGTTCTGTTCTTTGTTTAAACACAGTGCCCACATCTTCCTCTTAATGCCATTGAGGAAATTCTCCTAAACCTCCCGGCCCAACAGGTGATTTGTGTGTGTCGTCTGGTGTGTAACGAGTGGAAGTCAGTGGTGGACAGCACTGCGTTTTGGAGGGAGCGATGCCGTAGGGAAGGATTGAAGCCTCTCAATAACAACAGAGTCCCAAGAAATTGGCAAACGTTCTATTTTCTATGTAAGAAGCGCCGGAATCTGTTGAAAAATCCCAATGCAGATGGTGAGCAAAAAAACAAAAACAATTAAACTGTGCATAATGGTGGTCATTATACAGTGTTCAGTTAACAGATCAGAGTCAGTCTGCTTTAGTTAGTAGGTTTGTTAATGTAAACTTTATTATAAGTAATGTCAGAAATGTTCTTTCCTCTAGAGCAATTCACTGGCTGGAACATCTTACAAAATGGAGGTGATCGATGGAAGGTAGATCGAATATTCACACCTCATCCAGATGAAACTGTAACAAAATGCTTCGTTACATCTTACAGGTAAGATTCATATTGCAATCAAACATTTTCACACTGAACATCCTTACTGCATGTCTAGCCCCCTTTGTATCTTATCATTTTAAACTGTTGATATGCAAAAGTACCGGTAAAACGAATTATGACAATTTTAAATTAAAATGCAGGGGCTGTGCAACCATTAACACGTAGAGTCCTGCTATCTGTTAGCAATAATAATCGATTCACAATTTAGTAAATGCTACAGTATGATTCATTTTCAGGCAATGCATAAAGAGCCAGCTGATAGACCTTAAGAAGGAAGGTTACAGTCCTACGTTTATGGATGAAATACAGCCCAATATTGTAATATCAGACTGGTAAGTATTTGTTCAGTTTCCTTTGTTATTTCTGTCACAAATAATGTATGAAAACACCCTCTGATTCTTTTAACTGTTTTTGTCAAAATCTCCATTGTGCCTTATGTACCCAGGTATGCTCCACGCTGGGACTGTGGCAGTTTGTATGAAATTCATGTTGAGTTGCTCACTCAAAAGAAGAAGACAGTCCAGTTCTTTTGTCCCGACCAAGTGACATTTCCACAATGGAATGATCAGAAATGGATGAATGTTAGTCACATTTATATTTATTGAAGATTTGCTCTAATCTCATAGTGATTAGACGTTGATGATACGTCAGTGTGTCTGGTATATTGAAAAGGTCTATAGACATTTACTTAAATTATACGTTTTTGTATACGCAAGTGTCTACGTACAGTCATCAAATAGACAATAATACTTGGTCTTGGTCTGTCCTCTCAGAGCTCCTTAATTCTTTGTTGCATGGATTCCAAATGGTATTGAAGGTACATTTTGGAAATCCCATGTTGGCAAGTTCTAGATTCAGGTTTTAAAAGAATTTTGCGTTTGCTCAGTCATACTTTTATGTTGACAGTCAAACAAAAATCATATCCAGAGTTAGGCAAAGAAACATCGAAATGTACTTTGGACTAAAATACCAAATACTTTAAAATGTAAATGTATTAGAATAAACTGCTGTATTTTAAAAATATTACCAAATACTTTAGCAAGGAAGCATAAAATCTTTTTGCAAACCTTTCACCAATTGGCCTATTTAATCAGTTCCTTCACTATTACGCTGACTCAGTTGATTAAGTAAACAATGTTTGATAGCAACAGCTTTTCTCTGATTGAGTCTTACCTATGCAACCAGTTAATAGATCAAATAATCACATACATATTCTCTGTGATCTTCCAGATGAAGGTTAGTTTTAAATTAGCCAACAGTTTAATGTTCAACAGTTTGCGAACGACTCATAATTGAGTCCTTATTTGGTTACTTAGTGTTTGATAACGAAGGGCTACTTTACATCAGCAACACTGACTCAATGACAAACAAGTCATTCATAAGAAGACAACTGATGGCACTTGTAATCAAAGCAACTAGTTTCTAACTAATTCATCATTTGATAGTTAATCATAAATATATGATATTCGTCAGGCAGTCATTCATGCAATTTTATGCAAAAATAATGATCGTACTAAACAGCAGCTTCAATCAGGGTACAATATTTGGCAATCAATATTGACCACTTGCTTCCATATGGATCAATTCTCTGTTCTGATCTCAACAAGTCTGGGCAAAATACCGAGTAGGCACCAATCAGAGGCTGCATTTTTTATGATGTCATTATTTTCCAATTCAAAAAATACAAAACCTAAGTATCTTGATACAAAATATGAAGCAAATTTCATCAATCTAATACAAATGACCAAATATATTATTATATATTATATTTGAGATACGTATTTGAAATACATGGATCATAAATACTGCCCATCCCTGATCATATCATATTCAACAATGCTTCAAAAAACTCATTTTTTATTTCTCACTCTTATTTCCCTACTGCTTGTTTAATTTTAATTGAAACTATTTTATTTAACTGTTGTCTAATATCACTTTCTATTGTTTTTTGGGTTTTTTTAGATGACTCATACATTTATGGACTACGGACCTGGTGTTCGATTCATTCGTTTTAAACACGGAGGGAAAGACACACAGTTCTGGGCTGGACACTATGGAATACGGGTTACAAACAGTAGTGTGGAAATTTGTCCTTCAGTTTAAGGATAGTGTATAAAAAGTACATATGCATAATTAAAGGATATCATTTCAGATTGTATATAATAATTATAAGATCAGTATCTCACAAAAGTGACCCCTCACACTCCAGCAACCATTTTAGTATATCCTCCAAAGGGACAATACAATACAAATTAAACTTGGATATACTTTGGAGTAGTCAATGTACAGCTTGTATAGTACAGATGTGTTATAATTGTAAATAATTCAACATACAGCCTTTATTGTCAAAATAGCTGGCAACAAAAATGTTTTGCTTCAGAATGCCAAAATACATGTTGGAATCTATGTTTCCCTCAATGAACCGCAGCTCCCCAGTACCAGCAGGACTCATGCAACTCCAGACCATGACCCTACCACCACCATGCTTAACTGTAGGCAAGACACAATTTTCTTGGTACTCCTCACCAGAGCGATGAAACGCATGCTGGACACCATCTGAGCCAAACAAGTTTATCTGAGTCTCATTAGACCACAGAACATGGTTTCAGTAATTCATGCTATTAGATGGGTTGTCAACAAACTGTTTGCAGGCTTTCTTGTAAGCCAGCTTCAGAAGAGGTTTCCTTCTGCTTCCGCAAACTCCAAATCTCTTCCGCATCTGTTTTTTTAAGTGGAACCCGAATTAGAAAAAACCTCTGTATGATCCTGGCCACTGTACTGTAACTCAGTTTCATGTTGTTAACGATCTTCTTATAGCATTAGCCATCTTTGTGGAGAGCAACAATTCTAATTTTCAAATCTTCTTTGCCATGAGGTGCCATTTTGGAAATCTAGTGAGAGAATCGTACAGAAAGCACCACATTTTATCCGCTTTAATACAAGATACACACATTTGTATGGTGCTGTCTGGTAGAAAAAAACATGAACATGATGATTAAGACATGTGACATGTGGCTTTGCATGGTTACATGACATACCGCAGTTATCACTTGGGGTGAACTCACTTTTGTTGCCAGCTATTTTGACAAGAATGGCTGTATGTTGAGATGTTTATAGAGGACAGTAAATCTATACAGCTGCACATTGACTACTATCAAATATATCCAAGTTTAATTTCTACATTTCTATAATATTGTCTCCTGAGAAGATACACTAAAATGGTTGCTGAAATGTGAGGGGTGTACACACTTTTATGAGATACTGTATATGGGTCAATGACGTGACGCCCCCTTTTTCTGTCCGGGTTAATTTTATTTTGCAGAAAAAAATAAAAAATACATAAAAATTTCTCATCTACTTGTTTTACCTTCTTCACCTACTAAATCACTCTAACTTCTCCAAATTTTTAAGTTTTTCATCATTTTTCTGCTATCCGAAGTGCCAAAACATCATATGGGGCGACCGTCCAGCCTTGACTTTTGTTAGGACAACTGGTTTAAAAACAGTTTAAATCAACTTAAATATATCCCTCCATTGGTTGCCTTTGTAAATGCTGAAGGACACTTTAACAACTTTTTTATTTAATAACAATCATTATATTTTTGGATATAAAAGCCTAAGTTTGGTCTTCACTTGGAACTTCAATAACCTTTTATGTAAATATTAATTCTAATAAATCTTCTGCAGCAAAGGTAGCTCTTGGTTGTCATTTCCTGTTTTATCATGCCGTGTGGTGGTCTTGGCAACTCTCTTTTTAATTGACTGACCTTTGTCCTTTATGTTATGATGGACTATCTTTTCTTTTTTATTTAACTGAGTGTTCCTTGCCATAATATGGATTTGTACAGTAGTTGTTGTAGCCTTAATAATTATATTGACTCTGTACTCACACTCTTCTCTGCACAAGACAACTGATGGTCAGGAGCACATTAAGAAGGCAAGAATTGTCACAGATGAACACCTGACAAGGCAGAACTGTAAAGTAAAAACCATTCCAGGTGCCTACCTTCTGAATTTGATGAAAGAATGTCACAGTGTGTGTTCCAGAGTTAAAGTGACATTGCAATAATGCAAATAAATAACATAATACTACATTACATTACTTTATTATTGCAATGCAATAAAGTAACCTTGCAATAGTGCAAAATAGTGCAAATTATTAAGGGACAATACTATAGAAATGAATGTAGAAATTAAACTTGGATATATTGTAGTCAATGTGCAGATTTACTGTGCTCTGAAATGTACTCAACATTATTGGTAAAATAGCTGGCAACAAAAGTAAGTGATAACAGCTGTACTTTGCTTAACCATGCAAAGCCACATCTATTCACACATCTATTCATCATGTTCATGTTTTTGTCTACCTGACAGGACCATACAAATGTGTGTATCTTTGGTGGATTTGGGTGCTTGCAGTACAATTCTCTCATACTGACCACTGGATGTTGGCAACATGGCACCTAATTGCAAAGAACTCTCTGAGGATTTCAAAATTAGAATTGTTGCTCTCCACAAAGATGTCTAAGGCTCTAAGAAGATTAGTAACATCCTGAAACTGGGTTACTGTACAGTGGCAATACAAAGGTTTTCCAAGTTGGGTTTCACTCGGAGCAGGTCTAACAATGGTAGATCAAAAATTTAAGGCCTTGTGCTACATGTCAGGTGCAGAATCTGCTTTAGAGGTTGCAAAAGCAGAAGGTCTGCTTGTCAGTGCACACTGCAAGAAGTCTGTTTGCATGGCCGTCATCCCAGAAGGAAGCTTCTTCTAAAGCTGGCTCACAAGAAAGCCAACAAACAGTTTGCTGAAGACAACCTGTTTTAGAGCATAAATTACTGGAACCATGTCCTGGGGTATCACGAGACTGAGATAAAATTGTTCGACTCAGATGGTGTTCAGCATTTGTGGCGACATTCTGGTGAGGAGTATGAATTAATTTGTATCTTGGCTACATCCAGCAGCTTTGTGATGGCATTATGGAGGAGTGGAAGAGGATCCCAGCAACAACCTGTGCAGCTCTGGTGAATTCCACGCCCAGGAGGATAAAGGCAGTGCTAAATAACAGTGGTGCTCATACAAAATATTGACACTTTGGACCATTTTTGACAGGTTCAATCAGGGTGTATTCACTTTTGTTGCATAATTTTGACATTAATGGCTGTATGTTGAGGTATTTTCAATGGACAGTAAATCTGTACTGCTGCACATTGACTACTGTAAAATATAAATATATAACTGTAATATATATAAATGTTATTCCTATAGAATTGTCCCTTGAGAAGATTTACTAAAATGGTTGTTGAAATGTGAAAAAAAACTCACTTTTGAGATATTGTGATATTTTGTGATTTGTGTGTGCGCGCGTGCGTAGGTTCTGGGGTTTTTCCAAACCAAGCAGCATATTTGAATCAACATTTGACAAAAATAAAATAGTTCAAAGTTTAAACTGTTACGCATGCCTTAAAATCAATAATCCGACTCAGATTTGAACATATATTTTATTTTATTTTATTATTATAATGAAGTATATACACACTTCTATAGCAGCACTACTAATATAAACGCAGCGTGTGCTGCCTAAGCCCCGCCTCCTCTGTGACGCAGACCGGAGCCACTTCCGTAAAGCAGTTTGGTGCAGTTTATTATCGGGGTAATTTCTGTGTCAGGTTTTAAAGTCTGAAGATTGCGAAAGCCTTCAGTGAGAGAATGTGAGTGCTATTGGGTACTTTACGTATATGTAATAAAAAAAAAATATATATATATATTCTTCGTTGAGAGCAATGCAATGGCGTGCATTAGCAGTCGGTGACTCTTATTGTTTGTGTAGAGCTGCTCCTTAACGCTTCCTCCCACAGTAATAATAACCAGTCGTTTATTATCGGGGTAATTTCTGTGTCAGGTTTTAAAGTCTAAAGATTGCGAAAGCCTTCAGTGAGAGAATGTGAGTGCTATTGGGTACTTTACGTATATGTAATAAAAAAAAAATATATATATATATTCTTCGTTGAGAGCAATGCAATGGCGTGCATTAGCAGTCGGTGACTCTTATTGTTTGTGTAGAGCTGCTCCTTAACGCTTCCTCCCACAGTAATAATAACCAGTCTCGATATGAGCAAAAAGTGACATCCTATGACCGTGCTATATATGTAGAGCTCTTGTAATTACAACCCATTCTACTGCTAATGTTTGTTTATGAAGATAATACATCAGTGTGCATATTTGTGTGTTTTGGTTTATACTCCAGGTCTGAAACCTAAACTCAATAATTAGGATGGTGTGTCCATATATTTTTGGACATCACGTGTACCCCTTGCACTCAATTGTTGTAAATAACAATTTTAACTAATTCCAAATTCTTTGTCCCTCCAAAGTGCTATTACAAAAAAAAATGTTTTTTTCTTCTGATATATACATTTTGCTTTAATATCAAACTTATAATTTTTTTATTAAATAAGTCCTGCAATATATAAAAGTGTGGCGTTGCTGACCAATGGCTTTCAGTTTTGCAAGGAAAGGTCTTACAAGCCGTTTGTTTTGGATTGTATGTGTTATTTGTAGGTCTTTGTGTCCGTTCCGGTGTCATTCTGTTCTTTAGTTTATGTTTTCCTTTTAGACTAGAGCGCTGAAGCCCCGCCCATCTCTGATCGATGACGTCACAATTACGCGATCGTGTAAAATCGGTCGGATCTGTAGTCGCAATACGATTAGCGATTTCTCGACGTAACTCCGTTGCATTGTTTTGTAATTATGATACTGGTTTTGACTTATGCCCATTTTTTAAAACTCGGATTTTGTGGTAATACATTTGATTGCCTATTACTCACTGCTCTTGTAATATACTTGTGTAAATAGATAGCAGGCTGATGGCTAACATGTGTGTTGGTGTGGGTTTCCTTCCCATATTTGAATTTTCAACGTTACTTTTAAAAGTAATGCATTACAATATTGAGTTACTCTCCAAAAAAGTAACCAATTACGTTACTTGGTTACTTTTTATGGAAAGTAATGCGTTATATTACTTTTCCGTTACTTGTATCCCTTTAATGCCTTACAGGTGTAACAGGTGTAATATAGATAATTGAAATAAGTTATATTAGGGCAAAAGACATTTCTTAAACATTTAAAATGCTTAATAACTTCTTAGAGAACAATTAGATGATCGACTAAATTTTGACCACAAGGCTGAACACTTTCCAGTCGCACTTCTGTACACTGCTTTTCAATCTGCATTCGCCGTCAGGAATGTAACTATTGTTCGTGTATATAAGGTTGAGGGTGTGGGCTGCACACCGGTGATGTGGAGGGAGAACATACCTTTCACTTTAATCAAGTAAAACATCGTGCAATTCCGTAAATATGACCTCGTCCTCGTCTACATCATTCTCTGCTTCATCATCAGCTTGAAACATTCTGAACGCTTTTACAAAGTTTGCGCTATTATCAGTGATCGTGGCAGTTTATCTTCCCACAAAGAGCAAATGAGCTGTGAATTTGCTCTCTATCTCTCCGCTGCGAGTCCATAGAGCTGCAGATGTGGAAAGTCGGCAAAAGTTTTCTATATTTCTGTCTCCATTTCCATATATGCAACATTGCGTTATGTTGCATATATTCAACATTATACACACACACACACACACACACATCTGTAGTGCTGTGCTTTGCATGCAGATGTTTTTCTTTTGTTGAAGTGGTATTTTTTGCAGTTGACAAGAGCTTTTCACCAACACATAATCTACACTTAACCATTATTCCTTTCTCCTTTTCCTCGACTATTTGTAAATAATAAGAACACTTCCATCACAGTAATGTAATTCTCTGGTTTGCTTTCTTTCTTTTGCTTTTCTTCTGACCAGCTTCTGTTCCTGCGGCTCGCACGTATAAGTGCGCGATTCTAAGTGATTTGATCATTTTAATTCAGTATTTATTTTTTTATGCAAATTAATTTAACTGAAAAGTAACTCCGATATTAATGTGTAAATTTATAAAGTAACACGCTTTATAAGTTACTCGTTACTCCAGAAAAGTAATATTATTACGTAACGCACGTTACTTGTAACGCGTTACCCCCCCAACACTGTTCATCTTACATCCACCACCCTGTGTTTTTAATCACTCTGTGCAACCCAAACCTAGACTGGGTCGTAACAAAGTGTTTTAAATAATTTATTTAAAGTCGAAATCTCTGCCTTTTTTTATATGTTTACTTACAGGATCAGACTCGGCTATAAGTCAGAAGTTGTGCTGTAACATTGCGACCCAGGACTATAAGCACAAGACCAGGACCTCAAGATGAAGTCTCAGGTGTCACTACAGAGAATAGAGGCTCCCTATTCATGCCCACTAGTAGTAAGTTGTTAAGTAATTTTTCCACATTGGATTATGACCTTTATCTGATTAAGACTAGGTTATGAATGTTATCAGTGAGGCATTCATCCAGAATGTTTTTGCCAATTTTACTGTGCTGCAAGATGATCGGAAACAGGACTGAAACTAACTAGGGAAAAATATTTGGATGTTTTACTACTTATTTTTCCCCGAGTCAATACTGAGAGTAAAGTTCAACAGATATGATTTTTCTTTCGTGTGTCTTTGTTGGTCAGAATGTTGGTGAACAGCATTTTTTTTTTTTTTGGGAATTTGCAGTCAGATTAAAGTCTGGGCTTTGGCTCAGCCATTCCAAAACACAAAGTGCTTTATCAAGTATAATAGTATAATTACTGATAGTATTGTATTGTATTAAGCCAGTGCTTTGGCTTATGTCCATGTAGGAAAATTTTGCACGCAGGCTTATCTGACTGACTGCAACCGGTTCTCTTTAAACGTTTGCTGTTTAAATTTTTAAACTAGGAGTTGGTCGCCCGGGGCGTCGGCAATGTGAGACCTCCTTTAGAACCGCTTGCCATTATTTTTATACAAGCAGTGGAGCAGTGGGCAATGAGCATTCGCTATAAAAGCTTTAAGATTAGTGATAGTGTGAGCGATGTGCAAAGCAAATTTACGTTACACAGCGATGAGGCTTGCTGTCGAATGGCGCTCGATGGCCTCACGTTGGCAGCTCTAAAAGCCTAGATATTCTCTAGTGTGCGGGCAGTTTGAACACCGCCTTGAGACGTATTTTTTTTAAGGCGCACCCGTTTCTTAGTAATTGGCAAACAATCATGACGTCCATGGTAAATGGTAATGCTGCCGAAATTCCCTTTTTTTAAACGAGGTCGCACTGGTTCCAAACATTTGCCCGGGGCTGCCATCTCATTGTTCCAAAATTTCCATTTTCATGCTGTGTTTAAATTCATCCATGTTGGTCTTGATGACAACAAGAGTTCCAGTTTCTCTTGCTGAAAACCCTGTGATTTGGACCACTAGTTTCCAGTTATACTAGTTTCAGATCTCTATAAACATTTTAACCCTTCGTCGTACCTTTGTCCTCATGACTGCAGGACTAATTTGATCTATTATTTTCAAATGAGAATCATGGGTGAGTGAATATTTTCTGGAGGAACAATATGGCTGGGCTCTGTTCATCTGAAATGTCATCTTATGTTCCTTGTTGACCACAGTGCCCAGATCTTCCTCTTAATATTATTGAGGAAATTCTCCTGAACCTACCGGCCCAGCAGGTGATTTGTGTGTGTCGTCTGGTGTGTAACGAGTGGAAGTCAGTGGTGGACAGCACTGCGTTTTGGAAAGAGCGATGCCGCAGAGAAGGATTCAAACCTCTTAATATGCAAAGAATCCCAAGAGATTGGCAAACCTTCTATATTCTATGCAAGAAGCGTCATAATCTGCTGAAAAACCCCAATGCAGATGGTGAGCAAATGATTAGACAGTTGTTTTTTTAACAGATTGGATATGTCATGTATTGTGGAAAACAATGTGCTAATTGATGTTATATACATTGTTCATTTAAAAAGGTTGGGGTTTGGAACAAAAGAATCTATATTTTTCATACGTAATGGAATGTTACTAAAAGTCTACCACTAAAGAAACGTTTTATAGAGTTACATTTGCTCAGATATTGAAATCCAAATACAGACAAAAAGTACATACAGTATGTAACACATTTATATAGTACATAGCATTTCTAAGAATCGGTGAACAGCAGAATCATTCTGCTTTAACACAAAAGCATGTGACACATGGGGTACTTTATTTTTCAAGGTATCACACGGTGTCTAGGTACAGGCAAATGCACATGTAGTTTGCAGCATTCTGTTGTGGGTTGGTCAGTTATGATAACTTTACTACTAGTAATGTCAGAAATGTTCTTTCATCTAGAGAATTTTTCTGGCTGGACCATTTTGGAAGACGGAGGCGATCGGTGGACGGTAGACCGTTTGTACTCGCCTCATCCGGATGAAACTGTAACAAAATGCTTTGTTACTTCTTATGGGTAAAATTCTAATCGCATTTATATTCCAGCTTCTCGCTGAAAATGAACGAAACGAGCAGCCATTATGCAGTAGAGATCTGCTAACTATGAACAGTAATCAGCTATGATTTCTTTATCAGGCGATGCATAAAGAGTCAGCTGATAGACCTTGAGAAAGAAGGATACAGTCCTGCGTTTATGGATGATATTCAGCCGAATATTGTAATTACAGACTGGTGAGTGGGTGATCATCGTTCCTCTCTGCTTTCTGTGCTGAGTAGTGTGTAAAACTACTCTTACTGTACTTCTACTTTTATAAATCCTTTTTTGTTGTTGTTGTTTTTGCTCAGGTATGCGCCACGATGGGACTGTGGCAGTTTGTATGAAATTCATGTTGAGTTACTTGATCACAAGAAGCAGATAATCCAGTTATTTCAACCTGACCGAGTCATTTTTCCACAATGGAATGATCAGAAGTGGGAGAAGGTGAGTAACTTTCGATCTCATGTGAAAATGTCTAATGTGAAAGAAAAACATTTTAATATTTATGTCTAATTCCATCAAAGATTCTAGGACTATATGGTCTAATCTCTTAGAGACTACAAGCTGCTGACAGCTTTGATGATGCATCAGTATGCATTATCAGTGATGCATCAGTATGCAGTATTTCTTCTCTGAACAAAACAGCTATTAAATCCACATTAATATTGCACTGATTAGTGCACTCTCAGACCATCCAATCAAATGCCAAACGTGACTGGACCCCAGCTAAGGGGCTTTGAAGCAAAGAAAGTTGCGATCTTGATTGTTATAAGCAACAGCTACAAGCCACATGAATTGGAAGCTACCAAGTGACCGTGTTGTTAATTTCCACGGGCTTGACAGCAATGTGACAGCTAAAATCTAATTGGATAGAAACTCTGCATGAGAAAAACTATGTGAAATGAAGAGAATGTACTATTGGAAATAATTGAATACACAGTCATGGACAAAAATATATGAAAATGTATGTCAGAAATTCTGATACAAAATTCAATACTTGGCTCCAAACTGGCTGCAGTAAAGTTGGATCTACATATTAGTTTGATGGTCATGTATGTGCATATTGTTGGTCATATAGTGTATAGATGATAAAATTTGTCTTGTCAAATTAGAAATATCACAGGTTTAATTACAAAATCTAAGACTTTCCATTCTCACTATTTAAACAGACCGATACTAACCTAGTGGGCATGCCTGTCAGCTTATCTGTCAAATGATTTGCTTTATTTTAAGCATGTTCTTCCCTGACAGCGTTCATAATCTTGGCGGCAGGCATTAATTGTCAGTAGAATGTAGCAGTAATGCTAACTCAGTCCCACATAGGTTCTTAAAATGGTTTACTGATGCATGCATTATTGCTATTCTCCAGTTCTTCTTGATCCTTTTTTTGAAGGGGAAATTAAAAATGTTTCCAGACAGCTGCAATAACATTAGACTTTAAAATATATCTATCCTGACCTTACAAATGCAGACACTGAGTAAGTATCAGTAAACAGGGTCTCTGAACAGGTTTGGAATAAGAATTAAAGTCAACTACTGGCAAAGGTGTAAAGGTCTACATTACTTCTTAAAAAGACATTTAAGGCTTAATTTTTTTTTTTTTTGTCATTGTGCCTTTTTTATCTAACCTGTAAACTTTTGTATTATATAATAATTATATTATTGTTTTTTGTTTGCTTTTTTGTTGTTTAGATGACTCATGCATTTAAGGACTACGGACCTGGTGTTCGATTCATCTGTTTTAAACATGGAGGGAGAGACACACAGTTCTGGGCTGGACACTATGGAATACGGGTTATAAACAGTAGTGTGGAAATCTTTCCTTCAGCTGAAGCATAATGTACAAAATAGCCGATATAAAGTTCACATTGATAATTAATGGAAAATTGTTCAGGTCTTTGTAATGTATGATTATGGTGTAATGATGAATATTTATGTATCACGCTTATCTTGTTTACTAATTTATAAATTATCTGTATTTGTCCTGCTCTGTAAATTAAAAATGTGAAATATTATGGAAAGGAAACAAGACGTAAGAAAATTGCCTGAGATGTTACTAAAAAGGAGAATAATTATCTCATTTACCTTATATTTTGTAAACTCTTAAAATCATAGAGGTGCCTCTGGAATCTTCTAAAGGCATTTTAACAAATATTTGAGTGGGTTTTCAAATGAGTCTAGTATATAGTTGATAACTGAAGCCTCCACAGCATATTTTTACGCTTGTGTTTTAACTTTCTTAATATGATGTTTTATATGTGGTGATACAGCCCAATAAAAAAATAGGACATTGTCCATATTTTTTTCACAATAGAACATAAAGTACATATACAATTTTTACATCGAAAAAATGTACCATTTTTAAAGAAAAATAAGGTAATATTTTATTTAATGGCTGCAACATTTGTCAGAAAAGGCTTGAAAAAATAAGTGTTATTTGAAAAAGAAAAAGAAAAAAAAACAGCTGGAAGAACATTTTGCAACTAATTAGGGTTTTGGCACCAGGTCAGTAACGTGATTGTGTATAAAAAGAGCAGTGGTGGGCAGTCAGGGCCAGCAAAGCCTTCTCTACTAGCCTAAACTCAAAATCGCTGAGTTGCATTTTTATATGAATAAATAGAATCGCTGACTGTTTTAATATATTTTGTTAATTAATATGTATTTAATTATTCCCAAAAAGCCCTGTGAAGGCTTACATCAGATACCTTTGATCCTGGCAAACATGTGATGTGATGGCTGAAATCTGATTGCAGCAGCACACCCTGAAGAAACACCATGAAATGAACAGTATAGATCAGGGGTGGCCAACCCGCGGCTCTCGAGCCTCATGCGGCTCTTTGCCTGGTTTCATGCTGCTCTTACGTTCATATCGAAGTTTGTGTTTGTTTGTTTTTTTAATGTGCGTGTTCGCTTCGCTCGAGTTCAATACTGTATTTTTAACACTTAAATGATCTTGCCCCTACTGAGGTAATGAACTCAAGCGAAGCAAACACACACATTAAAAAAAACGTTGAACGTAATGACAAGTCATTCTGCCTTATGTCAGGCGTCATTAGTGCATTTCAAAGCTTCAAATCTTCAGCGCCACTTCAGCTCACTCCATGCTAACATCAACCAAGAATTTCCAAAAGGGACTGAACTTTACAAACACAAGTTGGTCACTTTGAAAAGTTAGGCAGAAAAGCAGATACAGTTTTAACTGGTTTGGAACATTACACCAGCTAAAAAGTCATACAATGAAGGGGAGTTCATTAAAAATGCCTCAGTGACGTTGTTGAAATCTTGTCTTCTGAAAACAACAAACTGAACCGCATGGTATCAGACATCCAACTGTCCCACCACACTGTTGAACACAGAATATGGGACATTAACACGGCTATTGAATCACAGTTGCACTCTGACCTGGAATTGCCAGAAGTCCCACTAAGCAACATGCATAGTAAAGGAAAAACGCTATTGTAAATTATTATATTTTTGTTTCTGTATTCGGTTGAACTGAGAGTTTGTGTGTGTGAGACAGTGCACACAATGTTCATTGTTGAAAATGACTGGTCTGTCGTCTTAGTACTGTAGGAGTCAATTTCTGTCATTATCATGTTGGTGTGTGACATTTACAATAAATCTGGCTGAGCAGAGGTGTGTGTGTGTGTGTGTGTGTGTGTGTGTGTGTGTGTGTGTGTGAGAGAGAGAGAGAGAGAGGAAGGGATGGGTGATGTTTATTTGTATGTTGTGGCTCTTTGCTGTAACACAGTAAAAAATGTGACTTTTGGTCTCTTAGCCACCCCTGGAATAGAGGCTAAACTGTTAAGATCAGATTTCAGCCATCACATTACGTGTTCGCCGGGGTCAAAGGTTTCTGATGTAAGCCTTCACAGGGCTTTTTAAAGCATAAACTCTCCTTCCCTCGCACACTCTACGGGCTTCCTCCAGTTCACTTTCACCCCGGGGTGGATCATATTCGTGGCAGTGATTAAAGTCTGAAGAAAAACCTTCGTTGAGAAACGTGAGTGCTGCATTGCATTTTTCGTGTGTGTGGGTAGTCTTTTATTTACTAAAAGCACATGGGAATGACCAAACATTTGGCGTGACTTGGTAAAGTATTGTCGAGTATTGTGCAGTAAATATACACCGCTGTACACGCGGTCCAGCAGTGAAGTTCAATTCATTCACTCTATACTTATATACTTATATACTCATTACTATAAGTAATGAGTATATAAAAATATAATATATATTTTTCAATTATATAAAATGTAATTTTTGATAAATATTTTTTTATCAAATATAAAGTGTTCAATTCATTCACTCTATACCTCTATACTTATATACTCATTACTATAAGTAATGAGTATATAAAAATATAATATATATTTTTCAATTATATAAAATGTAATTTTTGATAAATATTTTTTTATCAAATATAAAGTAATCAAAGCACTATATATTTTTTTTAGATTGTGTAGCTGTGTGTTTGAGTTTAGTAAAAGTTGTGTCAAATGTCTGTAAATCAGCTGGATTTGTCTGCAATTTCAACATATTACAGTTTATAAACCCCCCCTTAAGTGTCAACACACATTGTCTTTAAATGAATAGTGATGATTTTTTGAGACATGCTCTGAAAAAGAATGAGTAGCTGCAATGTCCTGCAGTAGTTTACAATAAAAAATCAGCATGGCAAAACTGTGACATTGCATCTACAGGTCTATCAACTGTGCAAGCAAAGCACTTTGAATATTTGCACATTCACTTATCTGAGCAGCAGAGAGATTACAGTCTGTACAAGACAAGAACCATGTTTAGAGAAAATGATTGTTTTCTAGCCCTAACTTAAAAAACACATAAAAGCTGTTTAATTTCAATCCAAATGATGTATAGTTTATAAATAAGCTTTAGAAAAATTCTGCAACTTAAGCATAACACTTTATTCCCCGACAATGCAGTTTGAAGAATGCTATCCAGAAAACTGGGCCAACAGCTGGGCCGACCCACTCAGTCCATCTCTGGGTGGCTAATTAGCAAGTTTCTTAAGATGCATAACCAGATCCTGGAGGAGAATGCAGTAAAGCTGTGTAAGATCCAGCCTAATGAGACCGTGTTGGAGCTTGGGCATGGGCCAGGCCTGGGTTTGCAGGAAGCAGTCCAGCTTCTCACAGGACCTGAGGGAAAGCTGTACGGGGTGGATTACTCCAAGTACATGCACAACATGGCCACAGAGAGGATACAGGAGCACATAGCCAGGGGGAAAGTGACTCTGTACTGCTGTGATGTTGCAGCAATGCCTTTAGAAGACAGCAGTGTGGACAAAGTGTTTCACTGCAATTGCTACTACTTCTGGCCTGACCTGAAGGCAGCTGCCTCGGAGATACATCGAGCGATGAAACCAGGTTATTTAAGATGTAGTGGAATAAGTCTTTCTTTTTTGTGTGTTTGTCATTGTGAATACATAAATTTCCATTGTTTTGACTCCATCAGGTGGGCTCATGGTGGCGACCCTCAGACTGGATCGTGTTGCTAAATTTGCGTCTAAGAAAGTATTTCCTAATGAGAACTGGCGACCCGAAGCCTACATGGAAGCGCTGCAGTCCTGTGGTTTTGCAGATGTCAGAATGGAGGAAAGAACAGACAAGTTCATAGCATTTCAAGCAATTTATTGCACCGCTGCAAAATAAATCAGAAACAGCTCTATCTGACTGCACACCTTATTTCGCAATAAAAACGCCTAAAACTATGTAAACGCTTTTAACCCATTACTTGATTTGCCACAACACGGTATTCCGCACATCTTCCGAGATTGTATAAAAAATAACGCATTGCGCGTAATAAGGGGGAAATTAATTTTTGTCCGTCTCTTCTTCTGGGGCCATAAATCCCTTTACCAGTCCACACAAACGTGTGAATGACCGAGGACTTTAGGTCCATTCCAGGACTCTAAATTCCAGCAATACAATTTCTCCTAAGCAAAAAGCAGATTGGATATTTCTGTAGACCCAAAACAGCCAATCAGTATAACTAATGAATTATAAATTAAAATTATAAATGAACATATATGGCTTGTCATAGCCAAAGCTTTGTTTACTTGATTGAAAGCATGAGACTCATTTTACTAGATGATACTTCTGACACTGTGGCTCACTATGTGCATGTTGTTTGACTAGAAGACTGGGAGTGTCTCTCAAATGGTTTACCTCCTACAGCACAGGAGTTCCTCAGTGAATAAATCACATCCTTTTTCTCACTCTGCTCCTGTGACATTTAGCGTATAGGTTCAATCTATAGTCTTTAACTTCCCCAATTGTCTGACTTTACATCGCTTATAAACTTTTAACACACTCTCTCCCAGTGCCTAATAAACTTTCAGTATGTTTGGCTCTCAGAATCCCCTCACTATTTAATACACACTGAAGTCTCAGATTCTCCAAAAACACAGATCTTCTTTCATCATAATACCTGTAATCTCTGACCTTTCACCTTACCATAAAGTTTGGACTCTGAGGTTCTCTAATGTAACAATGCTAATAAACTAGAACTAAACATGAATCTCTGAACTCACAATAACCTCAGGTTGACCACTCAAGAATGACTTCACAAAATCATTACACATCTTTACACATTGAAATTCTTGCAGACTTTCCAGCAGGGCTGGCAGCAGCAGTGGGCAGGGGGTGGGCTTAGTCCACCCAAATGTGTGCCGTGCACACCCAATCAGTGTTTAATTTAATCGTTTTAACCGAGGGGAAAATAACACAAAACAATCTCAGCATGGATTCTACATTCTGATTGTGTGGCAGCCTACAACCATTGAACAATGATCAGTCTGTAACAGTCCTACCCCAAAGCCCCCCTCCGACCCAAAGCCCTTCCCGAGCTGCACAAAATAGTTTTTCAGCCTTAAATCAACATGCTTACATGCTTTAGCTCCATTCAGGCTTTTTTAAAAAGTTGTCTACTTTTCTCATATTCAGAGTTGACGATTTAAAATTTTTTATTGGGAGTGATGAGGATGGACAGGATTAGAAATGAGTTTATTTGAGGGGCTGCGCATGTAGGACTTCTTAGACACAAGGTGAGAGAGCTGCGATTGAGATAGTTTGGTCACGTGCAGAGGATGGAGCTGCCAGGAAGAGAGGAAGAGGAAGGCTAAGGAGGAGGTTTATGGAGGTGGTGAGGGAAGACAGGCAGGTAGTTGGTTTGAAAGAGGCAAATGTAGAGGACAGGGGGGTAATGGAGGCAGATGATACGCTGTGGCGACCACAATTTTATGTCAATTAAAGGGGCATTTGTTAGCTGCTCCTTTAATCCACATAAAATTGTATTACACTTTATTCAACTGCCAAGCGAATTGCATTCACACACAAAAAAAATCACAGCCAGGATATCATAATTATGACTTAGTAAGTCATATTTATGACTTAGTATCTCATAATTATGACTTAGTATCTCATAATTATGAGATAAGTTGGGGCAGTTTGTGGCAGGGGAGCGTTTTAGCGCATAACACCGGATCTGACGTTACTGCATTTTTTTGCATTTTAACATTGACTACTAATATATGTTACACGTTCTGACTGTCCACTTGATAAAAGTTTGTTTTATATGTAACGTGTAACATATATTAGTAGTCAATGTTAAAATGCAAAAAAATGCAGTAACGTCAGATCCGGTGTTATGCGCTAAAACGCTCCCCTGCCACAGACTGCCCCAACTTATCTCATAATTATGAGATACTAAGTCATAAATATGACTTACTAAGTCATAATTATGACTTAGTATCTCATAATTATGAGATAAGTTGGGGCAGTCTGTGGCAGGGGAGCGTTTTAGCGCATAACACCGGATCTGACGTTACTGCATTTTTTTGCATTTTAACATTGACTACTAATATATGTTACACGTTACATATAAAACAAACTTTTATCAAGTGGACAGTCAGAACGTGTAACATATATTAGTAGTCAATGTTAAAATGCAAAAAAATGCAGTAACGTCAGATCCGGTGTTATGCGCTAAAACGCTCCCCTGCCACAGACTGCCCCAACTTATCTCATAATTATGAGATACTAAGTCATAATTATGACTTACTAAGTCATAATTATGACTTAGTATCTCATAATTATGAGATCCTTATCTCATAATTATGACTTAGTATCTCATAATTATGAGATCCTTATCTCATAATTATGACTTAGTATCTCATAATTATGAGATCCTTATCTCATAATTATGACTTAGTATCTCATAATTATGAGATCCTTATCTCATAATTATGACTTAGTATCTCATAATTATGAGATCCTTATCTCATAATTATGACTTAGTATCTCATAATTATGAGATCCTTATCTCATAATTATGACTTAGTAAGTCATAATTATGACTTAGTATCTCATAATTATGAGATCCTTATCTCATAATTATGACTTAGTATCTCATAATTATGAGATCCTTATCTCATAATTATGACTTAGTATCTCATAATTATGAGATCCTTATCTCATAATTATGACTTAGTATCTCATAATTATGAGATCCTTATCTCATAATTATGACTTAGTATCTCATAATTATGAGATCCTTATCTCATAATTATGACTTAGTATCTCATAATTATGAGATCCTTATCTCATAATTATGACTTAGTAAGTCATAATTATGACTTAGTATCTCATAATTATGAGATCCTTATCTCATAATTATGACTTAGTATCTCATAATTATGAGATCCTTATCTCATAATTATGACTTAGTATCTCATAATTATGAGATCCTTATCTCATAATTATGACTTAGTATCTCATAATTATGAGATCCTTATCTCATAATTATGACTTAGTATCTCATAATTATGAGATCCTTATCTCATAATTATGACTTAGTATCTCATAATTATGAGATCCTTATCTCATAATTATGACTTAGTAAGTCATAATTATGACTTAGTATCTCATAATTATGAGATCCTTATCTCATAATTATGACTTAGTATCTCATAATTATGAGATCCTTATCTCATAATTATGACTTAGTATCTCATAATTATGAGATCCTTATCTCATAATTATGACTTAGTATCTCATAATTATGAGATCCTTATCTCATAATTATGACTTAGTATCTCATAATTATGAGATCCTTATCTCATAATTATGACTTAGTATCTCATAATTATGAGATCCTTATCTCATAATTATGACTTAGTAAGTCATAATTATGACTTAGTATCTCATAATTATGAGATCCTTATCTCATAATTATGACTTAGTATCTCATAATTATGAGATCCTTATCTCATAATTATGACTTAGTATCTCATAATTATGAGATCCTTATCTCATAATTATGACTTAGTATCTCATAATTATGAGATCCTTATCTCATAATTATGACTTAGTATCTCATAATTATGAGATCCTTATCTCATAATTATGACTTAGTATCTCATAATTATGAGATCCTTATCTCATAATTATGACTTAGTAAGTCATAATTATGACTTAGTATCTCATAATTATGAGATCCTTATCTCATAATTATGACTTAGTATCTCATAATTATGAGATCCTTATCTCATAATTATGACTTAGTATCTCATAATTATGAGATCCTTATCTCATAATTATGACTTAGTATCTCATAATTATGAGATCCTTATCTCATAATTATGACTTAGTATCTCATAATTATGAGATCCTTATCTCATAATTATGACTTAGTATCTCATAATTATGAGATCCTTATCTCATAATTATGACTTAGTAAGTCATAATTATGACTTAGTATCTCATAATTATGAGATCCTTATCTCATAATTATGACTTAGTATCTCATAATTATGAGATCCTTATCTCATAATTATGACTTAGTATCTCATAATTATGAGATCCTTATCTCATAATTATGACTTAGTATCTCATAATTATGAGATCCTTATCTCATAATTATGACTTAGTATCTCATAATTATGAGATCCTTATCTCATAATTATGACTTAGTATCTCATAATTATGAGATCCTTATCTCATAATTATGACTTAGTAAGTCATAATTATGACTTAGTATCTCATAATTATGAGATCCTTATCTCATAATTATGACTTAGTATCTCATAATTATGAGATCCTTATCTCATAATTATGACTTAGTATCTCATAATTATGAGATCCTTATCTCATAATTATGACTTAGTATCTCATAATTATGAGATCCTTATCTCATAATTATGACTTAGTATCTCATAATTATGAGATCCTTATCTCATAATTATGACTTAGTATCTCATAATTATGAGATCCTTATCTCATAATTATGACTTAGTAAGTCATAATTATGACTTAGTATCTCATAATTATGAGATCCTTATCTCATAATTATGACTTAGTATCTCATAATTATGAGATCCTTATCTCATAATTATGACTTAGTATCTCATAATTATGAGATCCTTATCTCATAATTATGACTTAGTATCTCATAATTATGAGATCCTTATCTCATAATTATGACTTAGTATCTCATAATTATGAGATCCTTATCTCATAATTATGACTTAGTATCTCATAATTATGAGATCCTTATCTCATAATTATGACTTAGTAAGTCATAATTATGACTTAGTATCTCATAATTATGAGATCCTTATCTCATAATTATGACTTAGTATCTCATAATTATGAGATCCTTATCTCATAATTATGACTTAGTATCTCATAATTATGAGATCCTTATCTCATAATTATGACTTAGTATCTCATAATTATGAGATCCTTATCTCATAATTATGACTTAGTATCTCATAATTATGAGATCCTTATCTCATAATTATGACTTAGTATCTCATAATTATGAGATCCTTATCTCATAATTATGACTTAGTAAGTCATAATTATGACTTAGTATCTCATAATTATGAGATCCTTATCTCATAATTATGACTTAGTATCTCATAATTATGAGATCCTTATCTCATAATTATGACTTAGTATCTCATAATTATGAGATCCTTATCTCATAATTATGACTTAGTATCTCATAATTATGAGATCCTTATCTCATAATTATGACTTAGTATCTCATAATTATGAGATCCTTATCTCATAATTATGACTTAGTATCTCATAATTATGAGATCCTTATCTCATAATTATGACTTAGTAAGTCATAATTATGACTTAGTATCTCATAATTATGAGATCCTTATCTCATAATTATGACTTAGTATCTCATAATTATGAGATCCTTATCTCATAATTATGACTTAGTATCTCATAATTATGAGATCCTTATCTCATAATTATGACTTAGTATCTCATAATTATGAGATCCTTATCTCATAATTATGACTTAGTATCTCATAATTATGAGATCCTTATCTCATAATTATGACTTAGTATCTCATAATTATGAGATCCTTATCTCATAATTATGACTTAGTAAGTCATAATTATGACTTAGTATCTCATAATTATGAGATCCTTATCTCATAATTATGACTTAGTATCTCATAATTATGAGATCCTTATCTCATAATTATGACTTAGTATCTCATAATTATGAGATCCTTATCTCATAATTATGACTTAGTATCTCATAATTATGAGATCCTTATCTCATAATTATGACTTAGTATCTCATAATTATGAGATCCTTATCTCATAATTATGACTTAGTATCTCATAATTATGAGATCCTTATCTCATAATTATGACTTAGTAAGTCATAATTATGACTTAGTATCTCATAATTATGAGATCCTTATCTCATAATTATGACTTAGTATCTCATAATTATGAGATCCTTATCTCATAATTATGACTTAGTATCTCATAATTATGAGATCCTTATCTCATAATTATGACTTAGTATCTCATAATTATGAGATCCTTATCTCATAATTATGACTTAGTATCTCATAATTATGAGATCCTTATCTCATAATTATGACTTAGTATCTCATAATTATGAGATCCTTATCTCATAATTATGACTTAGTAAGTCATAATTATGACTTAGTATCTCATAATTATGAGATCCTTATCTCATAATTATGACTTAGTATCTCATAATTATGAGATCCTTATCTCATAATTATGACTTAGTATCTCATAATTATGAGATCCTTATCTCATAATTATGACTTAGTATCTCATAATTATGAGATCCTTATCTCATAATTATGACTTAGTATCTCATAATTATGAGATCCTTATCTCATAATTATGACTTAGTATCTCATAATTATGAGATCCTTATCTCATAATTATGACTTAGTAAGTCATAATTATGACTTAGTATCTCATAATTATGAGATCCTTATCTCATAATTATGACTTAGTATCTCATAATTATGAGATCCTTATCTCATAATTATGACTTAGTATCTCATAATTATGAGATCCTTATCTCATAATTATGACTTAGTATCTCATAATTATGAGATCCTTATCTCATAATTATGACTTAGTATCTCATAATTATGAGATCCTTATCTCATAATTATGACTTAGTATCTCATAATTATGAGATCCTTATCTCATAATTATGACTTAGTAAGTCATAATTATGACTTAGTATCTCATAATTATGAGATCCTTATCTCATAATTATGACTTAGTATCTCATAATTATGAGATCCTTATCTCATAATTATGACTTAGTATCTCATAATTATGAGATCCTTATCTCATAATTATGACTTAGTATCTCATAATTATGAGATCCTTATCTCATAATTATGACTTAGTATCTCATAATTATGAGATCCTTATCTCATAATTATGACTTAGTATCTCATAATTATGAGATCCTTATCTCATAATTATGACTTAGTAAGTCATAATTATGACTTAGTATCTCATAATTATGAGATCCTTATCTCATAATTATGACTTAGTATCTCATAATTATGAGATCCTTATCTCATAATTATGACTTAGTATCTCATAATTATGAGATCCTTATCTCATAATTATGACTTAGTATCTCATAATTATGAGATCCTTATCTCATAATTATGACTTAGTATCTCATAATTATGAGATCCTTATCTCATAATTATGACTTAGTATCTCATAATTATGAGATCCTTATCTCATAATTATGACTTAGTAAGTCATAATTATGACTTAGTATCTCATAATTATGAGATCCTTATCTCATAATTATGACTTAGTATCTCATAATTATGAGATCCTTATCTCATAATTATGACTTAGTATCTCATAATTATGAGATCCTTATCTCATAATTATGACTTAGTATCTCATAATTATGAGATCCTTATCTCATAATTATGACTTAGTATCTCATAATTATGAGATCCTTATCTCATAATTATGACTTAGTATCTCATAATTATGAGATCCTTATCTCATAATTATGACTTAGTAAGTCATAATTATGACTTAGTATCTCATAATTATGAGATCCTTATCTCATAATTATGACTTAGTATCTCATAATTATGAGATCCTTATCTCATAATTATGACTTAGTATCTCATAATTATGAGATCCTTATCTCATAATTATGACTTAGTATCTCATAATTATGAGATCCTTATCTCATAATTATGACTTAGTATCTCATAATTATGAGATCCTTATCTCATAATTATGACTTAGTATCTCATAATTATGAGATCCTTATCTCATAATTATGACTTAGTAAGTCATAATTATGACTTAGTATCTCATAATTATGAGATCCTTATCTCATAATTATGACTTAGTATCTCATAATTATGAGATCCTTATCTCATAATTATGACTTAGTATCTCATAATTATGAGATCCTTATCTCATAATTATGACTTAGTATCTCATAATTATGAGATCCTTATCTCATAATTATGACTTAAAACTGCTCTACAGCTCGCCTCTGGTCCACTTACTGCTCTACAGCTCGCCTCTGGTCCACTTACTGCTCTACAGCTCGCCTCTGGTCCACTTACTGCTCTACAGCTCGCCTCTGGTCCACTTACTGTAGAGCACCAAATTGACTGGAGACGAGCTGTAGAGCAGTAAATGGACCAGAAACGAGCTGTAGAGCAGTAAATGGTCTAAAGACGAGCTGTAGAGCTCTAGAGAAGGTCTACAGCTCGTCTCTAGTCCACTTACTGCTCTACAGCTCGGCTCTAGTCCACTTACTGCTCTACAGCTCGGCTCTAGTCCATTTACTGTAGAGCACCAAATAGACTGGAGACGAGCTGTAGAGCAGTAAATGGACCAAAGACGAGGTATAGAGCAGTAAATGGTCTAAAGACGAGCTGTAGAGCAGTAAGTGGACCAGAGACGAGCTGTAGAGCAGTAAGTGGACCAGAGGCGAGCTGTAGAGCAGTAAGTGGACCAGAGTCTCTCGTCTCTAGTCCGTCTGTTTTCTTTACAGCTCGTCTCTAGTCAGACTAGTCAGTCAGCCAGCATTTGTGAGCATGATTGTAATAAGAAAAGGTCCTGAAAGTGCAATTTTTATAGGACATGCTGCTGCAAATAGATATAAAATACAGCCATTTATAGTTTTTTTTTAAGTTTCTGAATTTCTATAATGTTTTACCATTAATCAGGCCTTCTCAGAATTACTGTCAAACTGTGATCAGTTTAAATAATTTGACTAAAAACACATACAGGTGGCAAAAGCTGTCACAGAATCCTCTCTGTTGTTAAGTGTAGGTTTAAAGGGGGGAAAACGATACACTGCAACTTTGATTACTGAAATATGCTGCAGATTTCCTTCATCTATTCAAGTGGTAAAAAACTAAAATAAACACAGGACAGATTGGAGCACTGCAGATACACAGTAACTCTTGTATTTATGAATTGCTTTAAAAATGATTCTATACCTACGCAGTGCATCTGTGGCTGATTTCACCAACCCTCTCTGTTGTGCAGAAATTGTTGGTGGTGTCAATACTCCATATGATGGTGGCCTGTTTACACTGGAAATAAAGATCCCTGACAGGTGATGTTTTGTTTGTGAAAAAGTTTGTTGATGCATGCTGCTATGATTTTTTTTTTTTTATAACACACCATTCCACAATTAGTCCCATTTGCTCTTTCAATAACTTCCACTCTTCTGGAAAGATGTTCCACTACATTTTGGAGTGTTCTTGTGGAAACAGGTGCTCATTCAACCACAGGTGTGTTTTGTAAAAGTGAGGTAGCGATGTAGGCTGATGAGGACTGGGGTGCAGCCAGCATTTCAATTCATCCCAAAGGTGGTAGATTTAACAGGGTTAAGGTCAGAGCTCTATAACAGGCTACTCAAGATCTTTCACTCTATCCCATGTAACCAAAATCTTTGTGCCCAGAGACATCGTCATGCTGAACCAGGATTATGTCTCCTAGTTCAAATGTGGGAAATATATTTCATGATATATCCAAAGACATTTTTATACTGTGTGGTAATATTTTGGGGAAGAACCACGAGTGGAAAGTCAGGTGTCCATATACTCGTTTTCCATGTAGTGTATATTTCAATGTATTGCTTATTCACAGTTTTCTACCTTATTGTTTCAAGGTATCCATTTGAACCTCCCAAAATGCGCTTCCTGACTCCCATCTACCATCCCAACATTGATAACGCAGGCCGGATTTGTCTTGATGTATTGAAAATGCCACCGAAGGTAAGCAGTTAAAAAAAAAATACATAAAATAAATGTAAAAAAAAAAAAATCATTTGTGAGTCCTATGAAGAATCATGACATCTGATGATTTTCTTACAAATGATCTTAGTTGTGCTAGTCATTTCTTTCAGAGAGATTTCCTTACAAGCCACACCCTCTGCTTGTAGGATGCACCTTTTTAAAAATTTTGTTTGATGTTTTACGTGCACAGTAGTATTACAAACATCGAATCTAAACACTACCTCGTGTTTTTGTTGAAGTGTTAAAAGGGGGAAGATTGGTGCAATGTGATGCCTGCTAAAATGACTTGTACAGTGGGTACGGTAAGTATTCAGACCCCCTTACATTTTTCACTCTTTGTTATATTGCAGCCATTTGCAAAAATGATTTAAGTTCATTTTTCTTCCTCAATAATGTACACAAAGCACCCAATATTGACAGAAAAACACAGAATTGTTGACATTGTTGCAGATTTATTAAAAAAGAAAAACTGAAATCACGTGGTCTTAAGTATTCAGACCCTTTGCTGAGTATTTAGTAGAATCACCCTATTGAGCTAATGCAGCCATGAGTCTTTTTGGGAAAGATGCAACAAGTTTTTCACACCTGGATTTCGGGATCCTCTGCCATTCCTCTGCAGATCCTCTCCAGTTCTGTCAGGTTGGATGGTAAACTTTGGTGGACAGCCATTTTTAGGTCTCTCCAGAGATGCTCAATTGAGTTTAATTCAGGGCTCTGGCTGGGCCAATCAAGAACAGTCATGGAGTTGTTGTGAAGCCACTTCTTCATTATTTTCGCTGTGTGCTTAGGGTCATTGTCTTGTTGGAAGGTAAACCTTCGGCTCAGTCTGAGGTCCAGAGCACTCTGGAGAAGGTTTTCGTCCAGGATATCCCTGTACTTGGCCGCATTCATCTTTCCCTCGATTGCAACCAGTCGTCCTGTCCCTGCAGCTGATAAACACCATCACAGCATGATGCTGCCACCACCATGCTTCTCTGTTGGGACTGTATTGGACAGGTGATGAGCAGTGCCTGGTTTTCTCCACACATACCGCTTAGAATTAAGTCCAAAATGTTCTATCTTGGTCTCATCAGACCAAAGAATCTTATTTCTCACCATCTTGGAGTCCTTCAGGTGTTTTTTTTTTTTGCAAATTTTATGCCGGCTTTAATGTGTCTTGCACTGAGGAAAGGCTTTCGTCAGGCCACTCTGCCATAAAGCCCCGACTGGTGGAGGGCTGCAGTGATGGTTGACTTTCTACAACTTTCTCCCATCTCCCGACTGCATCGCTGGAGCTCAGCCACAGTGATCTTTGGGTTCTTCTTTACCTTTGTCACCAAGGCTCTTCTTCCCTGATAGCTCAGTTTGGCCGGACGGCCAGCTCTAGGAAGGGTTCTGGTCGTCCCAGTGGAGGCCACTGTGCTCGTTAAGTGCAGCAGAAATTCTTTTTGTAAAGAAATGGATAGCACCTGAGTTAAATGAGTGTCACAGGTCTGAATACTTAGAACCATGTGATTTTTCAGTTTTTCTTTTTTTTTAATAAATCTCCAAAAATGTCAACAATTCTGTGGGGTGCTGTGTGTACATTAATGAGGAAAAGAAATGAACTTAAATGATTTTAGCAAATGGCTGCAATATAAGTGAAAAATGTAAGGGGGTCTGAATACTTTCGGTACCCACTGTATATGTATTTAAAAACTGAGGTATACAGTTATATTGTGCTAAAACCACTTTCATAGGGAGCATGGAGGCCCTCACTGAACATCTCCACAGTGCTGAGCTCAGTACAGCTTCTGATGGCGGAACCGAACCCAGACGACCCGTTAATGGCAGATATCGTGAGTCATTCTGACTTTCTGATCCCCACTCACTGGTTTCCCTCCTTGTACTTTTTTTTGTTGTTTTTAAAAGTATTTCCTTCAGTCCTCAGAATTGAAATACAACAAAGCCGCGTATTTGGAGAAAGCACAAAGATGGACCGCCAAACATGCAGTGCAAAAGAACAAGGTTAGTAGTTATCGTTTTTAAGACATTTGCGGGTTTATATAACATTAGAAATGCCTACAGAAATGTATTCATCAAGTATTCATTAAGCCATCGCTTAATGCGAGGTTACAACAGAAGTAGACTGAATAGTGTGTAACTATACACTATATAAACACGTTTGTAGACACCTGAACATAAAATTGGTATGTACCCCACCACATTTATTCCCAATTTGCTGTAATAAGCTTCACTGTTCTGGGAAGATGTTCCACTAGATATCGAAGTGTGGTTGTGGTAATCTTCCTCTCCAATCCATGTAAAGCATAGTTTAATGGCGCTCGCTTCATGCAGACTCATTAGCATGCTGGAACAGGTTTGGTGTACTTTACATCCACTCCTCTGACTGAAACACACTGCCGGATCAGGAGAAACAATCATTTTTCCTTTTTTTTTTTTTCTTTTTTGTGTGCTAAACTGTTCTAGTCCTATACTAGTGTTCTTACAAAGGCAGATTTTTTTAGTCCTTATAATCCACCTATAGAGCATCTGTTGCTGAAAGTCTGATTCACAGTTAAGATTCATATTCAATTATATAGAAAATCGGTTACTACATTACATTTCTACACCGTGTGCACCCAGAACACTGCTATACAACCAGAATATTAACTGTGAATTGACCCCTGTACTGTGTGTAGGGTTCTGTGGAAACAGAAAAGAACATTCTTGAAGATAGGAGCAATAAAACTGCACTAAAGAGAGACACATGTCCAGCACAAGAGAACCTGGAACCTGCAAAAAGACTGTGCACATAGTACGAGTTGTCCTGGTCCCTATTTGTGTTTATGTAAGTTTTGTGTTTTTAATTTTTTTTTATTTCAAAGTGTTAATAAAATCTTAAAATAAATTGTTTTACAATTATTATTGTACAGAAACACAAGAATGTTAATAAATGTGAATTGATGGTACAATCAGCACAGTAAGAATCACTTCCTTCAGGCATTTATGTTAAACATTGGAAATGTTTATTTTGAGGTAATATTCACGTGATCATTTTCTTTAACGAAACATTCCATATAAAAATATAAAACAAAAACAAAAATCATCAACCGAGGCTGAATCTGAATGGCAAAAAGACCAACTTCACACACAATTATGATAAACTATTTTATCGCAACCAAGCACGGAAAACACGTCAAAGTCGGATATTTGGGACAATTACTGGTGCTTGTTATATCATATTAAATTCAGGACTGTTTAAAATAAATATACAAGATGAAAAGTACAACCTACTCAGCAAAGCGCTCATGTATAATCTGGCAACATCATTCATCCTGATGTGTAAAGTTTTATTCATTTTATTTTTTTGGACATAGAAAATTGGAATGAAGAGTTCAAATTGTTATATATTTTTTTACAGCTGAAAGCTGAATTTCAACAAGACTGTGGGGAAAATCTGTCCCAGTGGCTTATTATAATGAGCTGGATATTTAGCGGTTGAACAAACCCTGCTTTGGTTCACCTTTTTTTTTGTAATTTTTTATTTTATTTCTTTTTTCCTCCCTTGAACTTGAGGGATTTAGAGCCAATAGTTCAGGATGCTCCTATAGATCAGCTCAACCTCTATGTAATCATATACAGTAACACTGTCCAGGCTTCCTGGAGTCCTAAGAAAATCTATTATTTTACAGATAAATGACTAGTTAATTTATACAAAATAACACCACTTTAACAGCTGAAATTCATTCTTTTCTATTACGATTTGTGTGTTATCTATTTTATCGAACTTAACAGGTTAATATTGTCAATATTAAGAATGAATAAATAAACTGAATTTAAAATGTCTTCTTTAGCCTTAGCAGTGACTTTTTAATCCTATCTGGAAATAAAACAAATGAAATATAATACAAATTATGATAACCTTGCTGACATTTTCTTACTCTTACCTTACGCTTATTCTATTCGCTTAATTCGGATGGCAGAACGATTCAAGGCAAAATAAGGAAAAAACCCAAAACACAAGCATAATAGTTGCTATAAGTTAAGTCCTTTCCTGAACGTGAACCGGATTCAGTTGTAGATGGATCGTTGTCATGGATGGTTTCTGGCTGAAAGGACCTAAGGTGAAGTTGAGCTCATAAAAGAACACATTTAGGCTTCTTCTTGGGCTCTGGAGGCTCCAGTGCAGCGAGTATGGCCTCGTCGAATACGTTCTTTAGCCCTTTCTACAAAGAGAGACAAGGAAATGACTTGTGTAAGCAAACCTGAACTGAGAACGATCTGAATAAAGCTTGCAGTACAGTTATAGGATTTAGTTGTAGCACAATGTATCATAAGGCATTTGTGTAATGTGACTTTTTACTCTCAAATAAAATCTGTATGTGTGTGTGTATATATATATATATATATATATATATATATATACACACACACATACAGATTTTATTTGAGAGAATTGTGCTGTAATGCCTTTTGAGAATTGTGACTTTAGTTAAATCTCCCGCCCCAACCATCCATAAAGATGCATTTAAAAGCACAAAAGCAGCATCTATAGGGACACTCTGACGTATTCAAAAATTTGACAATTAAAAAAAAACAAGTTATTTGAGGAACCTAATTTTCAGCATGCAGAAGAATTTATCTCATACAATTTTTGTTGAGCATTAACACGTCAGTGTTTCTCATGCCCAATTTTGTGTTATTTGTAATTCTAAACATAAAAGCAGTGACATCATCTGAAGCTCAGCCCCGTGTCACTACAGCGGAGGAACCAAAGCTGAACTGCTGTGTGCTCTGTTGATTTTGGCTTTGATTCGCTTCTATTAGATTTGCTTGTTTCTGTTTTTCGTCACAGGCGCTGCTTTACCAGGCTGAATGCCAAACCCTGAAAGATTGGTTTGTGCACAAAGCTGTTTCCTTGCCACCCGTGTCCTCTTCCTACACTGCGTGTGCTGCACCTGTTAGAACTGTGTGTTTAGCAGACTCACTTGTGTTAGAGCAGAACATTCCACGTATTTCACCGCTTTTAAATCTCTGGCGAGTTTCTCGGCTGTCTCTGGAGTGATGGGCTTCTGCTTGTTCTTGGCAAGCTTCTCGGTGGTTGAGGGATCGTCTCGTAGGTCAATCTGTGTCCCGACCAACAGGAACGGGGTCTTTGGACAGTGATGGGTAATCTCAGGCACCCACTTCATGCAAAACAAGGAAAAGCAAACAATTCAGGTTCAACTATTATTAAAACCAAAATATAGACATTTTTTTAAATAGGAAATATTAGGCTTGTGTTTTGTTGCTGAAAGGGAACATACCTTTTCCTTGACATTTTCAAAGGATGATGGTGAAACCACAGAGAAACAAACTAAGAAGACATCAGTTTGGGGGTAGCTCAGGGGTCGCAACCGATCGTAATCTTCCTGACCTGGACGGAGAGAACAGCTCGATTCAGAAACACAAACTTACTGTTTCTTTTGCTCCGTACAACCGTAACATTCTGCTTTTAACATTTACATCACTTTCATGAAAGATATAAATAATGTGATCATTACACTGAACAGGTATTATGGCATTTTAACATTATGAAGTGAAAAACACTGATTATCTCTTCATCATGGCACCTGTTAGTGGGTGGGATTTATTAGGCAGCGAGTGAACATTTTATTTTCTTCAAAGTTCATGTGTTAGAAGCAGGAAAATGTGCAAGTGGGTGTGCTGAACATATATGTGTGTGTATATGTATATATATAATATAATGTGTATGTATATGGTGTATATATATCCATTTTTAAGATTCGTTGGACTGTTTACACGAGACGTTATTTAATCCGATATGGTGTTTACATGTGAATGACGTTGTGACATGCGCACATTAGCCTGTTTTCCAGTTTTCCACCTTTTTTTCCCCTGTGAAAACGGAGTTCCATTATTTTTTATGCGCGCCATTTTGATGTAAAGTGTTGCCCTTAATCGAGCAACGGCTGGAATTTGTAGGCGGGAAAAGACTGGAGCAGGAAGCTGAGCTTTTTGTTGGCTGTGCATCTCTAAGGAGCATCTCAGTACCACCCCCTCCCCTCCCTCCTCTGAAAAGCAGAAGTGTGTGGATGAAGGTCTGTAGAAACGGTTGGTGGGAACGAGTTGCACTGCTGGAATTTAGTGACCTGGAATGGAAACGTTCGTGTGGACCGGTAGAGGGATTAGACGGAAGAAGAGACCGTCGGAAATCTAATTCCCCTAATTACGCAAGTCTCAGCTGTTTTATACACAATCGGAAGCTGTGTGGAATACCGTGCTGCGGCGGATCATATTGTACAAGGGAACGATGAATGGGCCGATACAAGATCTGATACGGATGCCAGGTGAAGAGCGGGCATCCGAAATCACACAGAGATGTGAGAAAGCGCATTTTGTCCCTCTAGTTATGGGTCTTATAAAAGTAATCGCTTTAAAGCGTTTACATGGCAGACTTTTTCTTTTGTTCAGTTTATCGAAAGGTTTCCTCTCAAACTGATTTAGGTGTTTATATGGAATCATTTTAAAACGATTTCAAAGCTCTGTGTAAACGCACCGAATGTGAATTCAGTTTTGGAAGGTTAGCGAAATCCTTTCCAACACTGTAAATATCAACGCCAAACCTAGAAGCCTACTGGGAAGCGCAAAGACAAGACCATACCTGCAGTGTCAAATAATCCGAGAGTGTACGGTTCACCGCCAATCATTACGGTCACAGCATAGTTATCAAACACCTGGAAATAAAAACAAAGCAAACAGCTGATTTCTGTAGCATCCTGAGATTATTAACCATGGCCAATAACAATACTTTATAATTATAATAATCAGAGAGGTAAAAAGTTCATATACTTACTGTTGGTACGTACTCCGAAGGGAACTTGTTTGTGGTGTATGAAATCAAGAGGCAGGTTTTACCCACAGCACCATCACCAACTACTACACATTTAATTGTCTGCATTGTTGCACTCGGATATCTATACAAAAAAAATAAATAAATAAATCATTGGGAGGCGCAGCAAAGTTAATAAAGAATAGACATTAATAACACTGAATTAAAATCTGATTGGTCAGATATTGATTGATCGGCACAAAGACAAAAAATTATGAGTGTAAAAGATAATACTGGTCACAATTCTGATTTATTCTACTGGTTTTATGATCAAAACAAAGAAAAAAAAAATCACATCAACATGGTCACATTGCGATTATTGTGGTCGATATTGCGGTGTGTGGTATAATAAATGGTATTGTGGGTCACTTGATTTTTTCTTTTTTTTTAATCAAGGAAATTGCACACATATTAGTAATAATGCTAAAATGTGTATTTGTAAAACTATAAAGGTTTTCAAAATGGCCGCAAGTGGATGTGTGTCCCGCATAAGTGCGGTTTGTTTAAATTTAATAGCAGTTCAACATCACTTTCAGATCACTGTTTTTGGTAAAAATGTTATTTCTACATGGTAAATATTTTACTAGGTGTAGTAGAGTAATAGAAAACCCACAGACCCAACAGTAATTACATGCATGTGGCTGATTGTGTGTAAATGAATCATCAATCGTGTTCAAAATAAAAGCAGTGTGGAGTTTAATTAAAGAGGTCAATTATTCTGTGAAGTTACTGGTATCAAACAAGTGTCCCCTTGTTGAAAGATGAAGGTTGGAATGTTGTACTGCACATTTCTCTCTGAGAATCGGAGGAAAATGAGTCGTACTGTGATTAAAAAGTTGATCAGAGAGGGGAAAACGTATAACGAAGTCCAGAAAATGAAAGGCTGTTCAGCTCGAATGATATCAAATGCTTTAAAATGGCAACCAAAACCAGGAAGCCGTGGAAGGAAACGGAAAACTACCATTTAAACTGATTTGAAGAATAGCCAAAATGGCAAAGACTCAGCCATTGATCAGCTCCAGGGTGATCAAAGGAAGTGACATGTGAAGCCAAGCTATTGGCAAGAAATGGGGAAAATGAGGGCACAATATTTATTGAACTGATGAAAGCAAGATTGTTTTTTTTGGGCCTAGGGGCCGCAGACAGTTTGTTAGATGACCCCCAAACACTGAATTTAAGCCACAGTACACTGTAAAGACAGTGAAGCATGGTGGCACAAGCATCATGATGTGGGGATGCTTCTCATACTACAGTGTTTTGGCATTTTCCAGAGATCATGGATCAGTTTAAGTACATTTAAATGCTTAAAGAGGTCTTGCTGCCTTATACCGAGGAGGAAATGCCCTTGAAATGTGTGTTTTAACAAGACAACGACCCCAAACACACCAGTAAGCGAGCAGCATCGTGGTTCCAGACGAACAAGATTAACGTTATAGAGTGGCCAGCCCAATCCCCGGACCATAATCCGATTAAAAACTTGTGTGGTGAAAAGCATTTTTCTTGTTATACAGTAAATTTACGAGGAAAAAAAAATAGCAGTGGGGCAAAAGCTCTGTCTATCGACCCATCGCCTGTCGTCTCTTTCTTCCAGATCTGCACAGTTCCTCTCTTTGCTCAGTTTTGGTCATCTTAAAGCTAAAACATCGGCATATAACTGAGGTAGCGTATTATCATTTTTGGCCTCCGCGCTGCACACATCTGGACGTTTACATTTTAAACGTGAAAATCCGCAAACTGTTCTCAGACAGTACGTGTCCACACATCATTAAAACGCAACGTTTGCCGTCATGTAATCGCACAAGTGGACCTACGGATCATTGTGCAGCACCAACTGTAAGTGATTATTTGAACAAGCTGGATAATTGTGTTTAATGTGATACTCGATTGGAAAAATGCACCACAGCCACTAACCTACCATGCAGCCTTTTATGGGTTCTGTCATATATAGAAACATCAACTGAACTGCAAACTCAGAATTTCAAGAGAGTTGGATTATAGAAGAGGCAGAAAACTGCTTCAAATCAAGCAGTGCAATACATTTAATATGGTGGCTGTATGCCAAGTCCCAGCATTACTAAAGTCATAGCCTGATAAAAATAGCAACTGTGCAGATAGAGGCCACCATCTCAGCCATATTACAAAATGTTTTTGACTAAAGAAAGCCAATCTTCCCCCTCCCATCCTCAGCACCTTCTACAGAGTCACAACGACATCCTGGCCAGCTCGATCACTGTGTAGTACAGGAAATGCACAGAGTCTCACCGCAAGACTCTACAATCAGTTGTGAGAACCAACCACCTCATATACTAATCCCTGCATACACAAACTCAACAGCAGTGCAGACAAACTCTTTTGCAACATTTGCAGTAACAATAATTTCAAACCGTGCAATATTACCTATGTGCAATATGTTTACTTGTGGTCTCTTTTTCTTCTTCTTTTGTATTTATACATTGTGTTGTGTGCATACTACTGTATGATGTTTCTACTTTTCTTTTTCTGTGCTGCTGTAACACAGAAATGTCCCCACTGTGGGATGAATAAAGGTATATCTTCTCTTTTACTCCATTCATGAACTTTTCACTATATTGATATCTGGCAGATGGTATCAAAGCATCCGTGGCACCACCACCACCACTCCTCTCACGGGCTCATCAATCATTTAATCGTCATTTCGTCGTCCAATATGCAACAGCTTTCGCAACCAACCGCCTACTGTTTTGTGTTTATTATAGTGCATATAATGTCCTGCACTCATCGTACCTTGTTGAGCAATTGCTCTATATGTGATCTTATGTACTGTACCACTTTACCAGCTCTAATGTTGCGCCAGGGTCCTCAAAAAATTGTCATTTTACAGAAGAATGACGATAAAAATTTAAAAAAAAAAAAAGCCACTTAACTTAACGATTAGCAAAGCATGTCTGGCTGGACCATCACTGCTTCCAGAGTTACAAGGAATGCATAAATACCAGTATTTCCAGTCGAGTCTGAGTAAATGTTTTTGATACTTGTCAGTAATATTATACTCTATAAAATATATTGTCCAGATGTGATTATGTTTTATGAAGTTATCTCTATGGCAGTAAGATGCAGTGCAACCTCTCTTGACATTTTTACTGAGGACAGTTTGTACACAAAGTACATGTCATTTTTGTAAGTATGAATGAAGGAGTTGAGGTGGGAGAATTGGGGATTTGTCAGATTTTAACTCCTCTGGTTTAAGCGCTGATCTGTTTCAGGCCTATGGGTCTCTGCCCATTCAAGTAGATCGGAAAAACAACTGCGGAATAAGCAGTAAACACGTGAGCTGCTAGGCTGACTGAATTGACCAGGAGGACATTGTAATACAACAAGAATAGGTGATTCATAGGTTTTCTTCCTGTAAACAAGAACAGGATTCCAATGAATGGCTCTAAAGTAGCCAAAGTTCAACCCTGTGTTGAATCATCAAATCAATGCCGGTAACGTTAGGTTTGGAACAAAGATCTTTTGAATCATTATTGTATATAGAAAACAGCTTGGTTCCTCTTTTAACACAAATCCCTTTCACACGTTGAATGTAAAGGCGACTTAAAATGGGAAGAGATTATGTTTACGCAAACCAGGTTTGCAGAGTTGCTGCAGGCTCTGAAAACGTGGCATTAACGGAAAGCCTTGGGTAATAAAGACTAAAAAGGCATTTGAATATGGTATGAAAATTATACTTTAGTCAGGGGTTTAATTATTTTTTTTCCCACAGCAAAAAACGTCATAATCTGTAATTCTATTGCAAGTTATAGCAGCAGTAAACGGCCATTCCCTTACCAGCCTCTCTGGAACACATTTTCACACGCAACAGAAAAATAAAACATCTTGCCACGTTACTGAGAATTCACAATGTTCCTAAAGAAAACAATACCGTTACAAAGCACTGAAACTCGTATATATTAAATAGACCAGTATTGGCCAAAGGTTATATGGAGCGTCAGAGTGAGATTGAAGCTCAAAAAACTAAATATTAGCACCAAGTGCGTGCATATAAACCCATGAAAACTTTTAAATCATAGAAAACAAAAAGACAGAGCTGCAATTATAAAAAAACAAATCAACACCTTCAAATAAATCCGATTTTGCAATTCAACAGCACCACAGTATACAGTCTTGATTTGCTTTTTCTATGATTAGTGATACTCATGCTTTGAATTCTTTTTTTTTTAACTCACCACACACACATTTCCTCAACTCCTAATTGTTTTTTTTTATGTATTTGATTTATGTGTTTATGTTTAAAGACCAGGTCTAAAAACAAAACTTCAGCATGTTGGTGAAGCTCCGCCCCCAGGAGCCGCACTGGCCTGTAAAAAGCCTGTATAACTGATTGACAGGAGGCGCATCCAAACACGAGCAAGCATTCTAAACCGGAAAACACTTTCCCACACGGGTTTAATCAGCCAACAACTTGTGTATTTTTTTAAATCCGTATTTCTTTGAGGTAATCTGTAAAATTATACAATAAATATCTATATATCTAGAAATACATAAATCGACTGTTTAACCTTTAATGACTCAACAAGGCCCGTTCATTCCGCCTGCTCCTATAGACCCCCCCCCACACACACACACCCCCATCCGGGGCCTGTCAGATTATACAGGACACTGTGTATATATAGTGTAGAAAGTTAAGTCAGGAAACCACTGTAGTGTAAAAACTAGATTATATTGTTATTAATTATGTTAAACGTGAAAAGTTTAGATTCTTATATAAAATCCCTAAGTGCCATAAAATCAGGACTGGTCAAAAAATTACGTCACTTCCTGCGAAAGCTTACTTCACTTACACACCCACAAATTCATGATTGAGAAAAAGGTGTGTGTTTAATGTTTATATATATATATACACACACACACAAAACGCAATGGGCATTTATACATATAAGATGCTGGGAGAAATGTCTAACAAGCCGATTTATACTATCCAAATAGACTACTTCTACTTCACTACATTTTTATTATGAATACAGTAACAGATGAGACGAAATAAAATCTAAATGTGTAGGTATTTTATATAAATGCGCAGTAAGGGAGGACATTTTGCTGAGACAGGATACAGGCCAACATTGCTAAACCAGCTAACAAGCGCAAAAAAAAGCTTTCAGCTAATACAAATAATAAACCACATTGTTTAACAGGGTTACACCGGTTTGTTTTTAAACTAAATCTATTTCACTTTTACACACATTTTCACTACTAATGTGTGTAATTGTGCTCACAGGTATTTCTTGGCTTAAAAGGCTAGTTTTGGAAGCTAGCTTAACGCCTTTAGCAAAATACTGACAAGTCTCCAAATCTGAAGGTTTATAAGGTGACATTTATGAAGTATATCAACAAATAAATAAGTCTCTTACCAAATACGTTTAGATGAAGGAGGCGCGAGTTGCGAGATACAGAGAGGAAAAGAGCAACTAGGGGACAGGAATTTTTTTTTTCTTTTTACGGTGGCCGCCCAAACCCTCAGCTTCCTTCATACACAATAAAAGTCTGCTCTAGACACAGGGGAAGGAGCAGAGGAGCATCGTATATGGCAATAATAACTAACAAAAAAAAAAGAAAAAGAAAAAACATGACTTGAGCTACTGAGTCTGGGGTCATCGGTTGTAATGCTGTAAGAGGGGGTCAGTTGCTGTGACCTGTTGGTGTATTGAGGGCAAAATAAAAGTGTATTAATTCCAGATGTTCATCGTCTTATTCAACATTTACGAATGATTTAATCCTGGTCCAGTGGTCACAGTAGAGATCCAGGGTTCTACCTGAGAACCTGGAGGATTAAAACATGAAGAGACCCCTGTATGTGCAAACAGAAAACTGAGCTCATGATTGAACAGAGGAGTCTGGAGATCATTTATCTGAAAGGAGTGAAAGAAATACAAATCGCTGACTGTAGTTGAATGAACAAAACCCCATAATTACATACACAAAAGGAAATCTTGTGGAAAGCTTTCCCAGAAAAGCAAGGGTTGTTATACAAAAAAAAGGGGGAACTAAATGCATATGTTGAACAAGCACATCACTTTGGATGTCATGCATGTTATTGGTTTAACCACCAGTTTTACTTGTGTCGAAGATTGAAAGTATCACTAAAGTATGTTTCATAAGTTTGCTATGGAATAGGAGAAAGGAAAAAAACACAGCTGACTAGTGTTTACTGATCAATAATAAGTGATGAAGGCCTACAGTGGCATCTTGCTGTGCTTTAAGTAAAACAGCTTAAATCCCATTGGGAACAGTTTAATGACCCAGGAGTTTTGCATCATTTCACTCTATTGTGCGATCATGTACCTAAAATAAGTGCAAATACCCAACTGTACTAATAAAACCATCTTATGACCGAGTGTGTATATGAATATAGAAATCAAAGTCGGTCTGGCAATGAGAATATAGTAAATATTTTAATAACTGTTACAGCAAATACAACTGAAATGTCTATAACAAGCATTAATTTACCATACAGTCAGCACAATGCAAGTATTAAAAGAAAACTTAAAGCAATAAACCAAGCAACGTTTATTGAAAGAGTTGTGAGGATATATTTTAAGAGGTAGAAAAAGGTCATTTAAAAATAATCCTCATTTTAGGGGGTCACAGGCAAAGTAATCCTTCAGTGGAGCAAAGAGATGCCTGATCACGGGGACGCTCCAAGATTTACCCAACACCTTCTGTCTTTGCAGGCGACCCATGTTCTTCACATCTGTGTAATGCTTTGGAAATCCAAAAATCCTGACGAGTACAAGAAGGAGGAGAAAAGATGGGTTTAATATTAAGAATTACATATAGTACAACATACATTGGAATACAAAAAGCGACAAACTTTTCTAGTTCTGTGATCCATAAACCATCATCCTTTCCGTTCATGGAGACAGGGAAATGCTGGTCATTGTTTCCCTGCTTAAGGGAGTTTGAGCGTGTGGTGATGGTCCTCACTTTGACGTACTACAAATAATTGCACACATGGAAAAAAACGCAAGTTAGTTGAGCTTTAGCAACAATAAAGATATCACGTATCCGCTTTTTGCTCAATTAACCCAAAAATGTCATACTTAAAAAAAAATATATAATAATAATAATAAAAAAAAATTAGTATTACTACATTATATTAAACTTTAATATTTAAAAATTGCTTAGAGAATCTAACAGAATGAGTTCACACTAACACTTAGCTCCACTTCTAACCGTTTATTTACCACGCTACATTGTGTTACATTCTTAGATAGATTTTTAATGCTATGTACTAAAACACAAAAAAGTGAACCTTAGCAGTGCGGCCAGTTTCGAGGCATTCCTGGAGGTTTAGTTTGTCCTTCTGTGATGCTACGATTGGTCTGGATAAGAATAAGACAACAGTTAACAAAACATACTCCTTTTACTGAGTTAAAGGAATATACCAGTGTTTGACGATCCATCTGCACTATCGCGGTGCAGACACACACACACACACACACACACACACGAAAGATTTAATAAATAAAATAAAATAAAAGTTAAAAGGCCAGCTATTGTATGTGGCTATTTATGTATGTGGGATTTCTGGGGTTTTTTTCAGTACAGAAAAGCGTTCAAGATTTCTGACTCGTGGTTCTCTCTATTATGCTACAGATACAAAAAAATAATGTCTAATTTTAAAAACTCTGGAGTGTTTCCATAACATGCTTAGAAATATCATAATGCTATGAAGGTGTCTGGGTCCTGAACATCATTCTAATACTGAATTCTCTACTTTTTCTGATACATAAAGTGTTTTTTCAAAAATATTACAGGCATATTATTTATTATTATTAAATTATTAATATTATTATTTATAAGGCTTTAGTTTACAGTGATATTCATGTATGCAATTTTAGCAATAAAATGTCTTTTTAAAAAAAAAACAAAAAAAAAACAAATGATGTTCGTTTTTAGAGACCAGTCTTTGTTTTTGCCTCTTATTTAGTATTGCTTTTTAATAAATAAAAAGTACTTCTAATCGATTACTCGTTTAATCAATGGAATAATCTTTAGAGTACTCGATTACTAAAATAATAGATACCAGCAGCCCTAAACCACTGTCTCTATAAAGTTTGCAAACCAGTTGTGTAGTGGAGAAAATGTATACCTGTTCATGCCCGGGAGATTCCCCCAGAAATAGCGTGCTCTGTGGGCTGGGCTCACTTTAACAGCATCCACAAGGACTGGGTTACACTGTGAAGAGAACCACACACACACACGCAAATTAATTTTCTCAATGACATTAAATGCAAGGTACAAAAGAGAATAATAGGGGCAAGTAATGCACAAAAATTAGCCACAAAGTAGACCAGTACCTAGGTGATCCTATGTAGTACCTTGTTTTCAGATTACTGAGAAATGTGAGAGAAAAAAAAAGAGAAGAAAAAAAAAAAGGACCCTGACAAACTCTTCTTATTGCCTCATAGCTAAAATTACCAATGTCTTATAGGTAAATGAACTCCGAATGCACTCTTGCCACATTGCTCAAAATATATAGTGGTTTACTTCAGAAGTTCAAAGTCGTGGTTGCTTTTAGGTACAGTCATTTAAATAAGAGCACAGTAAAGAAACTGCTATAATATGCAGTTTTTATGTAGGAAACACTTGTAAAAAGTAACAATGAACTGACCATGTGTATTCCATGTGGAGTGGAACAAATCAGCCAAATGCTGTTAATATGCATTCATGAAACATTTACACCGGCAGAATTAAACCTTACCACTCTGGCTTCTGGTTCCTTAGTAAAAGTAAGTCAGCAGGTTTGGGAAGGGATTTTAAAAAGAACTTTTAGCACCAATCTGAACGTGGCAGTAATACGCAGGGCAACACTAAACACATTGCAATAGCACATCATTCAGCATATTCTTACTTCAAGAAAACGACAGATATCAACTTTGTCCTTGGTGTTCATGAATACAACGTTTTCAAAAAGCCAGAAGAATGGTCGAGGGTCGTCATCCTTGGGCTTCATGATGTTCAGCAGCCGGTAGTATTCAAAAAAGAGTCGTCCTGTGCCCTCTGCAATCAGGAGCGATTTGCCGTAAGAGAAAAGATTATAAAACTCATTTAAAAAATAATAAATAAATAAATAAACAAATAAAGCCTTCTGCAAGAGTTTTCTGAAATAATACTGTAGTTCTACCATAGAACACCTTTGCAAACCTTTTTTTTTAAACAATACAGTGCAATCTCAATACTCGCGTGGTGGTGGAGGTGGTGTGGAGGATTTATGTTCTATGATCCCTCACGAGTAACAAAAAATGGGGAGGTTTTGACTCTCTCCTTTTGATGGTTCCTTTTTAAGAGGAATTGTACATGTACTGTAAACTCAAATTGTGCCTTCTCGCGAACTATCATATTTTTTCGAGTTGCTTTTTAGTCCGGTTCCAAATGTAAAGTCGCAGACTTTCGAGGTGACGAGTGTCAAGGTCGCGAGTATCGAGGTTCCACTGTACATTGAAATGAATACATTAATGCTGAAGTAGATATAATCAGAGTAACGAAGCAGAATGCCATACCAAACAAGCCTTTCCTGGCAGGATTTACTATCGACAAGTCGTTGCATGGGCTGCCACCAATAAGAAGGTCAAATGGACCCCATTTCTCAATCTGAAATACACAATATAAAAGACTGACAGTCTGAAATAGACTATTGGGGTTGTTTTCCTGGTACCGAAACGGACTGATTGAAAACATAGTGGAAAATAAAAATGTGTATACATACATGAGCCTTAGTAATTACACGGACATCGTCCACTTGGATGATTTTTCCATTGTGGTTCACCGTTGATACCGTGATGGACTCATCATCGATTTCTGATGCAACATATTTTTCCACTTTAAAGCCCAGATCTTTCAGTACCAGGTATCCTACAATGCACACACACAAATTTAACGTGTCACGTATGGAGGACACACAGTTGAAGACAATAAGCAGTACTAAATCAGTCCTAATACACATAAAAATTCCTATATGTAATGCAGACAGACATCCCCAGTGTGAAAATACTCCTTACTTTAGTGCCTACAGCTCCCTCTGGTGGAAAAATCTATGAATGATCATACATGCTTCTAATCTAAAAACACCTTCTGCGACTTACCTGTACCTATTCCATCAAATAAGGAAAGGACTCTGATTGGACGTCGCAGGTTGGCAGGGATCGATGGGTATACACGATGCGGCTCCTGGGAGTAAGACAAAATCAATGGTATTAAGAAGGTAGTTTTTCTTTCAAAGTTCAACAGGGTCAACACTATGGGCTGAAATATGTGCCCCCAATACTTCACTGTGAATGGCTTCTTGAAAATTACCACCACGGCAAGAGAACCATTTTTTCCCCTAAAATTCACAAAGCTTTAGAATATCACAATGCAGATATAATGGCACATATTTCAGCCCATACAACACTTCTCTAGAAACCTGCGATACCCAATACTTCACTGTGAATGGCTTCTTGAAAATTACCACCACGGCAAGAGAACCATTTTTTCCCCTAAAATTCACAAAGCTTTAGAATATCACAATGCAGATATAACTCTTTTCTTTATGGATTTAGTTATCCTTTTATTTCTATACCTAATATAGTTTGTGTTTATTGGTCCATCATAAAACAAAGTATTGAGCCTGAGTTCTTAGGTCACAGAATAGCCATGTATTTATTATACCCTAGGCAGTGACTAGGACATGATTCTGCCAGATTATGTAAATGGTTCCTGAGTGAAAAACAAGCTGAATATAAAAAATTTGTGTATATTTTATTATTTTTGTGTATTTTATGTGTGCAGGTAAAACAACATTTTTAAAACTACAATCTATGACAAATGTATGACATTGCTTGTTGTGAATTTGTTTTATATGATTATATGAATCTTTTATATAATCGAAGCAGTACTGCTGATCAATTTCCGTTATAAAAATAATCTGGAAAACAATAAGAAATCACGTACAAATTCCATGGCACTGTTATTCACAAAGAATTCCTGGACACGGATACTCCAGTCATGTCTGGGTCTCAAGGCCCCGGAGCTTTTCTCTGGTGCGCATAAGTAGCAGATCCATGGGTCCAAGTCTTTTAGTTGATTAAATGTGCCCTTACCAATCAGGATCTCCAAACAGTCCTTACAAAAAGACCTGCACACAGGAGACGAGACAAAACAAGTACAAATAAAATAAAATAACCTAAATAAAAGAATTGACAATTAAAACTTCTAAGAACTCGTAAGCATTCTACAGTTATTATGCTCCCATAGCTCCAGCCAAATGTAGCAGTGTATTCATCAGGGTATAAGTTGCAAACTTCCAATAACGGGGCAAAACCTTTTCTGTTTTTCTGTTATTTTTTTCGAAGAACTCATGTGAGGGTAATGTATCTGCACGATTTTTTTCCACTGTTGCCATGTGACCGGCTAAACAGAATTATTGCATTACCAATGTTGTACAAGGTATACAGTGTAAATATCATCTCCTACACCTTTAAAGCAACAAATAATTCAGGCTTTAGTCTACGTCACTGTAAACAGATGCAAAACAACACAATGTTTCATGCAGCACCTTGGTTATAGTTGAATCTGGAAGGACTGGGCAGTTATTGCATAAACTCTTTTGCTGCAACCATAATGATGCTGCTTCATTATTGACTTAATTTTTACCTACTTACCGACAGCAGCTGTCATGTCCACACAGAATTACTTCCAGACCAGCACAGCAGACAGTGCAGTATGACTGATATCCATCATCATCATACCGATACAAAGTCTCCGTTAAATTATCCTACACAACACACAGGTGTAAATATGTGTAAATGTAAATTACAAGAAGGATACAAAAATCAATCAAAATATGTAACCCTACGGTCAATATAGACACTTCAGTTGTATGGTTTAATTTACCAAAAATTAAATAGCACATGTCTGAGGAAGAGCACCTCAGACGCATTATTTGCTTTGAGAATGTTCATGGAGACATATAGAAAAGGTCAGAAGTAGTTGCATTGTGTGTTTGTGGATTTAAAGAAAGCATACAACAGAGTGCCAAGAGAGAAGTTGTGGTATTGTACAAGGAAGTCAGGTGTATGTGAGGGTGGTGCAGGACATATATGAGGACAGTGTGACAGCAGCAGTGTGCAGTATTAATGACAGACTAGTTTAAGGTGAAGATTGGACTGCATCAAGGATCGGCTCTGAGCCCTTTTCTGATTGCAGTGGTGATGGACAGGTTGATGGACAAGGCCAGACAGGAGTCTCCCTGGACTATGATGTTTGTGGACGATATTGTTATTTGTGGTGAGAGTAGAGAGCTGGTTGAGAAGAGTCAAAAGTGTATGTGCTGGAGAGAAGGGGAATTAAAGTGTAGGACTACGACAGAGTGCATGTTTGTGAATCAGAGGGAGGGCAGTGGAGTGGTGCGGTTAAAGGGAGAAGAGGTGGAGAAGATGGATGAGTTCAGGTACCTGGGATCAACAGTGCAAAGTAATGTAGAGTGTGTTAGGGAAGTGAACAAAAGAGTGCAGGCAACGTGGAGTGGGTGGAGAAGAGTGATGGGAGTAATTTGTGATAGAAGAGTATCTGCAAGAGTAAAAGGGAAAGTTTATAGGACTGTGGTGAGACCTGCGATGTTGTATGGATTAGAGACAGTGCCATTGAGTAAAAGACAGGAGGTGGAGCTGGAGGTAGCAGAGCTGAAGATGTTAAGGTTCTCGTTGGGAGTGACGAGGATGGACAGGATTAGAAATTAGTTTATTAAAGGGACAGGGCATGTAGGACGTTTTGGAGACAAGGTGAGGAAAGACATGCAGGTAAGTTGGGTTGAAAGAGACAGATGTAGAGGACAGGGGGGTACGGAGACAGATGATCCGCTGTGGCGACCCCTAATAGGAGAAGCCGAAAGAAGAAGAAGAAGCACATGGTCAGTAGTAAAATCTGTTGCCTTTTCTGAGGCTGGTTGTTTGTATAAGTAAGATCTGCTAATAAGAGTTTACAACACTACCTTGCATTTTAAGCATAGACTCCCTTCAAACAGTGGATGGAAGATCTCGATGCATGAATTTCCACACGATAAGCAGAAATCTTAAAATTGCAAAAGAAGAATTAAGTTACAATAACAAACCATGATTACAATAATCATACGAGAATCATTTTTCAACAATTATTTCCCACCTTCAATATTCTTCCCTTTGACCAAAACGTCATGCACCATTTGATCTATAAAAAAAAAAAAGAAAAAAAAAAAAAAAGAGGAAACGGTCATTTTTACAAACTAAAATGACAATCACCTGGAGAAAATTTGTACACAAAAGGAAAGGTATACATACACCTGTTGTTGTCTTGCTTTCCATGAACAACTGAGCTACAATCGTTGTTTTCATCTTTATTTTTGGAAAAGCATTTCTGTTTTTTTGGAGTGGGTCGTCTAGTCGGAAAAGAGAAGCTCTTTTCATTCTGTAAGGAGGACTGTTTTGGTTTTGGACATAAAAGCTGGTCATTCAAGTTTCCATCTTTTAGGTGAAATCGGCCAATATGCAGGTCCAGAGAGAGTCTCTTCAAGCACACAGACACTTCTTTTAAGTTGTATATATTATGTTTTTCTTGATCTTTCTGCCTCTCACTGACAATCAGTTGATTCCTATTTGGGAACCTCCAGTTGAACTTTTTAGGGAATTCTGAAAATAAGCACAATGGATACAACAGATCAGTTTATGACCATCTTTTAACCATCTTGATGGTCTCCCATAATGCAACTTCAGGAAGTCGGTTTTAAATGAACGTATATACCATCTTCTATTGATCGTGGTCTGAGTCCATTTGGTCCAGATGGTGTAAAGCCTTCGAAGGCCCAGTCCAACATTTGCCTAAGCAGGTCATCCTTAGAGTCAGAGTTTATAGGAAATACTTTTTCAGCACGCTCAGCAGCAGTCTGCAGGCACACGAGAACAAGATGAACCACACAAGAAGAAATTACATTCTTTCTCTCAACATTTTATTTAAAGATCAACTATAGCCAACATAACTACCAAAAGTATAGAGTGACACTTCTGTTGTGCCTCACTGTGCTTCTTGGTTTCACATTCTAGTAAAAGTGCTCTCCTGTAGCTCCTAAACCTGAGAGTGTGCTGCTCTAGGCCCACTAAAGTGCCTACTAGTGGGCCCAGGGTACATCAACATGAGCATATATATAATAAAAATGGTGTGTGCTGCATATAGGCCATTGTTGAAACTGACCTGCAAAGAATGAAAGATGGCATCCTTGTATGTTGTCACCGTGGCAAAGGAATTAGAGCAGAAGCACTGTGCAAATGCAGTGTACGGCTGTAGACTATCTGAACGAACCTGTAGTCATGGAAAGGAAAGAGTGTAATTCCTGAAAGGCATAAACACTTAACAGAGTTAGTTGGACTATTTGCAATTTTACCTTAGTGATCATGCCGTCACCAAACCACACCACCTTTCTAAGGTACTTTCTGGGTTTCCTATCAGTCCATCTGAGCACCAGGCCAGGAGACAGTGCAGAACCCCACACCCGTCCCCATACCATCTCTCCTGCTGCAAAAGGCTTTCCATCCTATGGGGCAGACAAAGGCAAAGACAAAACAACACAAAGTTTTAGGGAGAACAATCTTGGGTTTGTTCCTTTAAGGATACCTTAGACCTTAGGATACCTCTTTGTACAACCATACAAAAAAGTATGTCCCCTTGAGATTTAAGTACCAAATAAAGCCTTGAGAAACCCTTTAACAAAAGTGTTTTATATAGTATTGTAGACATGATCAAAAATGATACCAGCAACTAGTTAGGTGGCAAACTTGCATGCACCTTTTGGGTACATACGACAATAGTATCTTTCCAACCAGGGCCAGGAAAAGGTACTGTTTGGCACCATTTTTACCACTAAATTTATTTTTTGAGCAGAGTACTTCAATGGTCTGCTTGGTAGTAAAGGAGCACTCATTCAACACACAACCCTGTTTGGAGGAGTTGTGAAGGTATACAGTGTATATAAATAGATGCTAATACTGTCAAAATTGCAGGCCTTTAAAACCAACTACTGAGACTAAGAGAAATCATACAATTATCCTAATTGTCATCTGCCTTTTATCAAGCAAGCAATTAACTCCAAATCAAGATCAGCGCGCGCGCGCGCGCGCACACACACACACACACACAAATATATATTGAAGGTATACAAAAAAAACAGTAAATGACATTTTATAGACTGACAGCAATGACACTATAATCAATAGCACCACTAACAGACATTATAAAGTAAATATATATTAGTAAATATTAGTTCTGATATATACAGGTAGTCTTCTACTTACGATGGAGAAGTTACAACGACCCCATTGTAAGTAAAAAAAATATTGTAGGTCAAAGATGGTGCTATGGCTGTGACAGTGAGATTTAAATTTTTATTGTCTGATCTACTGATGGCTTTCCTCTTCTTTTTTTTCCACTACCAGCAGGAGACATACTTGGCGCTTGGAAGACATGCTTTTATGACTAAAATTTGCCGTTTGAAACTGCTTGAAACAGAAAGAAAACACACCGAGACAAGTTAACTCTGTTGACCACTAGTGAGGGTTGGGCATCCTACAGGACGAGAGATGCGCTCATCCCAGCTGCGTGTCCAACAATTTTTTTTATTTTTACAGTATCACTTTAGTCATCGTAAGATTGAAAAATCGTAAGTCGAACCATCGTAACCTGGGGACCATCTGTATGCCTGTAGAGATTTTAAGCTCATTTCCACTAAACATATTCCTGGGTTTTTGTGATTCACTTGTTTGTGGTTTGTAAAATTACATTAAATTCCAATGAATACAGTGACTTGAAATACGTAGATTACATTTCTTAAGTAATTTCAACGTTTGAGACTCCACAACCTAAAGCAATGGCTGAAAATAATTCGATTTTAGGAGTTTACCTGGCATCCATATTCTTTTTCCTTATTAGGTGTTGAGGAAACATGGTCTTTTATTTTCTGAGAAGAAAAAAAAAATCCTTAAATATGAATTTGCATGACATTAATATGCACAGTTAACACTATGTATTTAACAGTGTATTTAACAGTGTAGAGAAGAGTATAAAAATTGTTACCTCTGGATATATCACATCACTCCATATGATATCATCATCTGTGTCCTCATCTACAACTGTTGATTCGGAAAATAGACAAATGAAACAAACACAAAATGTTTTACCACCTGCATATAACATAACATGCATATGCATCACTGAGAAATTATTCTGAAAATAATCAGTTTATTAACCTGAGATTTCCATTCTCTTCTTGTCTGGAGCAGAGGCACTGGCATTTGTCTCCATAAATATCTCGTCTTCTTCAGTCAGATCAATGACATCTGAGAATCAAAACGGTTTTCATCGGAGTTTCAGGTGATCGGTACAAAGAAATTAGGCTAATTTATTTTTTTATGTCTTTGATGAAAGTGGCACAAAAGCGTTACGATGAAATGATGCAGGTGTGCGTTTCAGTCATTTATCTTCAGTAACTGCTTAATCCTGGTTTAAGCCATTATCACACGGCCTCCAGCCATTTAAGGAAGCAATAATTACCCGATGTTGTACTACTCAGAGTCTCTGGACTGAGGGGTTGTGATGGGGCACTTATGTAGGAACTGTTGTCTGTGATATCATCATCATCATCTTCGTCACGCACCATGTCTTTGCCGAAAGAGATTTCCATTATTCTCTCTTCCACGCTGCCATTAATGCAGTGATCAACACCCTCAAACACCTGAGAAGAGCAAAAACATACAGACACGGGTAAAACCCTTTAGTTTTAAAGACCAGATACACTATACTGGCAAAGGTTTGTGGACACCTGGTTATAAGTATGGTATTTGCTTTTTGAGTATCAAATTCCACATTTAGTCCCAATTTGCTCTTAAAATTCCCTCCACTGTCCTGGAAGATGTTCCACTAAATTCTGGAGTGTGCTTGTGGAGATTTGTGCTCATTCAGACACAGGGGTGTTGGTATAGTCAGGTACTAATGTAATTGAGGTAAAAATGATTGGGGGTGCAGTCAGTGTTCCAGTTTAGTCCAAAGGTGTTCAATAGGGTTAAGGTCAGAGCTCTATAGTAAGCGATCTTCCTCTCAAACCCATGCAATGCATCTCTTCATCGAGTTTGCTTTGTGCAGAGGGGCATTATCATGTTGGAACAGTTTCTGGTCTCCTAGTTCAAGTGACGAGAACATTTCATGCTACTTCATCCAAAGACAAATGCATGCCTTCAGCTTTGCGGTAAAAATTTGGGAAAGAACCACATACAGCTGGGAAAGTCAGGTGACGCAATAATTTTGTCCATATAGTCTACCTTACTGGAGTGGAAATGATAGGTGCGCAAATCTACTGAAAATGGAACCTGAATTTAAGCATTCAGCAATTAATAGATGAAATAACAAAACAGAGCATATTATGTACCTAGTTTGAATTTGGTACTATGGTTTCATGCCTTTCTTTCAAATATTAAAAGCAAAAAAATGAACTAAGTTGAAGTAATGCTTTTGTCTTTCATTGGTCACTCACTTGTGCAAAAATGTCTTCCATTCTCAGGGTCTTGGGCAAGGCCAACAAGCTAAGGATCAGCTTTCGAAAGAGAGATGTCTTTCCCAAAATCCTCAGCTCTGTCATCCAGTATTGTTCCAGTGACAGAACAGCAGGACTGGCAAGTTCATCTTCGTGCTCAGCAAACTGATATTCAAGAAAATCATCGGTTAACAAGCTGGTGCCTTCTCCAAACGAACAAATACCAAATTGGACACCCAAATCGGTTACGGCCTTTCCGGTAATTTCCATCTTGCCTTCTGGGTTTAGGAGGGCAGCAATATTTCTCAGAGCATTATCAGGAATAGGTAAACTTTCAACAATACTGGAACTGACTGCCATGTAGAACGAAAGGACACTCTTGTAAAAGAGATCTAATGAGCCAGTTAATTCTGAATCATTTTGACGAAGATATTCCACTACCTCTTCACCAACATCCAGCTTGTCTCTTGGTAGATGTCCCACCATGCTCTTCATTGGTGAGCCCAAGTTACCTTTCCTTAAGTAGCGTTCCACAGCTTTGGGAGTGAGGAAGCTGGATATGTAATCATAAATTAAACTAAAGGCATCTTGGAACAATGTTCTCACATCTTTACCAGAGTCCAAGCTCTCCTGAAATTTGCATAGAGGCTTCAGGGCATGGCTCAGAAAATGGAAAGTCAGTCTTAACGTCTTATTATTGAGGAGGCAACAAATTTGTACATTTGAACTGCTGCTGTCACTTTCAGAATTAAAGTAATGCACTAGGTCTGACCATGCTATGGCCATTTTGTAAAGTGTTGTTCTGAGCATGAGACAATCAGATGTCAAATAATGAGTGAACCGGAAGTCTCCCATATTATTAAGCTGTTCCTTCAAAAAGTCAGGTAGAGACAGGAAGTGCTGGTGGACTTCTGTGATCAGTTCTTGGATCTGTGATGACTGCTCCATTGCCATAATGCCACTGTGACATGCTTGCTCAGATATTCCAGTAAGGCTACAAAGAGAAACAATGCTAGGATTGAAAGCTTTCAGACCTGAAATCAGCTCTGCAAGATTGGGTGCATTAGAATAGAATGCTGTAAGGTTAGCCAGAGGAATATTCAACGTTTGAAGAGTCTTCACAGCACTGTTTAATAAGTTTGCTTGTGTCTCCTGAATAAAATCAAGCAACCTCACTTTGGCTTCTCCAACAGTCTGGTCAAAATAGCCAATCAAGACCACATAGGCGTTTTCTCCTTCATGGAACATATACAGGCAATAAGGGGTCTGGTTACAGAATGCTGCAATGTTTTTTCTGTATTTCTGTCCCAGGACATGTTTGGCTTTGCTACAACTGATAGACGAGTCCATGCTGGCTGAGACAGAGGGACAGTATTTCCTAATAAAAGACAGCACAGCCTGGCTGAAATCAAAAGACTCTGAATCTCTTCCCTTCACTTTTGTGTCAGCATTTTCACTAATCCTTTTAGGAACCGTTGCTGCAATAAAAAAAAAAATAATCATGAGAAATGAACAGATGTTTTATGTAATCTGAGATCTTGTATAATGCCAATGGAAAATAGATAGAAAATGCAAAATCTCACAAAAATCCAGCCGCACTAGTGCCCTTGGTTTCTTCGGGAGATAGGGTTCCAGAATCCGTCCACCTCGAGCCTTTACAGGGTTGTAGGTATATCCCGCAAAATTGTGCTCAAAAAACACTTTAAACCACCTCAGTAGATTTAGCACCTCTGATTTAACATCACTGACCAACTTTTCAATATCCAGTGTCTATAGGAAAAATAGATTTGGCATGTCCTTAAAAGTGTGCAGAAAAGAAAAATGGCTTTTTATATGACAGTATAAATATGAACCAGTTTCTATTAAATAAACACAGAAATACTGCAAATAAAAAGAATGATGACAAAAAAAAACACTTCACTGGAAAATCCAGCCTGATGATAACCGCAAAAATAATTAAAAAATGTATTAACTAAACTGGTGATAAACTGTGATCTGAATAAAATTTTGGATTTATATAAACCATTTTATTCTGTCTAATATCGATGAGCATTGCATACAAACATGATTTCCTTACATACACAATGGGTCACAGCAGTTTTTGTTAAATCATTGCTGTGCAAAAATAAATAAATACATTTAATTAATAAAACAAATGTAAATAAAAAACACTTTCCACCTCATTGAAAGAAAAACAATCACTGTTGACAAGCAAGATTCAAGCACAGCTTATCACTGATTGAAACAAGTCTCAGTTCTGAACTGTAAAGACTTTGAGCTGCAGGTTTGACACATCAAGCAGCAGTAAGAAAGTCATTTTAACATAAAAAAAATCAGAAAACAAGGGTTGCTAGGCCATGAAGCGATGCCAGCAGATTACAGACTACTAGTAGAATTTGTTATAAACCAATGAATGAAATGTTTAAATATATGGGTTATCATGCAGGCTTTCTGTATGCCACTGAATAGGTGAAAGGATGTTTTGCTGGATCCAGAATTGGCAAATAGCACAGAGTGAGTGGCACCCTTACCCTAAAATACTACCACTGGAATGGCCAGCGAAGTCTTCACCCTTAAACTGAGCTGATTTGGAATTAACATTTGCAGCAGTGTTGGAAAGAACTTTCCCACGAGGGTGTCTGGCTGTTATCCGCAAAAAGTGGCTCCAATTATGAGTCAATATTTTAGATTACATTTTTCCATAATATTCTTTCTATCGCCAGTTGCTTATTTGTTCTTTGCGTTCATTTCCATTTCAGAGCATACAGACCTTTAACTGCATACGTTTTAGTATAAACTGGAGAAAAGGTGTTCCAAAACTTTTGAATGCATGTACGATAAAGATTAAATCATTAAGGCCTACCATTCCTTTCCATGGAGGGAAAAAAGCAATGGAATGGCAACTCTTTTGTATAAAGCAACTTTTGCATTTTTTTTTTGCTATAGGTTTGGCGTAAAAATTCACCAGTTAGAATTCACTTACATAAAGTTGTCAAAAAGTAAAACTGGTCACTACTTGAAACAAATGCTTCTTTCCTGTCCTGCATTTAAAGCTAAATTTTTAGTCCCCAATATCATCATAGCAAGAGATCCAAAATATATTAGGTACAGCTACACCCTCTCTGTAAACACATGCATTTGTCCTGTCTTTTCAGGTGGGAGAGGTACTACATGATGATATATCACATGTTACTAAAACTTACTTTAGTCAAAGAACTCTTAGAGAAGGCTCCTTCAAGCAGCTTGTAGTTGTTAGTCATATCCATTTCATTCTCTACTTTAAACTTTACATTTTGTAAGTCAATGGATCCAGGGTACAGCAGGTCCATTAACTGACAATAGGCAGCACCTGGACACAAACACACAAATCTCAGTCAAAGAACAAGACAATTATCAAAAAAAAAGATAACCTCATATAACCAGACAGCAGGTTTACCACACACACACACCACATTGAAAGTGTGGAGTAATTATAAAAGACAATTAAGATCCACCATATGCCCTCATCTCTATTGCATATTCAGTAAAATAATAAGCAGTTATTGGCTTAGCACTTTTATACACTATAATGCCAAATGTTTGGAAACGTGTGACCATCAATCCCATATGCCCAAACCTGTTCCATCATGACAAAGCCCATTAAGATTTAATTTGCCAAGTTTTAAACAGAAAAATTAAAGATGCCTGAACAGAGCTCTGACCCCAACCCCGCAAAAGATGTTCTTGAACACCGATTCCACCCAAAGCCTTCTGTTCCAATATGAGCACCTGACTACACAAAAACCTCTTTTGCGTAAATAAGTACACACAGCCAAACTGTAGTATACCTTCCCAGAAGATTCGAGGTTATAATTACAACATAAATGAGACTATAACAGGATGTTCAACAAGTACATAAATGATGGTCAGGTAGCCTTTCAGCTATGTATTGTATTTAGATTATAAGACCACTGTAAGATAGTATAATATAACAATAATTATTATTATGTTATTTTGCCATAGATTTTTGCTAATATTAGAATTTCAAAAACATCAACCAACTTCAATGCTTTGGAGAATCCCAAGGATCAGACCATTTTAGCAAAAGTGTAATGTGCAAAAAAAAATTTAAATACATAGTTTCACATACAGTATTTTTTTGTTTTGTTTCACGTTCAACCTGAAACAAAACTGAACATCACTGACCATTAAATTACGTTAAAAAAATTTTCCCAACATCCCTAAATTGTCACTAAGTAATATGCATTACATGGGGTGTGTGTGTGTGTGGAAACCTTAAGCTAAATACCTGAGCATGTTTGCTCCACAGTGTTAAATCCAGACTGCAAAGTGTGATTGAGCCAAGCCAGCAGCTCAGATTCACCGGATTTGGCATCCGAATCGAACGGCAAACTCGTCACCATCTTTTCATAACCTGAGGGAAATTCCAGGTGACTTCCTAGAACAGACATAATGCATTATGTATTGTAAATATATTAAGGTGGGCTTCAAACAAAAACTACTCATTAAGCATAAAAGAAAACGAAGACACTGACAATGTAACAAAATGTAATTTTTTATTATTATTTTTTTAAATAATGTAATCTGCAAAATTTTAATAATCTGTGAATGTTATTTTTATAAACTCCACTTAAATCCAATGCAAATCTAAGCAATGGTAATTTCAGTCATATGTATTGAATGTTTAATATATCCTTGTAGACATGAAAATTTCGCAGTGCAATGTGTAGGTGTTCTTCCGTTTTATGGTTTTGCTCATTTTAAAAACAGATGAGAACGAGTTTGTTAATATTGCCAATGTGTTTATGGATGATGTCCTGACATAACACTGGTGTTCTATTCTAGTGTTTCAAAGGCATGTTCACCAGTTTACTAAAATGCATTCACTTTTCCCCCCCACATAAGATCTTAGATAGAACTTTATTGTCATTGCATTGTACAGGCACACAGCAAAGAAATGCAGTTTGGCATCTACCAGTGCAAAAAGTAGCAATTGTGCAAATAGTGCAGATAATTATGTATCATATTTACAGCATGTGTGATATATATATGTAAGTATATGTACAGTGCATAAATAAACATCAAACAAATTGTTTTGCCTAAAATGTATTGGATATGGTGATTAAACCCTACTGTTGCCATATGATTTGGCTTTAAACATTTCTTAATACGGAGTAACATTTGTTTAACATGCCTTATGTGTGTCTTTCCATGAATTCTCTCTTTCTTCGGTTCCTAAACGGACTAGTTTTTCCCCCAATCATGTTCACTGCAGTATTACTAGGATTAAAATTTAACCCGCATTGGCTCGTAAATAATCCTAATAGTGCAGGACTAGACAAAATGGGAGTTTATATCAAATTTAAAACATCAAAACTGTAGGTAAGCAAAACTAATAGAGACAAACACTGATTTACGCCGTTGTTATTCTAGTCAAAATGAGGCCAGTCGAATGCTTATAAACAATAGCAGGCAAAGAAACTAAAACAAACTCATTTGGTCATAAATCCTACCGGAACAAATGGAGGGAAAACTGATTATAACAGGGTGCTAAATAAGTCTTGTTTGTTTGTAAGGGTTCATTTGATGCTAACAAACAGATCACAACCAAACGAGTTCTAAAATGTCCTCCCGGTTTAGCTACCAGAAATTGTGTAGAATTGGGATTTACTCGAAAAACCAAACACGAAGTTACTCATTTGCGAAGTTGCAATGCCTCTAGTTGTTCGGAACAAGTAAATATATGAACCGACAGCATGCAAATAACCGAAATGTTATTATTTTTTAATATAGAGATATATTTTACAAGAAAGTTTTCACAACTCACCCGCACGCGCCCCCTCGAGAACCTCGTTAATTGTTACGATTCAGCGTGGCTCCTCCCCCCAGGGCGCGCGCGGAATTCGATTGGTCAGTATTCAACGCGAATAGGAAAACTAGCGTTGAACGGAAGGCTACGTTAAAACAAGCCGAATCGTACAATGGCGTGCACACTGCACCAAAACGGAGCCGATTAAAGTTTTAGACATTTATAAAATTATAGATGTTTGCGTAATATTATAATTGCATTATATTTCATGCAGACTTGTAATATGTATAAGTCGGATGTGTACGTATACTGGTTAGGCCAGGCCATAATAAAAACAACAAAGTGTGCGTTTCTATTTTGCACAGAATTAACTTTTTAATGTAATTTTTATACGTAAGAGTTTAGAACCACATCGTAAATACATTAAACATCTTAAAGAAACCAATGGTACCGGTATACGTGAAACGAAACGATTGGTTCCTCATCTAAATTCTAGTTTAGTAGACCATGCTGAATAATATTGAACAACTACAATTAACTAGTAAACACTAAGTAAAGACAGGTTACTTTTTATTATGAAAAGTCAGAAACATTAAACATATAACGTTTAAACCTAAGATGCTCAAACTAGGGCCCAAAGGTAGACCCCTTGGTGACTTTCTGCCATGCTGTATATTTGAAGAGAGGGAAAACGAATAATAGTCTCTATTTAGAATTTACAATTTGAAATAACATATTATTTTATTTTTTTTTACTGCAAAAAAAAATTAAAGTTGAAATGAAAAGTAGAGTATAATAGAGTAAAAAATTAAGAGAAGTGAATTGGAGCCCAATTTGTAAAACTGTATTAGGCAATTTAAGTCTTTTCAACTATAAATAGGATTGTTTCAATTTCAAATTGTATTTATTTCGAATATAATTATAAAAACATTAGGAGGAATCATAAGAGAAACAATGGCAACTTTCATTATATAATACAGTTTTGGATAATGCAAAATTACTTTCAGCCCATGACCCTCAATCAAGTCGGCCCTTTTTAGGGAAAAGTCTGGGCACCTGATTTAAACCTTTATGATTTGCTAATTCATGACTAGCTATAATACGAGAGCATTTCTATTTAGTTATTATTATTATACATGTTATATATGAATACATATGAAAGTAGCATTAACACTTGTGCTAATCTGTTCACAGATATACACATGGAACAATCACATGACAAAAATACATACTTAATACTCTTACATTTGTTCATGGGTTGTCCAATTTATTAGAAACTACACACATGAACATACCGGTCCAACCTAACAGGACATCTATAGTAAGCAAACTTCACAACTATGGAGAGCCGAAAAGCATCTTAGAATGCATTAAACCTAAGGTGGATGTTCTGCAACAGCAGAAAAGCATATCAGGTCAGATCACTGAGATCACTATTTTGCCATTTTGTTTTGTTTGGAATGTTAAATGAAGCTTGCACCCAGATTTGCAAATAGTAACAATTGGGCAAATTGACAAGTGCAGATAAATATGTAAGAATATGTACAGCAAATAAATAAAAAGGCTATGGCAGTGAAAGATGTGTAGACATGTTTCTTTCTGTTTTAAAGTGTAACAACAATACACACCTATAAAGAGGTCACATATTAACACATGTTCCTACTGTGGCATGTCAAACACATTTCTAGCCTACGGATATGGTGAAAATCAGTTTTACATTTGGGGTATTGACTCTATGAGGTATTATGTAACATGAGCCAACGTTCCACCTATATTACTATCCTTTGTGAATGATCTGGGGCTGGTGAAACCTTCACACTGCTTATGATTTTAATCTGGATTTCGCCTACATTGTCCACAGAATTACCTATCCAGTGCAGTTTTGTGCTGCAGACCTCACCTTTCTTAATCCAAGCATAATATGTAGGCATATCTAAAAACATTCTCTTTGCTATAATTTGTTTATTCGATGTAGCCGTTCAGAACTCGGCTCCTTTAACAGCTCCTTTTCGGCACCACCTTCACCAAGAAATGTCAGTGTAAACATTCAGAACATTTTGTGTAGTACAGTAAAGGTCATCTTCTTTATTGGTGTCAATTTCACTAACATCACTTTGTTACATAAAGTTATGAATAAAAAAAAAAAGTATACAAATGAGTACAAAAGTATAAAAATAAAGTCATGGAGTATTTATCAAAAATTCTCCAAAATAGACTTTGTATAAAATGTACTGTTAATATGTAAGTTTTCAGTGCTAATATGTTTTTATTTTACCAAACAGCAAGTAAATGACAAACATTTATGCAACACGTTTAAAAGAACTACTATATAAAATGTTAGGTTTTTAAACAAATATTAGAACACTACAATATAAAGTCTAAACAATGTGAAAAATAAGCAGTACTTTGTGCTATTTTGTTTTTACAAAGACCTACATTTTGGGCTAATAGAAGTTTGTAGTTGTCATTTTGTAATGCAAATGAAAGTGATAGAAAACTTCTATTTTACATGATATACTAAAACAAAGATATTTCTGCATACTGTCTTAAAAAAAGATTAACAATAATGTCTAGCTTAACTTGTAGACAGTAGTCGTTCTGAAGCAGGCATATCTAATATTCTATCACTTTCTGTTTTAAAGTAATCAAAAAGGCTCCAAGATGAATTGTACTTCAAAAGGCACCATAAGTTTAAAAAAATATATTTGAAAATTATAAAAAAAAAAAAAAAAAAAGGAATGTATAAAAGAAGGAGTACAAAAATGCAACCTTTTATGATAGAGCACCCAACAACAAGAAACAGCAGTAAAGAACCTCAGGTACTAAAATCAGTCCTCATTTTTCAGGGAGGCGCTTTCATAATACAGTTCCAGTGAAGGTCTATGTGAAGACCCTAAAAACCAGTTAGGAATGTAAACATATAAGAACAGTACCCTGTGTGTTAGTAATTACTGTATTTTGATGCATTTTTTTTTTAAAGCCCTGAATGTGAAGCCCTGAATCCGTTTTCTTTTTAATTACTGATAAAATATTTAAAATTCTAACATATCAAATAAACTGTCTACATAGAAATAGTACATTTGGCTTGTTTTACAATGCTTTACCTTCTAAAGATTTTTTTTTCCCCCAGATGAATTGTATTGAAAGCTCTTATAATCTGCAGTTCTTTGTAGAAAAATGTTTGCAAATATAAATTGTGTGGGCTCACAGCTTAGAATTTGCACCAATGCACTCGTTTCAAGTATTTCTTTGTGTAAAAAGACTTATAGAACAAGGAATGCATTAGAAATGCTTGACAAAGGTCAAACAATCCACAGTCACTACACAAACAACAACAATTAACAAAATATTCTAAAAAAAAACAACAACAACAATTTTCCCTTTTGGGGAACAGTTCAAACTGTAAGGAATCATGCTGTGACTTGAAATTAAGACTCAGTCTGTGTGTTTTGATCTTTGGCATGACTGACCTTTTTTTTTATGCTTAGATACCTCACACTCTAAAATAACCTGTAAACAACTCTGACATTCTGGCAAATAATCACTTTTACAATTCACTGAGAAGCAACAAAAAGTTAAGGGATGTTAAATCTTACTACAAAGTTCCACTAGAATCTAAAGATTGAACTGCTAAAAGACTTCCCTGACAACTCTTTTTTAAGTAAACTATTGTAATAGAGATTTTAATGCCACATACCTGACAGAAAACACAGGTTTTTAGTGTGTGTTTTAGTGGGATATAATGTTAAACGCACCAGAATGTCAGCTTTGTCTATCGAAATAAATCTTTTAACTATCAAGGTAGTGAAAACATCATTAAGTGAAACAAGATCTCTGAAAATCAAGTATTTTTGTGTGAAATGTTATGCGTTTGAAGATGTGTAACCCTCAGTTAATGCCTACTGTAAGTACTGTAGGCCCATAAAAACCTTAGACCTGTTGGCTAAAAGCTACAGCATCACCTGCTGGACAAAACCTTGTGCAGGTCTCAAATGAGGCAAAAACAAACTAAACCTCACATGTTCTCCTGTGTCTTGTAAAGACTTTTGGTGCTTTGTTGCTGCAGGTATTACACCTGTGTAACTTGGTCTGATTGAAATGGACCCTTTGGCTGTTATTCACAGGCAAAGTAATCCTTCAGTGGTGCAAATAGATGGCGGATGACTGGAACACTCCATGAGCGACCCAGCAGTTTCTGTCTGGCTCCGCGCCCCATGTTGGACACGTCTGTGTAGTGGACAGGAAACCCGAAAATCCTAAAGAAGAAAATACTATTTAATTTTCTATATTACAAAAAATATTAATAAATTTATTGAAGGTTAGTTCACAACTTCTCAAACCTTTGTATCATTGCGTGATTTTGTATGTTTGAGTTTGTAAACTAGTGAATAATTGAATCCAGTCCATTGATTAGAAATATCATGCACACCCGAGGTGGTAAAGCCTAGTGGTTACATACCGGGTTTGCATTCTTTTTGTAATAATTCCACAAACTGGAGTCACTTATTCCACTTATACAACAGTTAATGCACCTCAAGACATGGTTCAGATATGGTATTTCAAGAAAACTGTTTTTTTGTCCTTAAAACTCCTGTTTCTAGAACTTCTTACACAAACTTGTCTGCTAAGTGCAAGATGTCATTTTATATAACAATTAGACTTGTGCTAAGCAGGAAAAAAGAGTGTTTACAAGGCATCATGCGTAACTTCAGCATGTGAACAAGTATTAATTATTCAAATATCAGTCAAGTATTATCTATAATAAATAATGAATCAGAAAAGCTAAATCCTTTTTATTTAATATAAATAATATAAACCTTGTGATATAATATGTAATACAAAGCGCTATCTAATATGGTGCTCACCTCTCAAGCTCTGTGCACCACAGAATGTCTTCTTTACCATTCATGATAACAGGAAAATGCTGGTCTTTACCCTGCTTGATGGAGTTGGAGCGTGTTGTAATGGTCCGCACCTTTCCAAACTTGAGACACGAGGTGATAAAATGTTACATCACGGTTTTACAAAATCTAAAGCTCTTAAAATCACACTTCAATGTACTAGTTTCTAGGCTGGTGAATAGTGCAGCAAATCATAACAGAAGCCAGTGTGGCCTCTTGCTGTTTAACCATATCTTCAGTATGTTCAGTATAAAACTGTAATAAATGAAGGAGGTTACCTTAGCAACACGGCCATGCTCCAGACAGTCCTGTAGTTCTAGCTTATCCATGCCAGAGGCACATAGAGGCCTACAACAGAGAAGTTTCTTACAGTAAGCTTTACAGTACCACAATGCCACTTTATCTATGCTGTCTGTGGAAAAAGATGTTTTAGTGTTGAAAATGACCAGCTTGTTTTTTTTTTTAGCAGGCCTGTGTCTTTAGCAGCATCTACAACAGTGTAAAAAGGCTCTGTGTGCCTGGTTCTATAAATATTCTCCTCCTTTTTTCAAGATTGCAGGCTGTTTTCTTTCTGAATTAGTGTGTAGTTTTTTCCTGCCAAGGACTAATAGCAAACTCAAGACTCCATGCTAAAAAAAAGGTCACTGCTTAATCAATCTCATCATCCTCCTCCTTTTACTGTTACTGTTAAAATCTGAACTGTTGAGTGTAGTGAAGTGCACTGTAGGGGATGGCAACACTCATATCTTGCCCTATCAATTTTTGCCATAACTGATGGAATCTGGGGATGATTGTTAGTTACTTCATACATTTACATGTGGCAGATGCCCTTATCCTGAGCCACTTACAATTATTTTAATTCATACAACAGACCAGTTGAGTGCCAGGGTCTTGGGCCCAGCAATAATGGTACTGGGATTTAAATTTCCAACTATACAATCAGTAGTCTTAATCACTGACCTTCCCTTTGTATCAGCATGGACACTCCAAGGTATGTAAACTTAAAATAATATCAACCACACAAATTTAGAGCTTGTATGAACTGTTAAGCATGTCAAGTTTTCCCAACCTCTTGGGTGTTTGAGTGTTCTTTGTTCTGCGAAGTTCCAATAAAGTTGATGACAGACAAAGAATTTTAAGATTGCAAGTGATGAGGTTAGTGAGCAAGCTTTTAAAGTGTCATGATGCATGCGATTTCTCTTTGCGGTAATTGGTTTTTATTTTTTTAACCTAATGTAGGGTTTGAATCACTGGCAGTGACAGCTTTTTGGACTGATTGGTGATTTACTTTTAACACTGTTTAACCAGTGTGGATGTACTAGGGGTGTCACAATTACCGTATTAATTAACGCAAAACAGAATTTAGAATTTTATTAACGCAGTGAAGAGTGACCGTTTTTATAAAACAAATATAAATTAATTTATATTAGAGTCAACGCAACACGCATTTATTCACAATGTCCTTTCTTTACTCAGATGTTAAAAAATAATAATAAACTCCAGCGAAAATAATTTGTAATCACTAAACATTTGTTTTACTGATGCGCCGAGTCTCAAATCAAGCACTAAAAACCGCAATGATTCTTCTCCTTTATTACTGGTGGTTCTCATTTTTAAGTAGAGCAATTTGCTGTGGTAACTGATCAGAGACTTATATCCCCATTCCCCAGACCAAAAACATGCCATGGTGCACATATTCAATTTTACTTCATAATACTGTGAGAGTCAGATGTGTAATTTCTGAGCTAACTCAATCAGACAGCACATGTGTTGTCTTGTAGCAAGCCTATATGTGGGAATTAACAATTTTATTGGACACCTGCCCATTGTAATTCCTTTGACAGTGCAAAGAGAGAGGCTTTATGGCCAGGATGATAGACACATAATCTAAGTCTAGAGCTGTTTAACTTCTAACTCTATAACCAAGACCATGGCTTGACTTGATGTTAGTAAAGGGCACTTAAACCAGCCACCAGTCTCCCAGATAAACAGATCACTTATCAAACCACCTGTTTTGAAATGATATGTATGGCCTTTGAAAACCACATCATATTACATATTAGAAAATCTTTAGCAGGTAAGTGTGCCAGTTATATGCAGGCAAGTTTAACATTTTCCTGGGAAGGTGGAAACAATGGGTATATACCTTTATCTCACACTATAAGTGAGTTTATGGTTCTGGGTCCACACTAAAAGTGTCTATGCCAGTATTTGAGCTATTATGAGCTTATCACTAGAAGTGGACGCCTAATTTAAATTTTCTAAATACGTCCTTATCTACAGGATCTACAACTTGCCATATAAACTAATGGAAGCTACGGATATTTTCATTTACAATCACTACAGGCAGACAAAAAAAAAAAATGTCATTCTGTTGCCAAACCCAGGATTTCTACCACAGATAAGGATGCCACAAAATATCATTAAACTTATTAACTTATCAGATGTTTTAGAGGAAATTGTGCCCAGGATGCTTCGTGTCCAGCAATGTGTGAAAGTAACTGCCAACTGGCAGTGCACTAGCCAGCTGTAAATGTGCCTTGGGGAGCAGCATAAAGGAGTTCATTCATTAAAGGATGTGACTGCACAAGCATACTGCATAATGGCATTTGATGCTCTATGGGAAATCTTAGGTTGCATGTGTCATTTGTAGACATTTGTAATGTGGTGGCATCGAGTTTATCTTCTTCTAACCTTGACAGATTTTACAGACTAAATGTTTCTTTATTGCAACCCATGTGCTTTGTGGTAATTTTGAACGACACAAAAGAGGATCAAGACTTGCATTGATTATTACTCCTAAGATAGAAACACCCTGACTTATTTTTGTCTTCAAAAAGAATTGATGATAATATTTGAGTAATTCCTAATATCAGTTATGTAAGGCAGTTGCATGATTTGTTTGACTCAACTAGTGCTGGAGGAAACTGCTCTGGTGGTCTGGAATTAAAATAAGAATAAGGCAATACAATACCACCCTGGCAGGCCTTTTTCTTTTTTGTAGACTTGTAGTTACATGCGTAACCTTAATTTCATTTTCTTTTCTTTTGTTAACAAAAAGTGAATTTAGATCTGTAACATCTAACTGCAAGACATAGTCTATTCTGGTTTGCTGCTAATTTACTTTTTTTAAGAGTTTTGAACAAGTGCATCCCTGAATACAGTAGACGAAAATCAGAAATCAGTAGTGAATATGTGAAATTATGTCCGGTTCCTAAGAATGCTTTACAAGAAAGGACAGTGCAGACTTTTTTGCTCAGGAGTCTAAGGTCTTTCATAGTGCAGACCTTTTTAGACTTGGCCTTAACCATCTTCTATGGATTGGTCTGCAGCATCTTTATTGCAGTTAGGAAGAGACTGGACAAGCAGATCAAGAAGACCAGCTCAGTCCTGGGGATTCCCCTCTCCACTGTACAGGAAGTGAGAGAAAGGACGATGGTAGCTAAGCTATCATCATTGCTGGAGAATGACTTTCACTCCATGTATGAAACGGTTTTGTCTATGAGCAGCTCCTTCAGTAACAGACTGTTACATCCCAAGTGTCTGAGGGAGCGATACCAAAGGTCTTTTTACCCTGCTGCTTTTAGACTGTACAATCAGAGCTACTCCCAGTGCACCAGTCACCATAATGCACACTGTTAATATTGTTTTTTAAACTGTGCAATATTACCTGGCACAATTTGTTTAAAAGTGTAACTACTATATTGTTTGTTTCTTTACTTTTGTATTTATACACTGTATTGCATATATTTGTACTATGTTGTTGTACTCTGCTTTATATTTTTCTTTGCTGCTGTACCATAGGAATTTCTCCACTGTGGGATGAATAAAGGTGTATCTTATCTTATCTGTACCAGTCATTAAATGCTTCAGGTAAATAAGTAGAAAAAATCCCAAATAAATATTACCTATTCATTCCTGGCAGGTTGCCCCAGAAATATCGAGCTCGGTGAGCAGCTGACACTTCAATAGCATCGATCATTACTGGATTACACTGGATTAAGGGTCATAAAAGAAAGAACATACATCATGTCAAATACACAAATGCCTAGATAAAACCACAGACCCTGAATGTAAACATTAACATTCCATTGTGAATCAATAGTTTGGAAATGTGCCAAATGAAAAGGTGTATTATAAAAAAATTACAAAAAGGTATTGAGAATAGACGTTTCTATGCTCCAGGATCAACTAAAAATCAATCACACCTCAATCTCAGTTCCTTTTGACTCTAAAAAATCATTTCGTAGAAACATTTGGAAGAAAGCTAAAAACCTCGAGGAAGCGCGAAATGTCCCGTTTGTCGTTGACACCCATCGCGACTACGTTCTCAAACATCCAGAAGAAGGGTCGGTCTTCTCCCTCTTTTGGCTTTGCTTCACTCAGCAGACGATAAAACTCGAAGAACAGACGGCCAGTCCCTTCTGTCGAACAGGACAAAGTGAAGAAATTATATGTCAGAAACAAAAGGTTTTCCTGTTATGTCTAACCTGAGCTTTATGACATAGTATGCAAGTAATGTGCAGCTGCTTGAAAGATCTAACAGGCAGGCAAATAGTTAGACATATTGACATATAAATAGACAGACTGACAGCGACAGATATAGAAGGTAAACAGACAAACATGCAGACAGATTGATCAAACGATCAATAGATAGATAATGAATGTGCTAAAAGACTTTACTACATTGCCTATACATTTGATTGTTTTAACCACTGAGGTTACTTCTTAGATTCTTTCTATGTTATACAGACAGACAGCTGGTTATCTAGATGTCTCACCATAAAGCCCCTTCCTAGCTGGATTGACAATCGACAGGTCATTACACGGGCTTCCACCAATCACCAAGTCGAACGGTCCCCATTCTGCCATCTGTGTGAAAAAACAGCACCACAATATTCAAGTCAAGTCAAGAAGCTTTCATTGTCATTTCAACCATATATAGCTGACGCAGTACACAGTGAAATGAAACAGAACCCTGGTGCTACATTAAACAACATAAAGCTACATAACAGAAAACACAGAGCTCAGGATTAGTAAGTGTCCTCGCCACATAAAGTGCATCGTGTGCAACCTGGTGCAAAGAAAACACAAGACAGTGCCAGACAACACAAACAGTGTAGGACAAAAACACAAAACAAAATAGCGGCGCTGTTAAACCTACTGTATATTAAACAGTGCAGTGTGTAAAAGAGAACTGAGTACAGGAGTGTACCCTGTAATTGAACAAAATGTAAACAAAAGGGTTTGTGCAAAACAGCAATAGCAGCAGTCAAAATGATGTGCAAACAGCATGTAAACAGTTTGTATTAATGAAGTGATATAATATGGGTGATGCTAAAGACATGGATGTGTGAAGTGAGTATGAATGTGTGATTTGTCCGGGTTGTACAGATCAGTAAAAGTTAATCTGCCCCTTATCCCTCTACGTCTCTACCCCCAACCCTCAAATCGCCATCTCTCAGTTTCTTCTGTGGGGGGAAATGCTGCTGTTCTACCTGGTTTTATGTATAAAAAGTTATGAATTCAACATAAAAAAGCAAAGTCTAACCACAAAAGCCATTCAAACCCATTGTGTATTAAAAGCTGTATCATTCACAGATCTTACCATTTTTAACATTGAGTCTTGCACTGACAAGCAACATAAAACCAATGAGTAACAGGAAATCTCTTAATGTCAGTAAACACAAATTGTGATCACACTTTGACTGATTAGAGGTCACTGTGGCATGAAAGACACACATGAATCCTGAGCGTGTGGATAAACAAAGATTAGGAAACACACAGGCAGATACAAACCACACTGTCTGTAAGAGATCTCTTATATCACATCTGTGTGTGTTTCTGTGTGTGTGTTTCTGTGTGTGTGTGTGTGTGTGTGTGTGTGTGTGTGAGCATTTGCAGCTGGATTCTATTCAGCCTCTTTTCATGCCTCCCCCATCCAGCTCCAGGCTCCTGCCTTCCCTTTCTCTTTGCTATCCTTTTCATTCCTCCCTCTGTTCACTCCCACCTCAATTGAGGCTCAGCGGAATGACAATGGGGTGAATTGGTGACTGAGCGAGGGATCAATGAATGGATGAAAGGGTGGATGGTAGAGTGAATGAGTGAATGTGTAAAGGAGGGATTTGGGAATGCTTTGGGCTCCAGCGAGCAGTGTGAGTGTGTGTGTGTGTGTGTGTGTGTGTGTGTGTGTATATGTCTGTGATAGTGGACAAGAGAAAGGAGGAGGCAGAAACTGAAAGCCAAACAAGCAGGAAGTGAAGGGGAGGAGGGACTACAAAAGCCAGACTCCTCTCCGGTGGACTGATTGCTGTTATCAAAAGCTGTTGGGACATGCAACTCACAACAAAGCAAATAACAGGTTTAGACCAGGTGTGTGTGTGTACGAGAGACAGAGAGACAGCATGACTGCAGTTAACATTCTAAACTAGAGGTGTCTGTGAGACTGACTTGAGAACATTGCCAAAGGGATCTTGAGTTCTCTACTTACATTTTTCCGGGTGATATTTCGAACATCGTTCACATATTGGATTTTTCCTTCATGTCGGACGACTCCCACGGATATGGAGTCCTCGCACACCTCTGAGGCAATGTATGCATCAATCTTAAAGCCCAAATCCTTCAGCACCAGATAGCCTACAAGCCACAGGCCAAGAAACAAATACTGCTTTATACCATTTCATGAAATTGAACTGTAATCTGACCGAAGCATATTTTTTAAAGAATCCTTCATCTTATATAACATTTTCCACCATATCTTTGCCAAAAGATTTTTAGGGAAAGCAACAACCACTTCGCTCTAACACTGAAGGTTTAAGACCAGGCAGAAATTAAAGAATGTCTTATCAAAGCTGTAATTACTAACAGTTTTCCTATAAAAACGATGCTGCTTCTGAAACTGATCACTCCTTCGCTCATTCACTAATCCCTATATAGTGCATGGCAGCTGAGTTTGCAATATGGGAAGAAGGGAAGAAAAATGAGTGAGTGACACTAAAGTAAACATCCAGCATCAAAGAGGAAAGACTGTCACGGACAATTACGCCATAAAACACTAATGCTGTAATAACACCTCGAGTGTATTGTAGTTTATTTTTGTCATATTGATTTATTATTAGGTTTATGATGTAAAAACGCATTCAATATTAGTAAAAAAAAAAAAAAAAATTATTTATTTAATTTATTTAAAAATTTAAATACAAATCGACAAGAATAAACATCTAAAGGGACATACATTATATGCAGAACATTTGAACAGGTTTTCCTCTTAGCGTTCTCACGCTGAATGCAACTGTACACAGCACAATAATATATTCTCTGTCTTGCTATTGGTTAATTACATTTTTTCTGAAAATAAAATTTTGCTTTTGTGCAATTTTGCACTGCAGTATAAGAATTATTCTATTAGGGATGTACCTTTGATAAAATCAGAGTGCACTGTGGATACAAACAAGTGAGCATTGAGCAATGTCGAGAATTAAGATGTTCACTCAGAATTCAGACCCCTCTCTCAAAATCACTGCCACTTGATATAGTGCTCTATATACAGTAGGAGATAGGGAGTGGTTTCAGACGCAGCATATTGTTCTTCCTTGACAGCTAAGTTATATGTTAAAACAATCATGTAAAACACATATTTGTGTAGTTTCTTTAATTGTTTTGAGTGTCAGTATATAGAGAGAAATTGTATTGTTTGATGTAATTGTACTTATTTCACAGGCACAGTGTGTAGACATCAGGTTTAGGAACCTGAAGGATTCCTTTACAACAAATTAAAAACAGATATGTATAGGTCACTTACCTGTAGCAATGCCATCAAACAGTGACAGAACTCGAATCGGACGCCTTTGCTCTGCTGGAACTGCTGGGTAAATTTTGGGGCTTTCCTTAAGGGACAAGATAACAAAAAGTTGAAAAAGTTGCTAACATATAGAGAGTGCTATTTGTTGTGTTACATTCCTAAAAGTATTGGGTCAGATAGTCATAAGTACGGTATGTGATTTTTCTGAATTGCGTTCCACATTAAGTCCCAATTTGCTCTTACAATTCCCTCCACTCTTCTGGGAAGCTGTTCAACTAGATTTTGGAGTGTGCTTATGGATATTTGTGTTCATCAGCTTCAAAATTGTTATGAAAGGCAGGTACTGATGTATGTGAGGAGACCTGGGGTGCAGTCAGTGTTCGCATTCATCCCAAAGGTGTTCAGAAGGGATGAGATTAGAGCTCTATGGCAGGCCACTCAAGATCTTCCTCTCCAAAGCCTGTAAACCAGATCTTCAAGGAGCTCACTTTGTGCACAGGGGCATTGCCATGCTGGAACAGGGATTTGGGATTCCAAGTTCAAGTGAATGCTACATTTTATTAAAGTGCATCTAAAGACGTCTGATACAATATAGTGCCTCCAGCTATGTTTAAAAAGAACCACATATAGCTAGAAAAGTCCGGTGACCCAATACTTTTGGAAGTATACTGTATATAAATGATTCTTTTTTTAATGAACCAGAAACTCACAAACTCCTGTCCTTTGTCATTTACAAAGAACTCCTGCAGTTTAAGGCTCCAGTCGTGACGTCTCTTCAGCACGCCATACGGCTGCAACGGCTGACACATATAACACAGCCACGGGTCTAAATCACGTGCACTGTTTGATGCTCCTGCACCAACCAGCAGGTCCAAACAGTCCACACAGAAACACCTGAGGAGAGAGAAGGAGGGAGGGAAAGAAAGGTAAGAATTAAAAAAAAAAACAGGATATTAGAGTAAGACACTGAGCAAAGCACAAAAGAAGCTAAATATCTGTGGCTGTATGAAAAAAAAAGGAAACAAGATGTGAATACACAAAAACATTGGAGAAATTCAAAATAGACATAAAGTCAAGTTATTAATGAGAATGAAGGGTGGATGAAGAGGAATAATAAGTACATTTGCATAGTAGGGGGGTTATAAATCTATAACTCCATGCCATCCATGCAACTAACAAGAGCTAGTGGTTCTAAATTACTCTGTTGTAAATTTGAGTTCTGTCAACTTTTCTCATTATTCTGCCAGTCCTCATGGTAAATAGAACCAATGAAATAAGTGCTTGAAAGAAAAAAATGAACAGTTATTATGTTTTTGTAAGCAAGAGACTATGCAGCAGCCAAAAAAACCCCAAAATATGTTGACATCTATATCAATAAGTCGTGGCTTATTTCTGTCTCCAAAAGTCCAACTTTCGCCTGTATGTATTAACATTTACTCCCATGTAACATTCTGACTCTCATGAGTTTACATATGGTATTTAAATATGTGTGTGTGTGTGTGTGTGTGTATATTCGTGTATGTGTAAAAGTGTAAAATGCTATACCTGCAGCAGTTGGCGTTCCCACAAAGTAGCACTTCCCGGCCTCCACAGCATACCGTACAGTACGACTGATAGCCATCGTCATCATACATGTAGGAGATCTCTAAATATACATCCTAAAACACATGCAAAAAACATGTAATCAAACGTGTAATAAAATGATGACAACCAGTATGTACGACTTGCAAAGGGTCATAAATAAGACGAGGATGATGCCGATTAATTAGCACACAATGACTGTAAATCACTGTAATATATCCTAATGCTCAGACTCAGTTTTATAGGCGTTTCTTTGTTATAACAAGTAATTACAATGCCTTTCATTTGTTCATGCCTAGTGCTGTCACTTAATGTAAATGTGAGGATGTGCAAATAAGTCTGATGGAATTTTACCTTGCATGCTTGACACAGGCCTCCTTCAAACAGTGGGTGGAAGGTTGCTGCTCTTGTCTTGCCACAAGACAGGCAGAACTCTGTGTTAGAGACAGAAATGGTAAGGGGGAAAAAACTTGATTTAAAAACCAAGTTCGGCATGTGGTAAAGTAAGAAAGAAAATGGACAGCTGACGAAATCATACCTTCAATACTTCTGTGATTTTTCAAGACTTCATGAACCATTTGTTCTGAAATGGGAAAGAAGCACTAGATCAAATACACTGACAAACGATCCACATAAGGATCCTGTTAGTTTCACATCAATGAAATCCATTTTACTGTGGGAAAATGACCAGAACAAACACAAATATTAAAAAATGTTTTTCTTGCTAATTAGAGATACACAGCATATAAAAAGAATACATAAAAGTCCTACTGAACAGCATATATTTAAGGTTACCGAATACCATGCTACATAGGACCTCTGACCTCTGCTGTAGATGTCCTCACTGGCTGATTTGGCCTTGCACATGCTGAGTCTGGCCCTCTTAGCAGACGGTGCAAGCTCTGGCGGATTGGACTCCAGAAGTTTGGCCTGCAGCGTTGTGCTCTCTGGAGCTGCTGGGAACAAACAGCACTCAGCTGTGAAAGACAAACCACCATGTTATTCAACAAACACACACTCTCTCTCACACACACACACACACACACACACACACACACACACACACACACACACACACACACACACACACACACATGGCAGACACTCAAAACCTCACGAAACTTGTAAGAGATGTTTCACGTCGCAATAACACACTTCACCTTCACTCTAAAGGGGCAGATTTTCAATAATCTGGGAGGCAAACTCACAGAAAATTATGAAAACATTAATAACCCTTCAACTTTTTCGAGCCAGCTCTACATTATATCTACATGTGCCTCATGAGTTGCTAGAAATAAGCTGTTTATAACAAAACTAATTTCCAAGAAGAAAAAACAAACAAATAAACATATATATTGCATAGAAAGAGTACAGGCAGGCTAGAGCATTCACAGTGGTTGCCTCACTAAAGTTTCCTCAGCTTTCTACAAACTGCAATTGTGAATACAGACTAAACAGAGTTTTCTGCCTTCTTTGACAAAATGGAACAGCCTTGTAACAGCCAGAGGTAACAGCTTTGTTTGGATCACTGACATTTCTGTTGCTAAGTTTAAAGCTGAAAAACTGCACACTCAAGTTCGGAGGTATGGTTTGATGATGAAAAAGAGTGGGCGTGCTCTCCTCAGCTGAGCAGAGAGATGGAGGCTGAACTATATTTATTTACATGTGAGGAAGAAAAAAAAAGTAAATAACAAAATGAATAGTTCAGCAGCAGGACCATCACAGTTACTGCACTGGCCTGTGGTGGTGATGCAGGAGTTCAGGATTTGAACAAAGTCAACCACAATACAACTGTAAATTGCATACAGTCCATGATGTCATATCCTAAAAAGGTTCCCAGGGCTTAATAGTCTTCCAAATATAGAACCTGGTTTTAGTTCCAATAGCATCTATTATATTTCAAGTGCTTATTTTTGTGCTTTGATACCTCCCAAATAGCTTTTTAGCATGAGGGTGGAGTCTAACTGAAGATCTAATCATACTCATTTTAATTAATTGTTTGTTCATCTTTAGTAACCTCTTTATACTGGTTAGGGTCACAGATCTCAAGCCTATACTGGGAACACCAGGTATGTGGTGGTACGCATGCCTGAGTGCAACGCCACTATGTCACATCAGCATCATCATCATAGAATCAAATGGGGTACTTTGTAGATGTAAGCTGTCAAAAGCCATACTCTCTGCACCAATATGTCAAACACAAGGTTAACAAACCAATATTTTAATGAATTTTCACAATTACATAATTAACATAAATTAGGTCCCCTGGTGGTCTAGTGGTTAAGACGCAGCGCTCCCACCGCTGCGACCCGGGTTCGATTCCCGGGTCAGGGGACCATCCCCAGCCACTCTCAGTGCCGGTCCCAAGCCCGGATAAATTGGGGAGGGTTGCGTTAGGAAGGGCATCCAGCGTAAAACATGTGCCAAATCAAACGTGCGGAGGATCCGCTGTGGCGACCCCTAACGGGAGAAGCCGAAAGAAACTTTAACCTTCTGATCCAAAGTCCAGTGCCTTAACTACTGAGCTACCACCTCACTAAACAGTTTTGGGATGAATTGGATTTCACTGCACCTCAAGCCTCTCTGTCCAAAATCAGTACCTGACCTCAAATGCCCCAAAATCTAGTTGAGAAACTCATTTTGTCTCTACTAGTAAAATGTCAGTGATGTCATTCAAGTTATGAATGAAATTGGAAATTCTCTCAGAATGTAAACTCATTCTTTATCAGAATGTAAACTCTCTCACAAAGAGAATTTCCTCAAGAGAGTAAAATAATTAAGAGAATGCCTCGGGTAGTCGAGTGAGCACTATTCCACGTTTTTGCCCTGAATCGCAATTAGCAAGTGCGCTAAACAAACCACAAGCGAATTTAAGGTAAATCATAACACAGAGAAAGCCTGCAGACTTTGAATGTGAGGAATGTCATATTTCAGCTGTGAGTCATCTGTGTTAAGAGCACTAAATAAACACGTGATTTTTGCTCTTGTTTGAGTTTCCTTCTTCACATTCACAAGGATTTGCACAGCTGCTGGCGCAAAGTAGAAAAAACTTTATATCTGTGTGTGAGTATGTGTGTGGTAGGCTGTAAACTCTATGACTTCACAAGAAAGATGAACAGATTAACTAGAGGACTTTATCAGCTCTAAGTTGGTGAATTATTAATTATGAAGATCTTTTGATGGCTTGACAGCCTGTGAGTTTAATGACCCACTAAGTGCGTTCCAGTGAACTCATACTCACGGGAGTTTTCTTTGGGTTTTAGGCCCTCCTTTCCTTTGGGCAAGAAGCCGCTGTGAGCCCAGTCCAGCATGGGTTTCACCTGGTCCTCTGGATTATCCGATTCACACAGAGGAAACGTCTTTTCAGCACGGATGCTAGCCATCTATACAGAATGTGTATAGAGAAGAAAGAATGAGAGTTTTGACAAAATTATGTTCAGGCTCTTCAGGTTCAAACAAGGAGGTCAAATATGGAATGTAGAACAGTGAAGCCAGATACATGTTAAAAGAAGACATAGACATAGTGATGCTAAACCTGATCCAGCTTAATGATGCAGTGTCATTCATATGTAGGCAGTATGTCAAAACCAAAAAAAATGCAACGATAAACGAAAAACATTGATAAATGGATGCCACCCCAAAATGCTATTTTAGAAATACAGTACTGTACTGTATTAACATTTTACTTCATTTTATAATGAATAATTTTATTTTTGTTAATACTTTTTTTGTTTCAACATAAAACTCCATACAAACAATTCCCAAAACGTTTTTTTTTTTGGTATATCAGATAAAATAATTAGTTATGTGGCAAATGCAATTTTGGTTGAGCAACATTTGTCCTAAAAATAACTTGCAAAGCATATAATATACTGATGACTTATTAATACTTCAACCATTCAGTGAACCCTTAAGTATTAATTCATCATAAGAAAAAAGTGAGAAATTAGTCATATAAATCTCATTGGAAATATTTCTCTGGCAACCAGAGCAAAAAAAAAAAAAAAAAAAGATATTGTCCTACTATTTATCATAGATAGTTAACTATCTTTGTTTTATCCGCAACTGGTTTGATGTCCTTATCCAGTTAGTTATATATAATCATATAACTAGTTATTAGAATATATATAGTCATATTTGTTTCTCAAGTTAGTATTTTTTTATATTATTATTTGTAGTTCATTTTTTTATTTTGGCAGGTGAACCTAAAGAATCTTAACTTGCATGTGAATCATTGCGCCTGCCAATTCTGAAAGCCTGTTTTACCTGTAAGACTTCAAACGTGAATGGTTTTTGTGCATTTCTTTACGCGGTACTTTTGTGGAAATAATGTTTTTTTATTTTTTTTCTGATAACAAAACAAGAAGCCATGTCAGTCTGACTTACTGCATTACCAAATCTCCACCACTGCATTCATTTAAAAATGAATAGGTTTGGCACAGAAGAAATAGTTCTAATAGTAAATAACATTTTCTATTTAAGTTGAGAAAGTGGATTAAAAGGGTTACGCAAAGACACTATTTTAAAGCTGATAAACTGCGATTAAATAGCTGAGAGTGTTTCTGAAAAGCTTTTAACATTAGTCAAACTTTATGGTTGACAAAACCGAGACAAATTATCTAGTACATCACAAAAAAGGTGGTAATCTGCAGAAAGAACAAGCAAGGGAGTGCAGACATGCCGGGTTCTGGTTCTCGAACGTGCCTGGACTTGCTGACCTTTGTGTTGTTTGGTAGAACATCTTATTCACTAGAGGAAGGTAATTAAGGGAGCTGTCGGGGAATTCCACAAAGCTTTCAGACAAATGTTTACCTTGACTCTTATCTTTCGGTCCTTTGAATGTACACACATAATCAGCTGGACAAACCGAATGCAGATGTTGTATCTCTGACCTTTCTTAAATTGAACATGCGCTGGTTCAATAATTTATTAACAAGGCTACATTACAGAAACCTTTGTGCGCCATGCGTTTCTCGAAATGATCGTCAGCATTTATCCAGCAAATCCCGTCTTACCTCCAGGGCTTGGAATATAGCTCTGCGGTAGGAAGCCAGCTTGGTGTAAGAGGACAAATTAAAAAACTTGGAAAAGGCTGTGATGGAATCCAGTTTGTCAGCAGACACCTACAAGCAAAACACACACACACACACACACACACACACACACACACACACACACACACACACACACACATACCCCACACATCATTCCCCCATAAAAATATCACTCATCAACCTAATAAAAAAAAGTCCTTCGCTGTTAAGTGAAGATGCTCAACTTTGCAGTAATGGTTCATAATGTCTTTTCCAGAGTTACTCACCTCAGAGAATTTGCCATCGCCAAACCACTGTAACCAGCGCATGCCATGCGATGCCTGTCTCTTCCCAGTCGCTCGCCAGGTCACCACCATACCAGGCCACCAGGAGAAACCTTTAATTTTGCCCCATACCAGCTCTCCGATTCCAAAGCCCTTATTGTCCTACGAGGGGGGATGATTACATAAGAACTTGTCCCAGACTAACAAAGTGCCATAAGTTACCTTTTACAAATATTCGATCATTTATACAACACATATTAGTCATGTTATAAGCTTTAGTTATATGTTTATGTGCATATGTACCAGTTCGAGAAATGTATAAGGGCTTGCTACAAACACACACGTGTCAATGCTGTTAGAAAACAGGACAACAAACAAACGTATCTATCTTATAGCAGTCATGTTTATCAAGACTTTAACGTGAAACGTTAAGCTTTCACTTTAATTTAATTTATGTGACATACAAACAATTTCCCATTCTATATAAAAAATGCCATTTGCTGCATTCTCCAAATAAAGGAATATCTTATCTTATGTATATATCTTATATTATAAGCATGAAAGCAAATCTATTGGGTGTTGTAGAAAGTGGTCAGCCTTGTTAACATGACAGATAAGAAGACAGCATCTACAACTTGTCTAAGCATGCCATACATTATCAATTTAGTGACTGTACCCTCTTAAGTTTTTGTTAGTTCTGTGTGTGTGTTATAATGTTCATCTGCACATACAGCTACAGTCAATAGAGACTCTGTTAAAATATCTCTGGCTCATAATGGCAGAATTCAAGCTGTCAATAAGCTCTATAAAGATGAAGCTGATGGGCTTTGTAAAGTTGAACCCTCAGGTTAGACCATGAGACAAAGGCGTCTGACTGTACTTAAATAGAGGGCTATTCTATAAGCTGGTCTGTTGTTACTTTTAAAAAGCAGGTGGACAAACATAACTTGTGTAAAAGAAGAAAGAGGGACAAGACGGGACAGGAAGACATGCGCATGGCTGCTTGCGTGTGGGTGTGGAAGTGTGTACATTGTATTCAGGCTGGCTGCCGGTGTCGGTAGTGGAGGTGGATGTTGCACTGCTTTGAGCTGAGTCTTTAGAGTCCTGCTCCATCAGCTCCAGCTGGGGGCCTTCAGAAAGACTAGGAACCTACACACACAAGACAAGTAGCGAGAGTTAATAAGTTAAGTTTGAAACGTAAGTTTAAAAAACACTTACGTTTAATAGACACTTAAATATATATATATATATATATATATATATTCAAGTGCTTTTAGATTAATAGAATATTATAATGTTTCACTACGATGTTTTCAGTATATTTGTGAAAGGAAAAGCAACAAATTCCCCATGCTGGCAATAGAACACAAAACAAAAAAAAAACATCAAATGGCATTTGAGGTGGTTAATACTAGCGCTGCTCAACCCTTTTTTAAAATTCATTGAATATAAAAAAAATGCTTGTAAATCTATAACACACAGATTATGTTTATGCATTAGCAACACAGACAATTAAACACAATTGTCTTACTTTCTACCTGGTGCTATATGGATGCCACAAAATATCAAGTAATAGTCACCATAGTATAACCAAACAAACAGTGTTATTTTTACACTGTGTTTAGTTTAATGTGTAAATGTGTGTTTATTGTAGAGGTCGACCGATTTTGTTAATCATTTGGCACCGATAATTGATTGCTGGAACTTTGGCTATCGGCAAATATCCATTCCAATAGTTTTTCCGGCTCCTGTCTTTTGCGGTAATGGCTGAGAAGGTCTGCTGTCATTACAAGAGCGGCCTCTAGAGGTGAATCGTGCTGTTTGTTTTCACTTGATACTGCATGCTCCACAAAAAGCTCACAGTTCATAGAGAGGGCTATATATATATATATATATATATATATATAAATAATTTTTTTTAGGTCAAGTAGCTTTTATTGTCATTTCAGCCATATATAGCTGACGAATAAAATATCAGTATCTGCTCCCAGACCTACAGTACATTCTGCAGAATCAGAATCATATTAAATGTAACTTAGCATAGGAGGAATTTGTTGCCAGGTATGACATGACAGTTTAAAGCACAAAGATATCCTCATAGCAGATAGGGGTCAATACTAACATGTCTGCAGGTGAAAGGAAAGGAGCCCGGAGAACCCCTATGTGGGCAAATGGCCTCGAAGCAGTAAAAAGCAAACATGAAAATGGATGGGTAGCAGATAAAAAAAATCATAGATGTGGGACCGAACTAGTGTAACGGAAATGGAGATTTAAAATGGAGCATTCCAAAAACATGAAGGCTACTTAAGGGGCACCCAAAGATCTTTGTTCAAAAGTAAGCTGCCATTATGAATAACTATTTTTCATCATCATACTGACATTTTTTTTTTTTTTGTTTAATTCCTGTTTCAGAGTCAAACACAGGTTAGGCTTCATACTGCAATAAACAAGCACCAGCACTAGAAAGCCTGTATAATTACGTTGCCAGAAACAGACTTTCCTTTTGTAGAAGATGTAAAAGTACTCCAACATTTCAACAGTACCCTGGTTATACGTTTTTATTTAGGTAAAGTACACATATATTTGTACTCCATATTTGTATACTACAACTATATTTTAATAATTTATGCTACTGTTTGTTCCATTGTCCAGTTCATCATGCAGTAAGAGTACAATTATTATGCGCAAACTCTCAACAAGACCTGTGTGCTTATGAGTGTGGCTAATTGACGTGTTCAGTAATTAGGGCCGGTGTGTTTGTTTTCTGAAATGTAGTAAAGAAAGATACTTAAAATACTTAAATTATTTGAAGAATTTAATTAAGTTAAAGTAAAAATGTGCTATTAGAGTCCACTGCTATTCAGTACGAATATCTACAAAAGAATTATGTATGTAATGAATAAAGAAAAAAAAAACCCTGAAACATAAAAGATCTGAGCAGAAAGCAAATATAAATGCATGTCTTGATGATAAAAAATAATAAAAAAAAACAAATTATACACTATGTATCATTTACCCACTTTAATAAAAGTATTTTATCTATACATGCAACTAAACTGCTCCAAATCCGAGCACTTGTTCACAGCTCACACTTTGTGTGACCAAGTCAAGTGTGATTTATAACACAGCTCGGTCTGGGATTCAGCATAAACAGCACCACAAGCAGTACCACAAAGCATCAGAGAAAGGGCTTTAAAAGAGAATTTGAGATGGTCAGTGCTGTGTCGAGTGTGGTTTGTCATAATAGTGCCTCAGCCAGTGCCAGCTCGCATGGGTTTGGTAATATTTGCTTTTTAACCTGCTGTTGTTGCTTTTAGAAACAGTTGTTTGAACATGAGGTAAAAAAAGAAGGGTACAACCGAAAGGCTCTAACATTCAGCAACCGAGATCAGTCTTTCTTATAGGTTTTCTAGAAAGATGATGCTTAAAAGCTGACATGGAAAATTGTATGAAAGCTAGCAAAGAAAAGACTGGCTCAAAACAACGTGGCAAGGGCCCTATTAACATTTAAAAAAAAAAAGCTGACAGGAAGACTGTAGCAGACTGGAGAGCCTTTTATTTTGCAGTGATCTTCTGATAGAGAACATGTGCCTTCTTTATCTACTCAATGATTACGGTGATATTTTCCAGACCAGGCAAAGCTCATGTACCAACTCTGAAATCACTTCAGAAATCTGCAGAAGTCATTCATTTCAGTGAGTTGAATTTACATTGACCACAGTCATATATTTATACTCTATTGCTTCCCGACTTTTCAGAAACTCTATTGTGTAATTCTAAGGGGCTCTTCAACATGTCTCTTCAAATGAAACCCCTTAAAAGTTTTATGCAGAACCCTATGACAATGAGTTTAATAGAGGCTAAGCATAGCAGTATGAAAGAAGTACCTGACAGTTCTAATCGAATGAAAACATTAAACAAAATGTAACTTTATAACCACTTGCGGTTACATATTAATGTTGTGGAATGTCCATGAGACAAGTTCCTGGGATCGCTTGTGTACAGCAGCTTTCAATAGTTGTATACCTCACGAACTTCTGATACAAAATCAGAAAACAAATACTGGTAAATGGTGAAACACCTACTGACTTTTAACAAAGGACTCCATACTGTCATATAGGTGCTGCTAATGAATCATGGTCATAAATAATCCCTCTGCTGTTTCTCATACTAACAGATAGCTCTTATGATCTTTCTATTGGATGTGTAGTGTAGCGTGTGTCGATATTTATACTTTTCTGTTTATCATCATGTACTGCATGTTCTGGGCCTGTGTGTTTGTACACCACATTTGTGGCGTGAACTTTCAGCAACTTTTTGGTCCACTGTCCTGCACAACATCTTGTCCTACTGTATATTTCTGTGATGATACGATGTAGATACTGCGTGTGGAATTTTGCGTTGTGTGCTCACATTACCAAAATGCTTGGCTCCTGCTTGCCGCGGCCCCTCTCTCTGTTGTGGGGTTTCGCCTGAGCTGTAAGTCCAGCCTGGAAGATGGTCCTGGGACGAGGCCTCTGTCTAAGACCAGAACCACAGCCTGAACCCAGATCAGCCTTTTCCTGCAATGACATAATTTATTGCTACTATACAATTTTTTACCAGAACACTAACATGCCCATACATGCCATCTCACAGTGCTGACTTTATCTGATTAACTGACTCTTTTTTTTTTTTTTTAAGGAAACAATTTCCTACCCATGACCAATCTGCAGTGGGAACCTGTTTGGCTAGTCTATCTGTCTTGTTTAGTATCTGCAGCATACACACTGACAGGGGTAGCGGAAAACAGACAGGGATAGCGGAACAGCAACACATAGCCATCCAGTCCATTGCATAAGAGCTAACGTTTGTTCCCCAAGCGCATTTTTTACATTCCTTCTCCTACCAGGGTTCCCAACAATCAGTTTGGCAGCCAAATTATTATTATAACATACATGCAAAAAAAAATAAAAATAAAAAATAAAAAAGAAAGAAAGAAATCAGAAAACCATTTAAACCCATAGCAATATACAAGTATACACTAGTTCCGTTAATTTGGATTGTAATTAGATGTCCATAATGTGTTACTTCTGCTTAATGTATTAATGAAGAGAAAACACACACACGCACACAAAACCAACACATCGCAGTGAATCTCTATGTTTCTGAAATTCTCAGAGTGGTGAAATGAGCACAGACCTCACTGCATGAGTCCCAGGCACTCTCGTAATCTGTTTCAGAACGCTTCCGAGATCTCTTCCTCGTCAGGCTGTTCACACTCTCATCTGAGTGAGAAAGAAAGAAAGAGAGACAGAAAGAGAGACAGAAAGATAGACAGAAAGAGAGAAAGAGAGACAGAAAGAGAGAAAGAGAGAGATGACAATTAAAAAAAATGCTAAAATGTATTCTAACAAATAAAAGCAGTGTTGTATTTGTTATACTTTTTCTTCTCGGTGGGTCTTGGAAATGCATGTTATTGCCTGAAGATGTGTGTCAATCAGGTGTTTAATCAGAGGTATGCATGTTTGTGTCTGTGTTATGCAATACGCATTTCCTTATACATAACTAGGAGTGATTTGGTATCTGTGCATTTACCTGCAGGTGATGCTGCACCCCCGTTCTGTTTGGGGCTGAACGGTGAGGGTGGTTCCGCCCCAGTTAAGGGGCTGTTCTCATTAGTCATCTCCAGTCCGCTGTCATTCTCTGACAAACCATCAACTGTGGACATGTCACCATTTACAGCAGCCTGGGAAAATAATTTAAGAGAGAAACCGAGAGAGTTTGGGTTAAAATGACTCATTCTACCTTATGTTTACCTCACCTGCAAGTCACTGGCTCTTGGAAGAACATCTTGGAAGGTTCATTTTAAAACTGTGGTTAGGTTAAATTTAGGACTCATTTTAAGATTTTTAGACTGCTCTCAAATACCTGTACATACACACATATAGGGAAACAAACACCTTTGTGTAAATAAAATCATCAAAAATGTTCTATTGATAATCTCCAATCTCATTCACAGGAGTTACCAAATCACATATAGCAACCGCTTCTCAATTTCACTTTACTGTATGCCACCGGCATCGAAACCAAACATTCCAGTTCTGTCCACCAAGTCTGTGATTATTTTTCATTTCTTGTGCATAGTTATGGCATCCGCTTAAAGAAATATGCTTGGGATTTATATTGCATATTCTACATGCTCCTGCATGGACTGTAATATACAAGTATATCATGTACTCACTAGCACATGCCTACAGTAAACCTATATTTTTAAGCAACATATGACTGAGCTTGAACCCGGGAAAACACTGGGTGTGAGGCGGAAATACACCCTTGATTGGATGCCAGCCAATTACATGGCACCACACACACACACACACACACACACACACACACACACACACACACACACACACATTTCAACACCCATTCACACCTAAGAATAATCTAACACAAACAATCCACCTATATGTATGCTACACAGAAAACCCATATGGACACAGGGAAAAAAAAAAACAATTTCAGGATAAAACCAGGTAGATAGAAGGCAGCAACCACCAAGCTGTGGAATATATTTGACTTCTTTCAGTCAGATATCTGTCACATAAACCAGCTCTTTAGGTGTACAAAATGTGAAGTGGTATCTTTGCTCATTTACACTTTCAAATTCACATATAATCTCCTACAGATTTAATCCTGATACCCAGCAAGTATAAAATTGACCAAGTGCAAGCAGGGTGTTATCAATATAATGCACATGTAATCATATTCCCTCTGGTGGATGAAGTATACTATTCCTAAGCTTAAATAAAATGTACAAATGCTCTACAAATAGTAAAAATAAAAGCAATCCTTTAACATACGTAAGTACTCACTTTCGAATGTACTTAAGAATCAAGAGTGAATGTACTGATCTCTCTCTCTCTCTCTCTCTCTCTCTCTCTCTCTATATATATATATATATATATATATATATATATATATATACCAAGAAGGAGAGTGATGGGGTGCTGCACCAGATGGCCTGGCCTTCACAGTCACCGGACCTGAACCCAATCGAGATGGTTTAGGGGTGAGCTGGACTGCAGAGTGAAGGCAAAAGGGCCAACAAGTGCCAAGCATCTCTCGGGGAACTCCTTCAAGACGGTTGGAAGACCATTTCAGGTGACTAACTCTTGAAGCTCATCAAGAGAATGCCAAGAGTGTGCAAAGCAGAAGGTGGCTACTTTGAAGAACCTAGAATATGACATTTTTTATTTGTTCCACACTTTTTTGTTATGTATATAATTCCATATATAATTCCACGTGTTCATTCATAGTTTTGATGCCTTCAGAGTGAATCTACAATTTTCATAGTCATGAAAATAAAGAATATATACTATATTTGAACAATTTACGCAATTTCATTAAACATTTTATGCAAGTGGTTAGAATCTTAACAACATATAATTGAAATATAAGATACATGACATGGCCAGGTGTAAATGGGCTTAAACAGTCTGCATGAATATGCAGTTACAAATAAACCACATTTCAGTAAGTGTGTGATCTTGCAACACTGCACCAGCATTCAGCCTCATTCAGACAAGATAAAAGCAAGGGCAGGTCTGAACATCAACAACTGCCTCCTTTTTCCCACTGATAAATCATGCGCAGGGACACATTAAGTTTTCAGAATATGACAGACTCCTTTAAATGAAATTGGGAGAATGGATTTGTTATGCTGGGATTTAAAAAAAGACAGAAGGAAGGATTCAGGCAACCAGGAAACCAGCTAACCTGCTGCAATGGAAGAATGGGATGTAGGCATGCGCATGCAAACATAGCAGCGACTGTGAGGCGTGCAGATGGTCAGAACATAAATTCAGAATTTCATTTGCCATGGGAGAAGAATATTCTCTTGGTGCAGATGTCAAATGTACCTTATAAAGCTGCAAGTTACATATTCATTTTTACTAGCTGTTAAATAGCAATGGATTCACTTTTTAAACTTTTTCTCTATAATACAAAAAACAAGTCAACTAGGCACCAAACATTCAATGTAAAAATAGAATAAAAAATTATTCTATAACTTAATGGATTTATATTATAATAAGGTATTTATGGTTATGTCTGATTGCACTTGTGAGGAAACACACTTTGGCAATGACCGTAGCAATCTCTGTATTTGAACCACATTAAATTCCTGTGGTCGTATACCGTAATTTCCGGACTATTAAACGCACCCAAATATAAGCCGCACCCACTGAATTTGACAAATATTTTTATTTTGAACATAAATATGCCGCACCTGTCTATAAACCTGTCTACACTGAAACTAATGACCTTTACACAGGCTTTAACGAAAGACATTGACTGTTACACGGTTTGTATCTAAACAGTAGTCTACCAAGAAAGTCATCGTTCACTGTCTTCCTCCTTTCTTTCACAACTTCTCTCAGAAATTTATCTTTTGGCATCATCGTGCATTTAAAAATCACCATCGGTGAATCTTTTCTCCCGATGCCGTGCAGCTCAGAACACAGGTGAAGTGCGTTTTTTCATGCCCGGTTGTTTTCAGCGTGACGAATGATTAGCATTTCCTGTTGCCAGTCCGAGTGAGCGGCAGGTCAAACATCAAAGGAACCTCATCCATATTTATGATGTGCTGCGGCCCGAATCAGTGGGAGCGCACCTGATTTAATATAAAGAGTTTCATCGGTTCACCTTAACGCGTTCGGCAACTTCATTGGTCTGGAGAAAGTGGAAACCCTGGAAAATGGAAACCCAGGAAAAAAATCATAAATTAGCCACTTCGTTGTTTAGGCCGTGGGGTTCAAAGCGTGGAATAAAAAGTACCGGTTTATAGTCCGAAAAACACGGTAATCTGAATTGGGCACATGGACAATCCTAAGAATATAAAGAAGCATTAAAAACCTCCTGTAAGCAGTGGATTAAGCTCTGTAATTCTTACACTATTCAAAATTAGAGCCCATCTTTCAAATACGAATCAGGTTCTAATCAGGTCATTTAAATCCACAAATAAAGTTCAATATTTATGTTAAATCCAGAAAAAAATACTAAACAAATACATGGACAAACAACCTTTCTGTTTGTCATCTAGATGTCAGCTGCTATGGGAAAACGCCCCCATTTGTTATACAGAAAGTGTTTTTCATGAGGCAATGACACAAAACATGGTAATTCAATTGGGTCTGTTTAATTGATGTGCTGCTAGATCATGTGTTGCTCAAGTATCATATATTCTTAATCCCACACAATGTCAATGTCAATCTTCCATCATCTTCCATATCTATCTTTTCCTCATCCCAGAAGTCGTGCTATTTTGCAAATCAAGAGAAGCGGTTATAAGCTTTATAAGTTTCAAGCCATAAGTTACACTTGTGAAGAAACTAATGATGAGAACAGTATTAGCAGTCAACTCATGCAAGTGAATTATATAATCTGTCCATTATTTGGGCTTCTCATTATACACACTGATCTATCATTAACAACAAAAACAGTGTTTCTTAGAATACAGTAATGTTCCTAATAAAACAGTATTTCAGTGGCATGGCATGCCCAGTTCTCCATTCACCTACCTGTAATAAAACACTTTAATCAAGTCACTCAGCACATTATTAAGCAGTGAGGTAGGGCCAGCACATAAACGTCATTTAAATTTATAGCAATTCCTTGTTGACAGCGAAATGTGGTAAAACATTTAATGATCTTTCAGGTGCCTAAGACTTTTGTTAGTTCGCTATTATTGTATAAAAGCTAAATACATAAAACTGCAATAGTTAGTGGTATATTAGGAGATTTGCTTCTGTCAGCAGATTTCACTGCTTGTATAAGAGCCAGGATTCCTGCTGTTAAATATGAATATTCAACATTAAAAAGTTTGATACTTAAAAAAATTTGCTTAAGTACCACGTAGAAATACTTTATTGCAGTCCATCACTTTTTTACCTGATACTTCAAGAAAAGGTAAAATGTTTACAGGATTAGCATGGAATTACCATTGTAACCAGTAGATGAACTGTTCAGGTAATCCCCCCCCCACCACACACACACACACACACACACACACACACACACACTTGACCCAAGGTCACAGCAAGGACAAATCTTTGGAACAGTTTGTCTTCTATATTTTCCTTTATGTTTGAACTCGATTTTAAGGGTATTTAAGACAAACAAAATAGTAACAAGAAGAATTGGACTTGTTTGCAGCTGAGGCATCCCAAACAATGCTGTCAATAGATTTTATTCACAGAGGCTATTTAAAATACATGCTGTTTGTATAAGCTAGGCATGATATCTGCCCACTGCATCCACACACAGTGCTCCAAGTGCTTTCAGTCAGCACAATACATAAGCCTTTTTTTCTAGAACAATCTCAGGTACTGATTTTACTGGAGAATCACAGTTAATTCAGCATGTTAAAAATCAATGTTCAGGATGCTAGTGGAAATGCTAGTCTCTGGTTATAAAGAACATGGAATATACTAAAATAACACACATTTCTGGAAACCTGATCACAAAGACCTGTATGTCTTGTTGAATATCCCGTTCCATATTTAGTCCCCATTTCCTGTTAACCAGATATGAAAGAGTCAGATGTTTAAATCATTTTATCAAAATAATGTATATAAATATATGAACAAGATTTTTCTAAATTACATTCGACTCATTTTCATGGCCTCTGGGATCTGTTACCACAGTACTCCATTCATCCATCAACAGGGACAAGCCCATTGTTTAATAACAGGGAAATTCTAATAAAGTCTAAATAAATTGACAAAAGAAAAATGAAAATAAGTATGCATGACATTTTCGTTGGACTGTAACTGCAGCTATTAATCAAAATAATTGTGTTGCTTTAGCAAAGGGCTGGAGAATGTGATAAGAAACATAGTATAACTATCTAGCTGGACCTGTTTTACCTATAGAATACTATAAGTAAAAGAAAACAGAAGATGCTCAGAAGGACTTTTTAAGGTGAGAAGAGCTGCCAGCACTGGCTGTGTTAAGACTCGATAAAAAAGTCATTAAGAACTAGAATGAGTGTGGATCAAGCGATGAGGAAAGAGATTAAAGGTTGTCTATCTTGGTGCATTAGTGGCTGTGTGTGCAAACATATCTTAAGTGCATGGTGTTTCCAGATCTGAGAAGGTAACCTTAACGCATTAATGTGCATTAATGTGTACAGTATCCTCCAAAATTTTAGAACAGCAACACCATGTATTTAGCTTTTTGAAATAAGCTGAAGATATTTGGTTTTGAGTTCTGCAAATTAATTGAGACGACAGATCAGAACTTCAGCTTTTGTTCCAATACTCTTGTACTTGGGTGGGGTGAGTACTTGAGCATGGTTATGAAAGTTTCATTTTGGCAAACAGGCGTATCAATCAAAGCGCACTGGCATCACATAAAACAATAGTAGAGACTCATTTGAAGGGAAGTATTAAGTGCTGTCACTCGTGTGTGTTAGGAAAGGATAGCCCTATTCCTAAATAACTGACGGGCTGCTGCTGCGTTTCTGTAATGTTCTTCTACAGGAATGACAGACATCATTCACACAACAGCTGTGCCACATGGGTTTACACATCCTGCCAATTCCCATGCACGTACACACACGTTCTGAAAGTGAGCTTTTTAACACATAACTGTGCTAAGACAGACTGTCCATGTTCATTCATTGGTTGCAGTGACAGAAAACTTTCAAGCGCTGTGTATATGATATCATGCTGGTAATGGTAGAATGAGCAGGAATGCCTAATTACTCTCTTGGAATGTAAATGAAATTAGACAGTCTAGACTGTATAAACAACTTGAGAAAATACTATGACATTCTGTCCTCTGGATTTCCAATGCAGAAGAATGCACATATTAACCTCTAAAGCTTTACTATATATATTTATATACATACAGTGTTGTGGAAAAGTGTTCCTGGTTTCTTATTTTTTTGCATGTTTGTCACACTTTTGATGTTTCAAATCATCAAACTAATATAAATATTAGTAAAAGATTACACAAGTGAACACAACATGCAGTTTTTAAATTAAGGTTTTTATTATTGAGGGAAAACAAAATCTAAAACTACATGGCCTGTGTAAAAAAGTGTTTGCCCCTAAACCTAATAACTAGTTGGGCGCTGTGGAGGAATTTTGGTCCACTCATCTATGCAGAATCGTTGAAATTCAGCCACATTGAAGGGTTTTCGAGCATGAACCACTATTTTTAGGTCATGCATCAGCATCCTAACACTTTTTCCCACCACTATATATATATGGTATATATGTATATAAACTCTGTTCTTTCAAAATCGTTGGCTGATTTATTTTCGGCTAAATAACGAACTAAATAACTAAACAACAAAATATCGAAAAGTAAACGATGATGAAATTTGTTGTCAACAAATGCCGTTATCGGTTAGTTGGGCTGCTCAAGTTATGTGTTAGCATGACGGAAATATAACACGTCTGCTTTTGAAATGGCGGAGAGTACAGGTCATACGGCAGCAAAAACAGTCATCCAGTTCCATGTCATCCAAGGTATTTTATATTTAACGCAACAAAGAAGACTGTAACCTGCAAGTTATGCAAAGCTTGCGTAGCATGGAAGGATCCCAGTGAAGCACGAGAAAACACGCTGGTGTCAAGGATGAAGGCAAAACATCAGCATGGTAAGCAAAAACTGTATAATCCTAATCATGCGAAAATGGTACAGTTCAATGAAGTGCTATTGTGTAAACTGTTTATTCGTAACTGTTTATTCGTCGCACTGGATCTGTTCTTGTGTGACTTGCATCAGCTCCCTCGCAACATAGGGATAAATTCAATTAAACACTAAAAAACACTAAATCTAGAAGCAGCAAATAACAGCAGCAGTAAACAATCACATTTTTAGTCACTGTTGTGGTTTTCAGCGAATGATTATGCATTTGTACACCAATGTATATTTTTCCTTTTTTTTATTTTATTTTATTTTTTAAATCAAGCTTGTTAGCTTGCTGTGCTTCTCAGTTCCATTCTCTTTTTATAGCATTTGTCTACACCAATGTTATATACTTTAATTATTATAAACCATTTTATTAATTATTTATTCTTAATGCTAATATCTTCACAACGGAACAAAATGTTATATTTTTATGTCATTTTTTTTTTTAACATGGCTGCCATCTGCAATTATTATTAAAAACAATAAAAAAAATTTGAATTTAAACTTCACCTTGCTTATACACATGCTTTTTTTCAAGAAAGAAACAACCCAGCATGACTGAATTTGTTTAAAGAAGAAATCCCCCATGCACTCCTCAAGCAGCCACAATAAGCTTTAAAATTTGAAAACATAATAATACACATTTTATACATAAATACCAATTAGGGTTTTCTATAATTATAATAAGCAAAACATATAATTGAAAAAAATGGTGTAATTCTTTTAACCAATTAACTGAAAAAAAAAATTTATTAAAAAATTTGATTCATCGATTATCAAAATAATCATTAGTTGCAGCCCTTTTTCAATTTAGAATTTCAAAAATGCCATTAAATGAGTATTATGGCACCCCCTTAAAGCTTTGAAGAAGAAAAAAAGCAGAAGCGGGAGCAAAAAGCCGTGTGCTGTTTTGTGTGTGCACTCTTTTGCAGTATTCAGCTGCACAATTAAAATCTGCTACGCTGATAAGTCTTGCACCATATCTCTTGAATAAAACGATAAATAAAAAATTCTAAATGAGAGTTTCAAATAAAACACATTTTATATTTAGAATTTTTTTTTTCTTGGCTAAATCATAAATAGAGTATCATAAGCATCATAAAAATAGTTTCAACACAAAATACACATCCATGGGGAACTTTATGATGACTCATATTTCAAGCCACACAAACCAGACAGAGAGGCCGGCAGGGAGAAAGCAACAGATGGACAGTGAGTGTGTTGGGGTGTGTAAGTCAGCAAGGAAGCCAGAGAGAGGGTACAGTTGGATATTTCCCATTAGAGCAATTAATGAAAAAAAGAGACTTAAAAAGAAAGCCCCTCCTTTTCTTACTCCCACTGCTCTCCCTCACTCTACATGAAAGCTCTGCTGTGTGGGTAAATGCCCCCTCTCTCCCCACTATGCACCCGTTAACCCTGTAACCACACACACACACACACACACACACACACACACACACACAGCAACAAAGTCCACTCCCTAAATCCACATGCCACTGGATCACACAATTCAGACAGACTGATGGCTCCTCATGCCATGTGGACAGATTGAGGTCCTAAAACAAAAACTCAAAGGCAGAAGAGAGCCGACTGTAAATGATCTCATATTGTATAATTGGAAAACACTTTCTGAACTGAGAGCTGTTGACTGTTTTATAACTTGCATATCTAATTTGTAAAATGTTTATGTTTACAAGTACAGACAAAAAAAAAAGGATTATTTATATTCTTTCATAGTTTCTTTACAAAAATTAACCAATTGCATTGTGCTTTAGTGGTGAACCACACTTTTTTTTCGATTATTTACTTGTGAAATCACAAAAGAAAAACAGCATATCGAGCTACACCAGTAAAGCACAAGTTCCTGTGAGGACACAAGTGTAAGCGTATGGTTACAGTCTGTGTGTGAGCAACTGCACACTCTCACTACCTTTTTATTGCTATTTTAACTAATCGCGCGTGTCCGTTTGCTTAAGTATGCAGAAAAGGGGAAGATGACGCTTTCCTCTGAGTGTCACACTGATTCATGATGCAACATGAGCAGACATTCAAAAGGAAGTAATTAGTTAGCTGTACATTTGTATAAACCTCCTACAACAGTCCCATGAATTGTGGATTAAAGATTATTGTTTAGTTGCAGTTCCACAAATATAACACATAGTTTACACTGTGATTAAAAAGATCGAATTGTTGATGCACATGAGGTCTGAAAGTGAACTAGCAGATAACCAAAATCAATTTAACATGTGCAGGTGTTTGTGTGTAGCAGTTAGGAGTTATTTTCCAAAATCTGTGTGACCGAAGATTTAGGCCTGTTTGAAGGGGAGGTTGTGAAGGTGGGGTTAACAGGCTTAAAGAGGTCTTTAGGAGGTCTTCATACACTTTCTTCCTCTGTGACTGGACTGGGCCCCTTAGGGTAAAAAAAAAAAAAAAAAGACAGAAGGAAAGAGAGAGAGAAAGAGTAAGAGAGAAAGAAAGAGCGCTACAGGGCATCAACTTGAAACCAAGTGACACTCCCTTACAATTCACAGCATTCCTTAATTGTTTGCAGCCCCCCTGCCACAGAAATATACATACACACCATTTATCTTTCCATTATAGAGTAATACATTTAATAGGGGTCAATTGTATAGTGCATATGTGTGATGAGAAAAAAAACACAAGCTACAGGGGGAAAGAAAAACCTGTAGCAAGCGTGTCTGCACTAGTGACCATTTAGGCCTCTTTAATGGCACTATATATGTTGCAGAATATAAATAATGCTCTATTATAAGACCATACATAATACTATCAAAGTATATCCAAACTTGTTAGATATTACATAATGTAAATTTACCTTGTTATATTATTCAGTAATTACCACATATTATTTAGTAACTACGTGAGAACTAACAGTATATACTCTATAATGTATAATACTGTATAGTAAGTCTGGTTTAAAAAACATTGTGCACAGCAAAATCATATACTGTAATTTCCGGACTATTAAGCGCACCCATATATAAGCCGCACCCACTGAATTTGACAAAGATTTTTATTTTAAACATAAATGAACCGCACCTGTCTATAAGCCGACCTTTACACAGCCTTTAATGAAAGACAGTGTCTGTTACACGGTGTAACGAGTGAAATATGTTGCAGAGCGGCATTTTGGGAATAGCCTGCTGCCGCATTTTTCCGCTATTACTGCATGTGTGCAAGGCCGAGGAATATGTCCTTATTATTTTCTGATGCTCATTTCTAAGTTTCTTTGACTAACCGGTAACGCTGTTGCCAAGTAAAAAAAAAACCACACGAGTTTTGGAAACCTGTCTGTGCTTATATGATTTCTGTTGCAATTGGAGTTAGTGAGCTCTCCATTGACCCAGACTCAACACGTTACAACGGCTTGTATCTAAACAGTAGCCGACCAAGAAAGTCATTGTTCACTGTCTTCCTCCTTCCTTTCACAACTATTTCTCTCTGGAGTTTGTCTTTTGTTTTCTCCCGATGCCGTGCAGTTCAGAACACAGAAATTTCATTGGTCTAATGTTACGTCGCTCAGTTTTTTGGCTTGAAGTTTGTGAAACCGGGAAAAACCCAGGAAAAATTCATAAATAAGCCGCTTCGTTGTTTAAGTCGCGGGGTTCAAAACGTGGGAAAAAATACAGTATTTTAGTAAAAGAATATTGATTATTTTATTTTGCTTATATGATGATTTCTTATTATGGTCAGAGAATGTGTCGATAATTGTGCAATTTACTTTATTAATAATGATTGATACAATCTGGTCTGAGACTTTTTTTTTTATATAATTTTACTGTATTTATGTGTTGAAGGCTAAAATTCAGTTGCTCCAGAAATGAAAAGTCAGCAAACTACATCTTTGCAAAATGCTGATTACTCTTCTTCAAATGGCAACAAAACACACTTAAAGAAAAGGACTACGTGCCCCCTTCCACATACTGGCTAGTATCAGTGCTGTTGACAGAAATCTGAGCGAGCACAGCCAATTGGGTAAAATCGGGAATTATATTCTCCAAACTCTAAGAATAAAGTTCTTCCTCGGTGGCGTTTTTTTGGTAATTTATTAAATGAAAACAGTTCATGCTGGTGGCCGCAAAAGGTTTGGATCCTAGCGTCTTATACATTCACAGCTGTTCCATTCATTCGAAGTGTGTCTGTTGCCCACAGCTACACTCAAACGGCCATGCATGGTTGGACCACTCACTGACCTGAATGTAATGAGCATTCATTAATATGCACAAAGAGCCTAGCTTCCCTTCGATGCACAGAAGGAATATGCTGGAGTTTAAACTCCCAATAGTAAGAATAAACCAACAACCCTGAAGACCACATAGATTGGACCAGTAGGCGTCTGCTTCAAAGTGTGAAACTTCGACCTCAAAATGCTGTTCATGTCTGTTGTCTACATCAATATGGTAAAATCCGAGCATTATGGTTGGGAGAATTAATCAGTCTAATGATTAGCTATAGCAGTATGAGAGTTAAAGAACAGTAGGCCCTATCCATTTTAAAGGAGGTTCAGTAAAACTACAAACATTTAATAGTAAACCATTAATAAAAATATAAAAAAGTGGGACTTTATATGCCTATATTTGACCAGCAAAAAATACTTAAAATCATGTTTCAGTTAAGAAAAATTAAAATGTAAGCTATAGCTTTTTTTCAGGCTACTGTGTGAATAAAAGCAAATAGATTTGTATATTAAAATGGGGGGAAAACACTACTTCTGCATATCATATTACATGCATACTTCAAACTATAGTTTAATGATGGATAGAGGATAAAGTGTCTACAATGGTGTGGGAGTTGTTTTTTTTTACCTGGTTAGATTCTGGCCTCGGTAGTGTCTGAAAATCTAAGTACTGATCTGAATTTGTTTAAGTAGAACCCATAATACCACAGAGCAAAGGTTACACAAAATGTTTATTTCAGGCACAGTGCTATCATATTGTTACTGATTCATTAAGGCATAACAAACGTAAAGACTATTCCAATTTTCTTGTGCAGTTAAGTGTAAAATAGATTTCATTCGGTATTAAATATTTTCCCCGACTAGTCATCATCTCCACAGCAGGAAGTAGTGAATGTATATTTGAGGCCAAATGTTTGCAAACACCTAGGTTAAACATATTCAGATTTTATCTGTTTTTCAAATAAAATACAACAAACTTTCCTACAAAACTAATCTGTGCAACTAAAAAAACAATCTTGGGTCCACACAGCCACTGCATTATATAAGAAGTGATAAATGAACTCATAGGAATGTACTTTAGTCTGAAAGAGTCAAACGAACCCTAAGACAAAGAACTGGTGAAAGAGTTGGAGGCATCATGTGACAAATATGTGTATCCACTATTAGTGAGTGTTACAGAGTAGGGGAGAAGAAGCCCGTACACCAACAATGGAATGACAAAAGTTTTCACTAGGAAACAGACCTAGCGTTATAATAATAATAATAATAATAATAATAATATGTATATGTATATGACCATAGTCATAATTAAATAATGCCGATAATGATGAGTACTATATGAAGAGGAAAAAAATAAGGTTTAAATCAAGGAACACAATCCCACCTGTAAAGCACGAAGGTGGTAGCATTATGTGATGTAGACACTACCTAAAGTCCAGTAAAATAAAAAAGGCAAATCCACTAAATGTTATGAAGCCCACAGGACATCTTATATAGTAAGAAAAACATGAAATAAATCTGTCTCTTCATTAATATTCTGAATTACATTATTCTTATTTTTTCTTGTGCAAATTATAGTAGATACCCTATTTGACTTAACATGGAAAATGTTTAATAGCATAACCTTTCAGTACAATATTTAAGACCACTCGATATAACCTTATCCATTAGGGGTGTAACAGTACGCAAAATTCACAGTTCGTGACGTGCCTTGGTTTTTAAGTTATGGTTTGGTTACATTTCGGTACGGTTAGGGGAAAGAAATGCAAAATGGTAAAATTTTGTCGTTATAACGCAGTTAATAAATATTAATGCCTGCTTGGATAAAACATATATAAAATTATATTTTATAACATTTAATATTGAATCTAATTGTTGCAATACCTTTTTTTTTATATTGATTACATTGGTTAATTAAGTAATTAATGTTTCTAATTATTCAAATAAATTAGCACACATTTTATTGATTGAATCAAATTTAATTTACAGTTGTTTACATTTCTACCCATTTGGGTAATACAGATGTGTGTATAAGTGTACGTGGGTGTGTTTTATATCTAAAAGTAAATTTTTTAAAGATATGTTGATTTATTTCAGCAGACTTTAACAAATGTCTTTATTCCAGCCATCCTTCATTCATTCATTTCCTCGATATGTGGAATTGTCAGGATTTTCCCCTTTTAAAAGGAAATCTTAAAGCTGGACATAAGGAAATCCATAACGCTAGCATTAGCCGCTAGACACTTCCTGGTTAGCGACTAACGCTAGCACTATTAAATCTTAGGCATTCTCATGCATGCGCAAAAGAAATCTTATTTCCGGGACAGAGTGAGTAACCAAAATGACACTGGTCCAACTCTAATTACTTTTTCATACCCCTGGCATTGTTGTGTATGTTTTGAAGTTTATTAATAAAATAATGCACTCAAAGTGTGAGGCGAAGACTAAACAAATTCACGCCACTTAATACGTTCCTGAGGGAACTCGGATTGTAACTATGTTCCGCGTGTAAAAATGGATTGTGAACCTCATGTGTATCGGACCGAAAGCCCTGAACTGAAAAATTTCGGTACAAATACGTGTACCGTTTCACCACTTATATCTATAGATTGAGTGGTTTCATCATGACTAGTGCTTGTAGCACCATAATCCCTTGTGTTTGGTTTGGCTCAGTCTGTTATTCCTGAACACTCGTGTCAAGTCAGTTGGTATAAACTAGCAGTACTGGTAGCACTTGTCTTATAAACCTTAAATCTCCAAATTAAAGCTTCTCTGCTGTGCCAGAACCTCACACACACAAAAACACACACATGCAAAGCGTCTCTCTGTCCCTCTTCCTTACCCATCAGCTTTTCAACACATTAAGAATGGTGCTGGATGTCAGAAATTAGGAGTGTGTGTGTGATTGAGTGCTCCTGAATACCAAATACCTCCAGGGGATTTTTTGTGCTGATACCACACATTCAATTCTCCAAGAGCATAGTATTAGGAAAGTGCCTCGTAGTTAACCTCCGTTGCCCTGTCTGTCTGTCTGTCTGTCTGACTGACTGTCTCAGGTTGATATGATGGCTTAATGCCACTGAATATATAACTTTACCTCATACTGTCATTGCTGCACAGACATGCAACATAAACTCGAAATTACTGTCAGCATGCAAAATAGCGTGTGTATGTTCGCATGTGTTAAAGATTTAGTTATGTGCTACAGCTGAGGGTCACAAACTCTTACCGTGGCTGTCATCTTGTCACTTTCCGCCATGATAGCTGAGGAATACTTGTTGGACGGCATCACTGTTTGGGTCGTTTTGTAGTTTACTTCTGTGCTGAGCTTTAATAAAAAAACAAGTACGTGTCAATAAAATAATAATATAACAAGAGAAGAATTTGTAGCATGAAACGTCATATCAGATTTGTGACTACAAAGTAAAACGGGGAATTTCAATTGACAAACACACGAGAGAGTGAGAGTCGCAAACCCCATTGACTTAACCCCACTTACACGTAAGAAATGAAAAAGGGAATTTCATTTGACACCAATGTACAAAACACGTCTGCAATCGCGTATTAAAAAAGACTAATTATAGAGAAGCACCAAGCCCATAACTGAGTGACCTCAGGATTTTCCACAGGTATGTAGAGGTCACTTAGCTCATTGACCCTTAATGATGCATGTCTCCTCTAGGAATGTTAATGGTAATAATTTGCCTAGGTGAGGCTATCCTTAGTTCACTGTGGCTTATTTATAAATAAGACAAACACTACATAAAGATACAATCTTAAAACATGCATCATTTATGCAGGTTAGCTTGCAGACAGACGTTTCTACCAACCAAGGACATGAATAACAATTGACAGCATGAACAGTTGTTTAGACAAACATTTCAGCCTCACAAATGAGTTTGGGTGGTGTTACTGAATAACAATCAAACCACTTTGGAAAGAAAACAAAGCCTGCAATCCCAGCCAAACAAATGGAATGATGGCTCCACCACCCCGGTATGGCATAACATCAGGTATGTGACAGAACTGTAGGTTCATGTCTCAGGTTAGTACAATAGGACAAAAAGATTGGCTTGTGGTTGAAAACTTCAGCTATTCTGACAGCATAAGTAGCTACCGTGTTGAAATTGTCAGGGGGAAAAAAAACGGTCTTTAATGGTAAAGATGATGCGAAGATGCTAGACAAAAATTTGCTAAAACAAAAACCAAAACAAAACAAAAAAATACAGTGTAATTAGAGATCAGTGCATGAAACTTAAACTCGCTTTTCTCTTGTCATCACACATTCTCTTAGAATGGCTTTTCGTTCAAACGCAAACACACTAACAACTCTTATTGGCAGCTTGAGACGCGCATTCCCCGTTCTGGTAACTGCATACTTGTCTAGGTGAATGATTTATTCGCTGTAATTACTGTATTATTAATAATAATGTTGATGAGGCGGACAAAACCCCTATACGCAATTGCAACTTTCAATCCATGGTGTCCAGGTGCTTCCTGTATAGAAAAGCAATGTACACACTAATCATTTTTCACACACACACACACACACAGCTTGAGCAGATGTACCTCATTACATTCCTAAATTATGATGTTTAAGACTTCTTTATGTGGCTCCATAAACACACACATGCACTACAGTCTACAGACAACCACTCACCCACCCACC